>BJKM01000124.1:350000-1052500 GCA_015082035.1 Chaenogobius annularis | reverse complement strand
GACTTCTGTGAGTCACTTAGCTTCCCACACATTTTTAAGATGGCTCCAATTAGTGAGTCAATGTTGTTCTGTCATTGTATTTACAAGCATATCCCTGCGGAGTAATAGTCTCAATTTACCAATATTTAGTTCAAATAAAGCTTGACATTTATATAACGCTACTGTATTGACGCAGCTAATGCTGTAATGCTGCTGTTATTGACTTTTTCCTTATGGTCTCTCCCCATAATTGTTACATCTATATAATTTTGAGGAATGAAATGCACATATTTTGGTAGATTTGTATCTGCAGAACTACAAAATCATAGCCCACTACTTTTTGCCCCAAATTCTCAGAAACATGTCGGCGTAATCCCTGATTCGTCCAGGAGTGTTCCATTGTAGAACTACAACTGAATCTTTTTCTACAATAGCCCACTACTGTTAATGTTCAAGATTATAAAAAGTGCATAGCAAACTACAGCCACAAAACAGGAGATTGTGTGTAAATGTACTTATTGTATAATTCCAATTTAGATCAATTAAGCCTGTCCGTCCGTGGGATCTCTCCTTCACTGTGGTTCTCTGAGGTTTTTACTTTTTCCCTCTGGGTTTTTTGTAGTTTTTCCTTGCCGAGAAGGAGGGTCTAAGGACAGGGGACAATTATCCATTTGCTAAACTCCTGTGAACATTGTTTAATCAGCTTTTGATCGTCTCATTGTTTGATCCTCTAACATTCTGTTTGTTAAATCAACAATTCTGGAACAGCCAACAGGGCAACTGCTGTTGTGATTTTGGGCATTACAAAACTAAATTGAATCAATCAAATAATGTGGATGATTGAAAACCTATGGAGAATATACCAAATCAATATTCAATTTCTAGTTACTAAGTCAGTGTAAAAAATCTAAGATACCCTGTGCTGTTTTATTACAGGTCAAAAGCTTTTATCCAAATCAACAGCTTTCAAATGTGTATTCTTTATATTTCCTGTGAGGCCATGATATCACTATTCATTGGCTTGGGGGACAAGACAACACTTCTTTGGGGCAAAAGGAAGTAAAAGACAGAAAGATACAATGGTGAGCAAGCAGAAACACAATTAATAAAAGGCAGCCATTAGCAGGGGATTGTGGATGCTAAAGCGAAGGTCAGGTTTCAGCTCTTTTGAAGACTTTGATGATACAAAACAGGCCTCATTATTGTGATATTATCTCTATTCATACACTTACTGAGCCTCTTGGAAACCTGCTGGGAAACATTAGGATCCTACATTGGAGCGCATCCTGATTGGACACTGTGGCCAATAGCTTCAGGCACACCCACCTAACCTCAAAAGTCTATCAAAGAATGTTTTTTTTTAGACACGCTGTATAACAACAACAACAAGAAAACACGGCAGTAAAGTCAGAGCCCAAATATTTGAAAAGCACTGCTGCTGTATTTGATATGAAAGTATGACCCAAGATGCCTCAGCATCTTGAATGAATTTTGGCTGATTTAGGAACAGGTAATCACAGAGAACGTAGGGAACTTGAGCTCACTGAATATATAAACTATGGTATATTATTATTGTTTATTTGATTATATCATATCAGTTTTGAGGAAATCAAGGGCCATGGAAAGAATGAAAAAGGACTCAATCTTGACAAATATCATGTACTTTATGTTCTGCCTGGGGTAAAAGGACCACTCTAATAGTTCCTCATAATTGTTTTTAAAGTTTCGATCGAGGCAGTAAGAAACTAAAGATATCTGGAATAAAGCGGCAAAAGAAGAGCACACATTCCACCAGGTGAGTGAGTTTCTGAGCTTTCTGAGCAAATTATCCTACATCAAAACAACACTTCTACTTATATTATTTGTTTCATTATCCTATATTTTACATACCTGACCACTGTACAATTATTAATGCTATTTCAACACTTGGAAAAATATGAATATATGTTATAATGTATGTTATATATATATATATATATATATATATATATATATATATATATATATATATATATATATATATATATATATATATATATATATATATATATATATATATATATATATAATATGTTATATGTTAATATGTATATGAATATAAATATAAATGTTAAAAGTATTGTATTTTGTTAATATACATTGCACTTTTACTTTATAATTTAATGCTACAAACAGCCTAACAAGGCAGTGTGTTTGAATGAAGAGTCATAGACTAATTTTCGCGGAACAGTGTCAAACAGGCTGCATCTCAGGGGGCATTTAACAAGTACAAACGTGTGAGCTCAACTGTGTCCCACTTTGCGTTTGTAGTTCTACAAACACCTTTGGCTTAGCTGGTGGCCTCAGGGTTAGAGACACATGACTGGAACTATCATGTTGAAAAGTCCAAATTAAAATAACATACATCTGTTTATTGTTTTATTGACTTAATGACTATGACTAAAAACGTTTCATTATTATGTACTGAATTATCCAGTGTTAACTTTGGTAGGACATGGTGGTTCTTTGATGCCTCCTAATCAGCTTTATTACACAGCTTGTAAAGACAGACAAAAGTGTTGGAAGTCATTTCCGCTTGGCTCCCTTCAAATGAAAGAGTGGAGATCAGAGAGGGTGTTCCATTGAAATATTAGCTCAGGTGATCAGAAAGTCTGTCCAGCCATCGCCATCTGGATTAACTCTGCTAACACTTGTGCAACCTGCCCTGGGTCTCCCACCTCTTGATGGCGGAGCAGATGCCTCTAAAGGGACTTTTGTGATTTGACCCATGTGTTAAAAGAGAGGTGTTAGAAAAAAAGACATCAAAGAAGAACTATGGGTCAAGGTGTAACTACATAAATGGGTCCATAAAAACGAGGAGGAGTAGCAACAGAAATAAAAATGGCCAAGTAGATTCAGTCTTGAATTGTTATGAATGTTTTTGATGGCCCCACCTCCTCACACCGCTCCACTCAGCCTCCCAGATGCAGGTCCTGCCCAGGATAAAATGCGGAGCAGCCCCGGTGGTGCTCCCACATCAGACAGAGAGTGACTGACTGCACTTGCTGCTTCACTGCCCCATGCTCGCTTAGTCTCACTCCCTCCCAGGCGCACTCTCTCCCTTCCTCTGTATCATACACCTCCACACACACACAGCCAGACACCAACCCTCATTCAACTCTCTCTCAGCTACGGGTCAGCAGCTCCCACCGGCACCTTACTCCACTCCAGCTGGACGGGACCAGGCATTGCAAGGTGCACATTGCACACTGAGGCATCCACACTGACAGAAGCACATTCTTGGACTCTATCTGGAGAAAAGAAGACTTGAGGCAAAGGAGAAGAAGCAACTTTTGGGGAGCTTTCAGAAGTGAATCTTACAACAACAGGATGCAAAAAAAGCCAAGAGGAAGATGAAGCCGGGAGAACTTTTGATACATGTTTAGGAAGGCCGTAAGATCTTTGTAAACCTCAGACTACAAAGGACCTGCAACATCTTCATTTATTGCAGACTTCACATTGATTACCCCCCACAGGGCATCTCCTAGACATCAGCATGCCGGCAGCCCCAGGGTGCACATTGGGAGTCTGACCCACCATGTGCAGATGGACGACATCCGCAGCCCACTTCAGTCCTGAACGTGCCCTCTGCACAGCCGCTAGCCCCTCCAACGTCCCCCTGTCCAGTGCAGCCTCTCTTTGCCTGGCATGCCTCACCCTGCTCTTGGTCACCGCTGGCACTGCCACAGGGGCCTGTCCTTCTGGGGTTCGGCATGAGTCCGTCCAGGGGCTCGCGACAGCAATCAACTGTTCATGGACTTTGGAGAGGCACACTCGCAGCTACAATCACCTGGAGGGAGATGTCCGACTGCGGCGACTTTACTCTGCCAACAAGTTCTTCCTTTGCATTGATAAAACGGGCAAGGTGGATGGCACCCGGCGGAAAAACTACGCTGACAGTAAGTTTTGGTGTGTTGCCAAGTGTATGACTTTTCGTTTATGGGACATTCTTATCTGTCCAATTTATAACTGGGGACAGGGGAATCCTAAGGTTTTAACTGGTGAATTATTTGTGTTGTGTTTGAAGCATGTGAGACACGTTGCTAGGCAGGGAGAGAATACTCTAGAGTGGACTTAGGGTCCTCATGGGGTAACTTGCAGCGTTAACTAGAATGTTGACCTGAGGAGAGACACCGAGCATCAGTTGGCAGATCAAAGTATGTCTGGAAAAAGAGTTTTTCCCACAAGATTAAATAGTAAAAATTGTGAAGAAAGTACTTCCGATTTAAGTATCAGGTGATAAAAAGAACTACACTAAACAGATATTGATGACTGGCACCTCAGAGAAATGTCTTCTTCTGAGTTGTCTACATCAAGATGTACCTGTCATTAACATAAACATTTTATGTTCTTCTCCACCTTATGAACTCTGGCTCATCACTTTATTCCTATATACTAAATACTATATATTTGTAATGAAAAGAGCTTATTCATATCTGTGGCATATTCCTGGCATGTATCTACCTCAGAGACACCTGAGAAGAGGTTTCTCAAACAGCACTGTGCCGTTCTGCTGTGTATCAGTGGGTGTCTTATTGGCACAAGTTAAATGAGACGGCTGTGGTCATACGCTGACCTCTCTCTCCATTACTCACTCACTGAGTGGATGGCCCATAGAAACGGTTATGCCCTCAAGTGTAATATTTATGTATCTTTGGTTGTTAATGCCTTTTTATGAAAGTGTGTGACTCAGAGTTTTTCCATATTGCTACTAGAGGCAGCTGCTGCATCCAGCGGAGCCACTCAGTCCCTGCCTCTGCTTCATGCTGGGTGACATTTTGAACCTGTTGGGGATAGCCACCTGGCACTACCTATAAAACCACACATTTGGGTAGAAAATCAAGTTATGAATTATTACCTAGCTTTACATAGTTTTTAGTAATTACTCTTCAGTCATATTACTTTTTATTTTTACCCACCATTATGAAATATTACCTTTATAAAATGACTACATTGGAGTAGTATTAGAAACCATTTTTCTGTTGCAGAGGCTCTGTGAAAAAGCACAGACCTCTTGACTGTAATGAGCTATCATCCTCTTATTTCCTTTGGTGGAAAGAACGATTCTTTCAGCACTCTCACACTGCCAGGCTGTACCTGCTACAGGCCGTGGACACCGCTGCTGCTCATTGGTTGGCGAACATTTGTCTTAAATTGAACTAAGTGGAACATGTGACCGCTTTGTGTTACTCGTCTCAAGAGCACAGGTTGAGTTTGATTGGCATTTTGACTGAGTTTCTCCAAAGTCACAACAGCTTTTAATCAGACTTAAAGCTTCCTGACCCAGAGCACTTCTGGACACTGATACTTTGGCCACGCGATCGATTAGAGTGAGGACAAGTGCGTTCTGCATATTTAATGACACTGACATAGATACAAGAGTGCACCATCAGGGAACAAAAAAGAGGATGCAATCTCATTTAAAGAATTTACTCAACCTTGAAGAGTTACAGTATTTATCAGTAACTGTGTCATTGAGCTTAAAAACAATCCAAATAGCTTTTTAGTGTCTTTAAGTGGAGCCAAAAGAACTGATACTCCAAAATGAAATCTTGTAATTTCCATAAGCATGCATCCTGTAATGTGATACAGTCATAGGGACTTATAGGCTGCAGTTTGACCTGATATGTCACAGATATGTGCCTAGAGAGAATCTTGGCCAGCAGTCGGCCGTCTCTCCTCTGCCCTCTGCTTTCCCCGTCCACTCCTGTGGACACGGCTATATTGCCTCGACAGCTCCGTCTGCTACACCCTGCTCCCTCACCTGCACCCGCTCACTTTTTCCAACTCCCTGTTCAGGTGCAAAAACAGTTGGAATTAGTCAACACACTTGCTGCTAATTGAGGCTGGAAAATATTGTATCAATCCCAGTGGAGCGGTAGCATGGAACAGCTGAGAGAAGAGGGGCTCAAAGAGACAGTGGATTGAAAGGTAGATGGTGCCATAAGACACGGGTCACACAAGTGGCTGTGAAGCCTGTGAAGTCAGGGTTATAGAGAGTTAAATAGACTTTGAGATGAGTAATAGGGAAAAATTGATTTATGAACAGCTTTATAAAACAAAAACTTGTTGATTTCTAAAAAGTATATCAAAAGTTTAAATGTTCTCATTAAAAAATCAACTTTTAAATCATTAGACATGAACTAGATTGCCTTCTATCAATACCAATAAATGTTCATGAGGTTCACAAACATATTCTCATAAGAAGGGGTAAATAGGGTTGAGGGGACATACAGACGACATGTTTTTCTTTTTACCTATGGTTAGAGCATAAAATGATTTAGAGGAAAAACACACCCAAGTGTTTAGAAAAGCTCCAGAGGTAGGTACGCATCATATCCTGTCCCGGGTCATCGGTCATGGCTGTTATTTAGACAGCACAACTGTGTGGGTTGTCCTGCCCAAAGCTCAATCTATAACAGCCAATACAAAATAATGCAACAATATGTGAGATTTTAGTTGGGTTTTCTGCAGAACTACAGCAGAAAATATGATGACATTTCAGGACCTTTCTTTTCAGAGCTAATTCATTTTGCATACAGTATTTTACTTGATGTTTGATTTCTTTTTAAAGGGTGTGAGACTATAGGCGTATGACACTTGTGCATGCTCCAGATTGTGACAGCCAATTCACCCAGAGGAAATAACCTGCCATGAGGCTGGTTTTACATCTTACAGTGCCAGGGCGTGTTGTGTTTACCAACTTTCCCATGGTGTGCAACATCTCAGAGTTTGAAGAGACCTTTCCTCAGCTTATTTCATTTGGATGGGTTTCACAGGGGAAAAAATCCCACAAATGAAATATGATGTGAAAATCATTTTAATGCGTTTTAAAAGTGGAAACTGCCACTCATCTATGAAGACAGGAAAGTAAAAAACAAAAAATCTAATTTTTGTTTGAGTAAATTTCACTATTGCCACAATAAATGGGCCTGTATTTTGTGGAATCGTCTCAGTATTTCATCCACAGAGAGACGGCGCAATGTGTATCTTAACAATATTTGCCTTGAATGCAGTTTTAAAAAAATATATATTTCTTTGCGTCTCTATCATCTTTACAACCAATTAGGACACAGCTCCAAAGATAAATGTAAATATTGGCTTTACTCTGTGTATCTTGGCACCGATGCAGTCAATAATTAGATTACATCTAGATCTTTACACTGAATTTAGGCTCAATTGAAGACCATGGTTTCTGCGTGCAGCTCAAACATTACGCGGTCTGTTTGTCGTGTGAATTTAAAGATATTACGTTTTGGGGATCTTCCCAGCGATGACTCAGTATTACTCCTGGGAGAGCTCAAATGTGGATGACAGGAGGAACAGGGCCCGAGGAGGGACGCACCTGGACAGAGGAAGTCCTAGCTGTTCAGAAAGAGGAGAATGCACTTGTTAATGAGGCTGCAGCAGGACTGGGGCGTGCTCTGCTCAGTATTGAGGTGGAAATTAAAGACTGGAGAAGTGCTGGACTGGTTCCCGTTGCTCATTAGTCATTATGCAAGGTTTGCTCTGGGTCGTCTCAGCTGAGATCCGGCTAGTTTCAGATGGCAGTAAATGGGTAATACTGAATGAATCTTGTATGTTTTATTAGACTTTAAATAGTAGTAAAATGTACAACTAAAATGTATTTAGCATTGGTCAATAATAATGCAGTCTTTACTACCATGAATGGATAAGAACTGGTAGTTCAGAAACTTAGTAGTCGTCTGGCTTGCAGCATTCAGCTTGTCATTGGATTTACTGGGTTCATGAGCAGGTTTATAGAGGCTGACTCTGGCTCCAGTCGCACATCTCACTGTTCTGCACATCCTGTAGGTGTGAGGAAGACATACGGTCTCATATGTACAGGAAGGAGCATGGCTTGTAAAACTGCTATATTAAAATTGGTGCGGCTACAGTTCTTGAGGAAGTGAGTATATGCTCTAATGTCTGTAATTTAAAAGAAGACATGTTGCAAATTAGGATATTTGAAATTGATCATATTAGCTGAACCAACAGCAATCTGCTGTGGAGTATGTATAATCTACTCTTCATGTGATTACGGAGTCTTTCAGGCTACTATGGAATCCTCCCATTGTCCAAAGATCTGCATTTGGGACTAACTTTACCTGTGATGTCTGTCTGTGCTCTCTTCACTGCAACTACAAATTGTCCAATGTCAAACAGATGGAAGATGTAAAGGCCGTATAATTTCCCTAATTTCTTTCTAAATTTGTTAAAGCAGTTAGTATATTCAGCCCTCCAACAAAACCATTGAGTACAACCAGCTCACATGAGAACAGTCAATCTCTCAACTAGCGGAGTATCTGCCAAAAACCCAGAGAAGCAGACAGCTTTTTATATCAAGACTCACACCTGAAATTGTGCTCAGATTTTTCTTTATTATTCGAAAGAACATGGAAATTTGAGCAGGGGACATTAATGACATTGTTTAGAACTCCTGCTTAAAGTGAGCCAGACACCATGCCCTGAAAAGTGTGTAGCCACTGGTCCATGAATAAATTACTGAAAGAGAAACCATGGTGTCGAGAGATGGAAAAAGAGTGATCCTAGCATCTCTTGAGCAGCCACAGCCGTGTGACTGCCGAGGTGAACTGTCCTGAGCCTCAGAAAGGAAAGCAAAAACAGCAGGAATGCATTGCACCTGTTGCCCTAAAGACAGCTTTTTTCTTTTTTAATCTTAGTCAAGATCAAAACGGAAGCAATGTTGGACAATTACGTCGTGCTTTGAGTAAAATCTTTGATAATGTCTAAAAACTAAAGCATTCAACTATTCTGTTATAATTATACAGTATCATATTTAGTATTTTTCTCTTCCAATTTAAACTAAATAATAAAACAAATAATTTAAAAAGTTGTGTGAGCTATTATTTCCTGAAGTAAATGGACAAACTGTAAATTTAAAACTTAAAAACATAGGTGCATTACATTGTGTATGCACCCCAGAAGGCTGAGACCTTAGATCTATTATGTGCATGCTCTGGCTGAGGCGTTGTGTTAAATATTCTAAGTGCCTTTGAAATACATGTGACTTTAGACCACTGCCCATGTGAGCATAAAGTGGGCCCTATAAAGTGAAAAATGGCCTTCTCCGATGGATAACATAACATGTGCTTGCAGGCCTGTGTGTGTTCCTGCTTTAGCAGACCTGTCCGGGTTGCCAGATTTTCATGGAGAAACAAGCTACATTTGAAAAATAGCGCAAAACAAGCAACCTACAAAAGAAGCCCAATGGTGTCTGTCACCTCTGATCAAGTGCAATGAGAGCATGTTTTCTTGAACATTTAACATCTTTAACAGCTTTAAAATGTTATTGTGTATATTAACATTAAACAAGACTACCAAAGCTTAAAATCACCTCTATTATTTATGATGTAAAAGTGCCTCTTGAGCAAGCCCCCACAAAAACACAATCCGAAATAAAGAAGCCCAAAGTTGCTAGAAGGAAGCAGACTTGGCAACTATAGGCATGTGTGCATAGAGCAAGTGTGTAGCACATGTGAAGAAGACATGCTCCGGATTACACATATATATATATATACACACACACACACACACACACACACACACACGTGGTTCATGTCAGTCTATTGTAAATTAAAAATGGATATTAGTATTATAAAGTATTTACAGTATAACACCAGGTTAGTCTGAATGTAGATGTATAGCATCACATTTCCCCATGCACTCTCTTACTCTCATCTGCAGGGCTGTAGTTGGGGTCATGGCCTTTTGACCAGTGGAGCAGGTGACAGCTCTGACAGAGGCTTGTGCTTCTGTCACCCTCGTCTGCCCCTGTCATTTTAATAATGAAAATAAGGGGCAGCTCCAGGTCATGAACAATATTTAGTGTCTCGCTGCACATCATGAAACCTCTCTGCACTGAAAGCCTTATCAGAAGAATCAGAAGAATCAGAAAGAGTTTATTGCCATTGTCAATGAACAAAATTCACAAACTTGTCTCGACATTAAGGTGCAACATAAAACACTGAGCAATCATAAAAACAACATATATGAAATCAAAACGGGCATGCATTAAGAGACTATTTAAAATGACTATAATATAAAATATAAGTGGCATTCATATAATATGACTAACTATTAAGAATGATCTAGGAATTTTTTAAGATTTGCTTTTTGGTGCTGGTTTTCATGCTCTGTTTGCAAAGAACATTTGTTCTCATGCATTTGACCCATATGCAAAAATGGAATTCTGGCACCCACACGCATGAGCTCTTTGGTGGGCCACGTGGTTTTAATGGTTTAGTTTTTATTTTAATTATTTTATTTATTTATGTAATCATGATGCCGACCATCAGACAGTTTGGTGGCACATGGGGCATGACCTCTTTAGCTCTTACATACTGCTGTACCCATGCACCTCTAACAGGAACGTGGAGCTGTCATGAGTCACTGAGCTATTGGTGGTCTGACCTGCTCCTAACTGTCTGTCAAGCATTTGAAAACTTGCTGCTTGCTTTTAACGGATGTGATGCATGATTTGGAGGCTCTCTGCCCTACCTGCCTGATTAAAGAAGAGGCCTCATGTTGGTTAGATTGCCGCCTTTCAGCTCTACATAGACACACGCTAACAGCCAGAGAGCATGTTGGGGGCTTCGTTAACCTCTTTCACCTCTGCTACCTCAATACACAGGACCACCTCTTTGCTAAAGACACTCAGCATCAGGTTCTCCTTTAGTGTTGCCCCAACCCCGTCGTTAATCTGGGATTTGACCAGAGAGGGTCTGTGCCCTCTGCATAGAGTCAGGGAGGTCCCTAATGAACAGAGTGATGTCTAATTACAGACAATCAGAGGACGAGAGGTTCAGGTTGTGGATTAAACACACACAGGTTGAAGAAGTTTGGAAACCAGATGCATTTTTCACTCAGGTCCAAGTCCATGTGTCTCCGTGTGTGGTGATTGGGTCAGTCTGTCTGGGGACATATCAGACGGACTATCTGTCCCGTGAAGGGATGGAGGGTAATTGGTCACATTTGACCCCCTGGCCTTGTGGACTGTGGGAACGTAGGCATTATCTAGCAGCGGTAATTGGCTAATGAAACACTTCCGCAGCTCCTTCACTAGATTGTCATCCACAGTTGGGATAGGGCGAGTGTGGCAGGCACAAGTGGCCCCGGGGCATGTGTGTGCCAGGGAGCACATATGTGTGTCCAGAGAAAATGGCAGGATGCGGAACTCCCTGTGGCCATCTCCTGTCTTATCAGCAGCATCAGTCTCACGCTGGCAGCATACCGATACTCTGACAGAGCACAGCAAGGACCATGCTGCTGTGCATTTTAATATAAACTAAAGAATGAAGTCAGAATTTCAATGAAACTTGAGGCTGATACATGCAAATAACCGTTAGTGAATCATATAGTTAGTGCATGGTTAGATTCAATATTCAATAAGTCATATCTTATCTCACCATTTAGTTTAAATTATCTAAAAAGAATGGGTGGACACGAGGAAAATTGTAGCCACATCAGTAAAACGTGGGATGAGGAGACAGAGTGGGGTTGGTGGGGGATCTTGTGAAAAAGGGCTAAAGTTACGGTGCTGAGACAATGTCTCTGAGGTCCCATCAAGTGAGCCATTCATTGATGTTAGTCTAAGTTTGTGGAGCCAGCGAGACACTGTGATAGAGAGGGGCCCAGGGTGGCCTTGTCTTTTTGTCCCAGGCTGACCCCTGGACTCCCGCCTGGCCTCTGCGCCCCTCACCTGGCCTGTCCCAGCACTCTGGTAACAAGATACCTGTAATTTGCTCTAATGGCCTTTGAAAGACCTGGCTGGGTTAATCCCTGGAGTACTTCTTCCAGTGGTACCATATAAAAGGAGGGGGTAACAGGCCGAGTGCAGCCCTGAAAGAGGACCAGCCTCAGGATTGTGTGTGTGAGAATGTCCCTTCTTGTCGCTGGAGCATTGGAGTCACTTTTCAACAGATCACTGCCATGTGGCTGTTCACTGGTTCAAAGACCTGCGTTTGGGCTTGTACTGAGCTAAACGGTCTGCTTTACCCCTCTATTAGTGGATTTACCTGGCAAGTAGTAGATAAGGGCTCATCATGACACCTACCTGTAACTGTTTAAACTTTAAATTACTTGTATCTGCTCTCTAGAAACTGTATGCGTATTTATGTTGTTGCACTCTAAGCAGTGATTCCTTACATGTGTGAAGAATAATTATTTTCAGTTCAGACTGAAACTGTGTGAATCTGCTCTCCTTTACCTCAAGACAGACATTCTTGAGCTGCCAGTAATGGAAGAATAAATAACCTCTGCACAATGACAGTTATAGGCGTGATACATGTGACCCAGTGTTGATGGGAGAGGGCTGACTCTGGCTGAGGGTAGGAGAGATGTGATTTAAGTGAAGTGCAGTCTGCAAGTGAAGCAGATGAGAGAGAAACTGAGGAAAATATACATTAAAAAAAAAAAAAAAAGGCTTCTGAATGTGGTGTTAATCTTTCAGTACAAAAAGTCATTTGATGTAGATTCTTTGGTTTGCATTTCAAATCTATTTTTG
The DNA here is from genome assembly GCA_015082035.1 of Chaenogobius annularis. Classification (NCBI taxonomy): domain Eukaryota; kingdom Metazoa; phylum Chordata; class Actinopteri; order Gobiiformes; family Gobiidae; genus Chaenogobius; species Chaenogobius annularis. The sequence continues at coordinate 1,039,956 of BJKM01000124.1, read as the reverse complement.
GTGGAGTCACAAAGTGGTCACTCACCATGATATTGTGGCGCACTGTACTGTTTTCACCTTTAATAAGAATTATGATTGGTGATAAAATTCACTTTCTGAATGAAGTCGGATGTATAGAAATATGCACCTCAGTCTGTACAGCTCTTTCCTGTAAGTGATCTCTTCCTGTCTCAATGGCACCGCGGTGTTCAAGAGCAGACAGACGATCAAATTTCATATCTATGAGATCATCGACCTGTATTAAATGTCATTCATTAAATATATACAGTAAGACAAATATTCCCTTTTTTGTTTTTTGTTTTTACACAAAACTTACTGTATGTTTCGGATCAATAATTCATTAAATTAGTCATTTTGCTTTTATGGCCTGTTTGTGTTTTGTTCAAACTACAATGGGACCAGCAATAAATGGATTATTATAGATTACACCAGTAATCTGAGTGGGGCCTTTTTATTTGGATTTAGCATCTCCCAATGCATCCAGACATAGGAGTCTCCCTATGTCTGGAGAGGTTTTCACTGTATACTCCATCAATCTAAAACAGGCAGAATGGCTAAATCTCGACCAAGCATAGTTCAAGATGCAGATGGGTCGTCAGATGCTGCAGAGACCACTGCACCTAATGCATCAGTGGCCATAAATACAATGGTAATAAAAAACAAATTTATACCATAACATTATTTTCTATTAAATAACTATTTACCCTGCCAGCTGTAAAATAAATCTGAGGTTTGGGTCTTCTAGTGTAGTGCCGCTTCTCCCGGTAAATAATACTTGAAGGTGTTTAAAGCAGTAGTGAGTGATGTTGCTATTGTCTGTACTGATACACTCGGGCGTCCATTTTCCCTCAGACCAGGCCTTCAAGAGGGTCAAGGCAGATCAAAGGTGCTGGTCACAGCCATTAGGCCCGGCGGCCCAGAACCGACATGAAAAGCCTGTATTTTGAAAAGGAGGGCAGAAGGAAAAAAATAACAAGGCCCTCTTCATTTAAAGACCAAGCAAACTGTGAAATAATTGAAAAGGTATGTCAATCAGGAGCAGGAGCCCAGCAGGATCTCCCAAACTTCCCAGGATCGGCCCCAGTCGAGCACTGAGCCGTGGAGGGCTGCTCAATGTGGACCGCCCAGGAAATTAGCCACCAGCGACCGGAGTTTACCCACTTTCTTGATGATCATTGTAATGGCCAAAATCTGTATATATTTTTATCTTTTTTTTTTTTTTTTATAGAATTTAGTGACAAATCTTCTCGATGCGTATTATACTGCTGTTATTATTGTTGCAGTGGTCACAGATTATCACCTGCCTCCTGTTAGAGGACCTTTACTCACACCTACTCATCCATACTCGGAAAAGGCACGTGATGGCTCCTGACTGCGACTGTGGCTGGAGAATATAAATTTATACAATAATTCTATTCAACAGAAATGTTTTGGTCTGTTTTAGGATTGTAGTTAATTCATTTTATTCTAATCTACTAAAAAAATCCAGTAGTGTGCAGGCTTGTAAATTTGACACAAATGGTTTTAGAATACAGTAGCCTAAACGCATCACCTCTCTCAGGTGAGCGCGGGTATTGCACCTGCCCGCCACCCCACCCCCACCCCACCCCCACCTCCCCAACCCCCCTTTTCTTCTCTTTAGCTTTAGTCTGACAATGAAAAACCCACTTGTTCTTTTCTTTTTCTCAAGGTCAGAAAAGGCTTGAACGATCTGACGGTGGGCAGAAGTCCAAAAACGTGGGATAATACCAGGAAAGAGTAAAAAGGACAAGCTTTTAAAAATCCAATAGAAGCTAAATAAATGGTAAATTCACACTTGACTACACATGTATAGTTGGGGCTTTTTGACACTCCCAGCCAAACATGTCAAAGGTTAAGAGATCTTACCCATTGGAAAAAGGAAGCAAAAATACTTTTTTTCAAAGGCTCAATGGACCAGCAGTGGCACTTCCACAGCAGGATATCAGTGCTTCTGACATTCACAATTGTCTCTCAAAGAATTAATTTGTCCCCATTGTGGTCCTCCACTCGGAAGTAATTTGGATATTGTTTGAACACAAAAGAGAGCTCGATACACTATGTGGTGTTTTATATGGTGTGATTAAAGGAAAGATGTTTTGAATGTAATTTTAATTAATTTATATTTAATTTGTGGGAGAAAAATTTTCTATTATAAAATGATTTTGCTTGCAATTAACATGTACTGCTAATTATTCGGCCCGAGCGCCACAAGCTGGCGAGAGGCCTATTAGTTCCGCAAGGCCGTTCAATAAGGCTGCATAAGTGTGCACAAAGTGCGCACGAAATCGAGCGCGAATTGCTCACCCGCTTCCAAACACTCACTAGCACTCTCCTCCACTCATGCACGTCCCGTACATACTAATTAGTAGTAAGAAAATGTAACATTATTGTCGTAAACGGGCGGGCCACGTAAGTGCGCACAAAGCACGTTCCGTACACATGTATGTAGTATGTAATGCAAAAATGTAACACTATTATTGTATAGAGGGCCAATAACACAAAGTGGGCAGAGCCCACTCAAAATGAACGAAAACGCCCGTCAGTGACCAGGGACCCGCATCCTTGTAAGAAAGTGTGATATTTGAAAAATGGGAAACATTGTTTTTGCATCGGAATATTATTCTTTCTTGTTTCTTTTTTCAACCCCCCTATTTTTCACTCAGTGAACATTTACGAAAAGTCAGGAGAATTAGCACACCTCTAAATATGGTCTCCTTTTTCTAAAATTCAAAAAATGTTGTGCATGAGCGCCCCCAAATGTTGAAAAAATGCATTGAGAGATAGGAAATGGCCCAAAAATATCTGATAGTAGAATGATGAAATTTGGCGCAGAGGTAGATGGTGACAAGAGAAGTAATAAATATTAATAAGGCAATGCCGTCCGCCCAACCAAATGTCAGCCATATTGGATCAAAATTTGCTAAGCATGATTTGGGAGTTTTTCCAAATGTCGTACTTTTACGAACTCCCCCTAGGGTGTTAGCCCGAAAAAGCTGTGATAGCGCCCCCTACAGAGTGAAATTAAATTTTATATGGGTAGCAAAATATTTAGGTTTTTTTTTTAATTTTATGAAATTTGGCACGGAATTACATTTTGGCGTCCTGATCAAAAAAGTCAATGAGACCCATGTCATATTTGTTACGCCGTAATTAGCAATGACAGAAACCTTCCGTGTTATTCCAATGGGACAGTCGCCAAATCTCTGAAATTTTAACGTACTTACACTTTAGACTTTTACGAACTCCTAACTTAAAATTCGGCGAGACTCTTCAGGAGTGGAACATCAATAGTTGTGTGTGCGGCAAAGCCGCAAATTTAGCCAAGAATTTCCCCAAAATTGTCTTTTGACTGGGGACCACAAAAAGGAGTGGGCCATCAAAAGTTATTCAACTTTTTCAAAAAAAAATTATGGTCTTTGTACGGCGTAAAGCAAAGGGGAGAAAAGGGGAGAAAGTGCGATAGCGCCACGGATTCGGATTAGGTGGAATAAAAGGAGAAAAGTTGGGCGTTGCGGGCGGCGGTGGCGGCGTGGCGCAGCGTGGCGAAGGCCGATCATTGCCGCTTGCGGCTATATTTTCTTTTATTGTGGTGCAAATGAAGACTTTTATACTTGGTGAGTTACAGTCAGCGGCCTTTCAGGCTTTCAACAATAGAGTAGCTTTACAAAGAGTCAGACTGTCACTTCCGTGGATCTGACTGGTATCTATAGATGTGTGACCAAGCATCCAGTGTCTCTGCCGTATGAAAGTCCATTCCTCTCATCCGATCTTCTGTTGTTGTTTTTTTATTTATTTGTTTAACCTTTTTTAACCAGTTAGTTCATCCAGGGTTGATTTGCTGGCACCAAAGTAAAACATAAAGAGGCAAGAATATAGTAAAAAAAAAAAAAAATCACACCCTTCTCATCTGCCACAAAATCTGTAGAAAACATGTCTCAAACACGCCTATAGCACTTGAAATATTGGCCATTACTACTGGCACCACTTTCAGGCACCAGCGGTTTTCATTGGCTTGGACTAATGGCTCATAAATCCTAGCAAAGGTCTTATCGCTGGTTGGCCTTGGGCTAATTACTTATGAGTGTTTTGTTTTGCACGCTCCAGGTGCCACCAGAGCTCCGACGGTGTTTGTAAACAGAGCTTGTAAAGTGGAGACTGCCATCAAAGTGTTAAAGTTTCCTGTGAGGATCAGAGGCAGCGCTGCACGATGGGGGTGCAGCTGGGTTGATACCTGGATGCACTGTGGCATTCCCCTGTCCCTGCAGCTGTGGCAGAAGAAAGACACTCAACAGTGTGTTTGTTTACCTTCTCCTCCGTCTCCTCTTTGTACTGTGTCTGTGCGTGAGGATGACCTCACGAGGGAAGCATGACTGCCTATGTTCAGAGCTGTGAAGAGTTTCAAACATGTCCCGGGTGATGGCAGCAGCAGATGTGTAGGTCTTGGTCTTCTGATGTGATCCAAGAGGCCAGTACTAACTACCTGATGGTATCAGCAGCTGTCCTCTTTAGAAGAGCTATTGCTTTGGTCAAGTGTGAGCTCAAGATGTGGACAAAACAACATAAAACTGTTAAGAAAGTACATGGGTTTTGGACTACTCATTTACCCAGAATTTCATGCTAAATCCCTGAAAAATTCAACTATACAAAGAAAATTTGCTTTGAATGTCAGTTTAGGTATGAGCAATATGTTTTACATTTAACAATCTCTTTTATGTGCATACATGTTCTCCTGCAGTAATGATTCTCTCCGAGTACGTCAAAGCTCATTCGAGTGGTGTAGAAAACGTAAATGGTCTACATTAAGACAATATGAGTTGATAGTAAATTGTTATCTGGGAAAGGAATTTCTTAATCCCCAAATTGGTCATAGTCTGTGCTGTACCTCACTTCAGGCTAGAGTCTATCTCAGTCGCTGGGAATAAGTGGCGTTAGATGAATGAAAAAATATATATACACAACCAAACCCTATGAGCTGTAATAACATTCTCAGTTAGATTGGATTCTACCCAGGATCTAGATCTCTGGTGTTTTTGTAATAAATATACCAATAATAATTATTCTTTTTTTGACTTTATCTTAAATTAAATATGGCGGCTGATATACATTTGACGCATGTAAATCCTATGAAGCATGTTTGCAGGGGTCACATGCAGCCTGATTTTGCACCAGTGTCAGATCACCTTCACCTTCGCACCTTTGGCTCCATGTTTACACCACATTTCCAAAACAAGCACAAACTTCCACCCATGGTTTGCTACTTTGGGTAAAAGGTTTTCCCTCTGAACACTCCAGGCTTAGAAGGGTGTAACGAGAAGATTTTATGGTCTGATTAGATAGCCAACCACATGAGGGTATTTTCAAAGAGCTAAGTGGGCAGAAAAGGATATTGATAAAAAAGCATGGCATGTAATCAGCGGCTATTCAGCAGCTCCAGATCATCACCCAAACATCGTCTTAGTGTAACCACCACATGTGTGCACCTTTATGATTGATAGAAAGCAAAGGATACAATTAACCAACATGTCTGAAAGCTTTTACAACCTTTTAGGGGCTTTTAAGCATTGGATAAGTGGAGAGCATGCACAAGTTTTATGTCTGTCAATAAACAGCTGGGTGTGATTAGGATGTAGTATCATGTCTGGGGAGGGACACAAAAAAAAAAAAAAGTTGCCATTTCTTCTCCAGTTTGAACATTTTGATTAAGTTTTTAATTGTACTTCCTGACATGAGCATCAGATCATTTTACAACTGTTACCTAGCAACTATATTGTAAAGGGCCCTAAAGCCATATCAATTACACAATAGGACTTTTGGATTTGTCAAATGATGATACCTAATTGCACCTTTATTTTGTTAGATGATAGATTAGTTAGATGTCAGAAAAATTTGTAAATTGTCTTTGCATTATCATTGGAATATCACTTATTGATGACAGACAGGGATTCAGCTCTACTTCCTGTAAGTTTCAACTTTAATGTTAAATCTTTTCTTCTCAAACTGCAACTTGACACTGGATATTTACCACAAGTTCCCACTTCAGTAATAATTAGAAAAACATGAGAACCAGTCATATGTTTACAGTTTTTATTAATTTATAAATATCGGGGTTTGTTCCTAAACGAGATTTAAAAGCAGGAGCAGGCCTTTTCTGTGGTCAAACTCTGGTACTCTCTGCCTCCCCAAATCCAATTCTCATTTTAAGACCCAATTTTATTCTCTGGTTTTAACTCAATGTAAGTTGTGTGTTTCTCTATGTCTTTTACTTTGTTTAAATTATTTTATTTCTTTTAATGGTTGTATTATTTTAAAACTAGTTGGATTAAATTGAGCATTTATTTTGCTCAACAAAGATTTTAATCAGCACTTTTGCTTTTTGCTAATTTTATTTAAATATCATCAATATTTCCTTATCCTTATTTTACACATAATGAACCTATACTCTGAACGGAATGAATGAAGTGCATATTCTGCTTTTACTGTATGTGGGAAGTGATTTGCATTTTAATTTGCCTTAGTATACTATACCTTTCCTAACTCAACATATATTATCCAGGTTTGGGACCAGCATGAGTTCAGCAGTCAGTCAGTCCCTCCTTATGGCTGGATTACACAAGAATCTATATGATTATTCAGGAAAAGTTATATTTTGTCCTGTTTATGTGTTTTTTTCACTTATAATAGTTGTTCAAATGAGTATCTAATTTCGATAGTTTTAGTATGGATTAGATTATTGATTGACAACTCACAGAGGACCTCTCTTTCTCTCTCTCATGCCCCTGTTGCATGCCCGCCGTGTCCGGCCTCTTCTCTCATGTGTGCAGGGCCGTCTGCTTTTCTACTCGCTAATGCCACAGTATCTCTTGATGGGGGAAACTCCCAGAGCCCTACGTTCCTAACCCAGAACCTTGTTCCCTTTTATTTTGCAGGCCTGATGGAAATCCGATCAGTCAGTGTTGGGGTTGTTGCCATCAAATCTGTCAGCACCGGCCTGTACTTAGCCATGTCCAAGAAAGGCACACTCTTCGGATCGGTGAGTTCACAACCTGGTCGATACGGGAGGGGACAGGGATGTTCATAGAGGTCCCAAATGGGTGCTTACTCAAACCAGAACTATGTCTGATATTTCTAGCAGAGTGAAGAGAAATCCCAGGAATCCCCATGGTCTAGTTTAAGGTCAGATGGTTGCTATCAATCACGCCAGTATACCTGAGCCGGTCCTGATGATACCTGCAGCTTGTTCTCTGTCAAAATATAGCAGAGAAAAGAAAAGCAACAATGACAAAGAGGCCAGCTGGGACGTCTTTAAAGTGTGCGTGCCATCTGCCACTTGTTGTTCGCACAGCAAGCTTTCAAACTTAATCACAGTACTTTGTAGAGACCAGCCACACATAAAGCCTGGGGTATATGTAGGGTACTGAACATTTAGTACATTTAGGTATAAAAAGATAAAAGCAGCCAGCAAGAGCAACAGCATAAATTTACAGTAACAGATCCAGGACTAAATCTGAACTAAACCAGGTAAACAAGGAACATAACAGGACCAAACTAAGACACTGTCAATACCAGGAAAAATGCAAGACTAAATATGGACTAAACCAGGTCAGAGAGAATCACTCATCAAGGCATTGTAGCAACTTAACCCATGTTATGAATCCTCAGTAACAAGAAAAAGTCAGGTGAATCCTGCCGAGCCTTTATTCCTGATGGTATCTCAAAGGGGTCTGATTATAGCACAGAGATACGGATCTAGAAAAGGGAATGCAACAGAAGCTCTTGTCTCTGCGATATCTGTCAAGACTCTCTGAGAAGCTGATAAGACCTGGTAGCCACCCATGGAAGAGCAGCGTGCACTCTCCACTGTTGGTCTGACCCCAAAGATCCACAAAGATATGTTTAAGCCCTTCTTTCTTTAAAAAAAACAAAAAAGGAGGGGTTTATTTATTGGATTGTTTGTCAATTGTTACCGGGGCACAAAAATAAAAATATTTTCATAATAAATAACAGTAACCGTTCTCTCCACCAAATGGAACATTGTGTAAAAATGAATTAAAGCTGATTCAAACAAATCTACCTGGATGCCTATTACTACATCCACAGACATTAACCTTTGAGCTCTTCCCTTGAGCTCTGTGTACCGCAGCAGTGGAATGAGTAGTTATAGATTCACCATGGAGAGTCACCTTTAACCTCTAACCTCTGTCCACAGGTGAAGTACAACCCGAGCTGCAAGTTCAAGGAGCGCATCGAGGAGAACGGATACAACACGTACGCCTCCCTGCGCTGGAAACATGGCGGGCGGCAGATGTTTGTGTCTCTGAATGGGCGAGGGAAACCCAGGAGAGGTCACAAGGCCCGGAGGAGGCACCCATCCACTCACTTCCTGCCCATGCTCCCCTCCTAGCTGCTCATCATGAACTATTTTTCCCCTGTGTATATTTGTTTTTATAACATGGATTTAGTTAGTCAAAATGTTTAAGTTATTTCTTTTGAATTTGAATTGTTCTTCAGTGTGACATAAGTTAAGCTACCCTCAGGCTTGACAACTGTTACTGCCCATCATTGTGTAGCCTATTGTATGAAGCTTTACAGAGTATGGAATTCCATAACATGCTGAGCCCAGCAGACTCTTCAACTTCAGTAACTATTAGTCTGTCAAAAATGGCGGGATTAATCGTCTGTAGATTTTATTCTGCCACAACGTGTAATCCTTTTCTTTTTTGTGTTAAATGTCATTCCAACCAAGAATGGCTGACCAGGCTACCGTGCTTAAGGTGCTTATACCACATATACTTAACTGTAACTCTTTCTGGAACATACTCTAAATCCTGGTTGCAAAACTAGTGGGACTGAATACATCCATGTACAAGATATCATTAACAATAGTCAAATTAAGCAGTCATTTAAGTCTCGTCTTCTGTGTATAGCTATCATTCATTGTACAACTCATACTCATAATACTCACATAATACATGTTTCATCTAATGTAGTCATTCAGCTAGGCTGACATTTCATATTTCAAGTATCAGCATGTTAATGTTTGTGCATGGTTTAGTTTGACTAACCCTAACAGGACTGTTGTTAATAGAACATAATATATTTATAACATATTCCTCACTATTTCATTTCAGATTTGATCTGTAAAAAGGGAGAATATTGTGTACATTGATATTAGATTGATAGAAGAACAGTGGTAAATTATCAGCTTATACATTTCTGTATGTACACTAAACAGTTGCATCAGCTTGGTCGGAATATGATGTACAATTATGTAATGCACAGTGATAAAAACATACAGTAAATTGGCTTGCACTTTACTGTACCGTACAGTACACAGTACAGTGCTTTCCCATAATCTTCCAGTATTTTTGTACAGAAACTTATTTTTTTGTTTTGTTTCCAGAGTACTGTTTCAAAATCAAGTTTCAAATTCAATCATTTGAGTGCTTTAGTTTTTGTTGAGTTTGACAATAAAAACAAATGCAGAATAGCGATGCTTATATGATTGTGTGGTTGTTAATTGAATTACATCTTCATCACATCTTTGACCCAAACAGCCTCATTATTATAATCATGGCACAGCTCACAGCAGGATGGGCATTGACGCTGAAGACTTCCCTGTGTCTGTTTTATGCACTACACACAGGGCCTTTACACAGAGACGGAGCCTGCAGGGAGACAGGAGGCCACTTGAACCAGGGTTAGACTGCAGAAGAAAGGCCACATTCTGTCATAGTGTGAGACCACTGTAAAGCGGCACATGTGCGCTCAGACTGCTGAGCCACACAAGCGCAACCGACGAGGTTTAAAGAGCTGTATCTGCAGTCCAAAGGCACTGTATGCTGAAGGTGTAACGTCAAAGCAGTTACAAATCCATTATATAAATTTGTGTGCATAACTAACCCACCTCAATTATACTATAGGTTTGTCCATTACTAATAGAACAGCAAGTTTTCATTATGACGCAGCCTGAGCAGACTTCTCACTGAGGAGCAGCAGCTCTGCGCTGAGCTTCCTCAGGGTGACAGAGCTTCTTCCCTGAGAGGGAGATAGCTGAGGTTAAGAGAGTTTTCTGTAAATCTAGACCAGTTTAAAGGTTCAGGTTTATAGTTTAATTTTAGAAAACAGAATTTACTCCGGAATCTGTATATTTTTGTAATTTATTCGCCTCAACATCAGAGGCCGTTATTTCTGTTCTTCTACTTCTGCCCTTCTTTTTAAACCCTCCAAGAATCTTATTTCTCCTCTTTGGCCTGCGGGTGCAGCAGGGTGCTGGTGCCAGTTCCTGGGACACTAAATGGGAGCTGTAATTATCTACCTCTGTCCTGTCAGTGCACTCTCCAGCCAAACAAGCCCAAACCTTTGGAAGTCCTGATCAAAAGCTCCAGTCTTTGATCACAAAACAAAACTCTAACACACTGGAAAATAATGTGGAATGTCCCAAATGAGTTGAAAGTGGGGGCGTTCAATCTACAAGTCACTCAATGTAAAGATGCTGAAGGACCCATATTAATTCAAATGTAGTTTGTATATGTTGTTCTTTAAAAAATCTTACATCATTCCTTTATACTTTTTGATATTTTGTTTTGCCTATTATATAATAATATAGCAATATACACAAGTTATATAAACAGTAATGAAGTGTAAGTGGAAATCCAGACTGAAACTCTCAAACTGAATCTCTCTGTAAAAGCTACACCTATGCTGCCTGCTAAGCTTAGCATCGCTGAGCATTCCATATCCTGTCTCTATTTGAGTTTGTCCAGGTCCTGAGTGTCCATGCAACATTCAATCAGCATTTTTAATTATAAAAATGTAACTGCAAGTTAAGTATCAGGGGTGACATATGCTCAAAGATATACAAGGAGATAAATCTGCAGCTGAGTGACAGAAAAAACTTCCAATTCGGGGAGTCTTCGCCAAAATCTACAGGGGCACAAGTCATGCGGCTCCAGCAACAACAAACTACAGCTTCTGAAACCTTTGAAACCCTGTGTGGCCATTTTCTCTCTCAGCAGCTGAAAAGAACTGTGGTGGGTAGGGAAAAAAGCTCCCCTCGCCACTCATAATACCAATCTTATGTATGTCGACCCAAATGGGATGGACGGGAGGGGGCGGCGGGGTGGCAGACAGACTAAGGCACAATTTTAAAGCGCTTATTGAATTGCCATTACAGGTCCTGAGACTAATTGTGGCTGTTGTGTGTCCCTCGGTGGCCTAGGGGGCTGTGGAGTGGCCTGTATGCTCTTACCCAGTGGGGTGAAAGGGAGCCGGACCACCGTAGATCAATGGCAAACCTTTCACTCTTTCACAGGGCTTTGCTAATCCTCCTCATTTGTCTGCCATTTGTTGGAGGCACATTCACAGTTCTGCGAATTTAGGATTAGGCCTTGTTTTGTTACAAAAACAGCCCAAGTTTTAGTAATGCTAAATGAAATGAGCCAACGTGAAGACGAAGGATGCGTTGTGCTGACTGTTGGTATCAGTAAATTACTGTGAATTAAAATCTGTATAACGAAGTCTGGGAAGTCACAAATAGTCACCAAGTGACTATAGCACAGGATATTTTTTTTTTGTTTTGTTTATTTTGACAGCACTTGAAGGAAATATGTGATATTGCTGACTTATCAACATCTAATCTTTGTAAATAAAAACAGTACTTTTGACGGAACCTTTGAAGTAGATTGAAGCAGCAGTAGTGTGTGCCTAGAGAGTGGCGTGTTGATAGTGTGGCAGTTCACTGTAGCCTTCAGTCTGGCCCTTCTCATCACTGCCTGGATTAGTGTCCACATCTAAATCCACTCACTCCACACGAGCAGAGCTGCTGAGTGGCACACAGGACACTTCTCCCCTGGACACAGGTATGTGGAGCCAGGACGTTCTGCCTTATGTTGGGCATTCTCTGGATGCCAGCAGCTGTGCCAGCCACAGGGGGTAAGGCCAGTGTGTTGTGGCGCTCTTGGCAAATACACTGGCATTTCTATTTCGTTTATCCTGTTGCTACTACAATCATCATACATTAACCGCGTATGGTTAAAAATGGGGATCTACCTGTGAATTACTTTTGCACTTAACATGATTTGGTTTCTAAAATACCATATACTATGGTAAATTGGCTTTAAAGTTAAGGTACACTTTATTGTCCCCATAGGAACATTGGTCCTCTGCTTGTGTCCCATTAGTCAAGTCTCAATGCTGCTGGCTGGGGTTAAACCTGTCAGAAGCAGTGACTCGGGATCATGAGCTTTAGTTGTGAGGCAAAAGTGCTAGCCACCAAGTCACCATGCCTTTCTGGACCCAATCCCAAACATGTAAGCAATAATGTTGCTTGATTCAAGAGGGACGGGAGTAAAAATCTATTTACAATTAATTAATTACAGTATGAAATTAGTTACAGCAATGTCTACCAAGCGACCTTCATTCAGAGTATTAGAGTTCTAGCAAGTTATACAATGTTATCAAGCTAACAATCCACCATTTTTCAAATCATCGTTTTGACTGGCAATGCTAAATAACTGCAGTGGCAATTTTTACTCATCATAACTATACACCTATACATCAAAGAGCATTATTTAGAGGACATTATTTAGAGATTTAGAGGTTCTAGGAGATTAATTTGAGCTGGTTCTCATCCCCTTCAGAAAGACCCTTCTGAGATTCCTAGGCTGACCGTACCTGGCAAAGTCAGAACAACTTTATGTAAAGATTGAGCCCCTCCAAATCCTGCAACTCTTCTAAGTGACGTAATGATGCCAGTACAACTCCAGACGCCTGTGTTCTGTCACTGGGAGCAACACAGCACTTTTCACTGCACAGATTAGCCTGGATGGTCTTCCTCAGACTGTCTTTACCTGCGAAGGTTGTGGAAGAGAAACAGATTGTGAAGTTTTCTGTTGGATTAAAACTTTTATTTGTACAATGACAAGTGAACTACTCCACTGCCATTGAGCTGGGGTTATTGCTCCTGGAAAGAGCAATAACTTGGTACTTGGTATTTGTGAGAAAGATTACAGTACTGTTTTAAATCTTACATAAATTGTACAGAAAATAAATGTTATTGGCGGGAGTTCTTGGAGTGCAACAATGGGTTCACACCAACACTGCATCAGAATTGGGACTAAACCTGGAACCAAGCCTTAACTAAACCAGGATTTAACCAGGACTAAAAAAGGATCAAACCAAGTCTACATTAAGGCTAAACTGGGTTTAGCCAGGACCAAACTTATCCCTAATCAATTCTTTACCCTTATGAAATCTTTCCAAATTGTGTGCAGTTGGGATGTAGTAATACAAACAACTGCACTACCCTTAATTTTTTACTTTTTCATCTGTATAATATTACTAGAGTGCGATCGGTATTGCTATAGTACTATTGTGACAGTAGTGGTTATAGAAGTGGGAGTAGCAGTGGCACTATGTTAAGGTATTGGTAGAGTACTCAGTGACTACTGGTAGTTACATTCAAAAACACACTGCATAAACACATTTAGTAGACTTGTATATAGCAAACAGACTTTGTTTATGTATTTCACGGCTGTTTTCTATCATTCAGATTTTGGTTATTGTAATCAAAATGTACTGTTTACGATATTGCAAGGTGAAAACTAGAAACCTTACACCTGAATGTGAATTGGAACTGTTTTTTTGTCCCACTATGGGGACATTTCGTTGTTGCAACGCACAGTTCAAGAACAGCAGGAGAATAGAAACAAGATAAATAACTTTAGAAAACACTTAAACCTAACACCATGTGCAGGTAGTGCAAAAACTAAAAACGTGTATGTTCAATAAGCGACTATGACAGGGCAGTACAGTGTAGTGATTGGACAGATTCAAACCACTTTCCCGTGTGGGAGATCGTCATAGTCAAGAGGCGCCTCCTTGTGGTGAACGGCTCTGTGTGATGCCATCTAATAACCTCCGAGAAATGTATTTATTTATTTAGAAGGAAAGCCTCTTGAGGTGTAGCAATCTCATTTGCGAAATGGTCCTCGACATAGCAAAATACAATTTAAAATGACAAATAGAGAAATAATGTATGTGAGGACAGTTAAATGAAATAGTACTAATAGTTAGCACATTTTCTGGTAGTTTATTTATTTACCGAGAAAACTTGTGCACTGAATGCCCATTGCACAGAGTATAACAATTAGACGACAGCAGTTTCTTTTATTGCACAGTACAAGTCTGCCACAAAATTGTATATTTGTTACTCATTCAAATGTTTAGTTTGAAGATGTACAAAATACGTGTGACTGTTTACTCACAATTATATTTTTAAGATAAAACAAATGTCAAATATTTCAAATTTTTTAAATAAATGGTTGGCTAATAAATGTACTAAATAAAAAAGAAATGCACAAATGCATCTTATCTTGTAGATTTATTTTTTCTTTTTTTTTTTCTTCTTCTTTTTTTTTCCGAGAAACCTGTGAGATAGTAGACTCTATGAGATAACGTCTCTGACTGATCTGATTACAAATCAACCAAGTCATGCAAGGATAGTCTTGAAAATGTCAGCTGTACTGTTAACATTTACACTTGCAAATCATATATATATATATATATATACATATATATATATATATATATATATAGTATATATATGTATATATATATATATATATATACACATATATACATATATATATATATATATATATTTACACACACACATATATACATACAGATCATACATATACATACATGTATGTATATATATATATACATGCACACACACACGCACGTGTATATATGTATATATGGGACAAATCAAAGAAAAATAAGACTAAATAAAAAGGAACACTTAAATGCTCTTCATTAGCTGAAGCGACATGTATTTTGTACACTGTCATTCAGCTATCCCTGATACTGAGTCAGTGACCACTGACCAGTCAGGTCTAACACAGGCATTAAAATATAGATATATTTAGGTTATCTATCAGGTACATTTTTAGTTTTAGAGCAGGGGTGTCAAACTCAAATCCACAGTGGGCCAAAATGTAAACTTGAACAAAGTCGCGGGCCAGTATTTGAACAAATGAAACTTTTAATATTGACCAAACAAGATTTGCTTACATTGAATATGGAACAAGCAACACTTATTATATACAATATATAATGGGATTTGTAGTAGTAACGATGATGAATGCGCTGTATAATACCGGCGCGCCAAGCCCTAGTAGTCATTTGGTATAGCCTCTCGGGCCAAATATAATTACACTGCGGGCCAAATTTGGCCCACGGGCCAGAGTTTGACACCTATGTTTTAGAGTGTCCCTAGAAAATACACAGATACACTGGGGAAAATATCAATGGAACTCAAATATTGTTAAATATTGTTAAAAATAAAATAAACACTTCATCATCATAGACAGGCATTCTGTCTATAGCATTAGACATGTCCTCCAATGCTTTTCAATGCTCTAAAGTCTAAAATACTGCAGCACATCAGACATCACAGGTGTCAAGGCCCAAGAAAATAGAAACTGGGTCACATGTTATTTAAACAATAGTTTAAAATGTTATTAGTACTTAATCTCAGATATGAATCAGCATTCAGAAGAAAGGAAATGGAAACAGCTAATGGAAACTGATGACTGATCATTTTTCATTATTGCATGGGTTTCAAAGAATGAAGACAGTTTCACTCATATTGAAAACACAACACAAGTCTCTGTGATGTACTTAGTGTGACTGCACAGTGAGAGTGAGAACTGCAGGCCAAAGCACAATTGTATCTATTGATATGTTGACAATGTAGTTTATTGCCATTGCCAATATGTCCAGTAACATAATACTAAAGTACAAGTGCAATAATAAAGCTGCTGATACTGCAGTTCTGATTCACACACACAATACATGATGAATGTTTAATAGTTTATTGCCCTCTTCAACTAACCACTAGTCAGGTAAAATGTTCTTTAACTTATTTCAAGAGCTCCTTATATTACATGACGTTCTTGTGTTTAGTAGCTCTAAACCAAGCTATTCAACATAATTTCCGGATTTTTCGGAGGGCCAAGTCTTCGGGGCAGAGATGCACAACAAGCCACTACTGTAACAAAATTGGTTATTGGTTTAAATAATTGTTAAAGTGGCAGGTGTTAAGTGTTCATGATTGGATTGGATGACCCACAGGTGTCTGTAGTAGAATGCCTCCCCCCTCCCTCCACAACATGAAAAAGTGTTGCTGTTGTTGTTGTTTTTTGTATGTTTGTTTTTGGTGTTTTATGTTTAAAAAATAGTTTAAAAAAAACAAGAAATCGCATTTTTAACTCGTGCACCATCTTTGAGAGTAGCACAAGGGCTAAAACTAAACTCAAAGCACAATTATTTTCTTTGGCCATTAATTCCGTGTAGACCAGATCATCTTGTGTTGATTGTTGTTTTTTATCTTGTATTGACCTGACAAAACTTGTATTTTGATTTCTTATTTTCTTGTTTAATATTATAATAATATAAATAAATGTACAGCACTTTGGTCACCTGAGGATGTTTTAAATACGCTTTATAAATACGTTAGACATTGACATTAACTTAACACTGAAGTGTAAAATGACGAGCCACACTGGAGGCCTACGCTGCTATAACTCAAATCAGGCTGGGTACAAGGAATGAAAAGGTTTCGGCTTTATGAGATAAGTTGAGACACTTGGATCCAAAAATCACACATCCTCAGTGACATCCTGTGTGCTAATACTGAGAGGATGAAACCTGAACCACTGAAGGTGAGGTTACTGATAGAGCTGCATCTGCTCTGATAAAGGCGTGCCGTAAAAGACATCCACTGGATTTCTAATTCTGTTCTCAACATGCACACAGCCCTCTGCATCATTCTGCTCGCTCTACTCATCTCACCCAGGAAAAATGGTAAGATGAACTATTAAGTAAAATAGTTTATGCTGATAATTTGTCTTGAGTATGTCTTCAGTGTTTGGAGGTAGAATCATAAATGGAGAGATGGTCCCAGATGGGCTTCTGCAGTACATGGCGTCGTTGCAAACAGGCAGTGGTGAACACCTCTGTGGAGGCTTTCTCATTAGTGACCAGTTTGTGATCACTGCAGCTCATTGTGAATATGGGTAAGTTTCTACATAACACAGTACTCAAATATATATACTTTATATCCCTGTCCAAGCGGGGTATATAACAATTTATCTCATACGAATGTCTTACTATCTTCAACTGCAGGATACAGAGAAAATATTTCAGGGGTATTCTTCCTGTGGCTAATTTTGAAATGCCTTTCCAAATTGTTTCTGAACTCGATAGGTCAAACTTTATATATCCAGCTATATGAGTTCTAGAATACATTTGAAAAAAAAAGGTTAAAACTGTTACAAAACTATGTTTTTATATGTCTTATTATATAATAGCTATATAATATACCTTTCAGCAAACCACAGAGTGTTGTCCTTGGCACCAACGATCTTAGCAACGTTGATGACACTATGAGATACAGAATCAGGAAATGCAACGCATCTTTTAAATTTGGCCTTGGCTCAGACATTATGCTTCTCAAAGTAAGTATTGTATCACTGTCTCAGCAAACACTCAAATACTACAAACTACACTTCTACTTTTGTTCAGCTGTTGAGACCATGCCCAGTCAAACCAGTGCCGCTTCCTGAGCAACCAGAGAAAGTATTTGAGGAGGTCCAATGCAGAGTGGCAGGGTGGGGCTCGACCCAAACTGACGGCCCCGGGGAAACACACCTCAGAATGGTCAACGTATCCGTCATAAATCACAGGATATGTTCAAATAAATGGAGTGAAGCTAATGTTAAATTGCCGGACGGAGTTATCTGCGCAGGAGGTTACAACACAACCAAAGGATTCTGCCAGGTAAGCATCACTACACAGCATTATGCCAAATTGTTATTATTTATTATTTTAATTTATGCTTTCAGGGAGATTCTGGTGGGCCGCTGATCTGCAATGGAACAGCAGTTGGAGTTGTGTCTTTCAATTATTTAAGCATTTGTGACTATCCAACTTTCCCCAATGTTTACACAGGCCTGACTAAGTTCCTTCCCTGGATCACACACGCGCTCTTACAAAACGATTGCTAATTGACAATGTAGCACTCCCTTTTTGTCTTTGTTCAATGCAATATATATTTCTGTAATAAAGCATTCTGAAATAATTATGCCCACACTTTTATTCAAGTTTTTCTGTTTATTAGGGCGAAGATATATCGCAGTTGCTATTTCACTGGTTGGAATTGACAAATCGCCAGTGGCGGCTGGTCCATTATGGGCGATGGGGCGACGCCCCTCCTGGAAATCAGCCAATTATATCAAATGGTTTTCAACAATTGTTTTGTCTAAAAACAATATAATTTGTTCAGAATTATCTTATATTATTATTAGTTTAAATATATAAAAGAATATAAAAGATCTCTCTCTATATATATAGGATACTTTGTCTGCGGTCTGCTCAAGACGCCGGAAAACAAGATGGCGCCCAATTCAAGTCAATAGAGGTCTCCAAAAAAGTCTACTTTGAGTAGTGGCCTGAATAGTGGCGACCTTTGTAACGACATCGCAATGTCGTTTTGGCGTCGGGAGCGACATGGCGATAAATCTTACCTTTTAAGGATTTTAGAAACGGTAAAAGAGTGAAATTCCTTCTATTTCATTTTTAGACTAAAAATAATTTTGCACTTTTGGTAATTTTACGGGCCCAACTTGAAATGGTCTGGCCGAGAGGCTGCAGTCTACTGCACGACTCAATTTGAATCGCGGGCAGAGGGGGCGTGCCTTATCCAGTTAATATAATACATCCATGGGTCTGCTGGTGACGCAGCCCGCGTCTCTTTTCAGCGTACGTCGTGGGCTGTTTGAAAATTGCCCCTGAGCCTGTTAGAAAAGCAATGGGCATCTTTAGCCAATCAAATTCCGAGAAAAATGACTACGTCACTATGGGAAAAGTCATGGGAAAACTGTCTGAAATGGGCGATTTTTTCGTCGCCCATTTAAGCGTAGTGTTTACGCCACGGAGCTACGCTGTTTACGCTGGAGACACAGCGTAGCAGGTGCGCGCGCCGTGATCAGGGCGGGGTTAAGGCTTCTCCGTCAACTCTACGCGGAAGTGCCGCACGCCTTGTTTTCTGTGTTTACTTTTAAAACTGCATCCGCAGACGTCTGTGTTCAGAAGTATGTTCAGAACGAGTCAGAATGAGCTCCTTGACTGTGACTGGCGGATGTCTGATGTGTCGAACCTGTAGCACTTGTGCTCCGTTACCTTGACTGCAAAGCACCAAACAGTGTTTTTTTTAGTTTATTACGCTGGATAATACCAACACTGAAAGCGTCGCTGAATTTCTATTCATAAATAGATGCTTTGGTTATTAGAAAACCCATGAAAGAATGCTATAAATTACACGTCTTTAAGAACAACTTTCCACATAGCAATGTTGTCTGTGATGATTAAATATGAAAATGTAAAATTAAAATGTTACACATGTAGTTCAGGGTAACTAATGCCACTTAGAAGCTGATCATTTTGTTTTGTTTTCTGCTCTGTTTTATGAAACAAATTGTTTGTGTTTCTTATTTTCTCTTAATGTAATAATTGCTACTATGCACTATAAGGTACAGTATCACTGAGATTTTTGATTTTCTCTTTACAATATGATATTATATTGATATTTTATAAAGTGTAAAGTGTCATTTTAGGTCAAATGTATTTTCTCATTAACGGCATCTGCCTCTAAGACAGAGTATTACCATTACCAAAAGTGGAAATAAAGTTTGTTTACTTCGTTCATTCAGTTGTAAATGTGTATTTAAATGTGTGTTTATACAGTCAATGTAAAACATTCACTTTTGGACATTAAAAAGAAACAAAAACACAGTAATGTCAAATGGCCCCCCCAATATTTTGCATCACCATCCGCCACTGCAAATTGCAAAAGCTGCAATTATGTAAGTCCTTTGCAAACATCATTCTTATTAAGCATAAATCCTGCTAACCCTATAGTTTAGAAACATGTTCAGAAATGCATATGACTCTTGCATTAGTTGAGCAGTTCATATTTCCGTCTTCTCTCAAAGGTTAATGCTGTCGGGGTTTGGGAGACAATTCAAGCAATGCCCCAAAAAAATGCTAAGTAAAGTTTTAGCAGATAAGGAATAATAACAAGGTTTTATCTCAGAAAATATTAGATTAAAAAAATATATACAATTCTTCATGTTAATATATAAATAAATTGAAAATACTGCTTTAGTAGATGTTTCTTTTAGGTTCTGCAATTTATAATATTATTTTTTGATACAACAGACAAGTTATACTTTGCTCATATAATAATAATAACGTTGAAACAAATTATATACATTCGTGTTGTTTATGTTTCTCGTATGTCAATAAACACTTTGCATCGCAGCTGGGGTTGTGGTCCTTTCTAGTGAAAAAAGTGATGACCATACCCAAAGGTGTATCAGCTTCAAACTGATAACATTTCCTTGCTCATGGGCTTTGTGTGTTGAGAACAAATTTGTGTTTTCAATGAAAACTGCAGGAGGAGATGGCAAAAGTACCACGAGGTGCCCTTTTTCCAGCGCTTGATCCAACATGGCCGACTTCCTGGATGATTTAGGGCGGGGTCATAATATAATTTTTTACTTGTTCACATGAACTATTTTTTGTAGTGAGCGATATATTTTTACTGCTCGGGCTTTTTTTTTTTTTTTAGCTTCGGGCTCTCATTGGCCCCATGTTAATCGACTTTCAATATTCCTTCACAGGGTCTTGCAACATTAGAACCATGGATCTGATTAGAACTCACTGAGTAATTTTCGATACCACTCACGGCCATATTCGTCCTTGTTTACTACTCGATTTTTGAGTTCTTCCGACCCCCGGATACAATTTCCCTTGCCGGGACGATGCTCGTTCCTCGGGCCTAATAATAATGTGACGCTTATATGGCACTTTTTAAGGTACCCAAAGAGGCTTTACATTTGCAAGACAAAAACAGAAACTTTTTTTATTTTCTTATTTAAAGATAGTGAGTGTGATGTATTTGGGCAGGGAGATCTGGAGGGTGGGGGCAGCAGCAGAGAAGGCTCTGTGCCCCCAGGCCTTAAGTTTTATTTAATAAATAAAAAATAAATAAAATAAGTTGTGTTCTGGGGTGAGACAGGAGGTTGGCATCAGCGGATCTGAGGGGATCGGTAATGGAGGAGCTCAGAGAAGTAGATGGGGCCAGGTTATGGAGGGACTTGTAAACAATGGTGAGGAGCTTGACGTAATCATCCCGTTGTGGGATGGGGAGCCAGTGGTGGTCTCTGAGGACAGGTGTGATGTGTTCACAGGAGGATGTGCAGGTGAGGGGGTAATGAGGCAGGCGGCAGAGTTCTGGATGTACTGGAGTTTATTTAGGAATATGCCCGAAATAGATAACAACTCTTTAATTTTGGACATGTATCCATCATGCCAGTTTAGAAGGAGTCTAAAAATGGCTAGTTAGGACATTAAAGGTGCACTATATGTTATTTTCTGGTGGAGGCTATGCTACTGTCCTGTCTTCATGGGATTGATCAAATTATTGCTAAAAGCTCATATTTTTGAACTTGCTTCTAATTCAAGCTGAGCTATATATTTTATGAAATGTATACATTTAAGTTCGTTTTTTAAATTCTATGATCTTAATAATACATTGTCTATTCCTGTTTCTCTGTTCTGTCATTATTATTTTTTTGCTTTAAATGTTCTATTAATCTATAAGGGTTATTGAACTTGTGCAGCACTTTGTGGCATCTGTTTGTAAATGTGCTATATAGCCTACTACTACTACTACTACTACTACTATATGACCTTGACAATACCTTTACTTTGTTGAATTAATGTTTAAACTGTCAGGAATGTTTAAACTGTCAGAAAAATGTGTAAATTGTGAGTGCAAATTGTACTTGCATTTTCAATGAAATGTCATTTATTAATGGCATAAACAGAAGGATTTATTCTTCAAAATTCTTTACACACTGCAACTTGGCTAATGTAAAACTGTGATAAACAAAGTCAAAATAAGTGAAACATGGGAACTGTCACATGCACTTTAACTATATCCATGGCACCACCAGGCCAAGTATTTGTGTCAATAAAAACATACATAGCAGAAAAAATGTGTACACTATTTTAGATATATTTATTGTATACCGGTACATTGTACACATTTTTCTAAATGAAGTTCTTTTCAATAACATAACAAAACATGCTGTCAAGAATATAGTTGTTTTCTTTCCAAATGAATAGACAAGACGCAAAGACATATTGTGGCATGCCCTCTAAGATGTAGATCAGATGTGACACACATGTGCTTATAAGGATCCTGCCAGTCAGGGAACAGTCCACAGTCATCATGCAGCCGTGCCACAAGCTTCTGCTCTTCCTGCTTCTTGGGAGTGGAGGTCAAAGCGGTGAGACTTCTACTTAAATCATACACAAACACCTGCAATTACATTGCAAACATTGCAATTACTCATTTATCCTTTGTTGATTTTGTTTTATTTCATACTATAGTAAATATTTTATAGTTTTCCTTATTGCATGCCCTTTTGATTTCATATATGTTGTTTTTATTATTGTTCATCGTTGTATGTTGCACCTTAATGCAGAAACAAGTTCCTATGTTTGTGAATTTTGTTCAATGAACATTGGCAATACACTTTTTGCCGATTTCTGATTCTTCTTTCTGGGTTCATTCAGGAGATGGGGCCAAGATCATAAATGGAAACGATGTACCTGATAATTTGATGCTGCACATGGCATCGCTGTGGAACAAGAAGGAACACATATGTGGAGGCTTTCTGATCAGCGACGACTTTGTGCTAACTGCTGCTCACTGTGAGAAGTAAGATGTCTTTAAATAACATAATTCAACATAATACATAATATTATTGTAGACAATATTTAAACTGTAAAGTGATTAACATGTTATGATTTTTTTCCAAGTGTTTTCACTGTGATACTCGGAACACACCATCTCAACTCTGCCTCTAATGATATGAGATATAATGTGGCAAAAGTGTGCAAACATCCATCTTTTCAGGAAACCTCTAAGGGCAACGACATCATGCTCCTCAAAGTTAGTATTCAAATAAAGCATTGTGTCAGCATTGAATAAACAAAACACACCAATCAGGCACGTGCCAAATGAATCTTTACATAACAACATCTGGAAATAAGTTTTTTGTCCTCAAAGTTGTTTCTCTCTTGAATTGCAATTTAACTGTAAATGTGACATAAGTAACTTTTTATCTCTGAACATTTCTACAGCTGTCTCGAAAAGCTGAAGGCCGCAATGTCAAAGCCATTGATCTTCCAAAACACCCAGTTAGTCGTTTTGTAAATCAATACTGTGATGTGGCAGGATGGGGTTATGTGGTCAACAGAGGTAGGCCTGTGAATGACCTTAAGAAAGCAAGTGTCAAAATCATCAGTGTGGACGAATGCAAGAGGAAATATGGAGCATTGCTTCCTCACAACACCATCTGCGCCGGAGGATTTAACACCACCAAAGGATTCTGCCAGGTACTTGGCCACATGATTACAATTTTACTATCAAAATGTTATAAATAAAACAAATTCTTCTGTTTTCAGTGCGACTCAGGTGGCCCTCTAGTGTGCAAAGGCTTTCCTGTTGGCATTGTCTCCTTTAACAGAAACGGCGACTGTAACTATCCAACTAATTTCCCCAATGTCTTCACTGATATTGCTGAGTTCCTTCCCTGGATCAATGGCATTTTGAACAGTGGGGACTGCTAAATACAGTTGCTTCAAGCTTGTTTATTTTAGTTTCCTTTTGTATGAGATTAACATTGCAAAACATGAATAATAAAAAAAAATGAAAAACAACTTTTGAATGAATGAATGAATGAAACCTATATTTCCCCAAGGGGAGAGAAGCCTCTCTCACATATCATTGTTGCGATGTAAGACTAAGGGACAATATGCTTATGGTTTTGGGGGATAAAGGGGAAAATCACATACCTTCCAGGTGTTAGGCTACAAAACATAATTAATCCTTAATAAATTGAGGTCACACAAAAAGGACAAGGTTTTAGTGCAACATTTAGACAAGGATTTACAACATGACTTGCGCATGAGCTCTTTCTGTCATGTTGAGTGCTTGTCAACTTATTTTTTGTTTCATGAACTTCATGAAAAAAAATGAATAAAACAAATATAACAATTATATTAATAAATAAAACATGCACTTTACTATGCAATGTGTTCCACATTTTAGACTTTCTACACAGGAAAATTGGAACAGTGACCCACTTTAAACTTAGATATTTTGATAAAGAGATGTAAAAATGATTACAGTCCTGAGAAGCAGACACTGTGGCGAGTGTGGCTTCAAAATATAACCAACCTCTATCTGTCATCTTTTCCTTCTAATCATTTCACATGAATTTAGTGTGACCCACTTTCACATAATGACTATCACTACATACGTAATTACATAAAGTGGTAACATGTTGAACTTCAACAGAAAATTGTTTGTATTTTCAAAATGTGTTGTGCCCTGGGTCAGTGAAACTCAACTCTTGATGCAGCAGGTTTCTTGTAACCAAATGAATGTCAACACAAGGTTTTAAGCAACTAACCACGATTCTTACAGAGGTGTTTGGTGATAAACCCCAAGAGTCCAACGTTACACCATGGTATTTGTTGTGGCACAGGTAGAGTATTGACAAAGCCTACCTTTATACTAAAATAATATTAATTAGAACGGCACTGCTCAAAACATTCTACATAAGCTAAAAGAACATGGCATCAACTGTATGCTTCTTATCTGTGCTTCCAAAAGCACACTACACTCCATCTTTGAGCACAAGTACTTTCACTTGACGAATATTCACTTTTCTGGCAGTTAGCATATTTAAGTAATATTTTCGTTAGTTCAGCTTATGCTGTGTACACAGTGTTTAGCTTCTTGTTTTGATAAAAATCTCTCCTGCAGGCACACACTAGAGGCAGTATAAAAGGGACACAATGTTTCTACGACATAGTGGTGAAGGATGCACCATCGACAAATCCTTTCAGTGTGTCTCCTGCACACATTTCTACAGCAGACTGGTGGGTCTTTGTTAGTGACTTTGTTTGTGCACTTCTTTTGATTTTCAATTGTAATGTCTAAGGATTTACAAATGATGCTGCTTTTATTTCCTAATGAACTGCTACTTTTTTGCAGTGACTTGGAGTGTCGCAGTAAATAGAAACAGAGTTCAAAATGGAACCATGCCGTACATGGCCACAGTGAGGAACTTTATGTATCCAATTTGTGAGGGCTTCTTAGTGAGTGACCACTTTGTACTCACTGCAGCTCACTGTTCAGATAAGTATGTTACAAGTGACGAGTAAGAGTCATGATTATGTCTTACATTTCTAACTCGTAACTCTGATTTAGAAAACCCAAGACTGTTGTCCTCAAAGACGAACAAGGAATTTACATTAAGGCCTTGATCAAGCATGACAACTTTCAAAATAAGAACTTGGGTAATGACCTGATGCTGATTGAAGTATGTACAAACTCATCCACACAATGCAATGTACATCCTCAAAAAATTTATTGTTTATACTTTTTATTTTGTATTTTTCAGTTAGAGAACAAAGCTTCATTGGAAAAAGGTGTACAAATAATACAACTCCCAAATATGGACATGGAAGTCAAAGCAGATGATAAGTGCCAGGTTGCAGGAAGGGAAAGTCTCATCAATGTGTCCATTATAAACAAAACCACCTGTCAAATGAACAAGAATACATGGAAGAACCTTCCTCACAATGTCATCTGTGCTAAAGGAGACGCTGGACTTTCCGAGGTAAGAAAATGTCAGGAAATTGTCAAATCCCATATATTAAGTGATGCAGTGCAACTTAAATTGTGTTTCAGGAGGATTCTGGTGGCCCTTTGGTGTGCCACAACACAGCTGTTGGACTTCTATCTTTGACTAAGGCCCAGGAGCTTGTGTTTGTAGACATTTCAAAATATATTGATTGGATAAAAAAGAAAATGTATTAAATGTGAGCTGTGGTGTAAAGAACATAATAAAAACAATTGTTTAATTTCTGGGTCTCACAGTCTTTGTGGCGTGGTATAGATAATATTCAACCTGCCTGGTAGAGCTAAATGTCAGATCGACAAAAAGGAGCTTTTTTTAACTAGCATTTAAGTAAGTTAAGTGAAACTTTATTGTCCCTCAGAAATGTGTCTTGAACACATAATGCTTGGCATAAAAAAATACAGTGCAATGCAATATAATAATAATAGTACAAACATTGAATAGAAAGCAATACAATTGTCAGAATCACGCAGACTGCACAAATGTTAGATAGAAAAAACAGCTGTTGTTGTTGTTGTAGAAGTATAACATACACAGTATTTCCACGATAAACACAGCCCTAAACAATGGGTCAAGCTTTCACTTGCAGTTATTTTTTACCTGGTCAAATCAAAGTTATTAAATAAATAAACAAAAAACTATTACTGCAAATACTATGGGTTATGAACTAATGATCATTTTTACAGAAAGTTGGGACACACCATATGCTGCTATTTTACAAACGTATCATGGTTCATTTTTAACACAGCAGAATGAGCAATACTTATAGATGTTTATAACATTTATATGTTCCACTTTAAGCTCTTACAAGAGTAAAGATGTTAAAGAAGATACCAAGGTACCATGTAACTTCTGGTTTCTCAGTTTGATAACAATCTGTCACAGGCTGTATAAAAGTGGCACTGTTTCTTCAGCTTGGCACTGAAAGATGCATCATCAACAAGTCATTACCGTGTTTCTCCTTCTCTCTTGTCTACAGCAGACAGGTGAGTTTCTTTAACTGAACTCATTCTAGTGTGTGTGTGTGTGTGTGTGTGTGTGTGTGTGTGCATGTGTGTGTGTGCATGTGTGTGTGTGTGCATGTGTGTGTGTGTGTGTGCGTGTGTGTGTGTGTGTGTGTGTGTGTGTGTGTGTGTGTGTGTGCATGTGTTTACGTGTGTTTTACTGGTGTGGCTTTATACTTGCTAATAATAGTACTATATTTGCAGTGACTGGGAGCGTCATAGTAAATGGAAACAAAGTCCCAGATGGAACCATGTCGTACATGGCCTCATTGCAGAACTTGTTTGGTCAACATGTGTGTGGGGGCTTCTTAGTGAGTGAGCAATTTGTCCTCACTGCAGCTCACTGTTTAGTTGAGTAAGTAAAAATTTCTAAAAGGGCAAGTGTTTTTTGTTTTTTTTAACTGCAGTTTTTTTTTTTGTCTCCCTTGTTTAGTCAGCCCGTCAGTGTTGTCCTGGGCAAACACAACCTCCTAAATTCCGGAATTAATGGACAGATCATCGAAATTGAGAAGAAAATAAAGCATCCAGGCTACATTCATGTGGCCTATGGGGATGACCTAATGCTGCTAAAAGTATGTACAATACACCCACACTGCAGTTCAAAGTACTGCTGGCTCAGTCTGTCCACTTACTAATACTTATTATAATTATGCTAAGTATCATATTGTACATTTTTAAGAACGATAAAAAAGTGCTAAATGAGAAAAAACTAACCCTGTTCATTATTACATTTTTTTTAGCTGAAGAAAAGAGTTGTGTTGGGAAACGACGTGCAAATAATACAACTCCCGTATACGAACATGGAAGTAAAACCAAATGATATATGCCAAGTTGCAGGATGGGGAGCGACACATTCTAATGGTGGAAATGCCAACGAGCTAAGGGCCACTGATGTGGCCATTATAGACATGACCACCTGTGAAGATAAATGGCGTAATTGGCTCATCCTTCCAAAAAATGTCAAATGTGCAGGAGGATACACCACTAACAAAGGATTTTGCCAGGTAAGAAAACGTTAAAACATTTCAAATTTGAATAAAATAAGGCTTGACTAAATTGTGTTGTGTTTTAGGGTGATTCTGGCGGCCCCCTTGTGTGCCAAAATACTGCAGTGGGAATTGTATCTTTCAATAAAGATCGCAACTGCAACTACAAAGATGAGGTTCCCAATGTGTATGTCGACATTTCAAAATACCTAGACTGGATCTACACAACCTTGGTGTCCAACTAAAAGAATAGAAAATGTGCTCCGACCATTTGCTGCATGTCATTCCCCAGTCTTATCCCTATTTCATGCTGCACTGTCCTGACGAATAAAGCCTACGGGCCAAAAGAAAAAAACAAATAAAATGTGCTTAGTGTTAGAAATGCTTAATTTTTTAGAGGAGAACTAAATAACAGTTTTACCTTGTTAAACGTATTTTTGGGGCGTTTGAAGTGTTTCTCTGAATGGAAAATCAGCCTTGAAACAGAGAAACCCTGGCTCTTTTTTTATACTTGGCAATGCTTTTTGTATGTAATTATACAGTCTTATTTCAATGAAGAAAAGAAAAAAAATAAAGAAAGATGAAAAAAATAAAGCTTTTGCGTCTGTTCTCTGACAAAGTATTTTCAGCGTGCAGGGGGAGCTCTTATTGTCAACATTACTGAGTTCTGCTTTAATTTCTGTGTATTATTGGGAAGTGGAAGGGGGTTAAACATGGTGCAGTTGGAAACAGTGATGAGAGTCTCAGTCACACTTATTAAAGTTGCTGTAGTGTTGTGGTAATAGTACTCATTTTCACTATGAACAACTGGAGTCCATCTAAATACACAGAAAGCAGCATGAGGCTACTACGTGGAGTGATATGTGCTGGATGTCTTATATTAGTTATCATGACAAAGTTGTTACGGCCAAGACAGGACATGAAATAAAGGAGAACTTCATTTGCTTCATGTCTTGCAGCATATTCTGTTGACATTTTTGCTAACGGCTTCCTGGTGAAAATTGTCCAAGAAACGTCTGTTGACACATTCGCTGAAGAAATGCCAGAAAATGAGCAAGACAGTTCTTCAAAATGACCGGACCAATCCTGAAACATCTTTGTAGATTAAAATCAGCATGGAAATAGGATGGATAGTGTTGGTATTCTCCGTGCTCTACTATGGTAAGCTACATTCTAGTACTTTGAAAGAGAGCGGTGTGAGGTGATTAAATGAGCGTGTGAATAACACCTTGTGCACAGGAGCAGAGGGATCACATATTGTCGGAGGCAGAGACGCGGTGCCGCACTCTCGGCCGTACATGGCTTCGTTGCAGCAGCGTGGAAAGCACGGCTGTGGAGGGCTCCTGGTTAAAGAAGATTTTGTGCTCACAGCGGCTCACTGTCAGATTCCTGTGTAAGATAAATATCGCCTAATTCAGTTTGATGATGGGACAGAAACACAAAAAACTATTGAGAACCGAGTTGTCAGAAAATAGTACGCTGGATATTAATCGATGCTGAAATAGATACTCATTTGATCTATCTATACTGAAAAAAACAAGCCTGCAAGACAAAGTTGGCTCATTTGTGAATAATTTTACAATGGTCTTGATGTGTATTATAACTGGTATAAGACCTCTTGATAACATTAAATAAATTACTCTTAATTTGTGTTAAAGAATACATTACATTTCATATACTGTATACAATTCAATATAATTAATTACCACTCTGAAATTGGCACTGAGCCTTTTCCTTAGTATCAAGAGTTTGACATTTTAGTATCTTGACAACATTGTCTCATATAATATTTAGTATTTACACCCACGATAATGGACAGCCATGTATTATATCAATATTTAAAATATTGACACTATTGTACATTTTTTAGGCCATTCACAGTTGTACTAGGAGGTGATTTGCTGGCAGCTAATGAACCCACAAAACAGACTTTCACTACTGTGAGATCTATTCCACACCCTAACTACGACGGACACGCCAATGACATCATGCTACTTAGGGTGAGAAGTAAAATACCACAACATCTTGGATTACGCACTATTAACTGTTATATTTTTGTGATTCCCTATAGCTTAATGCCAAGGCCAACCTCACTGCAGCAGTTCAGCTCATACCTCTGCAGAGGGGCCGGCTTAGAGCTGGCGGTAACTGCATCACTGCTGGATGGGGAGACATTGGTGACAACAACACCTTAGCAAACAGGCTGCAGGAGGTCAACGTCACCATCTTGTCCCAAAGAAGGTGTCGTGGGACCTGGGGAGCAGTGCCCATCACACGGAGCATGGTCTGCGGCACTGGAGCGGACAACTTTCAGGGATTCTGCTCAGTAGGACATGCAAAACTTTATGGCCACACTGTGATCCCATCAACACACTTCAGTTACTTACTACAGAGTTAGGAAGATGTGAGAGCGTCAGTTTGTTTATTACATAGGTTTATGTGTTTATTTATACATCGATCTGTAAGCACTCTCTATAGGACAGGACATCTCACCTCAAGACAAGAATACCAATGTGTAGGCTTCTTCTTTATTTCTCTCTAAATGGGTCATTTTACTCCAACTGTTTCCAGCAGAGGTCGCACTTCATACATACATTGCACTAAAGCCCTAGTTTCAGCATGATCTGAGCTCTGTTCAAGCTCTAAGCTGTTACGCAAGTTGGGTCGCGCATAACATTAGGTGATCCCACTGCAATGCCTAATCAGTGAGTGAAGTATCTGCGTGTCAGTGACGTACTTGACTTCTCCTTGTCCCGTGTGTGTCTGTCAGGGTGACTCGGGCGGACCTCTCGTGTGTGATGGCGCAGCTGCAGGGGTCGTCTCCTTCTCTGGACGTCAATGTGGAGACCCCAGGACACCTGACGTGTACACACGCATATCATCATTCACAGACTGGATTGTAAATGTCATAAACAATTAGGCACTGTTGGTGTAAATTACAATAGAAGTGAACAAATAGAATATAATGAATTATTTTTTCTTTTAAATACATTTAAAGCATTTGGAAACGGTTGTGTTCGTAAATGTGCAATACTAGAAATAAAGTGGGTTGAATTCAGTTGTTCGTTCTTTAGTCAAAGCATTCCCTTCATTGTGCATTTTGTTGTTAGTAAATCTAATTATAAATGTGAGATTCTTGTAGAAACTTAACGGTACACGGTTGGACACTGTTACAGTTTGCTATGAAACGCCGATACATTTGGACAGCATTTCCCACTAAGCTTTGCGCGTGACTTCGTGTATTTTCCGCACGCAGCAGATGGCATTCTGGGAAGTGGTGTTTTTTCCCCGGTAGCAGAAAAATCCCTGAGATTCCGCGAGATTTTACACTCACATGCGGTTGATTTTATGACACGTTTATGAGACCACAATGAACACAACGACAAAGTGTGCAGCTATGGCGTCTACATAAAGGTAATATATGGGATCTTATTGTGAACGGTAGTTTGATAGCCGCTGTTAGCCGCCCACAGAAAAGCCTGGCCTCCTGTGGTGTGTCTGCGGTGAAGAAGAGGCTCTGTCTGCAGTGAGGAAGAGGCTCTGGGTCAAATGACTGTGGCTGATCACCGCCTTCACACCATTCACTGCAGTGACAGGTGGGCTTTGTCATGACACAAACTCAGCATAAAGAGTGGGGAGTCCAAAATAGACTGAACTTCTGTGCAAGTACTTGCTAATGCTACAGGCAGTGTATCTGCAGGCTAATTTAACATAAGGCTACTTCACATTGAACCACCCCGTGATAAATACTGTAGGTTGTGGTCTATTATGTCTCTAGTCTCCCTTAGCTCTGTCTCATTCTCTGAGCTCCCCCTTTCTCGTCTACAAGGGATTCTTTAGGCAAATACTTATTTTATTGTCAATTATGGCTATTATAGTTCAATGGTTTAATCACACTGACGTGTTCCAACAAAAACATTCATAAGGATGACATTTACGATGAAGAACCTTTTTTGTCACATACAGTTCTATTCTATTTCACCGCTTAAATCCATTCCACGTACCCCCAAAGATCCCTGGTACCCCTGGTTGGGACTCACTTGGCTGTAACATTGCTTTGTTGCCACGTTTTTTTCTAATTAACCTGTTTTTCTTCTATTCAAAGTCTTTGAATGTCAGGAGACATGTCCAAGAGAAGGGGCAGGTGTGTGCACCTTCTGTATGTACTATATCCTCTGGACTTAACAAAGTTTGAAAACGTTCATGTATTTGTATTTTCAGAAAACGCAGTAGTGGGGAACTGAGTGACACAATAGATCCTAACAGCATTCTGGGACTACGTATTCAACATAACTGGCGTGAGAAGGGAAACCAAAGCAAATGGAAGGGAACAGTACTTGACAGACTGAGTGTAAACCCATCTCTTTACATGGTTAAGTATGACGGCTTTGACTGTGTCTATGGTATAGAGCTGTTCAGAGATGAACGCGTGTCCAACCTACAAGTCTTATCTGAAAAAGTTGGTATGTCTGTTTCTGTATTCTTTATCTCTAAGTTTGATGATTACAGCTATCTTACCTATGTCTATTATGTCCAAACAGTAAATAATAAGCTCAAGATTCCTCCTGGAGCCGAAGAGCTTGTGGGAAAGGCAGTGGAGCATCTGTTTGAGAAGGAGGATGGAGAGAAGAATGAATGGAGAGGAATGGTCCTCTCCAAAGCTCCAATAATGACACACTGGTATTATATAACATATGAAAAGGACCCTGTTCTTTATATGTACCAGCTGTGGGATGACTATGCTGACGGAGACCTTAGAATACTGCCTGAAGCAGGTACTGAATCACTGTCATACAAAGAGATACTGTTCATTAATAGTATTTTAGACGCTTCATTTTTTAGTTTTTAGCGTGGCGTACTATGTGAGGGAAATCAATTGTCTGCACTTTCCATGTGATTATACCTACTTTATTAAGTACAAAACAAATGAATAGAATATGCTGTCCAGAAGTATGTATTTATTAATTATATTTTGTATGTGTTTTTGTTTTTAGAGAACAAGCACTTGTTGCCCCCAGATAGAAAGCCAGGAGAGGAGACAGAGAGCCTTGTGGGAAAACAAGTGGAGTACGTCACGGATAAGGGCTTGAAGAGAACTGGTCTGGTAATCTACCAGGTCCCAGCCAAGCCATCTGTGTACTACATAAAATATGATGATGATTACCATATTCATGTTTATGACTTAGTTAAGACCACCTAGATATTACAGACAGCTTTATGTCCCATTTCATCATTTTTAAAGCCATTAGAGGGTTCAAGGTTAACACGCTTTGCCGTTGAGAGGAAAGTGCAATATTATTTTTGAATGCATGGTAGTATTGTTACTACTATCCTAAGCTTTGAGAAAGTGACTTTCTTCAACCATTGCTGCTTTAGTTTTAGATTTATATTTGGGCAGTTAGTGGTAACATTTCCCAACCGCTATAAAGAGCTATACAATATGCCCAGAATGCCCACAAACATTTGATTGTGTTACATAATTACAGTTTACTGGCACTTTATTTGATATACAACCTTTTAAATAACAATTTAATTGACAATAGATGACTAGATACAATACTTCCATATACAAGGTACATTGTACTTTGGCAAGGGAAAAAAGTGCCTTGAAGCTTGTAGAATTGCACCCATGTGTTGTTTTGTCTGTGTTGCTGCCAGTTCTTTGTTTAGCACAACATCAAAACTGGAGGTTTTTAAATAGTATGTTTCTGTATGTGCTTAACAATATCACTTGAAACATACTTATAGTTAAATGCTAGTTGAATGATTACTCAGTAGATGCACAAAACAATAGTGCAGCAATAGTCTAAAGTTATAGTTTGTATGATAGTTATGGTTTTGGCTTGTTGCAATTGTTAATTTATAAAAGCAAAACACAGCAATAGATCTTAGAAAGTGTGGCTGTACACCTCTTAATACATTACATGTATTAACTACTTCAATGGAGGAAAAAAAATGCTGTTTACCCAGAGATACATACTAAATTACTTAATTGTTTATGTTGATATTTGTGTGACACCATGGGCTTTGCTTGTATTCTTACAGTTAGTTATTGTGGCAAATAACCCTGCATGCACCATCTATGAAAATGGTTTCATCATTGTGTGTGACTATTGTGGTGGAATAAGTCTTTCTCTACGTTCATGTAAATTAAAGTTAATGTTAAGTAGTACAGCCATGGTGCCACAATGTCAGGTACTGGTTTTGAGTATGTGATGTACATATTATCACATATAGCACTCTAATGGTGCAAGATCATCATTTGCGTTATAAAATAAATATTTTTTCCATACTTAAATGTGAACTTTTTCTTTAAAAAGTTGAAAGGTTGAAGTTTTAGTGCTGTAATGATGCATTTGATGTAAATATGCAACATTTGAAACATGTTGGGTAAAGAACAAAGCAGAAAAATCGTTCAAACTTGATGGTGCACGCGTACCCCCAGAGATCCCTGGTACCCCTGGTTGGGACCCACTTGTCTATAACAGACTTCTTGCCACTTTTTTCTGATTAACCTGTTTTTCTTCTATTAAAAGTCTATTAATGTCAGGAGACATGTCCAAGAGAAGGGGCAGGTGTGTGCAGCTTCTGTATGTACTATATCCTCTGGACTTAACAAAGTTTCAAAACATTCATATATTTGTATTTTCAGGAAGCGCAGTAGTGTAAGCCCATCATTTAGGTATGATGACTTTGACTTTCTATGGTATAGAGCTGTTCAAAGATGATACAGAGATACAACATTTGAAACATGTTGGTTAAAGAACAAGGCAGAAGAACTTTCCCTGTATATATACAGAACCATCTTTAATGAAAATAATTACTATTGTTGACAGTTTATTCTAGCAATGAATTGGTCGTCAAATTGTCAATAGTTGTTAGGGGACAAACTTAACATAAGGAATCAAGTGCAAAGTCAAATATAAATAAATGTCAGATGCCTAGAGGGTTTACTTTGTGAGGTCCTTTATGAATTGAGCCCCCTGATGGGTGTAATCCGATGCTTTTGTTGGGGCTTCTGACAAAGATGAAATGGTCCATCTCACGCCTGTGTAAAAAAAAAAAAAAAAACAACAGAACAGACATATTAATAATCAGAATTGTACAAAGCAAAGCAAATTCAAACTTGTGACAAACCAAAGTTGTAAAGACACTCAACACGAGGTTCCATGCTCAAGGGGCGCAAACTCCATCTTTGGTACAGTGGGGAGTTGAGCCTGTGGACACATAACTTTGGTTTCATGTTTCACTCTATCGTTAGTGACACTAGTAAATGTATATTGTACCTCCACGCGAAATACTTCATCCACTCCTCCACTGCAGGCGAATTGCAGCCTTGTTTCTCCAAGGCACCGCTCCCTGCTCACTGCTGCCCAGCAGCCCAGAGTCAGCGCACATATATAGCTCCTCCAGCAAAGTCTTTTTGTCGCAAGCCTAGAGAAAAATTTGGTTTTTAGTTCAAATCTACAAATGATTTAATTTAAAAGTCATTAAAGTAATATTTTCGGGAGATAGAAGATGTCGTCCCAGAGCAATACAAGGCTGCTAAATGTCAGCAGTCAACGGTCTGCTAACTAGCTTAGCTGCGTAGCAAGTGGCAGGGTAAGGGGTTGTTAAAAATATAAAATAGACTGACTTTATTATGGCAAAATCCTTGCTGCTATGGTCTCGTTCTAACATATGGCCCTCTTAGAAGATGTGATTTGTCCAAGTACACGGAGTGATAGGTAAAATTGAGCGGTTGTAGTAGAGTTGAAGGACAACCAGTCCGAGGTGTAAATAAAGCTGAGTAACATTAGGGTTATATAGCCGTGTGACTTGCAGCGGCATCTTGTGACTGTAAGAATAGCAGCAACAGAGAAGAATAGTAAATATACAACCAAAAAGCAAGATAAATAACTAAAAACAAGATTATTCATGGTCCGAAGCAATGGAACTATAATAAGATTGCTACAGGCTAAACTGATGATTGCGAGCACGGGTGGACGGAGGGAGCTCAAATAGTCCTGTTTCTGAGCTGCAACCACTGAATTTAAAAGAGGAAATACAGAAAAAGTCCTATTTTATCTGTAACAAGCAATATGTTTTATAGCGAGAGAGTGATTGCTTTTTAAAAAAGCCCAGACGCGTTGGTGTATCACCTGTTGCAGTTAAGATTAAATGATGGATAAAAATAACCCTATATATAATATATATATATTATTATATATATATATTATATATATATATATATATATATATATATATATATTATTAGTATGGTTGAACATAACATTAGATAATTGAAAAGAAATTGCTATTATTTTGAGATCTTGAGTAGAATTCTACAGTCAGAATATGCTGCTTGGAACCGGATGTCCGTTTCCCATGGCGACTAGTTTGAAATATTCTAGTTTTATTACACCGCTTCCTTGTTTTGCACTTTCAAAATAACCACAGCAGATTCGTTAATGTAGTTTATTATATATATATAATATGTATATAATAATATATATTTGTTAAATCATTCAACTGTTAAGGCAAAATGTTTTATGTTTTGAAAATTAAAAACAGATATACTATATATAATTAATTACCTGGAGAGTAAACGAGCGGTTTTGTTTTTACTGTGAGCGTTCACCTCTCATCATATTTTCAATCTCACCCCACATCGGAAAGGAGGGGCTAATTTTCCTGGGAATAAATCCATTTGTGATTCAAGAAAGTTTTGGTTCTTTTAGGATTCCTGCGGTCATAAAGTACAATGAGAATTTAGCAAAGATAAAATTTTGTCAGTTCGGTGTTTGCTTTTATAGCTGTCAAATGGGATACGCCAAGTTTCACAGCAGGTAGTGCTTTCAAATACACATAAGTACACACTCTTTGTGCTGTTGAGCATGTAAGGCCTGCAGAGAAAAAGATGATTGCGCATTTTGCCTGCGACTTAAGCTTGGATTATACTTCCCATAAAATATTTTAACATGTAAGAAAAGTATTTAAACAAATTGTGTTTTCAAGAGACCCTTCGAGGTTGCAGGGTTATTATTTGGGTGCGGAGTATGGCATATGGAGAACAATGGCTTACATTATGCTAGTTTTGGGGAGCTCAAAAGTAATAACGGCAAGAAGAGAGAAAGTGTTACAGCAGGTTAGTAGCCATAACATATAAGAATAACAGTGATAGAATCTGCACTTGAGAAGTTAGCATTGCATGATTATAGTATGTGGTATACTGTACAGCTATGTGTTTTTAATTCATTTTAAACCATGCAGTGGTTTCTTTTAGGTCGTGTAAGTGCCTAATTTGGAGCGCAGAAAGCTCTCTACATTGCGGAGAGCATGGCAATGAAATCAGACCCTGATAAAGTGGTGGAATTTTCTCTGGACAAGCTTGGAGGACTGGATTACTTTGGTTCTTACCAATATTGGTCCTTCCCTTTTCAGCATGTGAAGGGTACATAGAGCACTCAGGTTGGCTGATGAAGGTAGTGCAGTTTCTTTGAGAACCATGGATCGGGAGTGGTACAGTCATGAGTGTTCAATAACCATGACGTGTGTTTTCCAAAGGTCAATTTCTTCAGCTATGTTCAGATGGCCTGGAAAGCCCTGCCATCACTCGAGCAGAACAAAGGCTCACTGGTGATAGTTTCCTCACTTTTAGGTAGGTTTGAAATAACTTTAGTCAAAACTTTTATTTTAATAAAGACCTATTACAGTAAGGAGTTTGCGAATTTAAACAAAACATGTACAGCATACCGTGCATTTAGTATAAATATGCACATTTATATTCAACTTCTTATTTACTTCAACATTAGCATATAATAGCAATAAAAATTGAAGCTGCTTACATACTTACAAGTTTATTAAAAGAAGAAATCTTATCAGTACTGAAACCTTGTGCCTTAACCTTTTCTTTTTTTTTTAGATGCCTTATTTTTCCCCCTTAATTTTTTTGTAGGTTTTTGTGTTTGTTGGTTTTTTCTGTATTTTGAAAAATGAAAAAAAAAAAATGATTTTTTTATGTATGTAAAAGAAAGTTAAAACGTTCCTCCAATACATCTCCATAGGTAAGCTAGCTGGTCCCTTTACTGCCCCTTACACCTCAACAAAGTTTGCCTTAAATGGCTTCTTTGGCTCTCTTCAGCATGAACTGGCAATGAAAAACAGCAACGTGTCTGTGTCTATTTGTACTCTGGGTCTCATTGACACAGATTCTGCAATGGAGAAAGTAAGGTAAGTCCACTACTTTATTAACTCATGGCATTTTATACATGCCATTAGGTGTGATTCATGTCACATGACAACACCAACACTGCCCACAGTTTATTTCATATTGAGCTGGTGGGCAGGAAATGCTACGGTAGAACTTGGTCTGTTAAACTTTCATTCGGTAGAGATGTTGTCCTGGTTACTAGTCAATATATCGCTGTTATCTACATGACACAAAACTTCCACTACCATGTTCTTGTTGCTATGACTGGAATGGTTCCTCTATATTTAATGTATTAAATTACATGCATTTTTATTGCCAAAAAATATATGCCTTGGTGGAGTCACCTGCTTAAGTTTTATGCCCTTCTGTGGAAAATTCCAGGCAAAACAACATCTCCTTGTAGAAAAGGTTTCAGATCCTCCACTTTAAAATTTACATTGATCCCTTTTAAGATGTTTCAAACTGTGCTATGATTCTTAGGGGGGTCATTGATGTCCCAGCAGCCCCTGCGTCTGAGGCCGCTCTGAACATCATCAAAACTGGAGCCACTCGACAGTCAGAGCTCTACTACCCCTGGAATACATATATTATAATTCTTACTAAAGACTGGATTCCTGCTGCAACCAACTACATTATCCGGAACGCATACAACTATATACCATGAAGACATTACAGCCAGAAGGAATGTACGATTAAGTGATACTTTTATGTGAGATCTTCAGTCTACACACTGGACCTTGTAATCATGCACAACAGCAATGTGAATCCACAGCTATTTATTTAATGTGCTTAACTATGCATTTAACAGTTTTACATACAGTATTTAGGATGTGTTGTTTACGTTCTAACCATATAGGCTATAAAGTGTATTGTCCATATAAGTGAGGAGTGATGGACTCTTATGCTTATTTTCATTATATTTTTAACATTTAGTAATTCTATTACGACTAAAAGTTTGTAGGCTGGTAAAACTACAATTGTTAATGTGCAGTATTTTGGTATAGTAAAGGACTTAGCACTTTATATATATATATATATAATGTATATATATATATATAATGTATATATGTGTGTGTATATATGTGTGTGTATATATATGTGTGTATGTATATATATATATGTGTATATATATATGTATATATATGTATATATACACATATATGTATATATACACACATATATGTGTATATACACACATATATGTGTATATATATATACATACATATATATATATATGTGTATGTGTATATATATACACACACATATATATGTATGTATGTATATATATATATATATATATATATATATATATATTATACATATATATATGTATTGTTCTGTTTCCAGCATTTGTAGATACTGGTTGTTTTGCAAATTTACCATGCATTACAGTACTGTCAATACAGAAATCTCCTTTCCACATGTGTAACATAATCACATTCTAGGATATGAACTGATGTCCGTTTGAATAAACCCTTAACTCATTCCATGACCTCTAATATTCAAACATGTTTTATTAACCCAAGCTTACCATATATGTATAGCTGCATACTCCTATACTGTACTACAAGTGTTGTTTTTTTTTCGGAGTATGTGACTTTTATCCACAAGATGGCAGTG
Source organism: Chaenogobius annularis (assembly GCA_015082035.1). Lineage (NCBI taxonomy): Eukaryota > Metazoa > Chordata > Actinopteri > Gobiiformes > Gobiidae > Chaenogobius > Chaenogobius annularis. Next base: position 1,000,283 of record BJKM01000124.1, on the reverse strand, counting down.
GTGTTTAAGAATAAATTGACACGATTTCACACGGTCCTCTCAGTTACACAACCATTTAATATCATTCATTTGCCAGAAGTTGATCAAAAGCGTTTACACACAACTGAAAGATTGTGATTTTGATCCATGTTTGTAAAGGCAATGCCGCAGACTGAGTGTCCTGGGCAAAGACGCTTCTTCTGAACCTGTCCTGAACTGTAACCACCCACGTAACCTGTCTGAACGTGTGACCACGCCCCACGAACATGTCTGAACGTGTACCCGCCCACGTAACCTGTCTGAACGTGTGACCACGCCATGTAACTTTCTGAACGTGTGACACTACTGCCACGTTATACTGTCTGAAATGTGACCACGCCTCAATGAGCAGGGTTCATGTTTGACATAAATCCCATTGTCTAATGTGTTTTTTGGTTTATGCATCTGGAATGTTTCTATTGACAAATACTTTATAGCTAAATGAGGACTTAACAAAGATAATTTTAGTAAGTATAAGTGTTGCTTTCATAGCTGTAACTGGAGCACAGTAACTTTTGACCAGGTAGGTGAACCACAATATCACACCAGTGTTCAGTTTTGTACTTATGATCGTTGTGCTTGAAACATTTGTCATGGCTGATATACAAAATCAGCCATTGTTGTGTCATAAGACTTAAAGGCCTCTAAGTTCAGAATTGTGGATGGATTTGCAATGCAGTCAAACAGCTGTTTACATCCAAGCGTTTTGACAGTTTGGCAGTTTTCCTCCAATTAAAGCCTAGTTTTGAACAAGCAAAATGTGTTTTCAGAGACCCTTCGAGGTGCCAGGGTTCTTATTACTGGTCCAGTACTGGCATAGGAGAACAAATGGCTTACCATTATGCTAGTTTTGGAGCTCAAATAGTAATAACGGCAAGAGAGAGAGAAGTGTTACAGCAGGTTAGTAGCCTATTACACAATATAAGAATAACAGTGATAGAATCCGCCACTGAGAAGTTACATTGCATGATTATAGTATTGTGTTAATATGTAACACTATGTGTTTTTTAATATAATTTACATGCAGTGGTTTTCTTTTAGGTTCGCTGTATAATGCCTAAGTTTGGGAGCGCAGAAACTCTCTACATGCAGGAGACATGGCCACTGAATCAGACCCTGATAAAGTGGTGGAATTTTCCTCTGGAAAAGCTTGGAGACTGGATTACTTTTCTTAACCACATTGGTCCTTCCCTTTCAGCATGTGGAAGGGTGACATAGAGCACTCCAGGTGGCTGATGAAGGTATAGTGCAGTTCTTTGAGAAACATGGATCTGGGAGTGGTACATCAATGAGTGTCACTAACCCTGACGTGTTTTTCCAAAGCAATTTCTTCAGCTATGATTCAGATGGCCTGGAAAGCCCTGCCATCACTCGAGGCACAAAGGCTCACTGGTGATGTTTCCTCACTTTTAGGTAACTTAATGTTTCTCATTTATTAAACTCTATACAAGCAATGCAATTGAGTTGAAATTAGATTATTAGAAATATTTTTGATGACACTCAGGATCCTTATTATTAATTATCCCCACTCTTAGTGATGGTAACTACTTGCCATGACAACTGACATGCCATGTCAAACTGTGCCAATAGTAGTCATTACCTCAGTTCTCCCACGCACAGTTGGGCACTGGAAACCATCCTCTTAGAGGGCTGGACGCTCCACTTCTCTGGTGTTCCTACGGGGAGAAGGCGGCGGGCTGGCGTGGGCTTGCTTATTGCCCACAGCAGCTCAGCCGCCATGTGTTGGAGTTACCCCAGTGAACGAAGGGTCGCGCCTTCTGTTGGGGCACGTCTCTACTGTATGGGTGTCGGCACGGGCCGAACAACGGTGAAGAGACCCGTCCTTCTTGGAGTCCTGGTAGGGGTACTGGACAGTTGCACTGACCGGGACTCCGTTGTTCTACTCGGGACTTCAACCCCCACGTGTGCAACGACAGTGACACCTGGAGAGGGGCGATTGGGAAGAACCAGCCTCCCCGAAACCGAGTGTGTTCAGTTATTGAACTTCTGTGCTGGTCACGGACTGTCCATAACGAACACCATGTTCAAGCACAAGGGTGTCCACCAGTGCACGTGGCAACCAGGCCTCTTTGGCTTGTGGGACGTCCTGAGGCTGTTGACGGGTATCGCGGGCCAGCGGGCCGCAGCTCGTGCTGTCGCAGAGGCAAAAACCCGGGCTGGGAGGAGTTCGGTGAGGCATGGAGGAGGACTATTGGTCGGCCTCAAAGAAATTCTGGCAAACTGTCGGCGCCTCAGGTGCGGGTGGGGACCTGCTGACCTCGACTGGGGATGTCGTCGGACGGTGGAAGGAGTACTTTGAGGACCTCCTAAATCACACTGTCACGTCTTCCGAAGAGGAAGTAGAGACTGAGGACTCAGAGGCTGAATCACCCAAGCCGAAGTCACTGAGATTGTTGGCAAACTCCTCGGTGGCAGAGCTCCGGGGGTGGATGAGATACGCCCTGAGTACCTAAAGTCTCTGGATGTTGCAGGACTGTCGTGGTTGACACGACTCTGCAACATTGCGTGGCGGTCGGGGACAGTGCCTCTGGAGGCCCCGGGGAAGACCCAGGACACGCTGGAGGGACTATGTCTCTCGGCTGGCCTGGGAACGCCTCGGGATCCTCCCGGAGGAGTTGGAGGAAGTATCTGGGGATAAGGAAGCCCCCGCGACTCGGCCCCGGATAAAGCGGAAGAAGATGGATGGATGGATGGATACCTCAGTTCTTTCTTCACCACTTTTGTAATGATTATGCCAAAAGAGAAACAGCATATTCATGCTTTAACGCAGGGTTAATTTTCTCTATAATCATTAACCATTGTGTAATAACTGACTTCAACACATTTTCACAGGGAAAGTGCCTGGGCCTTTGACTGTTCCTTATGGTGCTACAAAATGTGCCTTGAATGGATTCTTTGGCTCTCTTCAGCATGAACTTGCAATGAAAAACAGCAATGTGTCTCTGTCTATTTGTACTCTGGGTTTCATTGATACTGAGACTGCAATAGAGAAAGCCAAGTTAGTGCTAAATATTCAGTGAATTAGACTGCATTTTGGTTTTTTTTACTTAACTTTTCTATTATTTACATTATATTCTGATTTTTAGGGGTATCGTAAACGTGCCACCTGCCCCTGCCTCTGATGCAGCTCTGAACATTATCAAAACAGGAGCCACCAGACAGGCAGAGCTCTACTACCCCCGGAATATATTTATTCTAACTCTTATTAAAGACTGGTTCCCTACAGCAACAAACTACTTTATCCGGCGCACTTACAACTACAAACCATGAAGACCTTACCAAAGCAATGGTTTGATAATAAATGCCCCACACTGAATAAATGCATTAAAGTGCTTGCTTTACAACTCATCTATTAATATTTATGAATTGCATCAATGAGTGTATGCCGCATTGTGTCCACAAGAGGGCAGTAGAGTAACAGAAGCAAATGGGCATGACCTCATCAGAAACTGCTGCTTCTCCTGTTGCTAGCACACTCACACCAGCTTGTGTTTTCTGTATGTTTTAAACAATGAAATGTTCTATTTTCCCATCAGTGTTACAAATGACTCCCTTCTTTCCTCTGTGCGTCACAGCAGACGCCTCCATTCATCACGGTCCTTCTCCAGTTCTGCCACAGTAGACTGAGGGGAAGCTTCCTACAGAGCACAGCTTTCACAGTGGATCCCTCTGTGTCTTTGTTTATCTGCAGCAGTGTCTATTGCTCCTGTGTTTGTGGGCTCAGCTCATGCTGCTACTCTGGTGTGATCCTCTCCTGCTGATGAAGTACTGGTGTACTCTCAGATTGAGCCATCACTGATGGAGAGGACTGAGGCCTCACTGTGGTCCTCTGCTGCAGTGTTCTGGTTAGGGAGACTGATAGGCAAAAGTCGCTTGCACACATGTTCTCTTACTTCTTATCTTGACACACTTGATGGTTTGAGAGTTGGAGATAGCAGAATCACTGTGAAGGCTGTAGGAAAAATCTTGTTCCTTCGGTCTCTTTCCCATTGAGTAGACACAAATATGGAGGGGCCTCCTGGGGAGGAGCGCAGCAGAGGCTCCGGAGAGCAGCCAGAAACACCTGCAACAGATTAGTGCTCCTAATGCTGCCTCATAAATCCTCTCACTCTTCTCACTATCTCCATCTCCACCGGAGCAGCAGCAGCAACACACACCCACTCCAAAACAGGTACAATCCGGACTGCCAAGGTGCTCATTCAGTCTACAGCATTTCACAAGTTCTTTTTTGCGTGTATGAGAATTTAAAAAAAAAAAAATCTTTTTGCGTGTATGAGAATTTAAAAAAAAAAAAAAAAAAATCGACATTATTCAAGGCCAAATATTCAGGTCAGCCTTGAACTTGACGTTTATTCATGCCACAAAAAAACAGAGAAGTTCAAACATTTGTAATTCAGAGTCTATGTCCACAGATAAAAGACAATATGTCTATGAGCTACAGTCATAAAGGCAAATGACATGTAAAATAAGTGTGCAACCTCTTTGAACACAGCATATGGCCTCCGTTTTATATCAGCGCATGCTGATAAAGCACAAATGTCAGGTTTCACACCATAAAAAGTCACCTATCTACAGAAATCATACAGACCTCTTCAGCCATCATGCACCGATTTATGGTTGGGCCTCGTCGTGGCCGTTTGAGCACAAAGGACATTCTCCTGTTCCTGAACCGCTACAAAGAGACGCAATCTAAAATCTTTGTCAAGAATGCCAATTGCTGGAGGACTGTTAGGATTACTTTGCAAAGTTTTTATAGATTGTTGAAATACAATGTGGAATGATTTTGTTTTTTATAGTATGACAAGAAGTCGTATATAGCATAACAAATAAAGTGCTGTTGCTGTGGAAGTAGAAGGCCTGCTGTAGGAATAGTAGCAGTATCAGACAAGAGAACACAAAAATGCGGGGCCCATTCATGCATATCATGATGCAAAAAATATATGATAAGATAAGGTAGAAAAACCTTTGTTTTTCCCCCAATGGCGAAAGTCAGCTTTGAGTTGCAACACAAAGTAGAAGAACTGCAGCAGAATAGAAATAAAACATATGCAAGGTGTGACAAGGATTCAAAATATCAATCAAAACTAAATGATAGTGTAGGATAATGAAAATAAAATATGTTGAGTGAAAAACTATGTGGTAACAAAAGTATTATATACAATAAACAGCAGATAAAGTGTCTACAGTGTATAAAAGCCCTGAGCTATGCAAATAAAATAAATTAAAATATCACAATCAAAGACATCAGTAAAATGTCAGAGAAAATATTTCACTAAGGCTTGAAGTTACAGGCTTTAAGGCCCATGAATAATATGAACTCATAGTTTGAATTGTTTATAGTGAATAGTGTTTTATAAGTTCATTTTATTCTCAAGTGATGTGCTCCTATTTTTCTCATACCCTAGTGATTGCATTGCCCCTGTGAGTCTATAAATGTGTTGTGGCTTTTGTCCAAAGAAGCTATTGATTAAGGTCGGCCGATTACCGTCAAAGAATGTTAATCTTCCTCTAAGTTTGAGCCTGACCTTTACAAAGTTTTCACAAAACATTGGCGCTATGATAACAAAGGAAGAGGGTGAGGCGGGAGAGCGCGGCCAATGAAAACCTATGAAAGGGCGCATCAGTGTGAATCTAAAGCGTGGGTGTGAGGCGGCTGACACAGCACGCTGACCTTTGACCTGGGCCCATTGAGAGGCGTACAATGCTCAACACCTGTGTTCTTTCAATACCTCCGCTATTATTATTTACAGCCAGAACGAGAGGAGGACAGAGAGGTATTACTATCTACCTCTGGTCCTCTGTCCTCTCCAATAATCATCTCCAAAACATGGCGGATAGAAGGAGGTGAGTCACAGAGTTGTACATCCAGCTTCTAATGGTAATTTGTAGAGATAGGCCTCTCCTTGTGATGCTGACAAAACACATCACTACGAGTTAGAGTTAGCAGGAAAAGAGGGAGGACTTGAGGGGTTTGCTCACACCTGTTAACAAGACTCTATGGTCAGCAGCAAAAAAAAACAATGCTTGAATGAAAAACTACTTGAGAAGCTAATGAATGTATAGAAGGAGTAATACAACTCAAAAAATCAAAATTGATGACATAAACAAAACCAATAATCAAGGACTGGACACATTTCTAACTGATATTTGTAAAATTGAAAATAGACTTTTTTGACTGACTTTGGACTACATGGGACACATACGTTGGACTACTTATGCCATGAACTTTTTGGATGTCTTGTGCCACTTTTGTCTGTTTTGTTCTCTCTGTGTCATGTTCTGTGTTTTTGGTTTTCTGTTCTGTTTAAAAAATGTTTTAAAATAAACTGAAGAATCTTTTTAAATAAAAAACATACGAACAAAAAAGCTAAATCAAACTTGGTGTAATCCCTCATTCGTCCAGGAGTGTTCCATTGTAGAAAAAGATTCAGTTGTAGTCATCTGGACTCTGTTTTAGAAAAACAAATTGAACTGAACTAAATGTATCAAAAATAGTAGTTAAATTTGTGCCATTGTGTTTTTATACTAATATTGATGCAATTTCAAAAACAAAAGAGGATGTTCAAAATTCCAGAATGGAGGCGACTGGAGGCAAAATAAACCTCAACTACACTTTCAGTATTTAACTAACATCAGATCAAAATGTTGGGTTTAAGTTTTTATAACAAAAAAATAAGCTATCATTTTGAATTCCCAGGTTAGAAATGTTTTAGTTAGTTACTTCTCTATGACAAAGGATGGAAACAATATATGAATTTTTAAATATCTTTGGTTATAATTGCATTTGAGTTTTAAAAAGTATAATTTACGGTAAATTATACACTAAATATTTAGGTAAAATTAAAAACTATTTCTGTGTCAACATTTATTCGTCCAGTAAAACAAAACAAAAATACAGATTTTGCCATCATCAAAAATAATTATCTCCTATTAAATAAACAAAGTAAAGTACAGCTGTAAATGTCTTCAAACTGATATCTCTTACATGTATCTGAGTGGTTTTCATTAGCCAAAACCACCTTGTTTTTTTTATATTTTGTGATATTCTGAGATGAATCCAAGTTGTTGTTTTTTAAAGTATTTTTTGTTGCTGTTGTGAAAAATAAAAGTTAAATAAAGCTCATCATGTTCCACTTCACTTTTGCCTCCATTCCAGAAGAATGTTTTTGTTTACAAACTTTTAAAGGATTGGATTATATTTTGTCCATATAAATAGATGAGTGAAATGGCACTGGGGGGAGATACAGGGTCCTGGGTGGCAGGCTGGGGGTTACATGAATTTTCCTTTTTTGTCATTGGGGGAGAGAAAAAGCCCAATTAACAAAGGATAAGAAGTGAACCGTAAACACCCTCAACAAGGCCCAACAAACCTACAGGAACCAGAGCAGTCTCTCTCTCTCTCTGTTACTCTCTCTGTTGCTCTCCCTCTCACCCCTCCCTCACACCCCATACCACTGACCACTCCCCCCTGCCGCCTCATGCTCTCTCTATGTCTCTCTCTCTGTCTCTCTCTCCTCCACTCCCCCATCACAAAGGGAAGGCTCAGAGCTTACAAAGTGCCAATTAACACTGAATGTTTGGCCCTCGCACCTCCCTCTCTGAACTGCTGACAGCTCTGGTGTTTGGGTTAATACCAAAGGCCTGCAAAGAATTATAATTCTCCTTACCCCCTCCCCCCAATGCCCCCCTCTCTTCTTTCCCTTTATTTTGTCTCCAATGGGGTGGTTTTACAGTTCAATGCACAGTCAAAGGGTGATATAAAATGACTTTCCAAAGAATTTCATACGAGGAGAAGGCAAGAGATTGGTGAGCTACGCTGGGACTGCATATGGACTGGGGCTAAACCTGTAGATGGGTTGGTTAGAAGAGCTTGCAAAACATAAACATTTTCATGCAGTTGAATATTCAGTCTGACAGAAGTAAAGTTTGGACGATTATAGATGCACCTGTTGCCAATGTCATCCTTTTAGCAGCAAAAGGCCACAATAATAAATCCTTTCTCACATTTTAATTATTCTATCTTGAGGAAGTGCATACTGTTGCTTAAAAGTATTCATACCCCTGGAACTGGAAAGACTACAAACTTAAAACTGCAAACTTAAATACATTGTATTGCCATTTTTTGTGAAAGAGCAACACAAAGTGGCACATAATTGTAAAGTGGAAGGAAATAGTACATGATTTCCAGATTTAAATAAAAGTAAAAGTGCAGCGTTCAAAAGTATTTAGATCCAGTAAATACTTTATGGAACTGCCTTTTTCTGCAATTAAAGCTGCGTATTTTTGGGTATGTCTCTACCAGCTTCGCACACCTACAGACTGAAAGCTCAAGCTCAGTCAGATTTGATGGAGAACGTGTGTGAACAGCAGTTTTCAGATCTTGCTACAGATTCTCGTGGATTTAGGTCTGGATTTTTTTCTTCTGATATTGCCCTGTATTCATCCACCCTCCCATCAACTCTGAGCAGCTTCCCTGTCCCTGCTGAAGAAAAGCAGCCCTACAGCATGATACTGCCACCACCAGGTTTGACAGTGGAGATTGTGTGTTCAACGTCATGTGCTGTGCAATTTGCTTTTAGGCCAAAAAGTTTAATTTAGCTCTCATCAGACCAGAGCACCTTCTTCCACATGTTTGCTGTGTCCTCCATGGGGCTTCTGGCAAACTGCAAACAGGACTTCTAATGGCTGTTTTTCCACAGCGGCTTACTCTTTCCAATCTTCAATAAAGGCCAGATTTGTGTAGTGTACAACTGCTGGTAATAGTAGTCCTGTGGACGGATCCCCTGTCCACCTGAGACAGATCCCCTGTCCACCTGAGACAGATCCCCTGTCCACCTGAGACAGATCCCCTGTCCACCTGAGACAGATCCCCTGTCCACCTGAGCTGTGGATCTCTGCAGCTCCTCCAGAGTTATTATGGTCCTCTTGGTAGCTTCTCCGATCAGTGCTCTCCTTGTTTAGCCTGTATATTTTGGTGAACGGCCATGTCTTGGTAGGTCTGTAGTTGTGCCATACTCTTTCTCTCTCCAGATGATGGATTAAACAGTGCTCCGTGAGATGTCCAAATCTTGGGAAATGAGAAATAATCCTAATTTAAAATGATCCAGAACTCTAGCCCTGACCTGTCTGGTGTGTTCCTTGGACTTCATGATGCTGTTTGCTCCTCAGCCTTCTCTTCAGAAACTTTTGTGTCCTCCACAGAATAGCTGCATTTATACTGAGATTAGATTACGCACAGGTGGACACTATCGAATCATTAGGTCAACATTCTTTCAGCAATCATCAGGCAACTTCTGACAGAAATGAGTTGCACTCAGGGAAAACGAGTATGAATACTCGCTGCACTTTTCAGTTAAAAAAAAAAGTTTAATCTGTAAATCATGTATAATTTCCCTTCCAATTCACAATTGTGTGATACTTTGTATTGCTCTGTCACATGTCATGACAAAATGTGGAAAAGGGTAATAATACTTTTTCAAGGCACTGTATATGGGTACTATTGCGTCCCTGTTAATAATTTTACTTTCTTATTGATTTATAAAAAGTAAATAATTAGACATGAGCAAAAACTATGAATACAAATATGTACCAATGTTTATTTTGAAGTGTCGTTCCAAAATATGCATGAGTGAGAAAGAGTACAGTAGTTTTCTGAAGAAAACTGTCACTGGTCTTGGTGGTGTCGTGTCATTTATCTGCTGCTGCTGTAATGTGAGGATTGGGATAGGATTTGGACAAGCTGGAGTCAAACCAATACAACATAGCAAGAGCTAGATATATTAGTGATGAGATACATATCCATTTTTGCCAGCTCATATTTCAGACTCAGCTGATGACCAATCTCTATCTACTTGCCTACTTGCCTGTCTTTAGCCATGTGTAGAAGTGGGGGGCACACTTGACCCTGGCTTCCTCGCAGAGAGCACTTGGGGTGGAAGAGGAGGTCCCTCTCTCTCCAGATGAAGATAGCAGGCCAGGCCATTTATCACCCCTGCGTCTGATCGCTGGGCCCTTGCTTGTTTTTCTCCCTGGTGAACTCCAATAAATCAGAGCACTGAATAAAAGTGCAGCCAATGAGGAGAGGTGAGAGGGTTAAAGTCGCAGAGAGCACTTGAGTCTTTAAGAGAGCTTCTGCCGCCACTAAAGTCCCCAGACAAACTCACTCTGCCTCTGCAATTTACGACCTCCAGGGACTGTATCCTCCTCTCGCTTTACTTTGTCACTGTGTCTATTGAGTTCAAGCACAATGGGATCAAGTCAGGAAAAGTCATTACTGGCACAGATCAGATGAAATATAGTCAAAAGATGAACCTTAAAATTCAGGAAGAAAGTAGAACAGTTGTAACTCAAATGCTACATCTACTGTGTTATTTAAGGGGGACATATTATGCTAAATCAACTTAGCTGAGCTTTTAACCTTCTTACAACAGTATTTCCCAATCATTAGTTTACTCAAAGTTGTATTTTGATTGATTCCTGCATGTTTGAGTAATCCTGTAATAACCTGCAACTGAGGCTCAAGTGCTCATAAAACTCCTGTTTTCACCTACCCCCCCACCCACATCCCTTACTTAGATACATGTAGAGTTCTAAAATGTCACATAGCCACTTTTCAAAATAAAAACATGTAAATAAAAATCCGCAACTTCAGAGTTTCCCAAACTATGGTACCACATATAGACCACTAGTCCTTTAGGTGGTACACGGACACCTTTTCAGTTCTTGTGATTCTGACATTTTTAGTACATGTTTCCCGCAATTTCTTCCCACAACTACTGTGGCAATGGTGTATTCCTAATAAAGACCTGGTTTATCCCTAATTTATCCCTGAAATTGCGCTGTGCTCGAAAAGCCAAATATTTTCTTTGGTGGTATTTGTTAAATGAAATGTCACCTTATCAGTTCTGCAATTTTGAACAGGAAGTCAATTGTGCCTTTCATATTTGTTGGCCGTTTTAGATAATTATTTACAATGACCAAAATGTAAAATGATGATCTATGTTATAGTTCAATACTAAGTACCTGGAAAAAAACATGCATGTTTCCACTCAGAGATAGACTTTTGAATTGTTTAAAAGATGTCCTAAGCCTAAATAAAACAAGAAGGCAGCATGAAAGTAGAATATATGTCGGTTCACAAGCTCTTTGTTTAAAAAAACATAACAAAAACACTAACACATAAAAATGCAATTGTCAATTGTTAAAAGTTTCTATAATTAAAACTGTAGATTTAACTTATGGATAAAGCATGTTATGTTAAGGAAATACTGTGAGAGACGCTTTTAAAATGCTATCTCATACGCACCATTTGCTCTCCTGTATTATGTTTATTGGACTAACATAGGCAACATACATCACTTAACCAGAGCAATCGGACTCCAGTGTTTTTTATTTACACTGCGGTAAAGGGAGCAGGACACTGAGCTGACGGGACGTGCACCAATGAACGGCAGCCAGGGCCTCAGAGCTGACCCCACATCCAGGGGTCAAAATCCTCCACAACCTCACAGGGATGAAGGTGCACGAGCATGTGACTCCAATCCTCCGCCAGGACTTAACCCACATAACAGCAGTGAAATGAGTGCCCTGTTGGAGAATGTCGTGGGAGTGAGCCAGAATCGGATTTCAGAATTTCCAGACGTGTATATATCTGCAGTATATATCACTTTAGGGGAGATTTATTGTGAGACAGGTGCTTCTGCTTGAGTGTGAAGGCACTGGCCTGTCTGTAACATCGGATTCACATGAACGATAATTTCTCCCCTGACAAAGAGACAAATCTGAGGGTCAGTGACGTGGCTGTGTCAAGTGAGGGTCGTGAGAAAAGAGGAAGGAGCACGTGGCTGCAATCAGAGCAAGTTGGAGTGTTTCCAGTATTCTTAAAGGAGGGCTTCAAGTCTCATGTAAAATTACAGTTTCGTAATAAATAAATAAATAAATAAATAATACATGTATTAAAATAACAAGTAATGAGTGTAACTAGAAAATACAAAGAAAAAAAACCCCATAATACATATCTGGACTACAGACTCTAAAACACAAGCACACAAAAGACCTTTTACACGCAAGACAGTGACATTATTAAATCCAAATGTCAAAAAAAGAATACACAGTTTCTTATTATAATAATAAATATTATCTATCTAGAAACCTTCAATCACAACATTTCAACCTTTATTTGGGAAAAAATTATTTAAAAAATCGCAATGTTTGAAAAAATGGTTTGACTAGTCAAAAGAATAATTGCCAACTTGCCGACTACTAAAATAAGTGTTAGTTGCAGCCCTAAAAATAAAGCGTGAATAATATAAGGCTGGTCCGAAGGACAACTGTGGTGTGAAAGGGGAAGAGAGAGGCACATTTGGCAAACAGTTGAAGCCAGAGGCGAACAACACACCGCCCAAGGCGTAACAACCACTTGCGTGCCTTCAACCACTACACCACTGGCAACACCTGCAAATACATTTTGTGTTCAACACATTCTGTAGCTCTTTCCACATGTGGTTTTACCAATAAGGTGCATTCTGTGTCTTTCTCATGCCTAATATGTATTTTGGGTAACTTGAAGGTAAAGATTATTCAACAACAAAGTGGTAATTGGTCGGCTGGTTAGTGTTATTTAGTGCTCATGAAGCACTTATCAATGCTTATTATGATAATAGTTTATTTACAATAGCTAATAATGCTAATAAAGTGTAATTAAGATCAATAATGGGGGAAATGTTAGTTTTATTTTAGTATTATTTTTCATAAGTGTAATTATCTATACACTAAGTGCCCATGTGACCCCAGATCAGACTTGCCGGCAGGTCATCAGGGCCAGAATCCCGACAGGATCAAAGTGTGGTCCCGGGACATGGTCTCTAGCTCAGCCTATGTTTGCAGTTGGGATGGTGCAGAGGTAGGGGTGAAACGCAGGTCAGCCATAGAAGAGTGCCTCGCAAAATGAAGAATAGACAGAGAAATAGGGGAAAACACGGAGGCGAGCGGATGGAGAGGCGAGGCCAGTCTTTGGGCAAAATTTGTATTAATGTGATGCAGATAAATCTCAAAACGCTTGGTAATTTTTATGTGGGATTATATAGTCAGATAAAAGTGCTTTTTGATAATACGCAAATGGACCTAGCCAGATAATACAAGAAAATTATACCTTGTCAAGTAGTGAATTGATTTTAACAGAACATTTATGAATGAATATTACTACTTCCTATTCATTACCTCAGATTTTTTTCAATGTGACAACAAAACCTTTCGACAAGTAAAAGTATTCAAGTAACAGATTCACAAAAAGACATTTCCTATAAAGGGTTAATAAGTAAAAGTATGTAGTGAGGTGCCCGAGCATATCTGAGGTTAGTGTATCTTGTCTTGTCTAATTCATAGCTACAGCTGAACAATTGAATAAATGTACACATGCTCCCCTATACAAACAACCAGTGTTTTCTAAATGCATGCAGCTCCTGACTGTTCTCCAATAATGAGTCCGAACATTGTGTACAACTTAGTGAAGCTGCAATTACAGCTTCAGCTCTTTAATTGGACTACTGACCTTGGCCCGGTCTACAAGCGTAGAGAGGGATACTGTTATTGACAAATTGCACCTCTGCTGTTCTCTAAAATCGATGGAACATTTGCAAGTGTTACTTTTAAATCACTGACCAAGAAAAGTTCAGGAGAAAAAAAAGTTGGATTAAAAGAAAAGCTGTTTAATGGTTGTTTTTTCATACCAATGGCCATTTTCCATAGTCCATGAAAACTTCATTCTCATACATACTCATTAGCTCATATTGAAAGTTCACTTACACGTACATTATGTCTAAATAGAACCTGTGCTCTCCATATGCTTCACAACAAATAAACTAATATTGAACAATAATTGTCTTTCTGTACATTTTATTTGAATTATATTTTTAATCCAAACTCAAAATTCCTAGCTTGTTGGCCTAGTAAATATTCAAGAGTTTGATACTGGTTCAGCAAAGTTGCCATCTAGTATTTTTGGCATTGTTATTATGTGAAAGTATTGTAGAAGTGCCAGTCTCTCTATTGTTAAAATAACCATTGGTTTGGACTTCAAAACAGATAGGAATCATAAACCAGATGTGTTTACATGAGTGTCAGCAAAAAAAAATAAAAACTTGCGTGAACATAGAGTCAGTGTAATGCAGGAGAATCTCCACCGCTCCTGAACAAGAGGCGCTCAGCGGACCTTCCTGGGTTATCAAAGAGGATGATTTGTGCCAGATTTGCCTTGTCAAAGACCTTTGCAGCAGTGATTGATGAGCACTGGGTAATTGTCCATTGTGAGGACATGTCAGAGGGAGACAGCGTGTCACCTCAGCAGCGAGAGTAAAGGAGCCGGCAAATGGAAGTCATTACATGTAATATTCAGCATCTGGGAATGATTGGCTCAGAAGACCACTTTCAAAGAGAAGTATGGCGGCCCGAGAAGGAATAGGCAGGAGTAATTTGCACTGGATTTACAAATCTCCTGAATCAAATTTGGGAATCTTTGTGCACATCTTGTTCTATTCTCTCCAAACAATCACTCGTGAAACGCATGTAAACATAAATAACAGACACTCGTTTCAGCATAGGCACAGTGTTTCTCAACTCTATCCCGTGAAATGAATTTGTAATGTTGGACCGGGGGATTGTGAGACTTGCACGCCGATGCTCCATATATCTCTGCTGTCTGTCTGCCAGCAATCACAAACCACTCAAGGAACGGTTGCCAGTGTGTCAGAGTTGAGCCGGAGCCAGGTCAGGAGTGATCAAAGAGCCGAGCGGGAGAGGCAGAGGAGGAGGTTATCTGGTCCCCATTACGTTCAATCATGGGAAATTGGCGAAGTGCAAAGCGAGAGAGATCTTCATGATGAGAGTGCGGTGCCAGATGAGCTGAGGTGGTCTGCAGACGCTTCTGACTTCAGAGACAAGATCACGCTGGGATTTTTCCTCCTTGCCGGTGCCAGTAATTTCTTTTACCTGTGTGTTTTAGTAGGTCAGAGTGGCCCAGACATGAGTGCTGTATCATTTTCTTGCTCACAGTTCTACATAATGGAAATACGACACAGCAAAAGCGAGTAATTGGACTATGGGTGCTGATGGAACGCAACCACAAGTTCTCAAGAACCAGCACTCAAGTCCTGAGGGGGGAAGAGCATCTGGTGTAAAAAGTATGACACGATGATAAACTTTGAAGTGAATATCGCTCGAGAAAATATTGCAATAAAAGATAATAATTAAGGCCACTGTCACAATAATCCTGAAGCATGAAACTATGTAAAATATTGTTTTAAAGCCTCAGCTGCAACAAAGAAATAGTAAGTTAAAATACTTAAGTAGTTAGTTTGCATCATTAATGAGTCATAGAAGTTACAGATGCAGCTCAAATCTACTCATACTACAAAAACTAGTGCAAAGAAAGGGTATGCACGATACGTATTGAGTCTCAAATTATATTGTTCCATCTATCCTTTATTGACGATAAGTTGATATAGTCATGATTTTGACAGGCCTAACTATGACAATTTAAAATCAATGCATAGAAGAAAGCAGTATGTCAAAACTGTAATTTAACCTCGTTTACAATCAGTTTTGAGCTATGTTGCATTTGTGCAGGTCGTAAATCTGGATGGGTATCCAGCACAAAATGAATATTGATTGCACATATAGAATGGCAATGGTACAGACCAAAGAAGAAATGTGAATGCTGACTCCTTTGAATAAGCCTTTAATGTAAGACTTAAAATCTATTCATCAAAGTGTATGCAGTGTAATGTTAAGTAAACTTTGGGAGAAGATCAGCCTCAGACAAAAGGATCTCTTTGTACACAATAGACCTAAGCACCTTCATTTCCTCACCTATGAACCTATAGGAGCTGATAAAAAAGAGATAACCACCGTCATAACAAAAGCTCTGGTGGTGGCTTTCACTAAGATTTGTCAAGTGCCTCCTTCTGCCTCCTGATTGGCCTTTGATAGAATGCCAACACAGTGACACTTTTTTAAGCCCCTCCCCCATCTCTTTTGCTCTTTCTCCCCCCTGCTATGTGCCCCCTCCTTCGCTCGCCCGGCTCTCGCTCCACTCTGTGACCCATCTTGCACCTCCCGAAGCCCACAACAGACGCTCGGTGTGTGAAGGAGGTCAGGAGTTCAGAGCTGGCGGGGGCTCTAGCCCTCCCTCTGCACACAAGAGGCCTGCCCCGCGGGTTTATAATTATCTGCCGTTGGCATTCAGCACAGGTTCAAGCACAGTGCAAGCACTGGCACCGGCGTGGGGGGATGCGCTTGGCTACACACTGGCTGATTAGTTGTTCCCTAATTGACAGTTCCTTGTTTCTTTTTACCTTTCGCTGCCCGTCTCTCTACCCCCCACTAGTCAGGACATCTTTACACAAAACTCACAGCTGTCTCGGCTGTGCCCTATCGGACATATCGCTGCTTCATTACACTTTCTACTTGTCTAGGTTTGCAAATGTACATGGAAAGTAAATGCAGGTACAGTCTACACCACCACAAAGCACTAAGCAGAAACCATCAAGAATAGACAGGAAGTGTTACAGGCTGAATAAGTGCTACACTAGAACTAAAAAGTAATTACGAATTACGAAACTATTGAGGACTAAAAAGCTAAACAAGTCCTAACCCAAGTTTGATCAGGGCCTTACCATGGTTAATCCAATCAGAATAAAACAAGGTCTAAATCAGGACTAAACAAGGACTAAAGTAAGCGAAACCATCTTTTTGTTTGCAGTGGCCTACACTCTTCTATTTTCTGCGTCATTATTCTTACCAAGGCTCTCAAATGTACAGTAGGGATGGGAATGCACTGTACCTGCCCGTCACATTTCTCAGCTCACTGACAAACTTGAATAGACTTTTTCTATGAATAAAAGATGTGGCTTTGTGTGCACTTGGCTTTTATGATGTATTTAAACGTGTAAGCAACTTTCTCAAGGTTATCCCCACAGTCAAAGGAGGGGTACTGAGATGACACACAGAGTGTCGAGGCGAGCGCAAAGAAAAGGCCATTAAGACTATTCAACAGAAAAGGATAGACAGCCTTCAAATGGAAAACAATTAATTCTATGGGAAAGTAAATGGCCTTGAAAAAGTATATAGATGGGTCTGCTATACAAAGCGGAACTACAAGATATGATTACTACTGTTCAGAGGGCTGTTTCAACATGTAGCGTTCCCTGCAGCATTCACAGCAACAACAAAAGCCATTGTGTTGTAATTAAAAACAACATGGAGGACCCAAATTAGAATATCTTTGCTCTTAACTAAAAAGTCAGAACACATGCATATATTACTCAACTTCACAGTTACATTGAAAGTGATTTTTCTTGGTGTCAGCTTCACTTAAAGTTCAGCGTGTGCTCTCCATCAGGCGTCTGTAGTGTCCTGACAGCTGTGTGATGAATGGCACTGGATAAATGTATTGGTCCATGCCCTCAGAGATGAGTCTGCGTCATTAGTCACTCACACTGGAGATCTCTGCACCAGTCCATCACCGCGACTCACATGTGCTGGGCCGGAGAAGGCCCTGACGACTGGACCAGGACTTTGAGGGGGTGGGGTAGAGAGAGAGAGAGAGAGAGAGAGAGAGAGAGAGAGAGAGAGAGAGAGAGAAGAGAGAGAGAGAGAGAGAGAGAGAGAGAGAGAGAGAGAGAGAGAGGAACAGCAGTCAGGCAGATGTGGAGACTGGAGCGCTGCCAGACGCTGTCCCAGTATTTCCAGTATACTGTGTTCAGAGCCGGCCTGCCAGTGACTGAGAGAAGAAAGGCCATGATAAAAACAGCAGGGCGCAAGAAGGGAGGGGCAAAGATGCTTCAGTTGAGGGGTTTTCAAAATGTGGTGTAGGTACCACTGAGAGCTACCACATTTTGGTGTTAACCTTAAGGTTAAGGGTTAAGGTTAAGGTACACGTTATTGTCCCCTTGGGAAATGTGTGCTCTGCCTTAGACAGGTTAGCTCTGCTTTGGTTGTTATGTGCTCATTTAATACAGGATTTTATATGATTTACCTTTGTTTAAGACCAGAAATTGTCTATTTTTGTCTTTTTAGTAGTTTAAGGAGCTGTAACAGATTTTTGTCATGTAATAAAGTGAAATCTGTTTTACCCAGTACAGCTATATTTTAAAGCATCAATTCAAGCCAAAATGAGACAGACGTGCACTTTCTGCATCTAACTTTAGAGTGTTTTATTCTCCGTAAAGCAGGAACTGCATGTTAGCGTGCTAATGTTTGTGAAGGGAAAACTCGCTCTAGCTTCTGAAAGTTGTGAAAAGCGCTTATAAATCAATTGCGATGAATAATTACGATGCTCAGAATGCATTAGGTAAGTGTTCAATACATTTTGAAAACCGTGAATTGGAATGAACTAGTTCAGTTTTTCACATTTTTAATTAAAAATCAGGTACAGCACATTTAACTAATTAACAACAATATTTCTGGAGTAAAAAGTGAGAGCTTTAGTCATTTGTGAATCAACTGTATAAAATGTATTTGAAATATTTTAAAAAGGCTGGTGTTCAATCTTTGTCAATTGCCACTATCTTTTACGGTTTAAAAAATAAATAAAAGAGAGAGGTTGGAACATCCCTGATTATGTCTGAGGCTCTACGAACATTGACAGCTCTTGGCATCTGCACCAGTCCAGTCAGCGGTGCCAACATATGTTAGGACAAAAACAAATTAAACCTGAAATCAATTACTGTGCAAACACTTGAGTGGACATAGCACCATCAATGTTCTATTATTCTTTGACACTTTGGTGGAAAGTAGAGCTAGTCCTCAGAGTCTTCCATTAAAATCTATATTTAACTCCTGCACAGATGGTTGGAATAAAAACCCACAATTTGCCCCTCTTCCCTCTAGTTTCTGGTGAGGCACAAGTTCAGAATTTTGCCAATTTCCAAAGCACAGAGTTGAGATGAGACATAGACTTCTGACAGGTGTTTGTTTGAATATCAAACAGAACTGGAGCACCTGCAGATGGCCGGCAGATTGTGTTCCAGACAGGGATCTCAGTTTTGGGGCCTGAGCCCAGATTTAGCCTCTACTGCCCCCTCACAGCTCCTCCGATTGTCCCCGTGGGGCCTCTGTACAAACCTGCTGTCTGCATCAGTCTCATCATGTCGGCCTTCAGCTGCAGTGATCCCAGTGGACTGTCTGTCGGTCTGGAGCTAAGAAAGGAAAACTGCTCAGGTAA
The DNA here is from genome assembly GCA_015082035.1 of Chaenogobius annularis. Taxonomy (NCBI): domain Eukaryota; kingdom Metazoa; phylum Chordata; class Actinopteri; order Gobiiformes; family Gobiidae; genus Chaenogobius; species Chaenogobius annularis. The sequence goes on along the minus strand of BJKM01000124.1, from coordinate 981,025 downwards.
AGACAGGCTGGAGTATGTTTGGAATATATGCATCCACAATAGTCATCGAAGGCAAACATGAGCCCAGAGGGATGTTAAAGTGTTCTAAATTATTTAAATGAGGATATTTTGCTCAAAATATTAGTGAGAAACTGTGCTGTCATTGTATATATTTATATATTTATTTATTTATTTTTCTATTTTTCTATTTTTTCAAACGCACTACCACGCGTCATAAACTATGGAGTTAGGAGTCATTTAGGAAAAGTATATTCAGCTCTTTTGGCTCAATGAGCTGTGAAAATAACATGTTACAATTAGTTCATACGCTTGTTGTGTCCTTGGGTGAAACACTGCACTCATCTTGCCAAGGAATAAATGTGTATGTAAGTTATACTTCAGTCTACTTGTTGTCATCAGTTTTGTTGGTTATTTATATCTAAACACAAAAAATTGCATTTGTTTTGGACTTCTGTGAGTGCCCAAAATGCTCTATACAGTGAGAAACATATCGTACCCATTTAGTTGCTGTTATTTATTTATGCCAGTGGTGGAACTTCATGAAGTACAAAAGAAAAGTACAGTACGCTGTAAGCTATCTATACTTTACTTGAGTAAATTTTTACTTTTACTTCACTACATTTGAGAGCAAGAATCTGTTCTTTCTACAACACTACAATTTTAACTGGACTGAAAAGTAGGTAGTTCTTTTCATATGGTTTGAGGAGTTATTTTTAGCACAGCCTGCCTTAAGGTTTTGAGTTCAAGAAATTGATTGACTTAAACATGAGGACAATTCTTTATCAAAATGACCACATCCCACTATAATCGTCTTTTACCTTTTACATAATTTAACACTTTCATTTGAGTAGATTTTTAGATTTGTGAGATTTAGAATTTTACTTGAGTAAATGTTTTGCTTCTGTAGCTGTACTTTTAAGAAATAAAATTGAGTACTTCCTTTGCCAGAGGTTTATGCACACAAATGACCAAAAGTGAAATATCAAATAATTAGAGTATAACTTCATCTGTTTTGTCTAATTGGTAAAAGGCAAAAGGACAGAGAGCTCTCATAAGAGCAGCACCGTTCCATTTTGTGCTTTTTCTACAGTGTTTACAAACAAATGCAATATTCTTTTTTTGAACTTGTTGATTGTAAATAAAGCAGACATTAGGTAAATACTAGACTATGACATTTTCACCAGTGGGAGTCAGTAGAAGGCTATATTTAGTTTTTGTTCGAAGCGTGAATTCCCCATCTGGACTGCTGGCTCGGTAAGTGATTTGGGGGAAAATAAAATGAGAGCTGGAGGAAGGTATGAATAGCTGGCGAGGTGCAGCTTGGTGAGTCAACACAGAGTGGGCACTGCCAGAACTCAACCATGTGATGTGGCCTAACACATGGGAGACGCAACATGGCCGAACCGCGACGTGAGACAAAGAGCTATGCGATGGTTTACTCTGGAAAACAAGGACTCAAGCGGGCCAATGTCAGTAGTGTTCGACCTCACCTGGTCCAGCATGTTGTATACATTTGTTTTTAAGATTTAGGTGCTGCTTACAACACAGTGAATGTTATGTTCCAATCGGTGAAGTTGTTTAAAGTGGATCTGATATACTGACACTAACATTGTAGGTATGGAGTCTGACCGAGCTCTGCAAACAAAACAGGTCCATGATGTTGAATCAGTAAAAAACCAAAAACAACTCAATTGATGTCACAATACACACTAAGTGTCATAATAAACTACCAACTACTATTATTTCTTCTACTAGTATTACCACAACTACCTCAATTTCCTGTTGTCAGTTACATCTATTTTAGCTCCATTTAAGTCATATTTTGAATTATAATTTTATACACACCATTGACCACTGACAGCTTAGAATGAATAAGGAAAATTAGTGTCACAACAATGTTCAGAGACATGTTTTATGTGAATTTAGTCTTGCCCAATGTTGCTAACTAAAAGTAAAAAACAATCTAATGGCAATTTATAACAATTAGCACACTTTGGCACTTACTAATTACCTTCCAAGAACAATTGTTGAGCTACCTCTATAGAAACATGAACACAATCTCCGGCAGCAGCAGCAACAGCCCCATAAGGGAAAGTCACAATTCCCCATAGGAGCCGAGTTTTATTATTATTTTTGTAGAGCGACTTTTTACTGCAATTCCCAACCATCTGCACTTTTAAGGAAAAAAGTAAAAGTCTACACAACATGTACCAGATGTGGGCTTGGGCTCCAGCGCCAAGTCTCCCTCCTCCTCCCTTGGCTCCTCTGCCTCCCCTGCCTCCTCCTCCTGAAGGCTCTGGGCCGGCTGCATACATAATGACTGCATACAACAGGTAGCCATCCATTTCCACAGCATCGCGCCCCCCGCGGTTTACAGAAGAAAGACAAGATTCACATAGCTCATTGTCAGAACAGTCGCTTAAGCCTATAGTTCTATTGTTGTTGTCCCTATGTAACTTTCTACTGTAACAATGACACAGTGAAAGAATGCATGGACTCTTGGGTCGCTTACATACACCCCTACCACCAATGGCCCTTAACCAACATGAGGTAAAGAGGTTATTTGCTTAACCCGATGCAAGACAAATAGAGCTCACAAGAAAGAAGATGTGCTCACATTCGTCTTTTAATTGTTAAAGGACTGACGCAATTAGTCAAAGAAAGTCCCTGAGGAAGTAGACTGTATCGGCTTCGGAAAAGAAAGAGAGAAAAATTATTTATTTTAAAAATATAATAAAATGGATTGATAAGTATGACCGTAGAAATGCTTGCCAAGGTAGTATTTCAGTTCTTGATGACACAGCACTGCAGCTCATATAAGTACTGAAGTATGTGGCGTAATAGTACACTCACCTTTGACATTCACATCAACCACAATGGCTTTTATACATTGTAAGAAATCATCATTCACTCACTCACTCACTCACTCACTCACTCACAACTTGATAAAAATACTGTTCTGCAAAAATAATTGAAGCTCGGTAATTTGATCCCTTTAGCTGTTTTCAAGTCATCCTAGTAGTTCCTGAAGGGGGCACCTGTTTTAGGTGGCTCTTTCATGCTCCTTTATATCGTAAATACTGTAGATGCGCTGCTCTGCTCCTCGCTCTGCTGCCTCTTGACCAGGTCGTCATTGCAAAGAAGAATTGCTTCTCAATCAACTTACCTGGATCAATAAAGGTGCATTTACAAATTCAAGTGAAGAATGTACTGGAACTACCACTGCCTCTACTTCTAATAGTCATAGGACGGCCACTAGTTCTACTACTACTGCTGCTGCTGCTGCTGCTGCTGCTGCTGCTGCTTCTGCAAAAACACTTTCTCTTAGTTCAGTACTGTACATTTTCATTAAAAACACATCAGTAAAAGTACTCTTCACCTCTGCTCTGCACTTCTACAGTTTTACAAGGCCCTTCTCTCTTTGAGTTTAAAAACTTCAATCCACTTTCCTGAGAAGTGCTCCTCTATAAACACAGAGAGTTTTCATTGTTCTTGACTCTGACACAAACCACATGATACGGCCGATTGTAAGAGCCCAATAAAAAGCCACATGCTAATGCTGCTCCGACCTTATGACAACAAAATGTGACCACAGGCACTAATCTAATACCAACAAGTGACTCCAGCCACCCTCCGGATCCACTCAGGACAGATTCACTCTGATAACACACATCAACATCTTGTTACATCTAGAGGTATGAAGTGAGCATAAAATATAGAAAAACGAAAAAGATTGTTTTTAACCAGTTACACTACAAACTGTAACTTTTTCATCCAAGTATAGTGATAAACTGCACCAAATTACCCTCCCCAGTTAAAATAATGTCTTGTTCTGTGTGTTGGTGGTGGTGGTTGGAGTCAACTTCTTCAAGTGTTAAGAAAAGCAAAGAGGACACAGAAGAGACTCGCAGAAAGAATGCAAACCTCTTTTCAACTGTGCGTCTGCTCGCGGCACCTCCTGACAGGAAAGAAAAATCCCAGGAAGAACGACCGGCAGAAATGCAAAACAATACCAGCCTCCTGTTGCTTGTCGATTGATTGATTACGACTTGACGTGTGTCTTTTCACCCAATGGAACCACTGGCTGGAGTCACATAGGGGCACATTTTTGTATTGACTTTGTTATTTTTTGTAGGAAAAGGTTTGACAAGGACTTTAGGCAAGATTTAGTGAGATGCTATTAGCTCAGGCTGTTTCCCTAATATTGCATTTTTTATGTTTAAACATTTTCAGAAAGATGTAAAAGACATAAATACATTTGTCGTATATGTATAGGTTCAGATTATTGATTACACCAGTAAAAAAGATACAAACTTAATCAACATTCTAACACTCTAAAATAAATAGTACCGGTAATTACGTCCCATTTTGCAGCATGTGACATTTGCCATAGACTTTTGAATTTGAGAATAGGCCGTTCGTGTTGTACTAATGTCAGCTAGTTTGTATTTCCTTTTTGTATTTCCTTGTTCATTTTTTAACTTATCCGAGAAATGCAGGCCAAACTGGTCAAATTGTGTTTCCACATGTTTGTTCTATCTCCTATGTTTTGCTCTTTTCTACTCAAGCTGCAAGCCTTTAGTGGGGAGCCTTTGCTTTGACAGGTGAAGATCAACTGGAGTCATCGCTATTGGCAACCGTGTGGGATTGTCCCAGAGAGGTGGCGGTGGGGTCAGCCTTGGTGGAGGAGTTATTCTATACCTATGCAACAACACACCCGCCTGGGCCAGAGTTCACGGTGGGCCTTATCCCTCTTCCTGCAAACACATGCTCTTTTCCAGTTCAAAAACTCCAAGTGCTAAAACAGCTAAAGCTAACGACTTGGGCTAATTCTTCTGCAGTGTCAACATGATGTGATGGATGGCATACAACTACCTGTCTGTCCTCTGTTTTTGCGAATGTATTTTTTATAGAAATGTTTCTTTTTAAAACAAATTTCCAATCTAAAATATAGTTTTATGTATTAAATGACAAAATAATGACAATTCTACACTATTCCATGCTTCAATGGCTTCACCAATCTCTACCTCCTTTACCAAACTTCATACTTTGAAATCTTATGTGTTATCTGCCAAACAACGCAAAAACTAAAATAAAAAATTAGACATTTATTTATCGCCCACCCCTCTTCCTATTACTATCACTACCAATGGCACTCATAACTGCACTTCCACTACTACAACTAAATATTTTCACCAAAGCTATGCAAGCTGTCATTTTAATCATTTACCGGTAGAAAGAGTGCCAACAAGATGTGATGAATGGTATCACTCGAAGTACCTGTTGATCTTTCTAACTGTCCCATTATGAAGACAACTCTGCTGTATCCTGCATCCTGTTGGTGATAAATGGTCAGAGAGGAGCACTTATGCCTTAGCCACTTCCTCCTTGAACTGACCGAATGGTAAAATAGCAGCCGCAGCGATTACATTGGTAATTATGATAATGTCAATTGAGCTTGTCAAGGATGAATAATTTGAGTGGAGACAATAAAATACTCCTAACATTTTTTCCCTCAGTGGTAAACACAGCTCTTTTAAAACTGCAATTAGCCCTATAATGCCTAACACATGTCCCATTGGCCATCCACAGAGCTGACTCTTCTATTCAGAACCACTTTCTCCCAACGGGACTCACTTTTCACACAGAGGGAAACAAACCGCACCAAGAGCAAGAGAGAGAGGTGAATCCTGGGACAGACCCTCTGCAATCGTGGGGCAAATTGTTATTTTCCTGTGCTAAAATTAGACGCAAAAGTTAATTTGCCTCCAAACACTAATGAAGGAGTTCATTAAGGGAGGTTAAGAAATGAACTGTGCATAAGCAAGACTTTTTTTTTAAAGGTGCACTGAAAATTTTTCTGGGTGGACCCTTCATCAGAAAAGTTACATTAAATAAAATTGTTTATGAACAAGATAAAGCATTCGATGTTTTTCGTAAAGCATAACTTTAAAAGCAATATTAGAAGAAATCCAAACTAAAAGTGTTCTGAAATCACATACCACTCTCAAGGCAGGGGTTCCATGTTGTAATGTAAAAGTTTATTAATAACATCTTGATTTGAACACAACATCTGAATTCATATTTAGTTCTTAGTCCAAAATCAACCTTTCCTGTTCATTGAGAATTCAGTAATCAGCACTAATCAACAACCTTTTGCACACTTGTAAAGACTTCTTTTTCAGTAGTCTTTACAAGTGCATATTGCAACACTACTTGTTGCTTTCTCTCCCACCAACTCCCTTCAAACCCAAGTGCAGAAGAATTTCTCTTGTGAGACAGACACAGATAATTGGTCACAGATTTTTGTAGGCCGGACACAAAGGGCCCCCCTATTCATCCCTGTGCAGCTGTCTACTTCCCACTGTCTCATCACATCCACCCCCTGAACACTTTACCCCGGCCAATGCCCCACCACTGTTCACACCCAAAAACACAGCCTCTTTGAGTGGCACAAAAAAGCAGGCGGGATACTGATGACCCACAAGTCCCACTCTGGCCCTCACATGCCCCCAGGCCTCGCTGACATCCCAGGGACCTTTGATACGCGCTCACTGGAGCTCCCTGTGATCGAGCCCTTGCCTGATAATTAGGTATCCCACTCACTGATTATTGCACCTGTGGTGAATGGGCTGGGGCCAAAGATGACTGCATAGAGCGCGAGGCCAATGCAACGAGTGTCCTTCTTTAAGACGTTACTGTTATTCTGGACTGGAGGTTTAAATGCATGGTTGGAGGGTTTGTTCAAACACAAACTTACATGAGTTTTTTTTTATGTATCTATAAGGGTCACAAGTCAGTGCAGTTTACACTTTAGGCCAGACTCGAGCCTGGTTAAATGATTCAATTTGTGTTTATTTAGGTCTCAAAACTCGTGCCATGGATACAATGAATGGGATACTTTTGGAGCATACTTCTGGTTGCAGGGGAAAAGACCATAACAAAGAAATGGCTCACGCAAACTGAACTAACATTATATACAAAAAAATAATAGTTTGGACTAAATTACAGACTTAATTTAGTTGGATGTCATGTTTTTTCTCTCTCTGTGTGTTTTGTGTGTTTAAAATAGAAAAACTGCTCAAAACTCATTTTTATCACAAGCTTTGCCCACTGACTGTCTTTGTTTAATTTTTACTTGATTTTTCCTGCTCCAACTAAAGCATCTTTGTGTTTTTTGAAAAGCGCTGTATAAAACATAAGTATCATGTAAACATTATTCATATTAAATTGAAAAAAGAAAATGCAAGACAACATTTACCAGTTATGCTCCAAGCTCATAAATTGAACACATAAATTAAATAAATTGGTCAATAATGCTACAATCAGTCAAGAAGACAATCACTGCTAATTACTGACTTAATGAAACCAAAAATTTAATGATGCTTTTATTTTAACACATGTTGGCTAAGCACTTTTATTGTCATGGATAATACCATAGCAACACATTTCACCTTCAGCCTTTCTCTCTCTCTTTTCTACCTCACATAATGGGTTACGTGTGCTGCATCGGTCCAGAACAGTAAATAAGGCCCAAAGAAAGAAAACGGCTCAACTAAAAGCAATAGTAAAAAAAAAAGAGAAAATGCTAGAAAGGTCCAAAGAGCAGAGTTGAGCTGGGAGAGGAGAAGCACAATGAGGTGATTACAATTCCAGTCACAGGCAGAGAAACGGTTTGAGCAGCGATCCACGATTTCTGGAGCAACAGAGCAAAGCTGTTCCCAAGGGGCTCGTGGAGAGGCAGAGGTCAACCAGCCCTTTCCTGACGCACCACATGTTAAAGGAATTCACTGTTGCATTGTGGGATATGACACCGGTAACCCCCTCTAGAGCTAACTTTTAAAATTACTAACACATACAATCTCTCTGAAATGCTCTGACTCGGAGCAATGGAAAAATGAATCATTCCAACTGGAGTACTGGGGACGTGGTGCGGCAGAGAGAGGAGCAGTAATGAACTGTGGAAAATGTTATCACTAGAACATCACATGCACACGCAGCAGTCACATCTGCGGCATTGTGGACATGTTCATTTGCACTGATCTAATGGAAAGTAACTGGAGACTTAAACACAAGAAATGTTCTACTTCAAGTCAACAAAGCAAAAATGGCAAAGATACATATGCAAGACGTTTTTTGACAGAAATAAGAATATAGGGTTGTCCAAAACACTATATCCTGATACTAATCAAGACAAAAATAGCATAAAAACTAGATACTTATTTGAGCAAGTACTGATACAAAGTTGGACTTTTTCTAAACACCCATGTGAAGTTAAGCCCCCGAAGAGTCCGGTTCCCCCAGAATAATGTCAAACGTTTCTGCATCGTTTGTGAACACAATATCTGACAAACTCAACAGACTTGGCAATGGCAAAAGGTGAGCTTCCAGCACCTTAAAACTGGAAGTCACAAAGCTAAGGCAGAACATTCCAAAAGAAAAATTAAAGAGGTCACTGAAACAGAGAACAATCTTCTCAATGTTTTGAAATCACCACAGGAGATCCTGTAAATGTGTGGACCACTTCTACCTCAGTAGCTCTTAATACATTTTTTGTTGCAATGTCACACACTGGGGTAAAGTAAGACTGAGGCTAACATTAGCCTTTGAGTTCATTTATCTGCTTTTCCAACATGAAGCTAATTACAGGTTATTACTGCAGTGATCATATCTTAAAGTTATGGACTGTAACTATCTGCAGCACAACGGAAATTGAATTAGTCCGATAATGAATGTGAAGTGACAGAACAGTGCACCGGGCCACTGTTTCACGCATACGCGACTTCATAACATGTAACCTAATGAAATGTAAAATATAGGGCTCATCACAATCAAATGGAAGAAAGAATTTGAACGTTTGGTTTTGTTCAGACAAATGATCATAAAAACACGGTGATGACAACTGAATTTAATTTAGAAATGCTATTGAGAATGCTTTGGTTCATGAGCTATACAGCTATAAATCAGGGCGTGTTTCTGGCCTGACTTCTCCAGATCGGACAGAAACTATGTGTGACAACAGGCCTAAGGCAGGGCCAAACACAGGTGCGGCCAGCAGCTGCCACAGGCTATATATACAAACATGTACAGCCAGCACAAGTGCACATTCTCTGGGTATACACAGCAGACAATGGCATAGCACATACCAACGTTACAGGGATTGAAACGAGCATCATCAAATCTAATAATGTGCTATTTACAGGTGCGCTATGAGGAGCAAGACTTCGCCAAAGTTTAGTAAAAGGAAAGCAAACAGCTGCATTAGTGTCTGTGTTGTTCTTTAATTTCACGCCAACGTTGTGTGGTAAATCTGTTTTTAAATCATTAAATTGTAACCTTTATACCTTATGAAGTACCGTATCTGTAAGTGACTAAAATAAAAATATTTTTTTAAATAATAATTAAACAGTCCCAAATCTAACCGTAATTTTTTTTTATATCAAATGTAATCCAAAATGTGCCATAGAGTGGTGGGTCTATGGATAGAGTATACATTCAGCTTTTTGTATAGATATTCAGTCAGTCAGTCAAAACTAGAAGAAAAAAAATATTTCAGTATAAACATGCACAGATATACCATACATGCCGCACAAGAGCAAGCATTAGAATCCTTGTATAAACTAATGCACAATCTTTTAAAAAATGATTTTAAGTGCACAGCTTCGAACAGCCACACAGTTAGGAAACTCAAGAGCACCAACATTTGGAGGTAATGCTAGACATACACACCCCAAGGAGGGAAATCCCAAAACTTTGCACTTTTACTGCCTGGAAATGTCTCCATTTCTTGGCCCTTCTGCTTTGAAAGAAAGTGTGAGAGGAAAATACTGTTACTGCAAACATTTAAATACTACAACAAGGATTTGTAATTAGTTTACTTTGAATTACTATTTAAATCGCAATTAGGCCTATAATCAATGCTACCATGATTATTATTACACCAGATCCACCTAATATTTTACTTATTTATCTTAAGTAAACATTTAACGACATAATAATGCCTCTTAAACACAAAAATAGCTGAAATACTTTGGTCAACTAAACGTGGTAATAGTAGAGCATATCTTAGAGAAAAAGAAACCATTTTGCGAGAAGTCAGGACCATTTCTGCTGAATTCCAGAGCAATAAGGCAACAGATTCAAACAGGCGTTCGTGTTGAATTTGAGCTCTCTCCGTCAGACACATGACTGACAGAACCGTTATGCAAACACTCCCACAATTGTCCTTTTCATTGGTCCCGGCAGACTTTAGACTCACGAAAAGTGTGACTCAAACATCGAACCAACTTGGAGAGAAAAGGAGGCAAAGTGGGTGGGATCCTGCAAGACTTGGCACTCACAATAACTCCTCTGTTATACTGCACTGATGGTGTCTAGGAGCTTTCAATCACCTTCACATGTTTAGTTTGTTAGCATCTTGCGCATCACGTGTTGCTAAACAGATTCATGGCCCGCCTGATGTTTCTGGTTTGCTGTTTTTACCACTGGGCTTTGTGACTCGCTATCCTGAGCCAAAAACTGTTGTGACTCCCATCAGGCTCGATGTTGTTGTTACTGCTATACATCTTTAACTGTGTTAGGAGATTGCCTGCTTGCATGCAAAGGCACGGGACTGAGTGCAACGGAGGCACAAACATAATTGATTTGGATTTGTTTGTAGAAAGTGGACAGCATAAGTTTCCCCAGATTTGGCCGTGAATCATATACCCAATAGCTATAAAAATATTTGGTAGTGGATCATAACACAAATCCATTAACAACGTTTCTGCCATAATCTAATCACAGTGGACAATGTCACACTTTGTGTGCCAATCAGAAACCCAGGTGAAAGCGTCCAGAAAGGCATCAGGCTTGACCCATGCAAATTCCAGCCATTAGTGATAACATGTGTTCAGTTATAGTGCTGTAACCATTTGGTCTTTCAACTTCACAGTGATTGGCTTAGTTTAGTGTTGAAGCAGTGTTCACAGCCTTTAACTGTGAGAATCTGTAAATCTGAAATATGCCAGTGAAATTTAATTCAGTGATTGTTATATTAATTTATGCCCACTAAGCAATGTTTTTCAGCCAACGTCTAATCATTCAATATTTCAGTGAATAGCCCAGAAAACAATAACTACAATAATATAGTTTTGATATACAATATATCAAAAATAATAGCTGCATGAACGCGCGATGCATACTCATTTGTCAATATTGCAGGCCTTGTCTTGCCCTGTGGTTCTGATGTTCTCTTGTATATCTCTCAGCATGTCACTGTGCTGGAGGCCATGCTCTGCCGAGCACTCCTGGGATCCTGCAATGACTGTCATACCCCTCCAATATTTGCCTTTCGGGGGGGTGGAGGTATAAGGTGGGAGGGGCAGGAGGAGGCAAACTCAAAATCTGACAAATTGCTGAAAATTGCCTTCACACTCTCATTCCTGTTTGGACACACTTGGCACATCTGGTTGTGATCTGGCAACAAAGGCAGCATGGCGGAGGGGCTCAGTTGTCAGAGGCCTGCCACATTTCACCCTGCTCCCTTTTCTTCTTCTTTGCAAACACATATCTCTTCTCTCTCGGATGCTAGTTGTGTTTTGACCAAGATGCTTGGCAGTCGTCCCATTCCAAGCTCCTCTCTCTGACTTTAAGGCTATCAGTGGGTTGTAATTGAGGCGTCTATTGAGATAGTGAAAATGCTGGAGAAGTCTTTCAAAGGGCGGAAAAGCTGCTTGCAATGTGTGAACTTAAAAACACAAGCAATAAAATAAAGATGTCAGATAAGAATTCTGCCTGCACGCACAAGATTAGCAGTTCAAAAGACAATGCACACCTTTTTCTTGTTGCTGTGTGGCTCTTGAACACAGTGTGTGGTACACGGCAACCCCAAAAACACTGTCCTATAAATCCTGATTGTTTTGTTTCTCTATAGTTATTGGTAATATGTGTGTTCTGCGCAATGTCTAGTGCTGCAATGGGAATCTCCACAGAAAACATATGCCATCAATAAAAAAACAACTGCAATGACTTATTGGGTTTAACTATGCAGAAAAAATAGGCAGTTGTTTGTTTTATGTTTTCATATGGGACATTTTTCATTCTTATAATGAGTTTCTTAGACGCATCCAGCAACATGCGATCAAACACACTATACTTTTTGTGCCATATGTAGAGTGAGTGAAGAGGAACATAAAGTGCACTTGAGCTAATAGTAAACCAAAAAGAAAATCACTGCAGTTTATGAGGAAAAGCTAACTCATTTAAGGCTTTTTGGCTAGCACTCTCACAACAAGAAGGTTCTGAGTTCAACTCCTGGGCCTTTCTGTACGGGCAGAGTTTACATGTTTCTCCCTGTGTCTGGGTGTGTTTCCTTCAGTTTCCCCATCAGACCAAAACATTAACAATAGGTAAAATCTTCCAACTAAAGTGGTTTTGACAAAGTCCAGCTCAAGATCTAGAGATGGCCCCAGCATTGCACATTGGTTCACTGCTCCTGACAGGTTGTCTCCTTAACCTAACGCAGAAGTTTAGTTATGGGGCATCTGTGGCACGCTGCCAGAAGTTTTCCAGTTGGATCCTCTTTACTTTGGTAAAACACTTCACTTCCGTATTAGTGAAGATCATATTTTAATGTATGTGAGTACATTTACCCTAAATATATAACATACACTTCATCTAACGTCTTGCATGTTTTGTAGTGTCTTATGCAGGACCAAGAGCATCTAAAGTTCATTGTTGCATTTGATACACATTGTTCTTGCCCAATCTTCACTGTTATGATTTTCTCATGTTGGAAAGTCTGATGTGATCCATTCATATGCGCGTTGTCAAGTCCATGTCAAATAAACACAGAGGAATGGCCGGTGGAGGAGAGGTCAGCGCTGGTGTCCATGCTGCAGCTGTGTGGAGCTGTGAGAGAAAGACTGAGAAAACAGCTGCACTCGGAGGCTAAACTTCTCAAATTGCCTCTGCCTTGAGTTTCCTGCCCTCTTTACTGAGCGGGCCAGTGCAGAGCCTTATTAGAGCCCCTCCCCCACCTTAATAATCCATGATGTCACTTCAACATCATCTCTGATGTTTTTGTAATGTTATTTCTCAGCCTGCACTTTGTTTGTTAAATACTAACAGGTGTGAAAGTGAAAGAATTGAGATCCGTGGCCACATCTGCCCCAGTTTGTTTGGTCATCTGTATTTGTGTTTCTTCCCCCTTCTCCTGCCTCTGTCCCTCTTTCAGCACAGACAGGCTGAAGAATGATCACCCAGGCTTTGATGCCATTGGCCCCTGCCCTCGTTTTCCATAACACATGAGCTAGGGCAATTATAAAAACGCACTTCTAGCCCAGTGCTATTACTCTGTAGCTCGCTTTTGCAGCATGGAGGTGAAATAGAAGTTGTGAAATTAAGTAGATCTGTCCCTGTTTGTTCAATAGTTTGGACTAAAAAGTAAGCAGTCTTTACTTGTCTCAATGCTGGAGTGCACATATGGCAGACAGGAAGACGTTGCTTGTGGGTTGAGTGGGGGAGCAGGAGAGATGATGGTCCCTTTATCCCAGCAATCATTAGACAAGAGCCCAGAGGAAGTCAGAAATCACCGTCCCATATGATCCATGCTTCCCGTCTTTAGTCTAGAAAAACTAGGACAGTATTGTGGACATGTGTGGAAAAAGTGAAGGCACAGCTGGTCATAGGCTGCCATTCAATGGACATAAAGAAGCGTCTGTGCACCAGCCATTACAAATAAATCACGGCGACAATCTCTTTGGTGCAGCACTGACAAAGTGATGGCATTTGCCAAGAATAACACACAGAAAACAAACAGAAGAAAGAGCAGCACAGGTACCATTAAGAAGATTTACTGGATAATGTATAAACATATTATATAAGAAAATCAAGCAGTATTTTCTTTCTCCACTCTGTGGCTAACTGAAATGTAGGGCTTTTATACTAAATAGCCCCCTCACAATAAGCTTCCATATCAGTGTTTTTGGCACTGAAAATAGTTAATGCTCTGGCAAATGCTTTCTAAAGCTTTGTCACTGAATTCTGATTGAAAACAAAATCCTTCAGTCACAGGCAGGTCCTCAACCCTGTGTTTTTCTTGTTGCCAGTAATTTTTCAGTCTACGTTTCAAAGTTTCTTCAATCTCTTTTTAGACTGCGCCCAAACAGATGTGGAATGTTATATTACGTGCAGCCATTGCAAGGTACAGAGAAACAATGCCAGTAAATCAAAAGTCTATGAGAGAATGTTTGTATTGTTTATTACATATCGTAGTCTTAAAGAAAGTTTGGAGAGAGTGAAATAATTCCTTCTGCCAAATGGTTTGTGTGCACACTCAAAATGTAACTTTGAAGCTGGGGCCATCTTGGCACCATGTTGGTTCTGTTGGAGAAGAGAAATGGCTCTGTTTACTTGTGTTAAACAATGCCCAGAGAAAGTGGAGGCCACATCTCTCAAAATACAAAATTCTCACATATGGCAAATCCAATTAAGCCATTTCTCACTGATGAGTATGTTCTTACAGTCTGTTTGGAGCCAAAGAGCATGACCGATACTATAATCCCATTACATTTTCCAAATCAGTTCCAAAAGAGCACAAGCATCTGAAACAATAGTGAAGCTGTTAGGCTGCAGATGAGCGGCTCACACCTGCTGTGGGCCTGAGTGCACTGAACAACTGGATTCTGACCACATTGTCCAGCACAACTGCCTCTGCCCGGTGTGTGCGTGGAGTCTAAAGAATGCATTAGTGGCACAAGGCACGGCCTCGGCTCGATTTAACCCTCCACTGAGTGCCACTACGACGCCAGACAGACTATGTGTGGCCGCATGCCCCCGCTAACGCAGATATGGAAAAATCTTTGGAGCAGTAAGTCTTGAGATTACATGGCTCCTCTCCGCTCGGCCTCCAATAATTCCCAAAATCCAACGGTGCCATGTCGCTCCAATTTGGAGCTTTGGCCTCTTGGGATAGGGAATCTTCATACAGGCAGGCCACCATCTCAGACTGGTGCTCCTAATGGATGCACATCATGTGTGGAGATGTGAGTGTGCGTGAGTGAAGTCGAGCATGAGAGAGGGATTAAATGTAGGAATAACCATGGATCAACCCCAAACACAAAGTTGGCTTGATTTTTTAATTGCCTGCCGGCTGAAATAAATGGCCGCTGCAGCTGTCTGAGCGAACAGCTGCTCGCCCAAAATGATTGGCCCGAACAGACTCTGGGATGGAGACAAACAATGCCCATGAATCACAGATAGCCTATGAGGGAATTCTGTAATTTCACAACTTTGAAAAATGTGTGCAGGATTAAGAATCACTTTTAATGCAATCGCACATCTGTTCAAAGCAGGATATCCCAGGGAGCTCGCCTTTAGTACGCTCTCTGGGCAAAACAGAAACAGTGAGAGAAGTCAACTTAAATAGACAATGTTTCTTTTAGTTTAGGCGTTGTTAATGCCAAAGTTTACAAGTTTACTACTGCAGAGGAACCAGAGGGGGTCTGCACAGGCTTCCTGCAGAATATTTGTCAGTCTTGAATTAAGTACTGTTGTTTGGCTCCCTCTCCTTCACTCTCAGTCCCAGGCCTTGTGGCTGACTGCTCCGCATCTATAAATCACTGAGAACGCATGCTTATATCCCTGGAGCGAGAGCGCTGAGTCAAGTCTGGCAAGGTTAATCACATTCACATCTCCTCGGCCTGTTTGCAGCGGCCCAATGAGAAACCAAACACACAGTACAAGGCATGATGGCTCTTGTTCTGTGGGTGTCAAACCCAAAACAGTGAAGCCACAAGAAAGAGCTGGATCGAGGTGTGGTCAACACAAGCCTTCTGGGGAGTTTAGCTCAAATATGACCCATTTGCATTGACTAGAGGTCGCAAGTAAGGCCTTTTTGTAGTAGCATATGCTCAAACCATAAACACATAAGGCAGTGGTAGCTTTTCTCTCGCAATGAAAGGGTTAAGCAACAAGCGTACATAGATGGTGGGACAGACAAGTAAACGCAGGGTGGAGCTGGAAGAGAATAAAGTTGGACACCATTGCCCTTTACACAAGGGGAGCAGATACAAGTCTATGAATATCACTGAATATGACAGCATTAAGTCTGGGTGTGTGCCTATATATGCACATGTGACAGTACAACAGTGTTTTTTCCATTCGGAGCATTCTCCGAAGTGCCCTGCCCAGATATGTAGGAATTAGGCCTCATCGCTCACTAGGATCCTACCCTAATCAAAGTGCCGATTCTTGAAAGACCCAGCTGTTGTGATTTCAAATGGCTATCCATCCCACTGTAGCCACTCCGCTAGTTGTCCAGCTGAAGTTAGGAGGGAACAGACATTTAACTCCTGCTTAAAAAATAGTCCAAGGTAAGCTTTTTTAAATCTCTGGCATCATCATAACATCATCAGGCTGAGGACAATGCTAACCTGTGGTAGGCTGCTCGCTAAAGTCATTAAATCATCTAACTAAACATATAGAAATCAACTGTGTTTTAGACTAGCGTGACTGGAGTGATAGCATAGTTTAATGGATGAAACATCTGTTAAAAGTGATATAGCAGCACAGTCATCAGCATTGCCCGACACCTCTCTACACTGTTTTCACACCTCACACATTTCAACTGCAGAGTGTACAGTGAGACTTGGTTAGAAGTCAAGAGAAGTATGTGTTTCTAGGGCGCACTGCCTTAAACCAACTCAGACTGGCTCCAACATTCCCCGGATGCCTCCCCCATAGCTTGAGTTTGGTTCATCAATGGCTAAATTTAACTGGGTGAGTTAAGCCAACAGTTCGGGTCTCTATGTCAGGTTGTCAGGTTAGGGCATAGCTCGAATTTCAACTTTCTAGAACAAGACTCCATAACTTGATATTTTTTAATATTATCGTTGGTAAACAGGTTTATATTCACAAACACAACACTCTTATTTAATACAAATGAAGCAAGACCAATATACTTTTGTAATTTGGACGAAAAGTACTCTTTACCCATAAATATCATCTTATATGTGCACTATTTAACATCTCCATGGAGTATGGAGTATGCCATTAAACTTATCCATCTTCCATTAATTCATTACATGTATTTTTATTGCTAAAAACACCTTTAAAAATATGCACTCTTACTGTGAGTGGCCCCACTCACAGTACGTTTAATGCCAAACTGTGGAACATTACAGGCAAAAGAATAACATCTCATGGGGACAAACAAATGGCATACCCTCCTTTAAAAAGCAACATCGTGAATCGTTAAGTGTTCAACTGTCATATAATTGTTTGACTATAAACAACTCATACTGCTTGCTATATGTTCATACCTTTATTTTTGTTTGTGCTAACACGTTTTTGAGACGCATTAAAAGTGTTATGTATTATGTATCATTATTAATAATTTTATGAACGTACATACCAAGCACAGAGTGTGAAAAGATGTTTCTCGGTCTGGGTCAAAGTTAAAGATTGTGTCAGAGGTCATCAAGTGAAATCTTCTATGCCAAATCATTATGGCAATTAAGGGATATTGGAAGGCAAAGAATAACCTGGTGACCCTGAAAGAAAGATATGCATTATTTTCTTTGAAAACGTAACTCCCCAGTATGACAACTATTGACTATATTTTGCCGAGGAAAAAAAATCATATTGGATAAATAATCAATTATGTATGTTATCAAAGAAAACAACCAGTGGTCACTAACAACAATCAAACTATAATTAAATAAATATTAAATCAACAAACAATGATTGACCCCCACTTTGTTGTTGTACAACAAATGCACTATAAAAAGAAAAGTGACATGTTAAAACAAGTACTGAGCATGAAAATAGTAATGAAAGGCTTAACGAAAACAATTTTTAGTTCCAATACATGTCCAGATTTGCTGCAAAATCCACCTTCTTAACACAGCCACCTTGCACAGACTGAGGAAATGGAGATGTGGATTCAGCAGTGCACAGTATTAACTCTGGGCCGTGTTATTAAGATTTCAATTTGAGCAGAGAAACCAGATGTCAGAGGTCACCGCAAAGCAATTTGTTGCCTGTTTGTGTGATGCACAGGGCTCTGGCAGCAGGGAGTGAGGGAGCGCTGTTCTGGATGGAGAGAAGGCATGTCCAGACAGCGCTCCTGGGTGGAATAAACCACTCAATCTGCAAGATATGAAAATGTTTTTTTGATAGTTGATTAAGTCAGAACATGAAGTAGGAGAGGAGCCAAAAATGGGGCAGATTTAACTCTAAAACCTCACACAGTCCCGACATAGACGAGGAGGCAGAGTGCAAAGGTCAGATAGCCCTGAACTCTCTCCCTTCAGGCTGAGGACATCAGAGGTCCCAGTGCTGCGTGGGGCTTCATTTATTTTACGCATCGTCCCTCATCAGCCCAGGATGAACCCTTGACCCCGGGGCTAGGGTTACCTGTACCTGATGCGCTATTCATGAGCATGGGCATGACAGGAAGGAGTACAAAAACACACAAGGGAACAAACTAGAGAAAATATTAGCACAATGTACTCTGACTTGTCTTGATTAATATTCAAGCTTTCTTTCAATGTAATACTTTATGTCTTTTTCATCCCTCTGGTGCAAATTATCAGGCCCCCAGAATGCATCTCACTCAATTTATCTTGGGAGCAACAGCAGGGTTAGGGGACACTGGCTTTTGACCCCCTGCAGCTAAATTAAACAGTGTTTTTCTCTCGTTTGGCTTTCACTTCTTCTTCTGTACTCACTCAAACAAATCATCAGGAGAGATTGTTGTGATTTAATACTTCTCTTTTGAATTCAGCTCAAGCCGAAACACTGTCAAATAGGGCTGGGCAGTTAATCAAATTTTAATTGAGATAGAGATTCAGTCATGTCTAATTGTCAATGATGCGGGTGGGTGTTTTTAATCGAGCGGTCTACAGCAAATCCTCTGTCAGTAAAAGCAGTTGGAATAGAGTTCAGAAATAGGACTATTTTTGAAGCCAATGGTTTGAAAGTCTATTGTTTACGTTTATTAAATCAATACTAAAAGCCATTTTTATTTTGTGTTTGAAACGAAAAATAATGAAAAATAAAATTGTAAATCAAGATTGATCACCATCAATTTTTTTGGCATATGGCCCAGCCCTAGGGTCAAATGCAACACACTTTTCCCTGTATTTATTTTTCCTATAGGTCAATCTTCTCCATGCTCAGGCATTTAAAACCAATCACAGTGCGTTCTCAAAGAAGGAAGATTGTGATTAAATCAAAATTCTGATCTCAGATTTTAATTTTAATTAATTAAGCATGTAATTTCAACGTGTGGAGGTTATTATTTGGCATTTTGTTCTTTGTAAACCGCAATATTGGTCTGAAACAGCTTATTAGTAAATCTATTGACTTTCTTTTCAAACTGCCTCTTCCTAGTAGCGTTTTACTGTAGCCGGAGGTAGATTTTTGGGTTTTTTTACGTTGAAAATGGTTAAGTGGCATTTTAACCCTGTATGAACTGGAGTCTTTTTTTTAATAAGCACAATTAAGAGAAATGAGCGGAGATAGGGGGTAGGTGAAAACTGCAGTTTTCTGAACAAGACTAAAATTCAGGACAAAATAGGATTACTCAAATATGCAAGAATCAATCGAAATATAACTTTGAGTGAGATAATTATGAGGAAGCCTTATACAATAGCATGTTAAAAGCTATTGTTATATTCCCCCACACCCACTTTTGACATTCTGTGAATAGGAATAAAATGTTTGGAAAATAGCCTCTCTTAGCACAATCAGCCTGTGTGATAATCCATGTTTACTCAGAGACAAAGATCCGAAGGGGCCAGGTAAACAGACCCGCCTCCAGAGGAGGGCTAGCACAAACAGCAGTGAAGCTCCTCAAAGCTCCAGAGTGTGCCGACAGCTATCAATCACAGAGCCGTAAGTGGGATGCTTGAGCTCAGATCTGTATCAGGGCCACTCTGTATATTCTAACACCACAGCTCCTCTTATCTGGGCCAAGATAACAAAAAGAGAGGGGCCCCCACAGTCGTTGTCTGTCTCAATCTCCACGCTGCGGCCTTAAAGTTCATTTCAGACAGGGGTTCAGAGAAAAAAACTCACACCGCCAATTTGCTCTGGTTCCTGTTTAAAATTCAATAAGCGAGTGTGTTGTTTTGCGGCGGCGTGGTGCATGAAGGGGCAGCGGAGGGCCCGTGCTGCTCCTGATCACAATCGCTGATGTTATCAACCTCAGAGAAACACTATCCACGTCTCCACTGACAGACCTTAGAGGAGCATGAAATTCGACAGCATTCAGAAGCATGAAACAACGCCAATTTGCTGCTACTTTTATTTTGAAATTCTGGGAAAACAAAAAAGAGCATATGTGTTGTTAATGCAGCAGAACAGGAGTACAAACAAGTACAAAATGTGTAATTTGGCCTAATTTATTAATTTAGCAAGCCTGCTCATGTATCAACAGATGGACATCGATTTTAGAACAATTTGAATTATTGGGAATTGCAAAGAGGACATCTGTATTCGGTAATGTATTTCTGACCTACTTAAAAGCAAGTTAGTTTGTAATGGAATTTGTAGATCGAAAGTAGAGGGCTGACTTGTATTCGTGGTTATAATGAAATGAGTAGGACTGGCATTAGTGTAGTAATGGTTGAGGCATTAGCTTGGGGCAAATAAACTATAGTCAAATTAAATATTCAATCAAATATTTGTTTAACTTGTACCAATTAAAGTGCCACCTTTTGTTTGATATTAAGTCTGACAGCTTCAATAAAGTGCAGCATTATTCTTATTATCAATCATGAATAAGCAACAATGGATGAATCATTAGAAAACAACAAGGTTGTTGGTTCTCTGCCACACCACAGACTGAACCTCTATAAGCGTTGATGGCTCTTTAAGTACAGCCCCAGTCCTGTTCCATAAAACATGGCTCACTTCTCCTGTACGCATTGAACTTTAATGCCAGTACAAGTTGGTGCAGATGGCGGACTGTGGTGTGGTTGCGGACAGCGTGGTGAGGAGATGGTCCTACAGACTGGGCCCGAGCTTGTTTTGGGGCTTCCACCCGACCACAGCACGATGGGCCTAATAACAAAAACAAGCATCCTGGTGTGGAGCTGCTCCCACAGTGTGAGCGCTTTAATGAGGAACATGTGGAGCTGCCCAGACACACAGTCAAAGGAAACCCAATCCTCGCCCCTGTTCCTGCGCCCCTCCCCCACTCTGCTTCTCTCTCACTTGCTCGGCAAAAGTCTGTCATTACTTTGGCTCTTACCATTAGCCATTCTTTGTGTCGATCAAAAAATTCTACTACTCAAAAGCTGTAGCACGTGTTTATGTATAGCAACTTGATTAAGTTGCTGTAATCACTCAGAATAATTTCAAAATAATTTCCTTGATCAAGAACAATTACTTGAGTACAAGTTGAGCAATGTTAGACTACAACAAACTATTACCACCACACCACTATCAGAATCTGAATCAGACGGTTTATTGCCATTGTCAATGAACAAAATTCCCTAACATAGGTACTTGTTTCGTATTAAGGTGCAACATACAACGATGAACAATAATAAAAACAACAACATATAGGAAATCAATTTTAGCAGTTAGGCTATAAATATGCCCTCTTCATCTTAAGGTCAAGATACTTTGAATGCTACAGCTTCAAGTATCCCATAAAATGTTATGCTCAAATTTAATGGGATACATTAAATTTGAGCATAACATGACTTATTTCTGAACACTAAAATGCAAACATATTTTTTAAACGAAATAATTGAAACCCACCCAAACAAAACAAGCTTTGTCTCATTGATTTGTTGCATTCAAATGAACCAATTGTTGGTTTGTAACACACAATCCCTAGTCCTAAGGAAGCATGTGGACATAAAGGGTTCTTTCTGTGTCCATCAGACTGACAGGCCTTTCAGGGGGCTCTTTCATGTGCTGAATTCATCCTTACCATCCACCTGCATCAATTAACTGTGTGCTTCACTGCTCATCAGCCTCGCACTGGGAATTCAAGCTCATTTAGGACAAGAGTCCTTGGTTTATGCTGAGATCCTCTCTGTGCCATTGTTCACACCAAAGTAAATTGAAACCGTAATGCTCGTAATGCTCTATTTTTGCTTTGTGTATTTACACTGAAGCTTGACTATAGTCTCCAAATCTGATTTAACTCCTCAAATATGGTATAAAGTAAAAAATGGGAAATTTAAATAAATGTTCGATATGATTGGGTAGATAACGCACCTATTAGCATGTATACGTCTTGTCTCAGCATTCTAGATGTGGATTTGGGATTTACTTAATTTCTCTTTTCTCTCCCAAGATTCCTTCCAGCGTTCAGCCAAAAAAAGCAACAAAAAGAAGAAAAGTAAAAACTAGCTTTAGTGGCAAATGGAATGTATGTCAGATTTAGTAGTAATGGAAGGTAGATGCCCGTGGGATGGGATGCCCGTATCTTCTAGAAAAATATCGTACTATTTTGCCTTTTTTTTTTTTTTTTTTTCAGGAAATGCTATCTGCTGATTTTCAAGAACCTAAGGTAAGATCTGCTCAACCAAATGCACAAAAACTAGCACATTTTGGTATTTCAGAGAAGCTGTCTGTGTAGCCCATTTAAAGGGATTATTTTAATGTGACTATAAAGGCCAACCATAAAGCAGATCAACCAAGTAACCTCCAAAATTAGTGAACAAACAGAGCAGGTAGAGCTCTCCAGGGACTGACTTGGCACACAGGGACAAGAGCCCCTCCCTACTCCGCCATAACAATCCGCACGTTCACTTGGTTTGAGCTGTCTTCCTTAACCCCTACACTATAGTACTGTGCGTGTGTGTGTAATATATATCTATATATACATATATATATACTGTTGGCCTGGTGTGCCTGTGTGTGTGTGTGTGTGTGTATATATATATATATATATATATATATATACACACACACACACACACACACACACACACATATATATATATATATATATACATACACACACGCACACACACACACGCACACACACATACAGTATACATCAGCCAGAATCAAGAAGACCTTTTTCACTGGACTGACAGGCCACCTGAATCACACAATTGTGCAGTCTGAGGAGCCAGTTGGGGTATAGAAAACCCAGTGATCCAATAACTGTCTGGGTTCACTTCTCCCTCATAAAGCAGGAGGGAGGCCCCAATGTTCCAGCTGCACCAAAACATCACCATAACTTTTAATCTCTCTTAAAACAGGCAACATATGGGCTAAGGATGGGTGGATGTCTTATACGGATATAGCAAGCAAGACTTATGAATTTTGACGTAAGTTTGATCATGTTGGGCATAGTTTTAGTTAACAATTGTGAGATATTGCTTATAATGGCTTATGGTTAAAGAATTGACCACTGAGCTAGAAAATAATTTAGTTTGACAACTGTTTTAACCAATTCCAATTGTTAGAATCATGTTTAATGCTGCTAAGTTGGTTCATAATAGTTTGTTTTCTATTCATGTATTTGTGCGACACAGAGCTACAGAATGTGTTTTAGCGGAGGTGTGAGTGAGTGTACTGTATGTGCTGCTTACATAGGGCTCGGCTTGCAGCAGCTGTGCAAATGAAAGACGGAGTGTCGTTGGAGGAGAGAGCAGGAGAGAGAAAAAGAGAGAAGGGCTGGAAAGTTTGCCACAAAAGGAAAAGAGTAACACAGGCTGCTGCATATAGCAAGTCATGGAAAAGATAATAATTGAGATTTGTTGAAAATATAATCAACATTTTTATTTGCGTTACAAAAATGAAGTTTATTGGTTTGGAATGCAACTATTCAACAACAACAAAATGATGTCGGAACTTGTGACTCCTGCTGGTGCTTAATGAGGCAAATTCCATTAGTGTCTTTGTGTCGTTCTTTGTTTGGGTCTATTTAGTTTGCACACAGGTGTCAAGCAAACCTCATTATTTAAACTAAAAGTAGAGTTTGAAAACAACAGGTGAGAGATTCCTGCCTGATGCTGGAAACACACAAACATTTGTCCTCTTTGGGTGGGGGTGGGGGCTGTCCTGGGTGGCCAAACAAAACAGCTGACCTGCAGAGCTCTGTGGTGTTAAGTTTTATTTACTTGTGCTAAGGAAAATAAAACTTCATTCAACTTTTTAGGACCTGAAATTATGGGATGATTGAAAATAGTTTATTGTGGCTCTTTTATGTTGATCCGATTATTTTGTTGGGCTATCCATGCGTTGTTGTGAGGATAATGAACTTACCACCTACTTGTGAAGTCTTCATGAAAACGTGGTCTGTTATTTCACACCATCCCGCTATTGTTGGAGAGCTTTTTCCACTGTCCTCATCCCAGTAATTGCCACTAGATGTAAATATCAAGCGGTTAGTGAATAATTAGTCTTTCATTGGCCAGTAATCACCTCTGGGCCTCGGCTTCAGCTTAGACCCCTCCCCTGTAGAGCCGCCCTGAAGACAGGGCCCCTTTTGAATGACAGCGCTGTGGAAGAAGACGAATTTTTGTGTGATTTCCCGCAGCCACAGCGTCGATGAGAAGCAGTCGCGGATCCCCAATCTAGGTGAATGGATTGGCATGGGGAGAAGCGGACTTCAGATCACGGCTAAGCGGCAGCTTTGGGACTGTGTAACGCTCGTCATGGTTTTACTTTCGCTGCTGTTTCGACCAGGTAAGAGATTTTCAATCTGTGCCTCTCCGCTGCTGCACGCAAAGAAACGCGCATAGTCGACGCACTGAACTAAAGTTAAGTTTCACTGCGATGTTGTGGAAACTAACTTCACCTGCTAACTTGTAACGCGCAATACATGTGTCTACTTTATTTAGACATCGTTTTGTGGTCCGGGAATGGGAGTTTATTCGCCTTTGTGTGCGTGTGCCCCGTGCGCCTCGGGGACAAAGTAAAGCCTGTTGCCCCGTGTCCTCCTGCTCCTGCTCCGCTTATGTCTCAGGAGCACGAGTTCACGCTCTGCATACCCGTTTGTGACTTTATTACCACTTTACGTCTAAACAACAACACACGACTTTCGGCATATGTACCAAACACATAGCACCCTTTTAAAAGCACACGCACACCAACTTAGTTTGAGCATTGGCAAAGATGCGGAGTTGCGGAGTTGCGTGCTAGCTCACTGTTAGCATTTAGCTCCGTAGCACCAAATGGACGGGGCTTGTTGTTTTTAACCAAGAACTCACACTAACGAGGGAACAAAGACAACTTCTAACGCTGGGACTTAAACGTACCTCTATATTTGTCACGGCAGTGCTCAAATGAACACGCATTTCTGAAGTTTGCTGGTGCATTTGTTTCATTTTCAACTCTTGTCAACTTTCACGCACATAGCCGTTAGTGGTCTCAAACTTTTTGTACCCCAAACGCTATTGCAAAGAATCAGTTCATTTTCACTGTGTTTTACGGTTTGATGGTGAACTTCCTCATCAAAAAAAGAAAAGAAAGAAAAGAAAATGTTTCCCAAAGTAACTTGTTAATCTAAACAAAATTGTACAAAAAGAATGCACAATGTATAATAGTGCTATTGATTTTACAGGAGTTTGCCATAAGAGCATCTTGAGCATTGTTTGTGTTTACTGGCCTTTTACTACATATAAATACCAATGTTAAAGACTTGTAATAACATGATGCTGCACTTTGTATGAAAAGGAAAAGTTATTCACTAGTTTGCCTATTACACCAATTATTTAGTGGTTGCACTTTCTTAAATATATTCACTTCAGACCCTTTATTTTTTTGCACTTGTTGGTTTCCCACTTTGAGATCAATTGTATATCATATACTTTAACTAAAAACAAATAAAAATGATATCTAAAATAGGCAGAAGTGTCTAGTCAAGTGTAATCTTCCAAACAAAAGTGATATTTCTGTCCATTCATGTTTTCTTTCATACTTGAACCTTGGTGGACCAAGACATTCACAAGCACATTTTTGCACATTCCTGATGCATTGTTAAAATGTTAAAATTTGTCTGATTATCGTTGTCAAGTAAAGGGGAAAAAAATGATGTATACATTTTTGTCTCCATTGCTCACTCCTATTTGAGAATCACTGATGCTCATATGTTTCGAGGCATGATTGTCAGACACAGTCAGTCACCACACTTTCCTCAGAGGATCCAGTCAGCGCTCAGAGATGCAGAATGCCTCTGGGTTGACCTCTCACACCCTGCTCCATTTTATCAGCGCCGGTGTTAAAGTGCAGTCAATGTGAAATGCATTAATCATGTGTCAGGCCTGCTCAGTACTTCAGAGCTCTGTGAAAGCCCTGCAAAAATTCACACGCACACTTTTCAAAGAGTGTGTTTGTCGTGTTGTCTTTGGGATGTTCAGAGATTAGAAGGAGTTTTGGAGTACACAGGAGATTAGATTATTGCAATGGAGAGCTGTTTTTGCAACTGCATCCCAGTATTATTCTAGTTTTTATGGCATGGTAATGTACTTACAACTGATTGAAAACTTACTTTTTAATGCCAATGAAGTACAATCTCCTACAAAACAATATTAGACAACTGTGAGACTAGAATGGACAGATTATTGTTCAACAACAATTGTAAATTGTTGTCACAGTGTAATATTTTAGTATTGTGTTTATTTTTGAGAAAAACATAATGGATTTTACAATTATCAACGATTATTGACACCATGACCAAACACACATTCATTCTCATTGTCTAATAGAACTGAATAATGTTCTTTTAGAATGTGACCATCTTTATGAAAAAACAAACATTCTGAATGATAAAGTGACAGTGACATGAACAGACAGATAGATTATGTAGATTGAATAGAAATAATGTATTATTGCTTCTAAAATTCTCATAATGAGATTTTTTTTTGTCCTTGCAAATACATTGTGACTGTTGTGATGTGAAATGATCCCACATAATACTTACTTGTTAATGATACAGTAGTTTTGTCCTCTAGGACAATGTTGATTTTGCTGATTTGATGTCTGCTAGTATTAGATCCCAGGAGGTGCCATCTCAACAGAAACACACACCTAAAACCATGTCTACTCTCTTGCCAAATCAGAAATGAGTAAATCTTAAACCCTGTGACTCACTGTTACCAAAATACATCCTGAATTCTCCCACGTACCCACTTCACTAACACGGACCACTGCCTGTGATGCAGCCTCCTCTGCCCTCTAGTCTGGAGTAATGGACTTGTTGGGTTACTCTGAGTTACAGCCAAACCACATTCAACACCCCGTGGCACTCTACACGGGTTGGTTTCCTCCTCCAGCGGGTTCGCCCTGGTCGGGGGAAATAAGTTCTGACTGACTCCGCAACACAGTGTGGGAGCATGGCCCTCATGAGCTGGACCGTTTGGGTTTTAATGGCTCTCCTGATTGAACTAAAGTTGATAGTGGAAAAGTTTTGACTGCCAGTCTTAAGGGTAAATCTTAAGTTCAATGTTAGCACAAGTTCACTTAAATGGTGTTTTTTGCTGCAAGAACAGGGAATTGGTCTCCATGATATAACACATTTATTATTATCACAGTATTATGGTGATGTTATTTTGGTCATATCTGTACTTTACCTAATATTACCCCACGTTATTTGTCTATTGAGACATAATATTGGCATAATTAAATTTATTACTTGCTTATTATTACCTTTTGCATGTATTTTCAGTATCTCATGTGGACATGTGCGACATCAGATAAATATGAATGACAATAGGGGTGGGCGGTATTGACAAAAGTGAATATCTCAATACATTTATGGAGTTATGTCACTCCAGTAGAAATCTGTTAAAATGTCTTTAAATGTTGAGGTTCAATTATCAAAAAAATGTCAATTGTCTGTCAAATTAATCACAGTGAAAGTTGAAATGACCCCATATGTCCTTATTTGAACATTTACAACATAACCTTGTTTCCTTTTTAATCGGCTCTTTTTGTAGCATTTTTTACTAAAAACCATAAACTTGATATTTAAGCACATCTTACATTCACAATAGTATCTACATTTCGATATATTGCCTGCCTCAAAATGACAATCTAAAAACCTGATTAACTCCTTGTTTTCTCCTTTCCCAGCTCATTGCCAGCAGTGTCGGATCCAGCGATGCAACTCAGAGTACGTGGCTTCTACCTCGACGTCAGTTGGGCTGCAGGAGGAAGTGGCCCATGACTTGGACTACTGCATCGCTCTGCGGGCCTATGCCCTGTGCACCCGCAGGCAGGCACGCAGCTGCAGGGGCGACCTGGTCTACCACTCGGCCGTCTTTCGCATCAAGGAACTTTTCTCCCAGTACAACTGCTCCAGCGATGGGCCCACCTCCTCTGCCAAAGCCCCCAGCACCTCCAGGCCTGCAGTGTCCGAGCAGTGCAACTACGAGAACCGTGTGTTGTTGTCCGGACCGGCCGCGCAGCAGAAAAAGTACGCCCACTGTGGACTATTCGGAGACCCTCACCTGCGAACTTTCAGAGACGAGTTTCAGACCTGTAAAGTGGAGGGGGCGTGGCCTCTGATCGATAACAGATACCTGTCCGTGCAGGTGACCAACGTGCCTGTGGTCCTAGGCTCCAGCGCCACGGCAACTAGCAAGGTATGTTTATAGTCTCCTAATCACACTCTATTGAGTTTGTTCAGAGTGTCACTACATCACATACAATTCAATCGTTTTGTTGTAATTATACTGGTTGGTTGTTCACATTGTCATAAAAAGTTCGATGTAAACTAGCGACGATGTTGAGAAAATACAACAGAAATGTGAAAACATAAATAAACCACAAAAGTGCACCAATTTTCTTAATGCACATTTGGTAGTTTAAAAAAAAAAAAAGATCAACTTTTGAAGTATTCTTTATAACCTATTTACTTTATGTTAAAATGTTGCATATCTTTAAAACAACATTCACAGTGTCATCCATTATTTCGATAATCTGCCCACCTCTAACACAAACACACACTAATGCTTGTATACATATCTGTCCCACCACTGACTCAAATTGCACATCACCCAATCACATTGTAGCTTTTGGTTGTGGTGAGGATAGCTGGTTTCATTAGTATGAGAAAGATATCAGAGTTGGTGTTTTTTAAAATATTTTTCCAGTATTAGGGGCGTGAAACTTTACTACATTTATTACAAAAATGCAGTTATACCAAAACATTTTTATTCCGTTCCTCCAGTTTTGCATGCCAAAGCTTATTGTAGCGAGTCACAAACCTGGACAGAACATATAGAAAATGAAAGTTCTCTACTTTAAAGTGACGAGATGCCGACATGCCTGAGGTTAGAGTTAGGTCGAGCCATGAATAATTGATTCAATGAGAAAATAATTGCTCGGACTTTCCTCTAATGAAAATAATTGTCTGCCTGAGCCCTAAACAAACAGTCCCTAACTCGGTAGCTCCACGGTCTGTATGAGTTTGTGAGCGCACTCGTATTGTTCTAGTATTGCCATAAAATATCGAACATGTGAAGTTAATTGTCATTCCACGGTGCCTCTCCAGCCTTTAGCATTCCTCTTGTCTTGCAGCTCCTTCAGATCTATGAGGGAAAGAGGAGAGGGAGGAGGGTTCTGCTGGTGTTGAATCACAGACATGCTTGAGCGCTCTACCTTAACACATGGGTGGTCATATGGAAGTGATTAAAGCTCGCTCCAACATTCTACTCCGCCGCCATGATCAGGAATGTTTTTTCACCCCTCTGGTCAAATAATTAACTGGCCCTTTCTGTGTAAATATGGAATAATGTGGAAAAATAAAGTAATAATTGGACTGCAGCACGAGGGCCTAATTCTATTAATTGAAGCGACTGGTGTTTGCAGATAAAAAGCTGGAATGCCAGAGGTGGAGTATGCGCCCTGCATATAAAAGTAGCCTCTTTTATTTGGCGGTTCATAATAAAATCTTATCACTTTCGCACACCAATTTTACGTCTCGTCTGTGTGAAAACAAACAGAGTCGGTGGATTTGCATTGAACTAAGGCAAATGTAGAATAGTGAGATGGCGGCAGAGATTTCAACACAACCTTTGAAAAACAGTAACAGTTTGTTCTGGGTGTGCACCTTGAACGTAAACCTGCCGCCTGTGTCAGTACCAGTGCCCGCATAGCCCACAATCATGCTTTCAGACTTGTTTTGAGCTGCCAGACTTGAGACTGGAAATCATTTCCATCAAGTACAAGTATCCCCATAAGTGTAAACTCCACCACAGCCGCTTTGTCAGGACGCTCTGAAGAAACACGGCTTAGAGTTTTTCAAGAAGGCATTCGGCTGGAAAATGAATCACAGCCACAGTGCAAGTCTGAGCAATGTGCAGGAGTGAGGTGATGACGTTTGAAAGAGCGCAGCGCAATGTGGAGGCAACATGCTCTTTATCTGGGCTTTCTTATCCAAATCTGGTTGAGAAAAGTTCAGTTAAACAGTGACAGAAATCCTCTGACTTCAGATCGTTATCAATTAACCAGGATAAGATTACAGTCAGATAAAAGTGTCACTCTGCAGGAGAGGAGCCAGAGGCCTCAGCACTAATGTCCTGCTGCCACCTGGCGGGCAGGCATCGGGGCTGCATTTTTATAATCCCTATGTTTTTTGTTCTGAACAGTGTTACTCAAGAAAATAACAGAGCTATGCACTTTCTTTTAAAATGTTGATGCAAGCTGTTAATGTTCTGTTTTTCTTTTTACTTTCAGATCACAGTGATCTTTAAATCGTACCTGGGCTGTACAGATCAGAAAGTCTACCAGGCCACCACTGAAGACCTGCCGCTGGCCTTCATGGACGGCTCTCGCAGTGGGGGAGAGAGCCTCACTATTGTGGAGCGGGGTGGTTCTGGTGTGGGGCGCCAGGTGAAAATCCAGGCCAGATACATGGGCACTTCCATCATCATAAGACGCGTGGGCAGCTACCTGACCTTCGCCATCCGCATGCCTGAGGACCTTCTGGACTTTTCTGAGGACAACAGTGGACTGCAGCTGTGCCTGCACGGCTGTCCGCGTAACGAGCTCATCAAAGAGCACATGCTGGGCCGAGGGCGTGTCCCGGGCAGCGCTCAGGGCACTAACACAGAGCTGGGCCCTCTGAGACCCCCCCACCAGGTCTACACTGTGGAGCGCGCCACAGCCAAGTGTAGAGAGACTCTGCAGGTGGAGGACGTCTACTTCCAGTCGTGTGTGTTCGACACACCTGCTGACCACCGGAAGACCCCGAGTTCTCCATGGCAGCGTTTGGCGCGCTGGAAGACCTAAAGGCACTGCCGCCCAGCAAACTAAAGCAAAAACTCTCCTAGGACTCCCCGCCTTTACAGCCACGCTGTGTCATTCTCACAAGCACACAGCCAGGCTCTTCCTGCCTCTGCTCCTCCTCATTCTGCTGCTTTTGTAAAAATGTATAAAGAAAAATGATTTAAACAAAGAAACTTGGAAACATTACATGGAAGCACTACCAGCTTGAGGAAAGAGTGACTCTAGTGAACAGACTCTTTATAAAGTATATTCTCTTGGAATCTGTGAATGTATCATTTTCTCCATTTGAAGGATTTCACACTGGTGAGAGCTGTTCTGTGGATTCAAACCTCACTCTCTGAACTGACATAGGAACTGTCAGTCCACTGTTGTCCCCTAGTCTGTAGGTTTACAACGGGATTCATGCATGTAAATAACTGCTACAAACTCATCAGTGAGCTGCTGTGGCAGCACTTCTGAATGTTGTCATTCATACTTCTCTGTTGTATACATTTCTCTGTAGAAATTAGCCAAGTTCAATGCACAGGATCCAACAACTGTTTGTAAAAACTACCTATTCATAGTCTGCCATGAGCCAGAGCGGCACTCAGCATTTCTGCAACACACTCCCTCTTCAAGCTGCTTGGCTTCCTGTTCTAAAACGTAAAAAACAAACAAACAAATCTTTATATAATAATATATTGAAAGAGTGTATATAAGTGTTTTATATGTGTACATTTGCCTGTGTATAGACTTTTAACTGTAACACGTTTTGCATTTGTTGTGAATTGTTGAATTGTAGGTTATTTTGTGTTATGATAAAAAGTAAACTAATGTGCTGTGGTCTTTATGTAATTTTCTGTATTAAAATGTTGTAAAAATGATGTACACTCCGTACCGAGTTCCTTGTATCCTTCATTTCTGATGTTGTAGTACCCCCTGAGTCCTAGTGGTGTCCTCAGTCCATAAGGGGCGCTGGCCTGCAGCAGAGGCAGTCCTGACAGGTTCACTGTGCAGCTGTAAGGATCCACAGTGTACTCTTGGTCCCATGTGTAAGCCGTACCTATCCGAGAGCTGAGCTGGCTGCTGGCTCTGCCTCTGTCTGCCAGAACACTGCACGCCTCCAAATGGGATTTTAGTCTGTGGTTAACATCGGGTCTGAGTCAACAACTGTAGCACTTTGTGCCCATATTTGCATGGCATATGAACAATGACTGGCCTCACTGATGTCAGCAATGTTAGCAGTTCTGACAAAAAATGTGGAGTGGGCAGGAAGTAGTTTTGAATGTTATTTGTAGGTGGAGTACATGTAACAATAAGACATAACATGAACTTAAGTCTATTATAGCCTGTCACACCTGTCTAATGTGCGGCATTATTGTAATGAATGTAACTGAACCATCATTAAGTTTACACTTGTGTGTCTGTTGTGTCAGCTGAAACAGGCCTCTCACTCATACCTCATTTGTCATCAGTTTACCAATCTTTCTGATATAGTTAGTGAGTTGATGTCTCACAATCTTCTCTGTATCAAACTGACAGAGATCTTAACAGTTCATCATAATAATAAAGCATTAACATTGAGGAAAATGGTCTCATTTTTGCTGCAATCCACTGGTGCCCCATTGATGAGATTATCTGTATTATTCTCCCTACCTGTTATTGATCATATGAGTATGACTATTTACTATACAGTCAAAGTTTAGCTATTACTTCAAGCTGATTTCTGAATGAGCAGACTATTTGATATAGTTGTCCTTGTTTCAAAACATTTTAAGCAAACAAATCTCTAGACTTCATCTTGTCTAGCTACATCCATCTGACAGTTTTTATGTAACCCCCCCCCAAGTGAGCGCACACTCAAAATGGGGCAACACTTATGACAACTTTAAAATGGAAAAGTTCGACTTGCACAGATTAAGATTTGGATGTGTCCTGTCTCCAGATGTCACCAGATGGGCTGTCCAGAGAAGACAGAGGTATGCTGCTTATATTTTGAAGTCATCTTGTCTTGACTTTCGGTGGTAAACAAGGACAATTACCAGGCTAATGAGTTGAGGAAAAACTGCGTGAGTGATTGATACTCTCAATGGAGGCATTAATTTGATATTAATAGAGCACTTGGCAAGATAAATAGATAGTGGTGTGTGAGTCCTCGCCTTGATTGATAATGAGGAGATGGATGGCTGTCTTAATGTAACGTGCTCCTCATAGGATTAGGCCGGGGTGCTTTTGATCAAAATGATTTGCAACAACTTATTATTTATTCAGTGTTCGGAGGCTCACTGGTAATGGCTGGTAGAGTAATGTCAGATTTCAGAATTCGCACTAAATTTATTGACACTAAATGATGCATGAGATGTTGGAAGAGCTGCAGTTTGTAAAGTCATTCAGCTGTTCCTCAAAGACTGTGTTTAGCTTAGAAGCAGTCATTTTCAGTTTCTCAAAATATGGTGTGCGTCCTCGTGGTGCTTGTCTTTCTTCTGGTTGTTCTTTCACACATTTATTGGTGGCTTTCAGAGTTTAGAGTTCAGAGTTTATGGTGTCATACTGCCAGATTACAGAGGCAAGATTACCGGTACATGGCATTTTCATGTAACAAATAAGAGGAAACTACCAAATGTCCCACAAAAATAACGAATTAGATTCTAGAACCATAAAAATGTCATATGATAAAAAGTGCTCCCTATTTCTATTACTGTGAAAATTACAGGTCAGTAAAATGCAAATTGAATCCCACCAAGTGCCGTTTATGTCCAAATCCAGTTTTATTTGCTATATATAGGCGTATCTCAATACGACAACCAAAAACCAACAAAAATATATTTTTGTGTCCCTAGATGTGCTAGTTTAGGTTCAAAGTTTAAAGTTTTGTCGTCTAGGGTACGCCAACGACTGGATATATTACTGCTGTGGAATGATCCACAGTATGGCATTAAATGATCTAAAGGTGTTTTTAATTTCATGAAAAACATGCATTCTTATGGAAATTGGGCCCGCCTCTCCACAGATCTGACCTGTGACTTGGCCTGGGGATGTCACCTGCTTGTGTCAATGGAGATGTGTTCATTTAATGCAATGACATTTCCATGGAGACGAGCAGACGACGGATCAGTGCACCTTGAAGTATCAGACAAATGTAAAATAACAATAACATGCTGAAAACATCCCTTTTTACCGTTTGAAAGATTACAGCTAAATACGTTTAAGTTAAGTTTAACCAAGGTTCACATAAGATACCGAAGCTTCTAAATGCAACTTTGGACATGGAGGGTGATGGCCTACACCTTGGAACTGGACTGTCTACTAAAAGTTGCTCAGTAACTTTGTTTGTTTCAGTTTAGACACAGTATAGCTCTATTTGACCAATATAGAGAAGTTCAAGGCTCCATCGCAAGAGATAAGAAATAGCCTCAATCGTTCATAACTTTCACTGAGAAGCCCACGTACCCTCTGGTTCTCCTGATGTCCACAATGTGATGACAACTCTATTGGCTGGCAGCTGATCATGCCTCTGCAGTGTGACTTGAGACTCTCACCTGCATTTTGCCTAATGATGCACTTGACTGGAGGACGCACGGCGTACCCAGGCATTACACCCTGTTACATGGGTCAGTGCTGCAGAACAAAGTGGCACGAGTTGCTCATTTCTCACTGCGTATACCTGCGTGAGAATAATCCAGGTGTGTGTACGTGTTAGTGTGTGAGCGCGCGCGTGTGTGTGTGTGTGTGTGTGTGTGCTTTTCCCAGACACCAGGCTGCTGCGATTACGGAGCTATCTCGCACTGCAGGCTCTTTCATACCTGACCAACCCAATCTTTCTGTGTCTGCTCAATAATCAGAGTGACAGCGAGCAACTAGACGCATCTGACTCACCCAGTGGCTCGCTCCAGAATGGGTATTGACCTACATATCAAATCATACGCTCCTGGCTCGTGTGATAGAGATTGGAAGAAAAAATAACATGGCGTGATTGGCAGTCCTACTTTAGCAAACATGTACCCATCCCCCTTGGGTTCCCTCAACGCCAATGTATTCACTGGTCAAAGTAAAAGGAGTCTTGGTGGCATTCGCGCGTCTTACAGTAACAGTAACGGGCACAGCTGAGCGCACCTGGGAGGGAGATGCAGTGTCACCAAACTTTTTAACAAATGGACCCCCGCCCCGGAAACATGACGCCCGAAAAACCCGGCTCGGAAATTAAGTAACTGCATCATAAATCTTACAAAGTTACAATAATTTGCAATTCACTCGCTCATCAGTGGCAATATTACCCTAATTTATTATCTCCGCGCACGAGGGGCACGCAAAGGCCGTGGAGATAAGAGTTTATCAGGAGGGGGATTGATTTTCATTAACTGATTGTAATAAAGATGAACTGCCTGCCGCGCACGCTGACCAAGAGCCACACTTTATTGTAATTGGGACGATTTATTTCATGAACCATTGCCTCTACTTTTTTGTCCCACCCGTTCTTATTTTATATCGGCTCCTCAACACTGGGCGTGAAATGCAAGCTTTAGTGAGGGCCAAGTCGAGCGCAGTGACATATTACATCAGATTTTGGCTCCAAACATCAAAGCGCAGCCGACTGCCACTGCCGCTGCTGGGAAGTTGACTGATAAGGCATTACCTTCCTTATTTCAATTTACAGCGCCGTGCTTGTCAACATGATAATGTTATTTGTTCCCCCGTCTTTCTCCATACCGCCGCTCCATGATTCATGATCGCTCCCAACTGAGAATGAGATGTCCCCGTGCTCCAAATTTGTTTGGTATTCTGTACTGTGCGCTGACACATATTTCAGCGGCGGGTCTGTGGCGCCGCAGGAGCATCGTGCCACTTTGAAAACTGTGATGGAAGTTGTAATTTAGGTGTGACTTTGCATACAACACAACAGTTTCGAATCGAGTTTAGCGGCAGACACATGTCCATAGTAACTTTACACAGTTTAAGCACAACATTCACCAGAAACAGTTTAATTTTTTATTGTAAAATTGGAAAAAAGGAGAGAAAGAGAGAAAAGCCCCAAGAAGCATTTCTTATCAATACATATCTTTATCTTACTGTAACCATAAGAGAAACCAAAATGATACATAAGCAAATAAATCAATAAATAAATAACAAATAATTAATTTAAATATCAAATAAATAGTAAACATCAAGTAAGGACTTGATCTGGTAAACAATAGAAACATTTAAATAATGTTTTTTAAGCAGCAAGTTTAAGTATTATTTTACTAGGAGAAATAAAGTTTGGTTTCTCAGGCTAAAACAGAACACAAGAGTCTCTCAAAGATTTATTTTCTATAAAAAGATACTGCTTCCCTTGTCAGTGAATCCATGCTGTACTGACACTGCCACATATGTAGGTGGCGCTCTCTTTTAAAAACTAACCAAGAAAGGAAAACAACTTGTAAACAGCATTTTCTCTTCGGGGTAAAAGATAAAATAGTACTGAGATTTCTCTTGCGCCCTGCACGCTGGGAGCGCTCCCAACGTTTATATGTTTTGTTTGCTTTGTGCTGAGAAACCAGAAAGTTAACATCCTCATATAAAGCAAAGGCCCCCCCTCCCCAACCCCCAAGTCAAACTCTAACCTATCGGCCCCCAACAAAGCTCCTGTGCTGATTCTCCATAATATACAGATTTCATATTTATAATAAGCTACTATCCTCAGCATTCAAACCATAGTTAAAGAATCATCATTAATAAGAGTAGTACCTTTAACCCTCCTATAGCCCCAATTGAGCATGCTCAGAGATTGAAAAGGGCACCATGGTAAAAGTTGACATTAGTCGTAAAGAATAAAATGATGCAAGAGTGGATAAAATGTCAAAAGTTTTAGATTGAGAACATGCAGCTAATGACTAGTATTTACTGCCATTTCCTTTTTTTAAACTTCATTTTTATCATAATTCGACTTGGGCAGTGAGTATGTACAGTATAAAGGCCAGTGTACCACCACACCTCACAACTTTCTCCGGTTTTCACTATTGCATTCTATCAAAGTTCTTTTCTGTGCCTAGTTCCACAAACTCATTAAATTCTAGCCACAGCTGGCGTCTTTAATTTGCATTACCCGAACTGTTGTGAAGGCCACATTTCATTTGAGCTGAATAATTTAGTGGAGTCTCCAGTAGGCGTCCCGTGCGGCAGGTAGTGAGTGGGTTTGAAGGCCCGTATGGCCCGAGGAAAAGAGGCTGTATATCAGGAAAGTGAGAGGAACAGCCTGTCTGCTGGCACTGCACCGGCCCATAGTACATCTTATATCTCTAAATATTTTACTATGAGTCTAAAGCAGAAATATGTCCCAATCAGGAATGTGGAATTCTCTGGAGCTCAAGGAATGTGGCACGCATTTTAAGTCATATGAATATGCAAATAATTTGGCAATTCATAATCAAATTTAAAGGCAATAGCTCAGGCACTGCCTGGAGTGTATCAGGTGAATAGATCAGACTAATGGTGAGCATTAGACTGTAGTCACTGCAGTAACACTCGCGT
Source organism: Chaenogobius annularis (assembly GCA_015082035.1). Taxonomy (NCBI): domain Eukaryota; kingdom Metazoa; phylum Chordata; class Actinopteri; order Gobiiformes; family Gobiidae; genus Chaenogobius; species Chaenogobius annularis. The sequence continues at coordinate 943,345 of BJKM01000124.1, read as the reverse complement.
GAAGTTAGTGGCGTTAGTCTCAGAGAACCGTGCGATGCTGAGTGAAGCGCTGATGTGTCTGAAGGAGCACAGTCCTGAGGGGAGCGGCTTCACACAGCTAACAGAGGTAATAAATGTATGGCGAAAAGCTCAGAGTAAATAGATCTATAGATATGGAATGATAAGAGAGAGGTGTGTATGTGTTAGTTAATGAATCCCACCTGATAGGACCATGCGTGGTGACCACACTGTATAGAACTGCGTGCTAATGGTGAGGCAGCAGCTGTAGCAGCTCTACTTTAGGCCTGCTGCTGTCTAATTGATGGATCATTTTGCTCTTAATTTGACCTCCTAAGGCTGTTCCTTACGCTGTACAAGTTCTTACTGTGCTATTATACCCTTTGGAAAAAATACAGCTGCTCTTCACTGAAGAACTCATAATCTAAACTATATACACATTCTGTCACAGGCGTTTACACTCTTAGTTTGTGTTGATGAAGTACAGTGAGGTGCCTTGGGGTGGTCAGACATGTCCGCCTCCAGAGGCAGATGGGGAAGGGAAAAGACAGATAACAAAGACTTTTTTCCCCACAGAGAGAAAGATGAACTCTGTCACTCAGTCAATTCATTCAAAATGCCAATGTGTAATTGATTGTGCATCTCTTGCCCCACGGTGCTGTTCCCCATTGGATCAATATCATCATTATCCTAATTATGCAGCGAGTTACTCCTCAGTCCCCTGTTGATGGTCCCTGTTCAGAAGAGGAAATGCTGGCACTGGGGTGAGGATGGGGCAGGGGAGCAGCGGAGGGGGCGACCTGCTGGATCCTACTGTCACACAGCCAGGACACTACTGCGCTCCAAATCCTGTGTCCTTTATTAGCACGCTTACATGCTGCTGTGCTTTACTGTGCTGCATCCAGCTTGGCCGCTCGGCACTTTGAGCACAGTGCTTTATGGTCACATTATGTGAAAGAGTGAATAGTTAATGACAACATGTGATGAGCCTGCTGCTTTAGATGTAATATGTTAAGCTGCACAAAGCTTCATACAGTGTGGTCACTCCAGCGGCCTGTTTCTGTGTCACATTTGGCACTATGATTCAGCGGACACAGGAACATGAGATGGACGTGAGCTGAGAGAACACATCTGAACATGCCCCATACAATGTCTAACCCACATATTCTACGCCACTAAAATAGTATAACTTTATTTTTTTTATACATTTTCTGTATGTTTTAATATTCTCAAACCCAGTAGCTATAAATGTCAAAGAAAATCCCTTTCCTCTTTTTATTCAACCTGAAGCTAGTATTTTTCTTAAGTTTAACTTGTAATATTATTAGTAGTAGTTGTAGTATTAGTAGCATTAATACTATATGTTACTGTCGAGAACAATAAAAATGTTTGGTCCTTTGGTCCCTTAGGGGTGAGAGATTTGCAGTCCTACGGTTGCTATTGGAAACCTCGGTGACCTCGGTGACCTGGGCGAGTCGTAGTCCTGCACTTGCTGAGACAGTAAGAGAGGAGAAGAGAGGGAAAGAAAAGTCTGTCAGTGGATGTCGTCAACCGCCTCCACTGTTTGCCTTGATCTTCAAGTTTGAACCCTCATTTGTCCTGTTCAGAAAAAGCCACAAGCGCCTCTTTCCAATAATATATGTGAATATAATATGTATATAGAAATCTATTTGTTGTTGCTGCTTTTTTGTTTGTTAGTTTGTTGCTTAATTAACAATTCAAGTCTCAACAAGAAAAGTTCTGTTGATCGGTCCTGTCCCAAAGTTCATTTTTTTACTTTCTCTTGTCTTTCTTGCACTGTGACGTCTGTCACTGCTGCGTGAAGTGCATGTCTTCTTGTTCACATCTTCTTTTCTTTGCCAGAACCTATAGCTTCATAGAAAGTAAATGCTGATATGTCTTCAAAAAATCCATATGTGTTGATTTTTTATAATGTATTTTGCTTTCAAAGAAAAAAGTTGAACTCTTCTTCGTATCTTCATGTGTCCTCTAAAACCTGAAACAGACCACATATAACGACAGTCATTATTGATGTCACTGTTCACTGGATATCATTCAAAAGATCCCCTTCTTTAACTGTTATAGTTCAGTATTGCTCTATTATATCCCGCTAATGGTCTGGATAGAGTGAACCCGCACTGCTACCACAATCAATCTTTGTCAATCACTGCAGTGACACATCGTCCAGTAATTAAAAGTCCTGCTGTGAGCCACATAAAAAACCGGCCCTTATAGTTGGTACAGAGACTGGAGCTATAGAGGGCCGTAAAGGATTTTCCTCTCTTACAATTCATTATTTATTTAGCGTTGAAGAAGAGGCTGTTGGCTAAAAAGAAAGCCTGTTGTAAATCTTGACAGGGTGCTCACCTGTGCTGCTGCGGTGAATACTGAAGGTAGGCTGTGTCAGTAAGGGCGACTGGCATCCTTCGGTCTCTTTAGCTGGACTTTCAATCGCTTCATCCCAATCTGAAAGCCGTTCATGGCTTGAATAGCTGCCTGTGCACTAGCAGGGTTGTCGAAGCTCACAAAACCTGCAATCAAAGGCAGGTTCTTTAGGACTTCCACTTTCCATTTGTAAATAATTGTTGTTGACTCAGTAGAAATTGTGTCCTTAAAAACAACCCGTTCAATGTCTGATGGTGCATTGTCTTTATTTTCCATCACATGAGACAGTGGACATTGAATAGTTAATGTAGTATTATTAATAATAGCCACAGTAGTTGTATTACAGTCACTTTTGTCGTGATTGTTCCTAGGGCTGCACAATAAATCGCAAAAATATCGCTATCGCAAATAATGGCTGACACAATAATCAATATTTTGCCATAACATCAAAGTTCTCCATCTGACAGAAAGGTACAGTTTTATTTCACAATTTGCCTTGATTATTTATCTCTGTTGAGTTTTTATTTTGACAGCGTTTGACTACACTGAGGCATTCAGACTTTAATACAACTGAAATGATTGTGTTAAATATTGCAGTATGAAACATATCAGATATTGCAATAATTGTATTTAATTAATGTAGCTTCTTTAATTTAAACATAAAGTTTACAATCATAATTATGTTAGTGCCCCTTTTGCCTCTCGTGTTCATATAGTCGAAACTCTACCTATACCAATCAGAATTATTGTATCTATCAAGCATGAGTGGTGCATAAATGCAAAGGCTTGAAAACACATCAACAGTGAGTACAAGTACCCAAGTGTCATGTCAGTCTCAGAACATTTCCCTTGATGCTCAGACTTGCACTCAAACCTCCCGCTTCTGTCATGTGTAAAAATAAGGGCTGGGCTCAGTGACCAGAAACTGCAGTGGAGTGTGTGTGGACCACACTCCCCGGTGTGTGCCGTCATTAGGAGCAGTCGATGACCCGTGAACAGCAGCAGGAGGCGTCTACTGCCACCTGGGACAACAGAGTGTGGGACTCAGGTCTGGTCTCTAGTCTGAGGACTTGTCTCAGTTGGTCTGACGATGGTGTTCTGCTCTCTGTTCTGGTCTGTTTGGGTCTGGACTTTGGTCTGTTTGGGTCTGGGCTCTGGTCTGTTTGCGTCCGGGCTCTGGTCTGTTTGGGTCTGGGCTCTGGTCTGTTTAGGTCTGGGTTCCGGTCAAGAGGGAGAAGGAATGTGATCCAATAACGGCACATCCTGACAGTGCTGTTGTAGATAAGGAGAGATGTGGGCTTAGACCTAAGCCCCCCTCTCAGTCCTGTCACACATTACAAGTGTGCGTAGTCTCATCCCAGCCGTTTCCCTGTCTTATGCACACCATCAATCTGGCTTTATCCCCTCTTTCTCCTCTCTAGATTAATTACACCAGTGTGCTGCCTCCTTCCAGGCCTAACATTATGTTGTAAATGCATAGTGTATAAGTCAATACTGCAAATAGGTCTTCTTTCATGAATTTATATGTTATTAAGTCCGCTCGGGGAGACACGACTAGTGATCAATTTGGCCCAGGGTTCCAGGTTTCCCTCAAGTGAAAACAAATGCTGATCCGTAATTGGCCTTTGGCTCCCCCGCCCCACCAGCACCTGGCTCCTCAAAGTTTGTATAGGGCCCGGGGCGCTGCAGTGCGTGGGCTGACAGAGCTAAATGGGACAGCGGGATAGGGCTGTGTGAATCAGCCAGGGCAGTGAGCCTATTGACAGATATTGGGGTTACAGAGCGGTGATGCAGCTGCTGAGACAGCACCTCTAGGTTTCCAGGTCACATGGCTGCGAAACACAAACAAGGACATGGACCCATCCGATGCATCATGGCTTCATTGGCCACAATGTATTCATAGCATTTTTTCCTTTGCGCTCATGCCAAAACATAACAGTCATCAAGATGCAAATTCAGGTCAGTCAGTCAGGGTAAGATCACTCGACACAATGTGGGTCTGCGCACTATCAGACGTCATCACAGCCTCTTGTGTAGTTCTCTCTTTCAAACAAAGGCTCCTATTCAGAAGAAGTGTAAAAATAAAAAATAACTTCTATTATAGTGATGCTGAAACTTTGCCGGGAGGCTTCACACCTTTGCTGCAAGTTTTTTTCACAACACCCACAAATCTCTGAGTATTTTGGGAAAGTTGCAAAGAGTGTGGAAAAATAAACTAATTTTACAAAGTAAGCGTTCCGAACTTTTACTCATTTAATTGAGCTTTATCACAGGCCTTATCACTTACTATTATGCAAATCCCCTTGCACTTACATGCTGGTTATGTCAGTTTCAAGTATCACAAGCTTTTGGTTAATTTTCCTTTTAGACATGTTTGAATCTATAGTATTGTGTGTGACTCACCAAAGCACTTGCTCTGGTTGGTGGCGCGGTCCATGAACACTTTGGAGGAGATGACAGTGCCAAAGGGCAAGAACATCTGCATGAGCTCATTGTCGCCAAACTCCTGTGGCAGGTGGTATATGAAGAGGTTACAGCCCTCGGGACCTGCAGTGACACCAGCACACACACAGAAATATGTTATTACAAATGTAGACCCAGGCTGCTGCACTCATGATTTTATCTACTCACTCTTTCATGTTGACTTAATTAAGAAGCCGGAGATTTGTACAAAGTCTGTCACATTATCAGTGTCTTTCATCAGCCCACAAACACAAATCAAATAAAAAGTTTTGCCCTGGCTTGCTGATTCTCTTTGCTCTCCGATAATGCTCTTGGAACTATTATTCAAATTCACCGAAAAAGATTGAATGTGAATATGGAAAATGTCACAGGCTAAATTGAAATCATACCGAAAGTATAGGGCTCCACGGCTTACATACATTTCTTACACATCTCGTTAACAGTCATGCTCAGACTGTGTTTTGCTCCATACAAACACCTATTCTTGACATCTGCAGTGAATATGTGCAGATCTATGCAGCAATAATTCACTAAACATAATATAACAAGAAAGAAATTGAAATGATTTGGCAGAAGTACACACATTTGATATTATAAGCTGTTTTGACATCTAAAAGGTGCCTATGAGAGTCAGAATCTATTACAATGCTAGACCCGAGTCACTTTGGATATCTTCAAATAAACTGCTCCCATCTTCCGTCTATGTTTTCATTAGTTTTTCTATCCGAGCTGCACCGCCTGCAATGTCAGAGCGCGGATTTGATTATACAAGCACTAACCTTTACATATAAAACAGCGCTGGCCTAAAACTCATGCACTCTACAGTTGGAAAGCAAAGCACACGCGCTAACACGATTTTATTATGTCTTTTATAAAGCTATATATTTCTAGATGGAACTCTCTAGACCCTTTTAGAGCTTGTAAATAACTTGTGGCTCTAAATTGAATGGATGATGCATTATTTAAAAAAGGCCACAAACCTTACCTTATTTTGGCCCTAACATCAACCATAATCTCACAACCTGACCCTAATCCCATACCATACCTCAATAAAATAAAATAAACTTGCCCATAATAACAAGGTCCTCTCCCATTTCAAATATTACTACCACTAACTGTAACAACAAATAATTGCCAAAATAGGCTTTTTATAAAATATCTAACAAAAGTTAAAAGATAGGAGGACAAACAGTTGACCTCTTTTAGTCTCCAAACACTTTCTATGCAGAACGCAAGGAAGGACATACAGACCAGTGCTATTTTTTCCCTACCATTCTATTTAATTGGCCTATTACCTATAATGATGAGCACAATGAAAAAAATAATATTGTTCTCCCGCTCTCCTATATACGGCATGTGCATTACCCAGAATGAAATGTGTACCGTGGCAGAGCAATATGTGCCCGGTGCGCTCATCTTCTTTATATACCTATTATGGGCCGATGAGATGTATAGTATAAAGTGTAGAAGTAATAAGGTTGTCTCACCCTCACCTTCTCTTTGCTGCTGCTGGATGACCTGGGGTGGCTGGGGCAGTGTCTGGCCAATGGGAGTCAGCGTAGTGGCCGGGTAGATGGCTGTGTGTGCAGAAGGAGCGGAGTAAAACAAGGAATGGTGTTTAAGGATGTTTGAGGTCAATTACACAAGCGCAAAATCAAAACGGCTATGACGCTGTCCTTTGTGGTACACTTTTACTGATTTAATACAATATAATGTGTAACATATAAATCTAACGTTCGATTTATATGTGGATAACTTCTCTGAATAGTTTTTGGATACCATACTTTATACTCCGACTTTAAAGTAACAGTACTCTAATTTGAGTATTCATTTTTGTTCCTCTTCCCATTGTGGTAAAAGATTGATGTTGACAATATGAAAATCTTTGAACATTTGTGTTTCTTGCAGCACTCCTTCAGATATAATGTTATTTGTTCTCATTTTTGTGTCTGTCCATTTTTTCCCTTCCAAAGACACAAATTTCAAAGTATAAATCAGATGTTACCTACAGACAATTACTCGTACACTTGCTTTTCCTTGAGTAGTATTTTCCCCAAATACTTTTTACTCTTACCTGAGTAATTTCTTGGACCACTACTTTGTATGCTGACATGACTATTATTAGTTTGAATTAACAGTATTCTTACTTAAGGAACATTTTTGGCTTCTTAATCCACATCTGTTTGTGACTGACTCGAAAATGATATAATAATTGTCCTATCTATCTGTCAAGCAGGTGGGACCACCAGCCCAAGTTTGGAGCAAGAAAAACACTTATAATTAAATAAATGCAAAATACTGTAGATATTGTAAGTCTAATGTAATTGTGGAACATTCCAGACAAAGTACTGTATCTCCATGGAGACAAACCATCCACCAGAAACACATTGCACATTGAAGTGAACATCCTTTTTGTCTGTAATTCTGTCCTTACACAATATTTAAAGAAGTACAGCTCAAGTTTTTTACACATTCCATAATGAAACCTTTAAACTATTGTATGTTTTAAGTGATCAAACTGTACTCAAATACAACTAAGTGCATACGTGTAAGCTGCTATAAAAACTGGTACTTGTTGTTTACTACTGTCTATGACACGGTTCCTGTGGGATCAGTGTTTCATAGGTGGCCGGAGAGTGCTTTTCTGTGTTCTGTTTTATGACAGTGTGTGTGAGCATCTGTTGGCTCTGAAAGTAAGGGTAAGGATATATTTTTTAGATTTTGTCTGTAAATAATAGACAATATAGCCAGGATTTAGTAAAGCAAGTATTTATGTTTGTGAATTTTGTTCATTGACAATGGCAATAAACCTTTTCTGATTCTGAATTAGAGTTATACAGAGTTATTTCTACAATTATAATTTTTTTACAACACAGACCTTTTTACTGTATTGTTGATAGATAGAGGAGTAATCACAAACATGGCATTGCATAAAAATGGGGAGAGCTTGAGCAAATTTTCTTTAGTAGGGAATCAGACCCAGGGCACTCTCTGGTTTTAGCTTGAGGCGTCCAAAATAATGCTTGTTTTTTTCCCATTCTGAGAAAACATTGTTCGTTTCACTCCTGAGCTTTTCTTTGTGAGGAATTTATCCTCCCAAATCAACAGACTATAAACATTACTTCCAAAATACACCAAAAATGCCCTGTAGACGAGTCTATGTTCCCAATAAAATACTGTGGGCATTCTGAGCAGCCAAATGTTCTTTATTGAGAAGTGACGGCTATATATGCGTTTTGATCTGAAACGTTTTTGTCAAGGGCACCATCATTTAAGATAAGATCAGATCATTTCAACAGATTATAAAGTTGTGCACCATTTATAGTAGAACAGTAGAGCATAACAGAAACCAAAGAAGTCTTTTTTTTTTTGGGATGCATGACTAACAACTGACCTGCTTTTTAAAATTCTTGTCAGGGATCCAAATATCTAGTTTCAAAACAAAAGAAGGTGTGTTTACCTGTGTATTGCTGTACACCAGTGAAGGCCTGCTGCAGAGTGTCAGCAGCTGTGGGACTCTGGGTGGAGTATGGGGGCAGTCCGTTGGTGTAGACCGTCTCCACAGCCGGGTGTCCGTTAGGCTGGTGGGGGATCCCCGTGAAACCGTTGACGATGGGCGTGACGATGCTGGGCACAGCCGAGGTGGTGATGTTGGCGGGTGGAGAACTGAGGCCTGCTGGGAAAAAATAAAGTGTCAGTGCATCATTAACACGCCGTCCACAACAATAAACACGTAAAGAAAGCACACCACACATAAAACAACCGGAAACAACTCCTGAGAACACTTTTCACACATGCGACAGAACATGCCCAGAGAAGGTCAAACTAAAAATTATCTCTGAAAATTACAGCTATTAAATATTTATGACATTATTATTCATCAAATATGTACCTTTGTTCTTATGATAAAACATGGTAAATCTCTTCATAGCTTTAGTAATTACTTAAAGTAAAGAAATGCCAAGTTCATTCTTTTAATTCTAGACAAGAAATTACATCATTCATCAAATGAATGCAGTTTTCTTTTCAACATTGTGGAACAAAACTATGGAAAGAGTATGGGGACTATATAAAAACTTCAATGCCAAACATTAAAAATATACGTTGCTCAGTAAATATATATATATTTTTATTACAATAGAAAAATCAATAGTATTGTATGGTCATAATAGTAATCAGAATACTAATGACAACATCTGATTTTATCAGTGACAGGCTTTGCAAAAATCTATTCGATTCTGATCGAATCTAATCTATTTTAGATATTTCTTTACTGTACAACAATTTTCTGTTCATCAATGTGATTTTCATATTAACCATCTGACCAGAAGTGAAGCTTTTCTCTCTACTTGAGCTGACTACATAATCATTCTTTTTAGAGGTGTGGCCTTAAGTGATGAGCCATTTTGGGTTCTGTCACACTCCATGTAGCTTCTATTTCATGTCATTTTATTTTCATGTAAACTTCTGTATTTATTATGTGAGAAATAAATAATGACAAAAGAGGGCATACAACATTGAAGTGAAATATCAGGAATACCCATCAAATATGCGACATAGTAACTTCACAGCAGTTTGAGCAACAGTAGTTCTTTTGCTGGATGGTTGATACTACCATTGTACCTCACAACACCAATTTGCTACAGTCCCTTTTGTATACCACTATTGATGCATACTGAAACACCGAACCAGAGCTGCAGTTTTAGAGATGCTGTTGTTGAGCTGTCACAATGGATTCTTGTCCAACATATTCAAATCCTAACACTTTCCATTTTTTTTTTTACTGTTTTTCACACACCCAATGCAAGACATACAGCGAGGTTCTCTTGGTGCCTAACCTGTCAGTAACCATGATGTTTTGCCTTGTCACGGATTTTCAGTAATGTCCTCACTTTCATTTACATCATAGCAATTCCAGATTTTACAAGGTCTTCAACTAAGCAATTTCTCGAATGAGTAGCATTGCATGTGTGAAATGTACCCAAGTAACACTTCCGTATAAGCAGGTGTATGGACTGGCAGGCTTTCTTATTGTGTATACAGAGTAAATAGTGGCACCGCTGCCTGCATAAACAGACCCAAGCGCGCACACACTCGGAGCGGGGGCGCACGCGAGAGCCGGTGACCGCGAGCCACACTGCATCTCCTCACTAATGCAAGGACACGGCTGCGACGCCAGTCTGTCACATATCCGCCGTTTGTCGTGACACATCCTGCAGGAGAGCTGGGAAGTCAACGTGTGAAAAATGAGCCTGTCTGTAGTGTTTGTGCGATACCCTGCTGGCTCCAACTGCTCAAGATGATGAAACCGCTATGCAACTTCTGAGGGCAAAAAAAGGGGGGGAAAAAAGAAAAGATGTGGAGTAGATAGAGGGAGATTACAGCGGGAGATGTGCTTGGATGAGCAGGTGGCAAAAACACAAAGACGGCTCTTACTTTTATACATAATTTAAAAAGACAAAATAACTGCTGGCAGCTTGACAAATGGCTAGGTCATAACATATATAGCACGCGTTTGAAAGGCAGCTGTGAGGACGCTACATGAGTGGCATTGAAATTGGGCGCTCCCTGTCCTCTCTCATTCAATGCATTTTAAAAGGCCCTTCTTTTAGAAAGTGTTTCCAATTATGCCAGCGAACGTCAAAGTACCCATTCTGAGCCCAAGCGTCGCCGTGTGATGGTCTCTGTAAAAGGGGCTGCTCCGTGGCAAAGCATCCGGAGCCGCTTGAAGTACAGCTCCCATGAGGACCACCTTTCAATCTGGAAACCCTGTGCTCTGATTGGACGGAAAAAGCAAGGGTTGTCACGGAAACCCTCCAGCGTGCCATATCTCTGCAATCTGTCTTAGTGAAGAACCCCCCTTCCCCCTCTGAAAGACAATCCACATTGGTAAACAGTCACACATAGCATATACATAAAATAACACTTAGGCTTATGCTAATGCCAGTGTAAATATGCTACATGCATCACAGGCGCCAAACGCCCACCTCTGAGCAATAACACCTACACATCCATATGGAAAGGCTTTCTTCCATCCCTGTATCCTACTTCCTACAGCCTAGCTCCTGCCTCCTCTGCTCCAGTCTTTAAGTCATGAGTAGACTGTCAGTTCAGGCACTACTCCGGTGACCATGTAGTGAGAGCTGGTGTGTGTTTGGGTCCCGCTCGAAACATGAACAACATGGTTCAGTTTTGGTTGAAAAGCCCAAAATATCAAATAAATGAACATTAGTTCATTCACTGTCCAAAAGTTTGCACATATAGATGGATGAGATAATGCGGTCGCCTACACAATATGTAAATGCTTCCTTCAATCCCTGTCTAGCATTTACTTCCTACTGCCTTCTCTGCTTCAAGATTTAAGACATGAGTTTAATGAAGATTAGCTTTGAACCATAAATCATGTAAACTTCTAACTATGACTATTCCTCCACCCTCACAACTAACATATTGACCAGATGCTGTCAGAACACTAATCTTAAAAAAACAAAAAAACAAACAATACCAACGAACAATATAATGCTGCGTTCAGTCATCCTCGAAGGTCGAACCTCAGATCTCGGAGTGACGTTTTCTCTGACTTTCTGTGTTTCAGTCATCAAGTCGTAAAACAATTACCAGTATATTACAGCAATGACTCAAGCAAGTAATGAAAAGTAAAAAGTGTCCAATTTAAGGAAATTTATTGACTCGGACATTGTTATTACATTTCCAGTTTCTAAAAAATATTTGAGAGTGATTTCTTGCATTTGTTTACATTAGCTCCATGTAGACGTTAGCAAAATTTGCATACTCATAAATTTTCAAGTGCAAAAGTTCAGAGGCAGTGCATGAGCAGGTTCAGGGACAGCGAGTGGACAGTAGAGAACAAATAAAGGTAAAATAACACAACTACTATCACTAATGACGCTGTTTTTAGCAGGGCACAGCTAAGTCGGAACTCAGAATATATATTTTATAATGGCCCCATTGTCATAGTAAATCTGTCAACCTCCTCCATACTATCATGCAGTTTGTTATGTATGTGACGCAGACTAATGCTAAATCAGCAAAACAGAGGACTATTACTTTCTCCTCCGCCCACAGTCCAGATTCACGTGTGGGTGAACTAATAGCACCTACTAATCCATATGGAAATGCTTCTTCTGATCCCTGTCCTCTACTTCTTTTCTTCCTCCTGCCTCCTCAGCCTCAGTATTTAAGTCATGAGTAGTCTGACAGTCAAGTGGTGGCCAGGGGAATTGGCCAGGTCCGGTGAGAGCTGTTGTGTCTTTTGCACTGATTTTTTTTTCCTTCTCTTCGAGCCTCCCCACGATTGCTTGTTTCCTATGGAGCGGTGATGAATTAGACCGCAGCTTCAGCCCATTCTCCTACCAGGACCCTGGAGACTTGCCGCTCCCAGAGACAGCCAGCCGGGCCGGGCCACACGCACTCCACTGTACCGCCAGATAATGCACCCTCTCCATCATCAAGCAAATTCATTTCCCAGGGTTTTACAGTGGTGGGGGAGCGGCGAGGTGCGTGGCTATATGTGTGCGTACTGAGCTGGTATAGAGATAGCGAGAAGAAGGTGCTGCAAAGGAGGAGCTCATACGTGCAATTACATAGGTCCAGGGTCAGCACTCGGAACATGACATGGGCAGTAAAAGCAGGAAGTGAGACTGGTGAGAGGAGCAGATTGGGGCCACCAAGTCCAGACAAGTTGCAGTGATTATAAAAGAGAAAAAAAGTTAGGAGAGGTAGATTTTCTCTCTTACATTTGAGAAACATGACTAGCCCTTAGAGGTGCAATAAATCTTGGACAAGCATACATGAATATGCAAATAAATGTGATTTTGTCTGTGCAAATGTGACTAACCACAAGCAGCTATTCAAAAAGGTGCGACCCATAAAAGCTGTCGCGGTCTGGTAGAAGAACAAGAAGGCATAGTATTTAGTAGTGAGGCGGAAGGTCAATTGATGAACCACTATTTCATGCCCTGCCAAATATGGCTGTGCAAATAATAACATTTTTATTCGAGATCGAGATTCAGTCATTTCAAACAGTCAATAATTAGTTTGGGTCTACAGCCAGTCCTCTGTCGTAAAAACATTTGGTTTAAAGTTCATACTTTAGAGAAACATATTTGAATATTTTGTGTTAAATTGCACTGATTGAAAGTCATGTATTGTTTATGTTCAGGAGATTAATATTGAACAAAATGTTATAGGTTTTTAACAATCAAGATCAAACAATATGAGGATAAATATTCTGGTCATATTGCCCAGCCTACAAGCAGACAATGGCTTTTATTATGATTGAAAAATGTTATTGAAAATCTGTGCAATCAAGGCCGCGTCATTAGTTTACCAATCTTCCATTCAGTCTCTTTCCTTACTATCACTTTCTCTTAAAAACGAAAGTTTATACAAAACTAGAATCAAGGTGAAGCTCAGAGCCTGCCATAAACCACTTTACAAATTTTGACCAATTGCCCCCAGCCATGCTGAGTTTACCAGCCAAAAGAAATTGGAGTGTATGTGCCACACTTTCCATTTTACACTTGCTCAAAAAAGGGAATACATTGCAGTTTTGGGCAGTGAACCATAACAAAACACACAAAAAATACAATTGCGGTGTCCTACATTTACCGGGAAACATATTGTATAAAGCAAAGACAATAAGCAGCACTATGCTCAATAAAGCAGTGATTACATGAGCAGGCAATTTCACTGACCATCATCTGTCACAATGGAGCGCTGTGTTCCCGTATCAAACAGAAGCCGAGCATGCAATTGGAGAAACGCTTCCTACTTCTATGCTATTTCCAATGACAAGATAACAAGACAATTTCATTTTATACCTTAGTGGACATGTAGCTGCGCCATTGTACAAAATTGTATTCATAGTGTGTTTACAATGCAGAGTATATAAGCGAGAGAGGCGGGATATATGTGGCTGTCATACATTGCATAGTACTAATACACATGTGCACAATGTCCTGGCTGGATGCTGACCAATTTGACATTACCCACTCAAATGTACAATTTTATTTTGAGGCTGATGTTTAGAGGGATTACAAAATAATGTTGTATATCATTTCACAATTTCACTTAGCAATGTCTTTAAAGCAGCCAATGCATTGCTTAAATTAAACATGAAATATACTTTTATTTCTACCAGTAATATTATTTTCAAGAAGTTATTTTTGAATTGAAGTATTCATGATTGGGTCCAAGTGACATGTGGATGGGCTGAAAAACAAAGTAAAAATGTCATATCCCCTTTTAGCATGCTGTTAGCCAACCATTCTTCTTTCTCATTGCTACTATAATAAACAAGAATTACCTCTAAACAAGTGTGTATGTATATTTATGGGCAATACATATTTTATGCTATAGACATTTATATCCCCCACAGCTGCTTTTTAAGAGGGAAACTGTTGATTTGCTTGCTGCCATGATTGCCTAGCGTAAGAAGTCTTCACAAGTATTTATTATGCTAATTATACATTCAAATCAAGCAGAAACACTGTGCCCATAGTGAGGAGTGCAGTCATTACCGGCGCAAGGACCGTCTTCCACTACAGCAAGTAATAAGCACTCCAAACAGATGCTTTCATCGCCTGATTTAAATGTGGTGCATTTAGACTTAGAGAGATGTCACTCTGAGTCTTAAAAGTGAATAGTAAATGGAGATGTAGGAGATGGACAGCTCTCAAAAAATATTCCAAAATGTCTCAAGTTGCCTCATTGAATAAACAGAATTCTATACAAGCTTTATGTACCTAAAATGAAAATGTAACTGGCAGGATTTTTTCCCTCCATCTGAAGGTCAAAAGTTTGATTACCGGTATAACTCTTACAAATGCATGTCATAATGTCACTGGCAAGACGCTTCACCCACCTTGTTTGAATGTTGTGTGTGAGTGACAAGTGGTGTTCAGTGAGACCGGTAGTGCAGTTTGGCAGCCTTGCTTCCATAAGTGTGACCTGCTAATGAAATAAAGGTATCGAAAAAAAGTCAACCCCAGGGCAGCTGTGGCAACAGAAGTAACTTCCCACCAACAGGAGTGAATGAGTATTGCACACAATTGTAAAATGCGCCTAGAAAAAGCTTTTAAAAAGCTAGTGCATTATCATTATTATCATTATATTTCATTTCCATTTCACTGTTCTGTCACAACCCCATGTTGTTGCCGTGTAATATTGTTATAGTTTTATGCGTGGGTAGAGTTTGGTGCACCCAGCGCCTTTTAAAACTTGTTCACACGATGCGTGCTCTCACTCCTTCAGTTTCCAACCCGGTCACCTGTCTGCACCCCGCGCACTCTTTTCCTTATTTCCTTTCATTTACAACGCATCATTCATCACTGCTCATATAGATATTTGGATCACACATGCACATACACCTCTGACTTCTGCCAACGTTCCCTCATCCCTGAGACGTCCACAGAACTGGTTAGTTTGTTACGTTGAATTTGTTAGTTTGTTTTACAGTCAATGCCCAGTTTGTAATGTTTGCCAATTTCCTGCAATTGCTCTTTGTCCCGCACGGTACACAATCTGAGACAGCATTGCTGTTTCTTGTCTGCGTCTGCATCCTGTGTTTTTGAAAAATAATTTTCCCTCGGGGACAAAAAAGTCTAATGTCTGAAGTCTACAGACAGACGACCCCACAAAGCCCCCAACGTCATTCTCTTTAATCACCTCGATTTACTGACAACGGGTCAAAATGCTCATTCCAACATTGCCAAATCAAACGAAGACGCACTCAAAGAAACCAATGGATTCTCCTGGAGAGAGAACCCACCAAAATGCCATAAAATCCAGCCCACCACTCGTGCCTGCGCACCAAACAAGACGCCAAGCAAAGAAACTAGGCTTTCAAACAATGCCATTACCAAAAGCCAAAGAACGCAACAAACTTGTGCGCGTGCACACAAATTGTCTCAAAATGCCAAAAGCTTCGACAAGCCCCTAATCTTTCTACCCCCTCCCCAATTGCCTGACAATTTCTACATCAAGATAGCATTTTATGTAAAACTGCTGTAGCTTCTTTCTTTTATAAATACTAAAAAAATTTAAAGTAGATACAACACGAATAAAATTCAACAGGATGTTTCTGGAAAGACTTTAATTACAGGTTAAGGTACTTGGCTGAATGTGAAGTGTCAATCTACAGCACTAAATGGGGAAACTTTCCAGTCTGCTGCGTCTTTATAGTGCAGCGTGTGGGGCCCTGGAGGCTCATGTACATACAATACACTGACCATGGCCCTGACTCGCTCCCTCAGCAGACCATGCAGGTACGCAGCCCGCTCACATCCAGCCTGGCAATGGGCCCAGAACTTATCTTGACACTCCAAATAGAGGTATTTTTAGTTCGCAAAGGTGATCAGCTCAATACGCCGCAATCTTGTTCCATCAACCAGGAGTCTGAGTCCGTCTGGAGGAAAATCTTTGCTCCTTTTTGAAGAATGTGTAGTTTTCTTTTGTGCAAGAAATCGTAATTATAGTACTGTTCACGATATGCGAGAATATGGATGAATTGGTGACTTCAAATTGCTGCTATTGAATGAATCAGAGTGAATGTCCTGGACTGTCTGCATGCACCTAACTCTCCATTGTTCAGGATGTAACCCACCTAGAAAATAATTGTAATTATCTACCAAAACATTTAGGTGGAATTAAGTCAAAAAAGTATATGCAACAACATACATTTTGAGTAAATGTCTAAATAATATATATCATTTGTGTTGAATTCTATTGATTCTATAAGAAAACTACCATTACTGCAGTTCTTAAACCAACAAATCCTGATGCAAAATACAATTAAGATGGTTCCAAATTACAGTATTTTTTTCTTATTTAAAAGCTAAACCTCACTTCTCGTTTCCACCACCATTGCCTGTTCACTACTCTAAAAGCAAATCTTTGTCCTTTTTTGCCAATTGACATGTTGGTTTTACTTAAGAAATGTTCATTATCTTTAGAACACGTGTCTCCTGTGTAAGCCTTGACACTTGGACAGGTGCGAACACGCTGAAAGATCACGGTGTCACGCAGCTCATTAAACCCCACTGCTGTTCGTCTCCATGGAAGTGTTCTGCATCAGTGATGTAACCATGCAGGCGTCCAGGGACACGAGAGGCATCTGCACTAGATTCCTCTAATATGTACTTGTGCATGTACAGCCCCGACTTTGATTACACACTCGGAACAAAGCACCCTTGACGCTCAGTGTGGCAGAATGTACGCCTCAATTTTCACTCTTCCCCCTCTCCGGGTGTTCAGCTGTTTTCCTACGCTTTGTTTAACTTTTATTTCTTCGTCAGTGCTCAGGGTGCGACACCTGCTGAACATTATTTTCCAAAAGTATCATCATGCGTCATTGTAAGGATACATAGTCTAATCAGCCGCGCCATCTGGCAAACGGCGCATGCACCATCAAGCTCAAATGTGTCGCATCTGTTGATCAAATGGATGTCTCATTGTTTTTGGAGTGAACACCCTTAACCTCTGGGCCCCTGCATCATAAACCTGACAGTGTGGAGAGGGGCTGTGTAAGTAAGGGGTCACATATTTATAGTGTAAATGTCCCAACAGTAATTATCTGTGCTGTAAGCTGATAAGCTACTGTCTTAATCATCACATTGTACAGGCAAAAACAATTGCAAACAACATGTATACTATTGGACCCTTGGGTCACAGACTTTTATGGAACATTGTCTGTGGGTCTACTGCAATTTACCTCTAATATAAGTAACATAACAACACTATTATAGTGAAATAAAACATTTGAAAAACAATAAAACAAGACATATCATGTCCCCTTTAAATTAAAATATTTATCAAAATACAATGACTATGTACTTGTATTCCATCTTCAATATGGTTTAGTTTTCAATATTTCCTTATACCCTTGTGCTGACGATATAGACCTACTCATCTCATTTTGATAAAAGATGAATGCCATATATTTACCTGAAGGTGTGGGAGGGCCAACCAAGAGCTGCAGCTTTATGCTAATCAAAAGGTTTATATGCAATTCAGAAAGAATGGCTTATTGCTCCCACTTTGAAAGGAAAGGGGACATTAAACTTTCTACCTTGACATTGCTGCCAAATAAAAGGATTTATGGATTTATTTGCAGCTATTATTTGCTTAATGAGACATCTTAAAGCATAAATTAAGGCTCTCAAGAAGCACACATTCGATCAGCTCGACTATCCAAAAACAGATTCTGATACCACACCGAATTATTTCACCCATTCACAGCAAACATCCCTCAGTCTCTCAGTAGTGTCAGTCTACTGGCCTACTTATACACACAGACTTGCCAGTAATGTTATGCTTTCTTTCGAAAAACTCGGAAAAGAAAAGGCAGAGAAAAAGCAAGAGCTCAAGTGTGGAGATTAATGAGCAGGTGGTTTGAATGTTGTTTCAGTCATGTTACATCTCATAAGTTAGACCGCACAGCATGCTGTAGGGAGTATATGTTCAAGGTGTAACAATGTGATAAAAGCAGAAAAATGGTGCAATGTAACGAAAAATAATGACGTATTTTGAAGAAAAAAGAAACAAAAATCCTTCTGTTTGGTCAATAGTCAAGGGCTAGAAGATTTTTCTTTATGTAAATAAATAGATTGAGAGATTTCTTTCAATACAAGCTGCCTACTTTTCAGAACAGTATAATTACATTCTGAAAGACCTTCACATGTCTATACGGCCGTTATAGTCTGTAAAGTTTAATGTAAAATCCTAGGTCAAAATCCCAGGTCACTTGTCCTCTTTTCCTCCAGTTTTGTCCTAGAAGCCCAAAGTAACTGACCTTGAAAACAGAGGTACGTCCTCATAAAGTAACAAACACCTCCACTGTACACGTACACACACACATTTGTATTGTGCAAGGTGGAGTTGCACCGTCTTTCATCAGCACTATTGTGGGGTAAAAAACAGGTATGGGCACCAAAGCCGACAATGAGTATTGCCATGCTGTCAGTGCTTCAGCCATCAAAATAAGATGCTTCTCAGCAAGACGGAGCTCCACTTTTAATCACTGTTTCTGATTGATTATCCCCGCCCAAAAGTGCACACTTTGCACCGAAAACATCACGGTGAATATTTGACAAATGGATGTCTTCTCGGGATATATTGCCTGAAGTGATTGTAGAGGCGGTGTGTACTGTCACCAGGCTGCATGCACACGCTCCTTCAGCTGGAGTTGCACATATGTTTAATAAAAGCTATGATTTCTTTGGCTCACCATGCAGGCCGGACTGGATGAATAAAAGTAAAGGATAAAGAGACACAGGTCCAAATTGGCAACTAAAAGCAGCCTGTCGCTGTGTGTACATTTGAGTGTGTGGATGAAGCTGAGAGATTCTTCTTGCTCAGATAACACACAGAGAAGAGAAAATGTGATATAGTGCGGCAAGGCTGCAGCTGATGATGGATATGAAGAAAAACTCAAATGGGCCTTGTTGCACTGATGGCAGTTCTCTCTTACAACGATTGGTTTAAAGTTACCAAAGTCATCACCTTAAAAACTCAATACTGCAGTGTTGACAAAGTATGTGTGTGCAGCACAACAAAGACTGGATACTGTATTATTTATTTCAGCCCGAGCTTTTGTTCACTGGAAATCTTGAAGTTTCCACTGTCTCAAGGAAAATCAAGTGGTGCTGAATAAGCAAATGTTATGCAGTGGGTAGGTGTTTCAAAGTCCTTCTCCCTGTGTAACGTTTCTGCATAGGGGCTGTTTGTTATGGAAAACAAAGCCAACTGCATGCAGATCATGTGCAAGCGCTTCAAAGCGCAAGGTCAAAATACTATGGGGAAATTAGCGCCTTATCTGTAAACTCACTTATTGATATTCCTTATTCAGCCACGACTATTCCCCAAATTTCCTGCTCTCACAAACAACTTAAACATGCAAATCCACTCAATGTGTTTTTCATCTCTGCCTCTTCTTCTCCACTGGAATAATTTTGGATTATAGCACCATGTGGGCACTGCCTTTTGGCCTTCCCGCGGCTTCTTTACACACAGTTATTTATACAGGCGTGATCAAAAATACAAACTGATCTTCAACAATAGAACTGCACAAACACATCACAACCGCACACATTTACACACATGCTGAGAGCTGAAAATCAGGCTTCAAATGCATTACACTGTCTCATCCCCAAGGTGTACCGGTAATTCATTGACCTACAGGAAATTTGCACTATATTTGTTACTAAACTAATCATTTGCCTTAAATAACTGTATTTTTCAGCATTGTGCTTTCTATTTTTGTTTAACATGGTGCATAATTCCTATTACTTTGAAATGAGTGTTTTCAAACTAGCTGTTATTACGTGACTACACATCCTGCCAGATTGCAATAAACAGCTGACTAGTGAATATTTAAGCATGTAATCTCTCCTTCCTTAGCCAAATTTTGATGTCGTAGAGGGAAGTGAATCTTGAATTTTTCATGGCGAACGACTTTTTTCCACTAAATTGAAACACAAATGCACCTGCTTCAATTTAAACCACCTCCTCTTAAGTGGAATGTAATGTACAGTGACACTGGGAATGACCTGACTGTCTTGAAAAATGCAATAGGAGACTAAAGACTGAAATGTGAACAAATTAAAAGAGAAACTTTATGTTAGATGGCAGGAAATAAATGTCTATTGTTGAAAAATAATACATTTAGAGCCTCTTCTACTCCATCACATTTTTAAACTAAATTGTACTTAGGCCAGGGTCGGGACATTGGACACTTGTTACACCTTGGTATGATCAGTGTTAGTAAAGCATACATGCAGCAAAAGAAAAGAGAATGAAAGTGAGTGCTCACCCAGGGCTTGATGAAACTCACCCGACACCGGGGTCATGGGGGTGGGTGGCAGGCTGTTGATGTTAAGCGCCCCCATCTGGTGGATCTGTGTGGCCGGGAACGCCACGCTGGGTGTGAGGTAACCTCCGTGGCTGGCTGCCATGATGGCTGCCTGCTGCTGCATGAGCTAAAGAAGAGGGACAGGGGGAATTGATGGCGGAGGAGGAGAAATGAAGTTTGGATGGACAGATGAGTCCAAGTGTGAGAGAAGAGAGTGGTCCAGAGGTGAGGGGAGGACAGATGGTAATGAAAAGTACAGCAAGTTTAGGGAAAGAGTCGGACAAAGGCACGCGAGAGAAGCCGGAGCAGAGACAGGAGCCAGGCAGAGGGTAGGACAGAGGGAGGATGAAGTGGTGGGTGATGGATGGAAGTGCAGGGGAAGTACAGAGAAAGTAGAGCGGAATGAAAGAAGAGGAGAGAAAAGAGAAGCCTGTCAACCTCTGTTTAGAGAACGTGTCTGTCCTCCCAGCAGGACGCCTGTCAGACGCAGCACAAACCGTTTAATAGCTGTCTGTTGGGTTCATACAAATCAAGCCATTGACATGTGCACATTATCTTTTTCCCTTTTCCGTAGAATTGTCAAACATCACAATGGCCCATTTGGCTGCATTGAAATGCCACAGAAGACTTTTGGCCTGAACCGCTCTTTCATTCTTCTGACGCTGTGTGTAATTACAGCTGTTCAAGGGCTCGCGCTAAAACATTTTCTTGTAGCTTTTTGGTGATCCTTAAAACTAACTTATGTTAATCATTTTACTTTCAGGAAATTTCTTTCAAGTAAGTATTTTGAACAAACAAACAAATATCAGCAAAACTCTTATCAAAAGTTTAAATGTTCCTATTTTTCAAATAGCACAGTTGTAATTTAGGATTAACTGCATTACTGGTTCAATCATACAAAAATACATTCTGTCTTTTATACTAAATGGGACGAACCATCAGAAAATGATGAGACTGTTTTATGTGTATACCAAAATATTTTGTTATCATCACTAATGCGATGGTGTGAAATGATTCACAGTTTAAATCACATCCTGTCATACCTTTGCTCTGGCAACACCTAAAGGGCTGTCAAAGAACATGAGCTACAAGCAACAAGCGAGTGGAGACTTAGAGCCATGTGAATTGGAAGTGTGAAAAAACAAAACTAATATTTTTGGACTGCTGTGTCGGAAAATACATGCTTTCGCACTACTCATTGAGAAGAGTTACAAAGCTAAAATGAAGAATGTCATTGTGGTTTCTTAAAGGACCCACAACCACAGAATAGACAAAGTTACAAGCCAGAGTCCGTGTTGTGAGTTGATATTCAGCTGCTGGACAGGCTGACAAAGAGATAAAATCAATATTCTTGTATTCATATGTATTAGTGCTGTTCCCCGGCGCGCTGGCCCCAGCAGCTCACACATATGCATGAGGAGACCACTATTTAAGTTCCCGCATTCAGCTTTAAGTCTCCCTGTGCAGGCAAACCACATGCTGAATGCCTAATTCTAAAGAAAATCCATCAATGTACAATGGCTTTTGCAGCTTGTGAACCACTGGGTTTATCTTGGCAATCAATAATCTTTTGTAGGCGCTGTAGCTGCCCATCAGGCATGCAGACCTGTGTGGTGCCGGAATACAAACGCAGTTGGTGGACCCACCTCTTGGCCCTGTCTGTGCATATGTTTAGAGCAGACGCACTACAGGTGAATGAGGAGCACTTCTAAACTAACAGAGATTTTGTACAACTTTTCTGGTTTGTACCAAGATGATCAAATATAACAGTTTATTTATGTTTTAGTTGTCAAGGCATAAGAATAGCACTGTCACTGTTAAAGAATGGCAAGATTGTTATTTAAAAAAATACTAGAAAATGTGTATTTAAAAGTACAGTAAGTAACTTTTCAGCTGGAAGTTTGCCACCTGCTTTTCTCTTTGGAAACTATTGCTTTGCTCGTAATTCAATTCATTCATTCATTCTTGGCTCAATCACCTCCTCTGCTTGTCTCAATGGAGCTAGCAAAGATTAATGCAATACTGTGGAACATTCCAAGCAAATCAATAGCATCTAGAAAGAAGCTGTGGCGGAAAAGTTACATAATGCACCTTTGTTGCAATATCAGATGAACAATGCTTTGTTAATGCTTTGATTAACAAAGCATTACTGTCTTGAGGAAAGTGGTGTCCTCCTGAAATGGTGATCTCTAATTCATATAAATCAATAGACAGAATGTAATCAGATAGACATCAAATATTTGTACTAGATTTTTCATTGACCAGTGTATTTTAAAATGCACGGGGGGAGTAGGTTCCAAAATTCAAAAATAAAATGTGTGTCACGCAGTGGATTTGGTGATGGCCACTTGGAGCAGCGGAAATCCAATTCTTCTGCCACGGGTGCTGATGCTAATGACAACATTGCGAGACGGTGATGGCA
Source organism: Chaenogobius annularis (assembly GCA_015082035.1). Taxonomy (NCBI): domain Eukaryota; kingdom Metazoa; phylum Chordata; class Actinopteri; order Gobiiformes; family Gobiidae; genus Chaenogobius; species Chaenogobius annularis. Next base: position 920,207 of record BJKM01000124.1, on the reverse strand, counting down.
GTAGAAAACTGTGGCATTCTGCTTGGATTTGCATGTGGGGACAGTGCAAACGGGAAAAGCTAATTATTTTCCCTCAGTGCCCCTGTCAGCTAACCTGAAAGTAGCTGTCCCGCTGCAGAATGCCCAGTGCTGGCACCTCATCCATTAACCGCGTGCCTCTCCTCTGCTATCTATTAACGCCTTTTGTCATTTGCATAATTTTATCAACTTGACAAATGGGGATCATCCATTCCTTTCCAAATAAGATGAATTGAGCCTTTAAAGGGGTTATAGCCGCACAAGACAGCAAGGGAACAAGAAGCTAAACAAAAGCGAGACACACAAACAAATACAGAGGTCTAAAGGGTGCAGTTCTGGTGATTTGGACACAGGGGTAACTACTGCCCCCAATTAGGATGTGAATAAGGTCATTCAAGTCTTTTTGGTGTAATTGGGGAACTTCCAATTAACTCCACAGAAGACTTTCCTGGAGGAACTGGTGGTATAGTGGGACAGTAAATATACGAGCGGCTATCCTAACAATATCTGCATTTTTAACAACAAAGCCGGTCAATTTAATCCTAATTTAGTGGTTTAGACAAGCATAACATCTGGTTAATCCTTTTCATCTTCACTTGATTTAAGCAGACATGCTCAAGCAGAATATTAGGGGGCACAAAATCTCAATATTCAATGTGTATGTTTGAATTGACAGATGAAGACGCCTTTATCGTTTAGTTTTTGGCAGTGTCTAGAACCATCCATTCAGCTATCAGCTCTCTTTTCTATTTTTCCATCCCTGCAGGTTGTCATGGTAATGAGTGCAAAACGTACAGTTATGTTCTGAACATTTGTACCCATAAATTTGTTTCTATTAAAACAAACTCATGTCATTGTTTTATACTTGTTAGCTCGCCTAGTGCGATGCCAACATGTCAACAAGCCTAAACGGTTTCCAAACCCTAACTTTAACCAATTTGACCTTAAACGCCACTAAACCACTTCCACCAAGCTACAGCGGATATTGCTTTATATTAATATTATGTTAATATAATAATTAAAGTCTTTTATCAATGTCCAGCGCACATGACGGTTGAATAGCAGTGAGAATGGAGAACCGTCAGACTGCCACATCCGGTCCAAAACAAATCATCGTGTATGGTGCCGCTACAAAGCTTTGACCCTTTTAGCATAGACAAACCTTACAAAGTGCTTGCATGTCATATTTATAAAGAAACTATAGCACAAAAAAAATTACAAACCACGCACTGCCAATACATGCCTTTAGATGATGCTAAATGCCATCAGATTGTCAAAGAATAACAACTGTGCCGCTTGCTGTCGTTTCCTTTCAAAATTAAAATGTCTCAAACTGGAAACCCAAGCATGTAATTATGTCAGAATGGCGTGGCTAATACAAACGAGCTTTGATAAAAAAAATATAAATAAATAATTCGAACAGTGTTGACAGAGTTATCAAAGTCGTTCCATTTTACTTGTTGCTTCCATCCCCTTTTGGACTAATTTCAAAGGCATTGTATTCAAAAGCCATTTCCTTTATTTATGCAGAGGGGATTGAAAATCTCTGTGGTGCCGAATGAACTGTCCTTTCCTAGTTCCTTGTGCAAAGAAAAGAAGTAGGATAGAAGAGTGGAGGGACAAAGGAGAGGAGATGAAAAGGCGGAAGGAGTAAGTTAGGCAGGGGTTTCCGCGGCATTCATTTAGTGTCAGACATCTGCTTTTTTATGGCAACCTGATGGCATTACTCTCCCCTGGTGCCAGTGCGCAATCACCTCTTTATCACATGGCAATTATCTTTGTAGTGCCGCTCGGTGACTCTCGCCCCTGTCACATGTGACCCCTTACAGCCCCAGCAGCCGGCAGTGAAAAGAAGAAGTGGCAAAAAAACGGGTGGAGGGGGAAGGCGGAGGGCCAATGAGCTGAATTATAGGACTCGGGATGAGAGATTGGCCAAGATCGCTTGTTCTTTTTACATTACGTTCAGTCCAAGCGTAAAAAAAATCACACCGTATAGTCACAATTAATGTTATCAGTGTGAAAATGCTGATTGTTTTTTGTTGTTACCTTTATTTGTTCAATGTGTTTAATTAGCTCTATCTTTAATTATATGTTGCTGCCATAATATTCAAAATGAGCAATTATTTCTCTGCTCAATTAAATGAGGGTTTGTGAAGACAAGCAACCTGTGCCAAATCAATACCTTCAATTAAAATATGCACTTGTTACAATGATTTGCGACGAGATATTTGATATTTGCTTTGACAGTCCAATGGCAAAAACAAAAAAAACTTCCTTGTACATTAGCGAGCTATATTTGATTTTGAACAACAACTGACATTTCTGGTAATTGCACGTGTTTGTATTTGGAGTTGCATGCTACCACAATAGTGAAATTGAATATAGTGGTTCACAGAGATTAGCAGGACCCTTCTGTAGTGTGCTTACGTGCCAGTCACACAATGTTAACATCAACAACCTGCTCACTAGGATGGACTGGAGAGCCCGCAGCAAATAATCCCCGGGGGAAGTCACAATAATGTCAGAAATACACCACATGAGTCAAGAGACAGTTGGAGTAAACTTGCAACATGGTTGTAGCTTTGTGGAGACCTTCCACAGCATAGATGGTTATTGCTATTTTTTCAGCAAACAAAACGGCAGTAAATATAGTTCTGTGCACACAATTTTAAGATCGGAAGTATTAAGTGCATCAATTATGCTCAAACTAGAAACATATTCTTGAGAGAGCATTGAGTCTCTGGTGTTGTCTCGCAATCGTACATGTGCGTCCATGCTCAACGAAGAGACATATTCATCTGATTTCAGGGATTAAAAATGTATCTATTTAACCATGTGAAAAAAAAAGTGGGGCTCAATCAGGCTCACAAAAAATGTATTAAAAGTAGTTTTCCTTATAGTTTGTCTTGGTGAAGTTTATAATTTTTCTGCCTGGTTAGATATTCAGCTGTGAACAGTAATGTACAGACTAAAAATGCACCTTTAAATGCACATTTATATATTAGAAAAAAACATGTTTTATGCATTTAAAGGCACATATGACTTTACTGATACAATGAAGCTGTACATAATAACATGGCCAGTTATATGTGTGCAAGCTGTGCGGTTGGAAGACGGTAGTCACGTTTCTAGCATCGGTTCTTATTGGCTGTTGCAATTGGCTCCCTCCAACAGGGGGAGATGTTTCCTAATGTGAGTTTATGGCCGTCATCCTCCCTTTCATCCACCCACGCTCAGTCACTATTAGCACCCAGTTGAACCGTTTTCTCTCCTCTCATTTATTCATCTAATGCATCTTTTAAGGAGGTGAGCGAGAGGTGCCATGAAATCTCAAACTTCTGCCGCCCCAGTGTCAGAGAAGCACGGCTGTTTTAGAAGAGGGGGCGACTCAATCAAATCGAATCTATTTGCGTCTTCACTAGAGCTGCACTAATTATCACACGTTTTTTATTGCAATATTGAATTTCTCGCAATAGCCGTATAACAGAAAATTCATTTGTTTAATGTCTTTTATTATACAGTTTGAATTCATCTCTTCCATCTGAAGTTTAGTCCTGGTTTATGAGTTTTCTAACAAGCTAATCAATACGTTTTTTTTTTTTAATTAGACCTGGTATCCAAGTTGAGGTTTATGATTGACATTTAGTTGAGTTCTATTTTAGAAATTGTCTTATTTGGTTCATCTCGGTTTATTACAGGGTTAGTCTTGGTTTATCCAGCTTTAGACGTGATTTCAACGCTGATACGCTGTGGTTTACAGCTATTCCGCGCAAGTCCTGTTAGGCTTGTTTTAAACTAGTTTTACAGTTTTAGCCCTGTTCTTACAAACCACATTAACCTTTCACTATGGTAAAATGGGAATTGTAGTGTTTAAAATGGTTAAGGCATGTTGTTTATTTACATTGTGCAGCCTAAATGCGCGCTCACAGATGAACTGTTTTGACACTGGAATGAAAAACTTTCTCTCCATTTCTCCCATTCGCCTTGTGTTTTAAAATCCCTTTTTTTTTTTTTTTTTTTTTTTTTTTTTTACAAATAGGGTGTCTCCTGTCAGAGCACACCAGTGTATCCTGAAAATGGCACATTTCTCATTTTTGGCACATGTTGTCACCGTTGTACCCCTCCAATTTGTGTTCGGTGTGCCCCCCTCCTTCTTCTGGTTTGACTAAAATCCAATTTGCTGCCTGTCAGCTCAACTCTATAATCCTATCCACAGCTGTAGTGGAGAGGTGGCTCTTTTTTGAATGTACTATTTACTGTATACCGGCTGGTTATAGCTATAGCATTGCTCCCTGTCTGTATACCCCATAGTGTGCCACCTCCTCCTCTCTTCTTGGCCAGTGCACACATTGAGTAGGCGAACATGTAGTGTGTCTTTGGAGATAAAGTCCTTTTTCTGTCACTGCAGGTTTTCCGTCTTGGGGGAATATATGTGTGGTTTATCTTTCGGTAAAGCAGCATACGGCGTGTTGCTGGAGCACATTCGCTGGCTGCAGGGAGCGCAGGCGTCACACTGTGTGCATGTAGCCAGTGCTGGGACAGTAATGTAGGTGCCGCAGAGCTGGACACCCACAGTAAAGATAACTAATATGTCCCTTTATTTCACATTATTACACATCTAGCAGTCCACAGCGCTATTTAGATTCATTATGCAAGTCTTTAGCTGTAGATATGAAAACAAGAAGCACACTGATAATCCATTACTGCCTCTTGTGAACTCATTACTTTATCCAACTTGGGTTTATCTCCAAGGTTGCCTACCCCCACAGTTTTTCCACTTTGGTCTCTTCTCTATAATGTTGTATTACTTACAACCCACAGTAGTACAGAATATGTTCTTTTTATTCAAGCTACATAAGGTCACACATGTGTTTTGTTTCCTCATTATTTTCCTAGCTTGGGACTGGAACAATTAGTTCTAAGACAAACTGATTATATCAGAAATCCTCTTTCATAATACATTTTTGTTCTTGTTGGAGTTAATAAACTGGGCTAATAATTTGCATATTGTGCTGGCATTGATTTTAAAATGTATATTCGAGGCTTTGCTGGATTGCATTCATACCACCATCACTCCTACTAAATACTTCAATAGTAAATTTCCATTTACACATTTTTATCATGCACAATCTAAACATAGAACATGCAATTTCCTCTGTAGATTTAATGGTAATTGATTCTGCTGGAGCTTCCACATGCCTTTGTTGCTTTCACTCAATTTCCTTGTCATTTTCTATATGTGAATGCATGAGGAGATGTAGGGAGCGGGGCTATGGACAGAAAAAGTATTTGCTGAACACCACACTGGTCTACATCCATCTGTGTAAGAGCCGACACGGGTCTGTGGCACCATAAATAGGAGTCATGGCCAACCTGAGCGGGGTACAATGGTTTCCCAGCAGACCACCACCACCGCTGCTTTTGCTTCAACCAATGGCCTTAAAACATTTGCATTTCTCCACATTTCCTGGGAAAGGCCTGCATTTCATGAATGGTAATGAAGGTGGTGAGTTTTTACTGGAGAGAGGCGCACGCGAAGAGATGGCCTCGCAATTACTCTGGGATGGTCAATTTGCACATTTCACACCGGCTCCTGTGGCTGTGATATGAAAATGAGGGAAATGGATAAGCCCCCACAAGACCCCGGCTAACATCAACAATTAATTCTGGCATTTAGAAAGTGCAAAGATATGGGACCTTTGAAAACACACAATACAAAAAAGTTGGAACACTGTCTAAATAGGAAACGAAAATAGAATCTACTGTTTTGTATTTTTTTTACAACAATAAAATACAATGTCATGAAAAACATCTGGACAGTTTGATGGCAACAACATATGTGAAAAGAGACAAGAAGGGCAACATATGACCAGGAGCAGTCAATTCATCTGTGTGATGCTCTTTAGATTTGCTACTTATCTGACACTGCATCTAAACATCTTACTGAAATTATGCTAATAAAACATTCTCTCATATTTACAGAGTTGAGTTTGGACTGCCTCTCCTTGAACTGCCACCTTGATGTGGTGGGGGGGGGTTTGAGTGCTCAAATGATCCTAGGAGCTATGCTGTCTGGGGCTTTTTGCCCCTCGAAGGGTCACCCAAGGCAAACGGGTGATGGGTCAGACCAAGAGCAGTTCAGAGGCCCTTTACGATGACTCTACAAACAAGGCCAGTTATGTCGCACAGATTGGCGTAACTGTGGCCTCGCCCTGGAGCCAGGCCTGGGGTGGATACTCAACGCAAAGTGTCTGGTCTGGTCCGGCCGGGCATTGCCCGTAGGTGTGACGTGGGGCCATCCTCCTGTGGACCCACCAGCTGGCTCAGGAACTGGCACTGGGGACATGGAACGTCACCTTGCTGGTGGGGAAAGAGCCTCAGCTTGTGTGGGAGGTTGAGCATTAACGACTAGATATAGTCGGCCTCACCTCCATGCACAGTTTGGGCTCTGGAACCCATCTCCTCGAGAGTGGTTCGATGCTCCACTTCTCTGGCGTTCTTCACGGGGAGAGGTGGGGGGTTGGTGTGGGGTTACTTACAGCCGCACAGTTCAGCCTCCCCATGTTGGAGTTCACCCCAGGGAACGAGAGTCGCGTCTATGCCATTGGGTTGGGAAACAGGGCTCTCACAGCTGTGTCAGCCTTTGGGCCAGACAACGATGCAGAGTACCCGGCCTTCTTGGAGTCCCCAGGAGGGGTACTGGACAGTGCACCGACCACCAGGGGAGATGGGGGAAATAAAACCGAGATGAACTCCAAATTGGATTTATCGATTAATCGCACAGCAAAAACAAAAGCTGACACATCATGGTGGGCAATTTAAAAATGCTTTGCTACTATAATGTGATTTAGAAAAAAGGGCTACATGTATGTAATGTTGATCCAAATGACTTTGTTGTTGCTAATATCGAATTCCAAAAGTAGGGACTATTAGTCCTATGAAAAAGTGTAGTGGAACATCTCACTCTGAACACCTGGTTTATGCACAATGGGAAATTACTTTGAGAATGGCAAAGTGCACACAATGAAATTCCTTTTATGAATGTACTTTTGAATAAAAAGTGCTCAAATAAATGAGTGGCGCTCTTCTGTAAGAAATATAGATGCTTTAATGTGTTTATGAAGCTAGCATTGATAGATGCCCAGGTTTTTATCTCCTTATTCAATTTGAAGCTTTTTCATTTCCTTAGGTGTGCGCCTGTCTGTGCTTTTTACACACGTGCACAAGCCACAGCAGGGGGAGAGCATAAAGTCTGTGTAGAAATAAAGATGCCCATGCAATATTCTGAGTCAAGCGTGGCCCCTGAAGCATCTCAAGGCCCAGAGGGAGGCGGCTGGGGAGCAGGAAGTGCGGCAGTGGCGTAATAGAGGGTACAGGGGCTGTGGAGGCGGTCTGAACTTATCAAAGGGACTGGGGGTCTGCTGCTCTGGCCTGAGATGCAGTGGGGTTACAAGGGCCGAGGTGCAAGGGCGCAGAGGGGAGCTGATGAGCGGGATGAAGGGCCGAGTGCGTGGGTGGGGGGTCTACGTGCCGGGGATAGTCAATCTCCAGATATAATGGTATGGCAGCCATGCTAAAACAGAATGAAAGAGAGGTGGCATTGAAGGTGATTTTAAAAGCTATTTTCATGTATAATTATGTTAATTAAAATCAACAGGGGGACTTTACAGACACGGCCTGTTATTCTTTTTAGAAGTTACGGTATATAGTTTCTTGTAAATGGACAGTTGGCAGATTGGGAGCGTTTTCACTCGCTTGGTTGATGGTTTGTCTCATCCAGTATAATTTGGAGACCTCCTTGAAGGTGCTATACCTGATTTTCATGGTCCGAAACGTGAAAAACTGAACTAGTTCATTTTAAACTCTTTGCAATAGTTCACATGTATTGCTCACTTACCTAATGCAGTCCAAGCTTCCTATAAAAACTCTTCCACTTTTCACAACTCTCTGAGGCCAGACGGAAATATTAGCATACCAACGGCACACTTCCTGCTTCACGGAGAATAAAATTCTCTATAATTAGATTCAGAGAATGCGCTGCAGTCTCATTTTCACCCAAATAGATGCTTTTACAATATATCTTAACTGGGGCAAAACTGATTTGAATTATTACATGCAAAAAATTGGGTACAGGCCCTTTAATAACTCTTAAAATTTGGATACTGATGTCATAAATAAATATTTGCATTTCACTCTCCTATTTAAATAACCCCCCCAAAAAAGTTTCCATTTCATATAGGTGCTTTTCTGCTTTCCCGCTTGTCTTAATGTAGAAGTTAATGCTTTGTTTGAAATGTTCCACAGTATGCCACAGTATTTAACTAATCTCCATGAAAAAATGACAGTAAAGTTCTGTGGAGTGGTGACCCCGCTCACAGTAAGAATAGATGTTTTAAGGTAGTTTTGAACAATAATAAAACAGAAAAGTTTAATGTTTCATGCAGTTTTGCGAAACAATCCCATTGCTTTATTCAAAACAATGTCTCCATGGAAATCAGGCAGATGGTGTTATTGGCAAAGTTATAGTACACCTATGAAAAAAAAAATCTCAGTTTTCACCCCCCAAAAAAGAGATAAAACACATGTGATATTTGTAGATTCTCAAGGCTAGTGTTAAATCAAACACATATTGCATGACATTGTGTGTGTAAAAATTTAAAACATCTGTCACGCCCATAAACGTTCTAACAGCTTAATGTGTGTCCATTTGACTTCTACTGTGTGGGGCATATGTCTTTTCCAACTCACCGCATGTGCATATGAGCTGTAGGTGCTGAAGGGAAGGGCGATGGCGGGGTTGAAGATGCCGAACTGCCCCACCATCTGCTGCATGCGTCTGATGGTGCGCTCCTTATCTGTGTCGGCAAACTTCACCACCAGGCTGGAGGAGGCGCCCTGGGAGAGGGAAGAGCAGAGAAAAGACATGGACCATTGACCTTGCCGTACAGGACATAAATTTAAAGCAAACAGTCACACATCAGAAGAGAAGGAGAAGATGGAAACATTTGCATATGTGGGGGTTTTAATGCAATGTATGTTTTTAAAGAATTCTCAACAACCTCGATTTACAGATGTAGAATCATGTGTAAACTGTACATATAGTGAATGGAACTGCCTTTAACTGATTTATTTTCCACAAATGTATTGGGTCTACCTTTTAATACATCCAACATTTTATTCATAAAAGATCTGTCCTGTATGTATTGTTTGCGCACACTGCCCCCAGTCTTCATAAGTCAGTGTTGTAAAAGATAGGCAAAAAGTGTGTATAAAGAAGAGTGTTACTTAGTATTTGTGATTCCTTAATATGCTTCTGTTAATTAGCAGCAACAACAATCCCCGTTAACATCAATACTCAGTGAGCTGCTCTAATTGTGTGTCAGAATGACTGGCTTTGCAGATACAACATCATTGCAAATTTGTATCGGAGCATCATCCTTTTCCTTGTGAGCAGCATACCGAAGCAGAGGCAGACAGAGATGGAGGAATAAAAATATTGGGCTTTTTGCCTGAGCTGTTCTGTAGGCAGATGTGCTGGCAGGAAGTGAGAGTTTCTTCAATCAGTGTTTAACATATGTACAAAGTCACTCGGGGCAGCGCCGCCTCGCTCTGCATGACATAAATACTTTATATTTTCTTGCCGCCTTCCCCCACGGTACATACATGTAACCTTGGTGCTCCCTTTTCTACTGCAAAGGTTAAAACATTCACATCTCAGACTGCTTTGAAATAACAGATACGATTGGAGGAGCTACCAGTAAGCATCTATTGACCTTGGAGAAGGTGTTCTGAAAAGGAAACATTGCTTTTTAGGGCAATTTCTGTCATTCTGTCCTATTTCTGTTAGTGTTCCTCCTCCCCAGGCCCTGGCGATCCATTCTGTTATCAACACTATTATCTCTTTGTAGAGCGCTATAATGAAAGCAGCAGGTGTGTCCGCCACACACCCTTCATTAAGAATCTTCAAATGATTTAGCGCTACAGTTGACCTTTCGGGTGCTCCGCCTCTCCTCCCCTTGGTGCCCCCAAACTGGCCAATCGATCCACATAAAAGGCCGAAATATTACTCTGATCTGACAGTGCAGAAAGGTTGTGTCACTCTTGATAAGAGGCCCCCGGAAATTGATGTAAAATTGTCAATACGCGCTGGTGCCAGGGTTGAACAAAGCCTGGGGGTGCAAAGAGTTATTTCTTGGTTTGGTGAAAATGGTTTAAATGTTTTAAGAATAATACAATTCTAATTATGTATATCATAGATTAAGATTAACCGGCTTTTCAATTACGGCAATGTTATACGGCGACGGTAAATTAATTGTGGATTTTTTGGAAAATACGGTATACCCTAGAAATGTGTCAATGCAAGTCACGGGCGGCGTGCGCACACGTGTGTGTATCGGACGGAGCCCAGCGTGTCAACAAGCCTGATCTGTTTAAAATGATTGTCTGGCGTACACTGGCGTGACGGCGAATAATTGCACTGACAAACCGGCCTTTTGCACTCGCAGGTCCACGCTAGTGCGAGTCACAGCTACAGTTGTTTTATGCTGCTGCTTCATGAGTTTACACGAGGCAGAGCGAGGGACCGCACCGCTGATGGCTTGTTGGGGCAAAGCGGCCGCTCAGCATGAGCCGAATGTGGAGTCATGGAATGCACAAGTTCGAAGAAGAAGGAAGAAAGAGATAGGAAGAGAGAGAGAGAAGAGGAGGAGAGTGAGAGAGAGAGGAAAAGAGGAGGAGAGTGAGAGTGGAGGAGAGAGAGAGAAGAGGAAGAGTGGAGAGCGATAGAGAAGAAGAGGAGAAAGAGAGGAGGGGAGAGAGGAAAAGAAGAGAGAAGGGAGATGAGGAGGTGAGAGAGAGGAGCAGAGGAGGCGGGACAGAGAGAGAGAAGATGAGGAGAGAGAGAAGAGAAGAGGAGAGGAGAAGAGAGGAGAAGGAAAAGAAGAGGAGGAGGAATAGGAGGAAGAAGACGAAGAGAAGAGGAGGAGAAGAGGAGGAAAGAGAGGAGAAGAGAGGAGAAGAGAGGAGAAGAGGAGAGAGAGAATAGGAGGAAAGGTAGGAGATGAGGAGGCGAGGGAGAGAAAGCAGAGGAGGAGAGAGGGACAGAAGATGAGGGGAGAGAGAGGAATAAGGGAAGAAAGAGAGAGAAGAGGAGGAGAGAGAAAAGAAAAGGAGGAGAGAGAGAGAGGAAGAGAAGGAGAGAGAAAGCGAGAAGAGGAGGAGTCAGGTAGTGTCAGTACATAATCGTACCTGTTAACTCAGGTTTTATTCTTCACAAAGCTGGCTTTTGTTGACGTGAGCCAAAGGAAAGCTGACTTTCGCAAAGTCTCAAGCCCCGCCCCTGAGCGTTACCACGGAGCTGGTAACTGATATAATACTTAAAAGAGCTTCAATGAGGTGCTAATAAGTTTCAAGTTATATAATTTAATCCATTTTATATTTTATTTTCTAAATAATCTGCTTTATAAAATGGTTGGCAGGTTAAGTTTTAAAAACATTTCCTTTCTTTTTTTTGGGGATATTTCCCCTTACGATAATTGTGACTCTAAAATTTGATATCGTGACATCCCTGTTGCATAGTAATCCATTCATCAAACTGACAGTAGAGCTCACTGCTTCAAGTTTTTTTGTCTGTGTTTATTAAGGCTGATGAAGATATCCGCACGTCGCCAGGTGCTTAGTAAGAATCACTGAACCTTTCAACTGTAACATATAGATTTTATCCAGTTCCTCTCCTTTTCCCCAGCTTTCCCAATAACCGCATTATACCGTTCAGGTTTGGTTAGTGGCTGCTTGGGCTGAACATGTATAGATGATATTAAAGTTGCTGCAAACATAAATTCAATAAGACATATGAATCTGTCCTAACCTACAGTGTGCATGCTCAACGTGACCTGCACAGAGCATCTTTCAGCTGTCACAGACCACACGCATATTCATTGATACACAATCTAAGAGTGGCCGGTTGTGACAGATCTATGGCTCTTCGGCATACTGACCTACAGCTGTGTTTCAGATCGAGCCATATGGGCCGGCCTTTGCCTACGCAGATCACCTGTCAATGTTTTTGGAGAGGCGTCATCCGACTTGCACAAACCTCTCTACCGGTAAATTTTCTTTCTGTGGATGAGGATTTTATTTGCTGCTAAATATAGATTTAACCCGCCAAGAGTTTTAATGGTGACGAGATACTCTTAACCTGTCAGTGGTCATAATGTTTTGCTCAGTAACTACGCTATATAAAGTAATGTCTTAGATGATAACATAAAGAAAGTAATATTATTTTGCGTTGTAAATGACTATTTGACAAAAGCTTGAACTAACCTGTTAGCCTGTTAGCCCAGTCTATCTATGCCAGAAAAATCTTAACCCAACCCTCTCTTAAAAGCTGTCAATCTTAGAAAAAATACTGCATTCTATATTCATTAATTGGGACAAGTTTTATCGAAACTGGGGATTAAAGCGTTAAAACTGAAATAGGATGAAGTTAGTGGTCTGTGTGTTGTGTCTGTCCAGCTTTTTACTGAGCGCATCATTAACTTTATTATGAGGTTTGGGAGAGTACAGGACAGGGCGGCGGATGAGCGGAATACAAATGATAGGTGCTAATAAATACTGAATATTTTAACTCACCATCATCGTTAAAAGATGGCTGCGATGTTTACTGTTAGGGTCATCGTTAAAACATCAGTGGGATGGATAATGTTAGGACTAAAAACAATACCGTCAGCAAGTTTTTTGCAGCGGTGCAGTGCTGCTTGGTAAATCACAGAATCCTACTTTATTGTGAAATAACCTGTCAGAACCTGTAAGCAGACACGGGCCATTTGTTCCACTCGGCAAAAAGTATAGCAGCACATTGGCCTCTGTCTCCTACCAGCTCTCTCCAGGACACCTGAATATGCGAGCTTGTTGGCTAAGCATCCCTTGCCACATTTGTTTATCTTCCAGGTTTGTGCACCAAGGCATGTCAGGACATTGGCGAGCAGGATCCGGGGCTGCTATAAAGGGGAGGAAGATGATGTGTGAAGTAAAAGTCTCATTAAATTTTTAAGCTGCCTAGTGTGAGCACAATCCCCCTGCTGGGCGGCTCCCAGCTGCCTCCCGAACCGCTGAAGGAACGCCAGTAAAAGACAGGGGATGAAACGACTACATATTAAAGGCACATTCCACAAAACCACGAGCTCAAGTCTAGCTCTTTCCATTTGCCTCTCGCTGTCTCCGCCGCGCAGTCCCAAGTGAGAAGAGGCATGACGCTGCAAGACGGGCAACATTATTTCTCAAAGCATCCTTCTGCCTCTGTTCGGTTTGGGGAAAAGAGTTGCAAGCAAGACTGATAGAGTGTCAAAAGTGAAGAAATACACGCGCACCATGAGGGATTTAGATTAGCCACATTGATATTCTGTCTTTTAGATGAAAATGATTAGCTCAGAAGTGTGGCTGGTGTCACTAATGTACTGACTGTGATGAAGAGCCAAGCAATAGCAATGAAATAACTTTTCTCCACTTTTATCTCTTCATCAGTCTGTAATGACACCAAAGCTGCATGGGTTTTCACCACATTCAAAACTATAATCCACTAAGATAGCTTATCAAATTGTGGCACAAGTTATCAAACAAGTTATTCCATTTGTCTAGAGGAGCTTTTTGCGACATGCTGCCTAGAAGCACAACGATTTTATATTAAGCTGTTGTTACTAGTATCATGATTGTAACGCCTGTGAAGCCAAGACGCAGGACTTTGTGCATCAGGCACTAATAATTCATTCAGCAACGGCTTTGAAATTTGTGCTGAAACTTGCGCTATCAACAAATGAGTTAAAAGGGTAAAAAAAAAACACGTTTGTGTGATACAGCCTATTTTTCCCAGATTTGCTCAATGAATGAATGAATCAATCAATCATTAAAGTTTTATCATCATCTAAATTTAACACGTTCACGATCATCTTTTAGCCGCCCAAAAATCAGACCTCATTTGTAGCAGCAAAGCATAGGATTCAGCATTTTTGGCACTTCCTTTAGAGGGAAAGTGTTGCATAAGGCATCTCAAATTTAGTCCTAAATTAAACTAAATGAAAACGATAAGCTATGAGAAGCAAAATTAAGATCCATTATCTCCTACAATAATAACATTAAAAAGCGCCTCGGAACCTAATCTTACTGTTGTCTGTCTGTTACCCGGACCCTTAAGTATTTAAACACAACATATCTTTAATATCTAGTAGTCATTAGTTGAAATTTGGTTTTCTGCTCTTCAGGGGTCCCGCAGAAGGGGTCTGGAGGCTTGTTTCCATTCTCTCCTTCCTTTCATTATCTTTTAAGGCAATGACGTATTGATTGCCGTTTGGTTAAATCTCACCACACAAACACGGGTCTGCCATGTGTGTGTGAGAAAGGGCTCGGAAATCAATCACTCCCTCCTTCTCTTCTGTGCAAACTTTAGCTCATTTGCTTGGGTCTATTCTTATCTTTCCCTCATCCCACTCCTCTTGTTGTACTTTGGTCCCTGGAATAATCTAACAGGCGCTTGGACTGAGGGACTTGACCTGGACACCCCCGATGCTCATATACGATTTTTTTTCTTATTCCGTGACTTGCTTCCTACACGGCCCGGTTGGATCCCAGCAATTTGCTTTACAGCTCTAGCGTTTAAATCTTTAATTGAGCCCCTTGCATTCTGGGCTGTGGCAGTGTTATGGAGAAATGGCCACAGAGACGAGGAGGGGGCGGGGGGCTAGGTAAATGGTGGTATGTAAAATGCATCAAGCTTCATATGTGACAAACCAATAGACTCTGAAGCATATCCATAGAGATGCATAGACACATCATGCAGATTTCTTCTATCTCCTTCAGGACGTCGCATATATATAAGATCCATACAAAATGCCCAGCACTGCCACAGCGCATGAATAACACAAATGTATGCAGCTGAAGTGGTGCGATGTGGAAAATGAGATCAGTCAGGGAGCCTTTGACCCTGGCCCGTGGCTGTACAAGCATGTGACAGTGAAACAGAGGAAAGGCACATCGAGAAATAGTATGCATGCATGTTCCAGTGGCTTCATACAATCATTCTATATGCTAAGTGTTTCTGTTTTTAGATGGCGTATGTGTACCAGGCACACATGCCAGATGCAGATGTGGATAAGTAGGAAATTAGCGTGATACTCAAAGCACTTAAGTATGCTTGAACGTTAAAATGTTTAACTGCACCTTTGCACCTTCTATGTTTTAGCATTTGATTAATGTAGTAATATGTATATGTGTTCGAAGTACTCCAAATGTACCTACATACTGAAGAGCAAAACAGGATTAAGGTGATTGCCTCCAATCTTGAAAATAGCTAGATAGCTGTTGCATTTTTCTCAATGGAGCTGTAGCTGACTGTTGTAATAATCTTAAAGAGAATCCTGAGCCACTGAAATCTGAGAGTTTTATTTCTACTCTGTCTGTCAGTCTCCATTATTATCTCACAAATCAATTGAAAATGCACAAATACAATTATCACTGACTGAAGATCTGTAATGCATAGAAATCTCTAAGGTAAAATAATTCACTTTTATAATAATTTTCAGCACAAATACCTTCTGTCAGAATGTTTTTTATTGTTTTCCTGGCTCTGCAGGACAGGGCAGTGAGCCCCAGGCCTGACCTTCTCCAGAGACAGTGAAAGCAGCAGTGAGACTAAAGTGCGCTCAGGGACAAAAGAAACACCAACCCCTGTGGAGCTGAATAATGCCAAAGTCCAAATCTTTGCCACAGCTCAGCGGGGTTAATATTAGGCCCAGGCGGAGCGGCTTAAGCCGCTCTCCTGTCTGCTCTGTCTTCTTTTAGTCCTATTCTATGTCTGATAAAGTTCTACCCAAACCACCTAGACCTATGCGACATAAAGGCAATGGTTCTCTTCTCTGTTGCTGTTGACATTGGCAGCACGTCTGCTGTAATCAACAGGATGTATGGTCCAGAGGGTTTCCAGGATCTCCGCATTGATGGACACGCTCCGAATAGCGCCGCCCGCTGAGGTGTAATGGCCTACTGGTGGTCCGCTAATCTCAGCCAGGCAGCCACGCGCTGTCCTCTCCTCCAGCAGCCACAGGATATGAGATGCTGATCAGATTTCTATAATCAATTTAGCAAAGCAGGAGGTATAAATCCTGTCCATTCACTCCGTTCACCGTCTGCTTGTGTCTGTCCCTCCCTCTCTCTCTCCCTCCCTCCCATTGCCACGGCCCCCTGCTTATAAATAGATGAATAATTCAGCAGCCAATGTGGTGAAAGGTGGAGTAAACAAGTCTATTGCCTAATATCCCGAGAGGCTGCCAACGAGAGACGGGAGAGGGCATAGAGCTCGTACAGACCGAGGATGGAGCAACACCAGAGGAGGGTGTATGTATATCTGTGCAGAGCGACCACTCCACCCAGTCTTTCCTCATGACCTACACTTATTTGCACTTAGATGACACAAAGGTTGAAGCAAAATGGCACACAGCTGGCTTCCCAGTGCTTCTCTTTGCATTTCCTCTCCCGAGCCACATACTGGTAGCCATTAATAATGAAATCATCGGGTGAAACACAACACCTGCGAGATAGGGTTGGAGAGAGTTCAGGGTCTGTGTGTGGGCCGAAACAGAAAAATGAAGATAAAATAATACAGAATGTGACTTTGTGTCCACCTGCCCGATGTCAGGAAGG
This sequence comes from Chaenogobius annularis, assembly GCA_015082035.1. Taxonomy (NCBI): domain Eukaryota; kingdom Metazoa; phylum Chordata; class Actinopteri; order Gobiiformes; family Gobiidae; genus Chaenogobius; species Chaenogobius annularis. The sequence goes on along the minus strand of BJKM01000124.1, from coordinate 903,500 downwards.
ATAGCTCTGTTCTGGTCTGGGGAGCAAAGTAAGTTGGTTTTACTAAGACAACACCAGGTAGACAGAGCTGGCCATGAATCTATGCATGAATCAGCAGCACATGTGGCAGAGGAGCATTCTGGCCTCACAGCAAGAAGGTCCGAATGGTTCGATTCCAGAATTAAAAGGAACATTTCTCCGCTGCCCCTCATCAACTTAAACCCAGCCCGAGCTAATCCTACAACTACGTAGTCCTAACCATGAACATGAATCAAGATTTGGAGATTGGTCCCTGAGAACGGCATTGGTGTCCTGCAGCAGTGTTGAAGAATGGGTAAAATGCAACAGACAATTTGGGGACTATAACGTGTACCTTATCTTAAAATAATACATTGTAGTGAGGTAATGTTAGTGGAGTAAAATGTTGACATTTTGCAGGGATTAAACAATGGATTCTTCACTTCTCTCTAACACATTTGCTTTGCTTATGTGTATAATTGGATACAAAAGTACCTTTAAAATACATTTACCTCTTCTTATGAAGATGCTAAATGTTACCTGGGTAACTACAATGTGGTAGAAATGGGCAATAAATCGGATTCAAGTGTCGATATTGGCCCTTATCCACTGATTTTTGTTATTGGCCGATATGGAACAGTACAGACAATATTTCTGGGGCAGTGTCATTCCCAGTTTGCCCTCAATGCATCAGATTACTTTTGAACAAACTAAAAAATGGTAATAAAAGAGCTATTAGGCTAAAACAATTGGCTGTATATTGTTTACATAATCACGCAACACATGATTTATATACCAGAAAAATACATTCAATTAAATTGTTTGCATAATGTATAATTTTTTGTAATTTGTAAAAAAAAAAATGTATGTGAACTTTGCTTCAAATAAATACATTTGTGGACCCTTCTACGGATTTTAAAATCCAAATATCGGTATCGGCACCAGTATCAGTTTTTAAAAATCCATATTGGACCATCCCTACAGTATGGAACCAATGCATTTGATTGATATTATGTACATATACATAATAGTGCTGAACTAATATAAGAATTCCACTTCCAGAGGATTAAAATATAGAATCAGCACATTTTTACGTTAAAAACTGAATATTTTGTTGTAGACATTCTAAAATCTTAATAAATGAAGCTTTTGACAACAGAGATTTAGTGTGATTAATTATGCAAAGAACTTGGCCCAGTCTTGGATTACATTACTATTCTGGAAACATTAATAAACACATTTGAGTTGTATGTGTATGTAGTCGTAGTAGTAGTAGTAGTAGCAAATACAAAATCTAGTTTTTGTAGAACTGGAATAGTAGCAATATATGATCAATACTTCTTTTGTCTTGTGATAATGCTAGTACTACAACAAAAAACGATTTCCATAACAAATTTTGTTATGAAAACAAAACTCATACCAAGTCACAGTCTTGTTTACTAAATTATGGATTTGTACAAAAGCTGAGAAGATGCGACTTTGTGTCTGTTGTCAGGGAGAATCACTCTGGCCTGGAGTGCAAAGTCAGTCAGTTTTATTGTGACACCATCAGGTACACAGGGACTATGCATGAGGCAGTAGTCGGCACATACAAATGAGCAGCCTCTCTATGCCCATAGTAAATCCAATACAGCGCGAATGCAGAGGACACAGAGGCGCGCTTACATAAGAGCCAAATGTAATCTCACGTTGGAGTTATATTCGCTGATTATGCATGCAGAACTACTGATTGATGACTCACCCCAAATTCAATTATCATCCTAAACAGTTTTATCTGGGAAATCAGATTAGGAATTTTGTTGTATAAAAAGTACCATGTAAATCAAAGAGACGAAGGGTTATTTCTGGGAGCGTCAATTTGTTTTCCAAAGCTGCGACATTTATGAGGTGTTTTTTCTATCAGGCAATTCAAAGTTTGTGGGTAAGTTTAGAACCTTGCGGAGATATAGGGTTTGGAATAAATTAGCTACTGTGCAACCTTGTTCAGGGGTAAATATCACAAAATCCTATAAAATGATAAGGCATGTGAATGAAGTTGCAGATGTAGAGAGGGAAATAAGCAAATAGTTTATCAAAAAGGCAGTATGCAGTCAGTCAAACTATGGGTATCAATGAGTGTATTTGAGACTAATGTACGGTTCGTTTAAATGTGAACTACATAACTTTCTTGTTCTTTATTGCTTTGCCTGGAACTTGTAGGTGCCCCTGTGCAAGTTTCTTACTGGGGCCCTATTGTTTTTTATTTTCTTATAAGGCCTATGTTTTACTCTGAAAAAGCTGCAAAAAATGCATTTGCATTATCATATCTATCATTAAGTATTAAACTATTACTTCTCTCACTCAAATAGTATTACAAGAGTTATTATCCAATCAAATACCTGTAATAAATACACAGTAATAAAGTAAGAGGAGGCAAATGAACATTAAACTTTTGGGGGCCCCTAGAGGCCATGCAGAAAAGCAGTGTCCACCAGAAACGTTACTTTGACCTTTAAAGTTTTAAGTTAATTTCCTGTTCACTTTTACTTTTTATTACTTTTTAAGCTTTTATTTAGCTACATTCTACAGTATATTAAATTAAATGTCAACCACTGTAATGTTTATGCCCTTGTTTATACCTGAGGTAATCCTGGTTTAGCCCTAGTTTAACGCTGGTTTAGACCTGGTTTGTATCCAAATTTTGACCTTCTTTAGTCATGGTGCAATCCATTTTGTGAGCCATTTCTAGGTTAATCCCTGCTTTCTGAATTGGTCCTGATTTGGGGCTAATTTTAGTTGGTGATTATGGCTCTCTGAAACTCTTTCAAAGTACAGTGTATCTGCAGTGAGGCTTCTATAGTACGCGGGTTGGCGCCAGTGATGTATGCTGCAGACTACATACATGCTCTGATTCCCATGTGTCCCCCCGTCATTGCATTTGAGAATAACATGGGAGCTGTACTCACGGGCATGGTTTGGCTGCCGTGGAGGGCACTGATTGCAGACTGAGCCTCGGTGTGTGTGGAGAACTTGACAAAGGCACAACCTGGAAAAGGGGACACACATCAGATGTATTCAATTTGTTGTTACATTCCTGATACTGTAATAATAGATGGTAAATTATAGTTGACACCCTAAAAATGAGTACGCAGAGCGAGATAGTGAGTGCTCAGCAGGCTGTCCCGGTCTGGGTATTAGGCAAGCAGACAAGCAGGCAGAGGCTGCGGGCTAAACATTGCACTGATGAAGCAGAAAAGCATGCTATTTAGCGCCACATGCCTGTCTGTGCATATTAAAAGCTGGCTAAACTGGATAATCTTATAGCGTTTTCTAAAAGAGGATAACAGTTCCATATTGCCCCCGCAGCGACACGTTCCGATCAATAGAGTGAAAATGAGAAAGTCCAAAAGCTCTGAACAAAGACACTGCTGACGTTCTTCTGTTCAGCTATATTCTGACTTTCATCTTTTGGTTTAGTAAAAAATATTCCAATACCCAGACCTGGACTGAACCAGGAATCTTCTAGTTCAGGGGTAAATGCTCTCTAGATGTATTCCTTTGTAAAATATTGATTGAATTTGTCAAAGATCGGATGTGCTGCTCTTGAACACAACCTAGGATCTGTAATTGGACTGAAAATCTAATCATATCTGCAGAGGTAAATTGATTATTTTTAGTTATTAATTTAAAATAATGTATTAGCTATGGCCAACAATACAGGTTAAATAGAACTAGAAAGTACTGTAATATGAAATAAAGTCACGTCTCAAAATTGTGTTAGAAGAAGCACAGAGAGCAAAGTACACAGTGCGCACATGTAAAAGATGAGTGAAAATCTGCCCCAGAATGATGTGAGAGGAAATAATGTTTGGAGCTGCACCTGGGTCCAGGCTCTGAGCCGCTGTGGCCCCTTGTAATAACACCCCATTTCACTTCTTTTCAACTTTCTTCTCTGTTCTTATTAAATATTTCATACTTTGTTCCCCTTATCATTTATCCTCCTTGACCCGGCCGTCCTGACATTCTTAGACCCTTAATGGGCTTATACCGCGGTGAACAGCGGCCAATCGAGATGCCCATTCAGCTGTCAAACCACTACCGCCCTGACCTCGATAAGGACTTTGATATCAACCAGAACAACCTACAAGGCACCATTTCCTTTCTATCGCGCAGGCTCATTAGAAATTACACAACTACCTGACATAAAATAGTCACTTTTCACAATTCATTTTCAGTATTCAGCTATTCTATGACCACCTGTCGAAGTGCATGAAGCAAATGGAGATTCACTGTGTATTTTGACAGCATTTACTTCCCTACTGTTTAAACTATCGCTCATTTGTTAGAATTACTACAATGTGCATTATCTGCCTTTGGATCAGTTAGTCCCTCCCAACTTGTGTTAAATATTGAAAATTTGTTGGAAAACACAATGCAGTATCTGACTAGATCAAAAACATCACAATAATGGCCTTATCAAATTGATTTAAGTTCTTACACTTGTTATTTTTTCAATCATAAAAGTAGAAGTGGGAATATATTGAAACATTTGTATCATCACTTGATCTCTCTGGGTGGAGTCTGCATGTCCTCCCAGTGTTACTGGGGGTTCTCTCTGGGTTCTCCATCTTCCTCCCACCGGCCAAAGACATACATGTGTTAGGTCAATTGGCAACTGTAAAATGCCACTAGTGAATGAATGTGAGAGTGAATGGTTGTCTGTGTGTCTTTGTCTGTGTTAACCCTGTGACAAGCTGGCCCCTGTCGAGGATGTACCCCGCCTAAAGCCCAAAGTCACTGGGATGGCTCCAGTCACCCGCGACCCCTAACGGGAACATGCGGTAGTCAGCACCACGTAATGACTCATAAGCCCTAATATGAAGTGGAAATTCCTTGTTTTATTTTTGTCTCATTTTAACGTTGAAGTGATTGCAATGTGAACATTTTTGAGATTTGCTGCCTGTAAAATCATTTTAGGGATTATCACTGTATACCCTATTCAAATTAAGTTAAAATGTATTATCCCACATTTAAAAGATCATACTGCAAATTAATTTTATTTTTATCAGCTGCTTGAAAAAATAATCATTATTATTATTATTATTATTATTATTATTATTATTATTATTATTATTAATATTATTATTATTATTATTATTATTATTATTATTATTATTATTATTAATAATAATAATAATAATAAAAGTGTGTAATGTATCTGTGTTATCCCTGGCAGTGGTCATAATGTTTTGCTTAATCTAATTTTTTTCTGTCTCTGATATTTTAAGGGAGCAGGCATTCCAGAAATAGAAGATATTGCCAATGTAACCTCCCTTCACTGTTCCGTCCTCTCAGTTGGACACTTGAATTGTTTTGACATCCATCATTCCCTTTCTCCTCCTCCCTCCAAAACCTTCAACTCACAACTTCAAACCCCCATAGATATAATTCCACAACAATTTCCATAAGCGCTGACCGGGGAATAGGCTTTATAGACATGAAAAAACCCTCGTCCTGCTGCTCTTTCCCGCATGTCAAAGGGAATTCTTGTCTTCAAAAGTTTGCCTGTCCTAAAAAGCCTGAGAGATATCATTGTTACAGTGCTCCGACCTACAGTATGGGTCACTGCAGTCTTTTTCGAATGAACTGAACTAATGCTGTTAAGTGAGAGCACTTTAATAAACACAGGTTTTATTTTTTTGTGAACAAAAGCAAATACATTTAGAAATGTACTTGTAAGAATTTGTGAGCACTGATCCACTTTTCTTTATTGAAAATGTCTTTTGCAATGTGCTGTCCAGAAGAAGAAAGTAGAGACAAATGGTGAATTAATGGTGAGCAAGAATGTGATGACTCATCATTTTTATATCACAGACAATTTTCCAATAACGCTTTTAATCCCTGGTGCGACGTTTTATCCTGAGTAAAAACCTTAAACCAAGTCGCTTTCTGTGCTATCAATTATCTCTTTTAGGAAACTTTAAACAAAAGAGTTTAGTACTATCCTGTTAAATATGAACAGACTTTGAAGATATTGGATTTTGAGAGTCCTGAGTAGAGCACTTTGCATAAGCGTTCTAGACACGCTAAGTAAGACCATAATAAAGGTGTATCAGTAAAGGCAGAAAAAAATGTTTTAATCATATGGAAAGTGCACCGATTTTATTGCACAATGGTCAAGTAGTGCGCAAATATGGGCACTTGTTCATGGGTGAAGAACGAAAGAAAGAACTATCTATCTTACTGTCAAAAATCAATAAATGGGTTTAAACATTCATGTCACAATAATGTGAATAAAATAAAATAAAAACATAACTATACCTATAGCTGAAAATAAATTCTACATTCATCAGAAGAGTTTTTAGCACTTCAATGAAACTACTGCAAAGTCAAAGCAAGGATTTCTCAACTTAGCACCCTCATTAAAAATCTTACACATCAATCAAATAATATATGATACAACCAACTAATTTATATATACCTGCAAGATTGACACATACAACATTTGACTAATTATATGAGAATGCTGCCTGACCCACATCTGATGCATATGTCACATGTATTTTCGAACCGTGGGGAAAAAGCTGTCAGTTCCGCCGCCCTGACCTAAATGAAGTTGACAAGTGTACGATGGGTTCTACCTTTGCTGTTTCCGTCAGGACCTCTTAGGACCGTGCACTCCTCGATCACTCCGTAGGGTTCGAAGAGGCGGTAGACGTCTTCCTCTGTCTGCTGTTTGTTTAGCATCCCCACAAACAACTTCCTGTCTTCTGAAAAACACAAAGGAAAACAACAAGAGGTGAACTTACAACTCCGAGCTTAAGGGAAGTAAACAGAACACATTTGAAGAGATGAATGCAGAGTGACTGTATACATAATAAAAGCTGTTTTAGCAAGAGTGGCTTTGGGTTCGTTTTGTGTTTATGGGCAATCAGAGGTAGAAAATAAATGTGAACATGTTCTTGAGACAAAGGGGTATTTACCATGCTTAGATACTTTTGACAGGTTACTGAATAAACTGTTGCATGTTGTGTCTCAACAGTAACACATATTGTAGCAGGTTGAGAGGGTTGTTGGGCATGAATCTGATTAGACCAATGCTTATCAACACATTTTGTTACCAAATATGAATATTTTTTCATTGCATCTTCTCTATCTAAGGCAAGTAAGAGAATGAACAGAACACAAAGAAATTTACATAGAGTTAGGGTTAAAATGAATAAAAGGCTTACATTACAATACAAAAACTGCTTATATATCGTCTTCATTCATCTTTATCTTTGTTCAAAAAAGAAAACTGGAGTAGAAAGAAGTAAATCCACATTATATAGTAATCTCAGTATAACTCTTTTGATACATGTCCATATTTTAAAACCGCTTTGGCTGAAATAAATCTTTGACAGAAGAAATATTATGCCTTTGTCTGCTTTAGTTACAATCAAATCAAAAATGTCCAAAATATATAATAATGATTCATGGGTGTCATGGATCATTGTTTTATATTTTTGGACATTTTGAATTGCTGCACAAATCTAAAATGACTTCATAAAAGAAACAAGTCCGCTGCCATCCAGTTTTAAAACAACGGCGCTGAATTCCACAAAGTGACCGCTGACAGCTCTTCCTATGGATATCTGCACATCACGGTAGCGAGTGGTGGATTATTACTTTCATTGATAACAAAATGGCTACCCAACGCTGCTGAATCCTATGTGTATCACCGTTTAAAGGGAAAACATCGGAGAACAAAGTAAGTACAGAGCAGTGGGGGCGTGTGGGGGGGTTTGGGGAAACAGCAAAAAGCAAAGGCGCCTTTAATGCCAGAGAATAAAGCCCCTCAAACATGCATGAGTCACTCTAACTACAACGTCAAGTGGGTAAATGAGAAGGAAAAACTGTTATAACTTAAAAGCGCAAGTCAATTTTGTATGCTTTTCGGTCACTCTACATTTGTGCACAACACCATTATGGCAAGTGCTGACCCATGACTAACCAAGACTTCTTAACTTATTCATTAAAGCGTTAAGTATGTAACAAATACCATTAGGTGAAGCTGCAAGTGATTGTTAAACTATGATTAATGGGGCAATATGGTTCATCACAGCTGTGGACTAAAAGCACTTAAAAATACCCAAGTTGATTAAAAAGCGGACTGTCCCAGCACACGAGCGCGGCATTAGACCCATCAGGAGCGGTCCTGTGGCTGCTGGGGGTAAGTGAGTGGTCAGCAGCTCGAGGAGAGGGCAATGGGAGGACTAATGAAGAGGTTTCAAATCCTGACACACACATTCACACTGAACCCAGCCCAAGACAATGAGCACGTCTTTGGCTGTTTAAAGCACCAGGGGCCCACACTCTCCTACACACCACACCACCTTTCTCTCGCTCCTCATCCCTCTTTTCACATTTTTGTCTTTTCTTGCGCTGATTCTACATTTTTCACTCTCATTCTTCCTCACGACCTCCCTTCCTCTCTTTATCTCTTTCTTACTCTACTAATTGCTGCTGATCCAGTGTATTTTTGTGTAGCCGGAGAAATATTTCAGCGGGCTCTTTACTGAACAATAGTTTGTCTCTCTTGTGAGAGCGACCAAGGCTGGGAGACATGCCATGAATAACGCTGACTTTTCAATAGATAGCCTGTATGCTACTGAGTCCTGTTAAATGCTTGGGGATCTGATCTTTACCTTGACCTGACAGACTGTGTTTACTGATGTGCTCAAGCCCTGTATGATTAATGCTACAGTTCAGAGCGTCTCTCCCGGCAGCACACGCACTAAAGCCTTGCCTTTTGTTCGAGCGTTTCTCAAACTCTGACCCATGAAGCCGCAGCGGTGAGACTCGAAGAGGGGCAGGAACCACAAGGAGGTTGAGAGGGGCATAATTTGCTGCCAGGAGGTGTATAGGGCTGTCAGGGGGTCCCATGACGAGGGCCGAGTGCGTGGTGATCTGTCGTACTATGACCCGGACACAAGCTAATGCCCACATCCATACAAAGGAAGCAAAGACAAAGAGCTGCTGGATTTAGTACTCTTTTTTTTCTTTATTTTATTTTTTTTAGATGTATGCTGTTATTGAATGAGAGAACTTGAACCAAATGTATTCTTGATATTTGACTCACCTGCCACCTTAACAAGATTTAATAAGTTTAACACAATAATAATAATAGGGTTTTTCACCTCACTTAAAGACACATCAGCTCTTTTTATGAGGAAAAAAGCAAGCATTTTTGTGAGTTATGTGGTATTTGGAAATGGCATACCAAAGCACACCCTACTGTGCTGTCTACTCAATGTTTATTTGTAGCATCTTTCTGGATGTTGCTGAATAACTTTGGTTGAACTGGCTGAATAGTTCAGGGTGGCAAAGAATGCTATGTGGCTGTTGCCGTTTTTGGTTCGGAGTGACCCACATTTTCAAAGTCATTTTTGTTACAGTGTTCTGAAACTGTCTACCAAAACGATCAACTGTCCTTGAATAGTTTGAATTAGTCTCTACAAAATGGAACCAGAACAGAAAGAGTACAGTGCAGTGGTGCCCAGTGTGGATTTTGCGCTCTGCAACCACCAATGATGCACCTTTAAAATAATCACCCGTGTCAGAGCGTTGTCTAGGGAGGGGAGTCCCTGGCGCTGGCTCCTTATTGCAAGTGGCAGGATCAGAGGCTATGTATCAAAATGGAAGTGATGCAATGTGACATGTGTCAGGGTGGATTGGAGAGCATTTATCTGCAAAAAAAGGAAAGCCCTGAACTGGAAAATGAAAGGCCAAGATGGTCCTTCCTTTTTGCTGGAGGGAGAATATAAATTCCAAGCTCGGATGCAGGGGAGATGAGTCGGAGAAGAGGCGGAGGGGTGAAGGGGGAGGGGTCGCCGCACAAATATTCTTGAATTGTGCCAGAGCATATCTCCCATATATACTGGGAGACTGCACTAACCCCTGTGCTCCTGCTGCCCTTACTTTAGCTATAACTCTGCCTCCTACTCAAGCTGATGATGAGAGTCTGACAAGTTTTGAATTAATGCATGACCTTTATCAATTTCATATGAGCTTTACGCTTGCGATCATACCAGGAACAGCTCTCATGTGGCATGTCTTAAAATACGACACAGCATCCATCGTCCAGGCCAGTCATGTCAAGCTGAATGGAATAATATTTATAGGACTGCAAGTATAACCTGTTCATTGGCCACTATATATCACCGCCTTTGTGGTACAGAAGCTTCAATGTGGTACAAAGAAAAAAACATCCATAGGTTCTGCAGGATTTGATCAGGAAAAACAGACTAATCTTGCACACCTATAAGCCCGCACAGTGCACTGAGAGAGATGCAGCGTTATATAAATGTGATATTTACAGCGAGGGAGATGGAGAGCGTGTTCGGCAACGTGAGTGTGCTTTGAAAACAAGCTAACAATGCATGAAAACAGATCATCGAGAAGATCGGTTCCACTGTCTAGGATTGGGCTGTGGCAGCTCTCAACAAAAATGCTCTCTGAATGAATGTAGATCTTTCATTTATTGTTGGCAGAGACGTTTGTAATTTACCTGATGCAATATGGAGCACAGACTTTACAGGTGGTTAATACTATCACGCACATCATGAAAGGTGGAGATGTTTGAATGAGAGAATTACTTTTGACGTTTTGGCCACAGTAAAGTGACCTGGTTTCAAGGCTTTGACAAGAAATTGTAATTAACTTTTCACTTGAACTTGTGTCGATTCTATCTTCTATGTTTTTGGTCGTCTTTTTAAAATGCTGAAAACAATTTAGAGATCTCAGTTTTCCAACCTGAATGTAGAACTTCAGCATTTCTGGACAATAATCTAACTCTATTTTATTTTTTCAAGGAATTTTCATAAGAGGCTTCATGAGACATAACAGCTGAGTGTGAAATTGGGATGCGAGAGAAGGGAGGACATGCAGTAAATTGTCAGGGATTCGAACTCACAACACTGGAGCCTGGCATATTTAGTGCTGCCTTAACCACTCGACGCACAATAATTGAACATTTTAAAGCAACTTAGACAAGGACTACTACTCAAAAGCGGGACAAACCAGTATCAACTTCTTTGCAACAAAACAATGTACGTTGCGTATTAGTAGCATTGTTCCTTGTTCATTATTGTCATTTTTGTGCAAATTAGGTTAATTTGCAGCTTTGTGGTAACCAGGCAGTGCTCGGTTCAACAGCTCATTTGGACTCTGGCTGTGGGTGGAGTTTTGACTAGATAACAACATGCATATATTCTTCTGATAAATTGTCTTGGTGGCACTGTATAGGTACAGGTCTGTGATAATGCAAATGACACTTCCGTTATAAGGTTAAGGTGAAGGTACACTTCATTGTCCCCGTAGAGAAATTTGTCCTCTGCATCTGACCCATCCTTCAATGCCGCTGGGACAACCTGTCAGGAGCAGTGGGCACCACAATGTAGCGCTGGGACCATCTCTAGATCTTAAACTGGGCTTGGGCACCGATTGTGGGCTTGGGTTGATGGAATAAACCAGAGGAAATTCACCCAAACACGGTTAAACATGCAAACTCCACACAGAAAGTCAAACATGGAACCTTCTTGTTGTGAGGTTGCATGCCACTCAACCGCAGTGCCTTTTGTGCAATAGTAGTACATTCAAGTTTTATCATCATACTACAACAAAACACACACACACACACAGAGTGAACACACACCCTTACACATCGAGTAAGACCAGATTTTTGTTTTACAAAAGTTGACAAAACATGTTCACCTTTATAGACATCTGTGGGTCTTGAACCACTGTTACAGCTGCTTGTCTTCTTTAGGTTAGCCAAAGTATGTACTCAGGGATGTCCTAATAAAGTGTTTTAAAGGAGTGCGTAAATGTCAAAACGCCCATTGAGATATATTACAGGAACATCAAACATTCAGGATGATTTACATGGGACATGCCAAGAATAAGACCCGGCTTTATTGTTTGAAATCATCTTCCTTGAAAGTCACCTAGGGATTTCTGCCCGGCTGAAACAAACTGTATTGATATGACTGACGGAAAAGTGGTTGCTAGAAATGGAAATGACTGTCCAGTGGATTTAAGAACTTTTAAGGTAGTTTAATTTTAACAGCAAGGGAACGTCAGATTATCTTCTCTGCTCAGCGCAATTAGAATTTGTTTCACTCCCCACCTCAGCTCCCGCCAATCTAATCTCATTACAATTATGCCTCTGCTAACTGCTACACTTCTGCTACATAAGCTGTTGAATTGTGAACTATGGTTGCTGGCACAGTCGTCATGGCTGAATTACAAGTTTCAATTGTGTACAGTCATACATTTTTCAATGTATTTTTTGATGAAGAGACATTTTTGCATGCACATATACCAATTCTGAATTAATTTGTAAATGAGAAATTTTGATTAAAAATGTTGAAGTCTGTTCCAGCAACTATGGGCCGCATGTGGGGTACATTGTAGACACATTGACAACCATTCACAAATTTATTCAACGCAATTTAGAGACACAATATACCCCTTAAAAGGAGGACGTCTTGGACTTTTTCTTGAGTTATTCCATTTTGTCCACCATCTTCTAAAATAAAACTCTCAAGTTGCTTGATCTGCTAAACATAAAAATAAAGCTATAACCCTCTTATTTCCAGTCAAATCAATCATTCTGGGAAGCATCAGGGTCAGTTTGTACTCCAAACCATCAAGTAAAAAAATACCCTAAAATAAAATTAAAAATGAATAGGACTTTTATATGGATTTCGCCTGGACGTTTGTGCTTTATTACAAGTCCCAAAAACAAATTTTTAGTGACTTTGCCTTCAGTTTTTAAAGGAGAATGGTCAAAACCCAATAACTGCTAAAACTAGTGTCAATCAGTCCTCACCTCCAGACACCAACTTTACTCCTTCATATATTTAACAAAGAAGGGCTCATTTTTTCAGGCGTTTTTTTTAGGGCTAAAAAGCATCCAAGTCTTGAAAACTTCAATGAGCGCATGATCTAGATGTCTTCAATCTTCAGGTCATTTGTTTGACACTATACACCTCCATCCCTCGAGATTGAATTAAAATATTCACCAACTTCTCTGTCCATGGCTGCTGTGTCGTCAGTATCAATATTTTGTTGCAAAACGATAACATTTTAACAATTGGTAATGCCTATTTGTTAACATTGTTTGTGTTAACGTTCGGGGACGTTCCGGTGGCACAGGAAGTGACAAATGACCGGAGATATCTATGATTTCAAACCGAAGCCTTTTTGTTGAGAGCCACAATCACGAACCATGGATTTCAGAATGATGAAAAGTAAGGACTGTTGCCATAGTGTCGATTAACAATAAAAGTAAATATCATAGCTTATACTATATATAAAGTCCTTGAAATGTTGCATATAACCGAAAGCTGATACCTATGAATACCTATATACGTTTGTTTTCTTTACAAGTAAGGTATTGTGATTGACACCTCTTTGGCATTCCTGACCTGACCTGGATTTTTGAGTTGAGCAACAGTAGCACATGCCGACTCAGCACTATTTGGGTGTCATCGCTGTCTGTTGAAGAGCACCCTTGATGTGAATGCTGATCTCCCATCTGTGCCTCTCGGAGCACTCACCTGCAGTTTGGGGAGAGCGCATTAAAATGTAAGTCACACGCTAGCCTCGGAGACTTAATATTTCTGACAGGGCCAAACGTGATTAACAGAAAGTAGTTTTTTCTAGAGCATGCCAGAAAAACGGCAGCTTTTATGTGACCTTTTCTTCATGTTTCTCCTTTTTCTACAGAACTATCAGTCTCCATCCTCTGCATCCTTTCCTCACACCAACTCATTTCATGCCCCCTTACACTACATTATGAATCAATCCTGCGACCCATATATCAGTTTACTAGTCCCCTTCATACCATGATCAAACCATCTCAGTATGTCTTCAACTGATGTCATCATTTTCAAATCTTATCCATCTTCGAGACTCCAAAAGAGAAGCCTGGCTGCTCTGTACATTTTAAAGTTACGTTTTCATCATCATATTTTGTCGAGCTTGTGCAGTTCAAGAGAGAAAAGTTAAAGTGCATATGAAAGGTTAGAAAACACATTTCAGAATCAGAATCAGAATCAGAAAGGGTTTATTGCCATTGTCAATGAACAAAACTCACAAACATAGGAACTTGTCTCGGCATTAAGAGACAATTAAAAATTACTATAGCATAAAATAAATAAATATAAATAATAAAATAGGCTAGTTACTATGTACACGAGAATTACAGTTAAATGTACAGTTCTAGTGCAGAAAGTGACAGTGCAGTGAGTGATTGAATAGTTGCAGTTAAAGTGGCAGGTGCTAAAACTTAGTAAATTTCCTTATATTTCAGATTTTAAGAATTTTTTTTGCCTATTTTTCTGTTTGAACAGTTTTGGTGAAGTTTATAATTGTACTTCCAGGTTGGACATGAGCCGCAAATGTGACAGATGATTCTACAACTGTTACCTAGCAACCATAAAGTAAACAAAGGCCAACATCCATACATACCTGATAACACCTTTATTTTGTTAAATGATTGCTTAAACTGTCAGAGAGATGTGCCAGTTGTGTGTAAATTGTTGTTGCATTTTGATTTGGAATGTTGCTCATTGATGACATCACAAAGGGATTCTGTTTTAGAACGCAACTCTACTTCCTGTAATTTTCAACTTTTATTATTGTTTTTATTCATAAACTGCGACTTCACTTATGTAAAACTATGGTAAACATTTTCCACAAGTTCCATCTCACCACTCAAAGTAACACTTTGAGTGAACTTGTCATGTGCACTTTAAGGACTATTGGATTGTGTGGATTGAACTGTTTGTTTTTCCTGCTCCCTGCTTGGAGCTAGCTATAGACCTCTAAAATGCTTCAGACTTTTTTGCACCAAATGTGGCAAAAGACCATCCAGAGGAAATATTGCAACGAGATATAGGAGAGGGCTTTCCTGTTCTATCTCCAGAGTTCACCTGGTCCTCGTGGATGTTACTCTCCTCAAATTGCCGTGCAGGATCTACTGACCAGACCGGTCCCTGTGTTTGAGTTACACTATTTATTCTTGTGTTTTAACTCTTCAATGTTCTTGAATTGCCTCTGGGTTATGAAGAAAGTTGTAACATTATCATGATTGTTTGAGAACTGAAAATATTTTGTCTCTTCCAGCTCTACATGTCCTGACTACCAACCATCTTTACTCCTTTGCTAAATACATCAGCTGTGTGACAATGAGACAAGTTCATTACCTGTTCAAGAATGTGTAGACTATGCCCATTATAAATCATAAACACTAATATTTACTGTAAAATGTCGTTACCTAAAAGTACAGGAGTCTATTTAGCAGCTGTGAATGGATTGTGATAAGTGTGCAACCCGCTGGCGTGACAATAGTTTTAATGTACACAAACTGCATGGAGACACACCAGTGCTGTCCTCAAACTCACCCCCCATCACGTTCCATTTACTCCCAGATACTAAACAGATGCTTGTTTGGAATAAATGCATTGGAAATTAAAGCCCCGGATAATGAAATGGTGATGCTGTCGTGCCTGCCTGCTTATACGCGCTGAATATTACCGGGGTCCATTTCAGCTCCTTCTAATCAATACGAGCTTTTACTGTATGAGCTATCGAGTCGGTGCATGCAAGTGAATTAAATCAGTAATATTTTATGTCTCTGCCTCAAACAATGCAATCGTAATTCTTTCTCTGGCTTTAGCACGCTCCAAATCTCTGTGCGTTAAAGCTGCTTTTGTTACATAATGTTTATTTGCATTGGCCCGGCCCTTTGAAAGATCTCTTGTCCATGCAGCTTTCACACAAAAACCTGAATTGGCAGTTCAATTCAGTGCTGGAGACTAAGACGTACTGGAGGCTATATGATTAGGCTATACACTGTAGAGGATTTTGACAGCGGAATGAGACTCATTGAAAATCAAAAGGTGAAATAAAACATTAGGAAAAGCAAACAGCAGAAGGACAGCAAAGGGTTATATTTTCAAAGTTTCTAGAGTGTATTCTTGTAGGGCAAAATTACTGTTGCAAAAAGACAATCTATCTTTATCAAGTTATGCAGCAGCTATAGGCAAAATTTAGGACATTTGTAAATGTTAGTCTGACAGGGTCCTTGATTAACTGTAAAGTAAAGCTGAAAAGTCTTCAGTAGAATCTATAACTGCGCCAACAATCCCAGCATTTTGTATTTTACTACTTACTTTTTCAGCTTTTTTACACCCAGGTTGTCACTGTCAATTCCCCATTTGTCTTAAGGACCATATAGATCTGTGATGGATTTTAAACCAAATATTTTTCCTTCTTTGGGACCTTGAGTATTTGAGTTCAATCGGTACATAGTGGATAGAAAACAAGTGGAAAATAACAACACAGCCAACTTTAATAAACTGAGAGGTGCTTTTTGGCTTGCTAAAGTGCAGCAATTAATTAGATTTTCTACTCTAAATTAAATCCAGGAATAAGTATTTTACATTTACATGGCTAATACAAGTACTCTTGATAATCCACCTCAATTGCTATCCTTGACTATATTTTGTTCTGTCAAAATGCCATCGTGTGATGCATTGGGAACATTCTGTGTAAGTGCCCAAGAAAGTATTCCAAAAGGAGCCAAGTTTTCCTTCCAAATTCCCCCATAACAGCAGCAGTGAGGTAGCATAAAGAGAGAGATTCTCACAAAGGAAGGCAGTGCTATAGAAAAACACTTGTCAGGAGGATAGCAAGGTTGCTATGACAACTACTTATACAGCGGCTGTCAGTCATGTCTGAGTGGAGTCCGGATAGGAGGAGAGGAGATAGGGAAGGAGGGGTCTGCGGAAGGGTCATTTCTCCATCTGTTAGTGATGCCGCAGTGTAAATTTGACTGTCAGCCCCGGAGATAAGGACAAATTATGAACAATATTAGCCGGGCGATAAAAGCCAACAATAATGAATGGATAAATATATTAAAACCAAATGAGATAGCATCCAGGCAGAAACAGGGGCCCTGAGAAGCCATACAGGTTTTCTCATTTGGAAGTGAAGATAAGAGTGAGGCTGCAAGGAGGGGCTCAGGAGAAAGATCCAGCGTATTACAGCTAACTGCTCCGGCACACTTCCTTATCCGAAGAAAAGGAATCAAATTCACTTTGTAGCCAGAATAGCAAACATCCTTCCCCTTCCCTTCTCCAGCCCATTATACGTTTCCAATGAGCGGGACGCCACACAATAACAGTGTCAGCATGTGTTCAAGCATAAAAAACACAGACAGAATGGAAAGAAATTAATTAACCCTAAGAGATCACAGTGCTTAGCCAGTGGAATTTAATCCAATTCATTACATATATAGGGCTCTGTTTGTGCTAATGAGATGGTGAGAATGGATGTGTGCATTGGGCCTGTTGTTGTTGCACATACTGTCATGTACATTGAGTGATCACCGGAGCTCAAAGGTACATGGAATAAATTGCAAATATTCAAATTAAAGTGATTTGGTTATTGGTTATTTATTACAGATCAGATTATTTTGGTACATTCATTTTACAGTAAACTTTTATTGTATAAGCAATTACTAGAATAAGCTGCAAAACAAATACATTCTTTTCTCACCTTGTTTATTTTTAGTTGTACTTTTTTTGTTTTGTTTTTGTTTTTTTGTCAATTCTCTAACTGAGCGCCCTCTATTGGTTATAAATGAAGCTATGGTAACCATGTGTTGAATGCTCAGAGCCGTTGATGTTAAAAATAAAATAAAATAGAGCATAGATGAGCCTTCTCTGACCTGTACTTTGGCCTAATGGCATCACCTGCTTGTTTCATCAACATTCCAGAGGAAAAGCAGGCTTTCCATTATAATTAAGTACAATTAGTACAATTTTACATGAATGCAAACAATTTCAGCACAGGGCTGCAAGATTTATCTAAATCAAATCGAAATCGCAATTGAATGGTTGCAAGTAGCAAAATGCAAAGACTGCAATTATTTCAGTAACACAATGTCCTAAACATGTACCTCACATCAGAACAAACATGTTCTGACATCATGGATCCTTGTCTGAAATGCATGGGATTCTTATATTAGTTTAACAGTTCATATTTTAGTCTTTGAACACAATCCTACTGTTAAAATATCAACTGGAAATCTTATCGCAATCACGTTTGTCAGAAAATCCCAATTAGATATGTTCCTAAAATTGTTCAGCCGATTTTCAGCATTACTTTTACTTTTATTATTTCACTATAATGCAAAGTTGAGAAAACAATTCTGACCCCCTGCAATGGGAATAACGCTCCTGTGGGTTGTCAAAACTTGTCCAAATTAACTCTAAATAATGAGCCCTTTATGCGACACCTTATCACCTCCCAAACAACAGCCATCACACAAATATGGCTTGATTGAATACTGTGTTTACCATTTCCAAAGCAAATTAGCACTCCTGTCTTTTGAAGCCTGCATGCTAACCCGCCATGGACGCTGTGGTCCTACCATGCACTGGCCCCTAATGAGCAAGCTTATTAGTGCCGTTTTCCCAACCACAAAACACTGCATTGTGAATGTTGCTTGGGAACACAAAGAAAACAAAAGTGCAAGTTCTCAACCAAAAATGTCATCTATAGCTCCCTGTAGTGCAATTTCCCCCAACAAAGTAAAGAAAGCCTTATGAATGAAAACATGCAGAAATTCATATTTATTATACATACCATACGGAGATTAGCATAATGGTCGGCCCATGCATTACTCCACTGTAGATTTACACATTCAGGGATATACTTTGAGGTTGGTTCCATTATTTAAGCGTTGTCTGCTCATTGGGGGCCTGTCTGCTCCTTATAAAAGCCATCAGTAAAAGTGCCACAGTGCTATTCATACAGCCTTAATGGTAATGCGGCAGAAACAGTGCATTCTTCACTAAGCACTCCTCTGGGAAAGATTAGGTCTCTCTGCCTTTACATACAGTGCACATAACGCAGAAGTGAGCTGACACATGGTTACTCATAGGTCCAGTGTAAAGGCCACAGCCGCACACACACACACACATGCACACGTACACACTCTTATGTGATCTTGAAGATACATAAAGCTAAATTGACACCGATGTCGGAGGTGATGGGCTATTACATCAGAGGCATGAATTGTTGGAATCCATGAGGTGCTGTCACTGTTGAATCTAAAACACAAGTGAGTACGCTATTAAGCATGCAAGCAATTATGCTATAGGGGCGTAGACGGTGGAGACAAAAGGTCTGTTGTCCCGGGCCCGCAGAATTGGAACCTCATCCTGTTCATTTATATAAGAGAGTAGCCCAAATTTAAGAATAATGGAGCATTTTTGACCAGATGTGGCAAACTGGGTCAGCTGCTTCATGAGTGGCCGGGTAAAAGAGTGGTCGTCTTTGACCTTTTGTTTTGTTGGTTTTGTTTTTGTTTTGCTGTTCTTTTAGTAAAATATAATATAATACATTCATATAGTATATTTCCATCAATTAAAACTAGATTATATCACCTAAAAATGTTTTGTTACATTCAAACATATAGCTTCATAAGACTCAATAATGACGGGGTTATTACAATTTCACAACACAATTAGGGTGCCAGAGATCAAACTAGAATGTTAATCAAGTTGACATAACATTTCTATTAAAATCCCTTAAGCTGAGGCAGTGCCATCTACAGTAAAAGGGTCTATAAGGAGCAGTGATGATGAATTCTGTGTGTGGCGCTGGAGGAGAGTGTGACGGATATTGTGTGTGACACCTCAAAGACTGCACGCCTGAGCTTGTATGTACAGATAAACACACAGAGTGCACAGGCAGCTCACAGGACCTCCAGTGTGACACTCACTATTCTCCAAAGAACACGTTTTGTGCATCGCTGTGATCTAATGCATACCCTGTCCCGCGCTCTGCTCTACTGCTGCTGCTGGGAAGGTTATGGGGCAAATCAAAATGTTCATGATACAATTGCAGAATCATGTTACCAATGGAACCAAACGTCACCAGAGATTTCCTAAATTGTATATTTTGACACTCAAATATTGGTCAAATTCCAGATCCTTGTCTTCGTAAATCCCTTGCTAAATGATTTATTTTATACTCAAATTGGCCAAAAAGTAAACTATTATTGTTATGGTTGTTTTAAGCCCTTTATTTGATTCACCCCAAACTTTGAGATAAGAACCTGTAGTCGAGTTTCAGCCTGAAAGACAAGAACCTGTAGTCGAGTTTCAGCCTGAAAGACCCCTCCTGCCTAACCTCCACCGCCCTGCTCTGCTCCGATAGGCTCAGCAGCTGCCAATCACCGCTCAGCGTACTTGTTTTAAACTCAGCCTTCCTGTCCATTCAGCAGTTCAACTCTCGCAGCCTTCCTCCACCCCAGCACCGCCTTTGAACACACAGAATTATCTCTATAGAGCCTATTTCTCCACCAGTGTCGAGGCTCTAGGAGAAGATCACGTCCTGCTCTGCACCTCCTGCACATTTGCTGGGGTTTAAGGGGTTTAATCATCTATACATCATTATTCTTGCTTAACATTTACAATCTACTATCGTCTTCATTCCAGTCTCCGGTTTCCCCAATCCAAGCAAAACATTCACAATATGTAACATCCTCCAGCTACAGGAGTCCGCTCAAGACATGTTGCTCTAGATGTAAGGATGCGTTTAATGGTCGAGGACAAATGTTTACGGCATTTTGTTGTTTCTCGTTAAATAAAAGTTAAAAGGGAAAAATAATTTGTGAAAAATAATTAGTTTTTTAATTGATTACGATGCACATTTTGACATATTTGCCGTCTATGTATTTTATGTATTAACAAGTATCTGCTTCCTTAGCACAAAAAATAAAGTTGATCTAATTTTGCCGTCGTCGTCGTCGTCGTCTGTCGTCTGTCGTCGTCGTCGCGTCGGTCGCCGTCGTCTTCTTCTTCTTCTTCTTCTTCTTCTTCTTCTTCTTCTTCTTCTTCTTCTTCTTCTTCTTCTTCTTCTTCTTCTTCTTCTTCTTCTTCTTCTTCTTCTTCTTCTTCTTCTTCTTCCCTAAATCTGTCAAAAGGACACAACTTCTGTCCTCCACTTCATCTATGTCTCTTTGCAATGCGAGAACAGAATGGAAAGGAATAGAAGTGAAATTGGTTAAAATATTTTATATCCACTGTATACGTCTCAGCAAATTTACACTCGATATGATAACAAATGTGAAATATTACTCACAGCCTCGTGTTGACTTCAGTGCATTACGGCTGCAGCCATAAATCCTCAAACTGCTGCGCAAAGTGTATAGGTAGCTACTGTATATAAACATTTACAATATGGCATGCCTATTTATTTTGTCTGCCTTCATAATGCCATCTGAAGGGCATTTTGGCATCTTTTATGATATGTTTTTGGTTTTTTTTTCATTCGCTACTATACCATTAACTGCTGTTCTTTCTTTGTATGTCTTACAGTAGAATGGGCCTTTTTACCTTTGGCAGTATTTAACACAGCACTAGCCTGTTTCTTAATTATTTTCTCATCGCTCCACTGACACTGATTCATGAGGGTAATGTTGGACACACCCCCACGGCCAGCCCACTCAACCAACCCCCACCTTCCTCCTCCTCCTCCTCCCCTTCTTCCTCCTCCTCCTACTCCTCACCCATACAGCTCCTCTCTTGGTACAGTGCAGATGCCCCAGGCTCATTCTACTTCTTCATGTCATGGCACTGACAATTTTCCCTTTCCCTTTTGTCTGTCCTACTGAATATTGTACAATCACAATGCATGAACATGTGTGATGTTGGAGAAAATATAAATGAAACCTAAAGTAATGTCAAAAATGTAACAATACATTTTCATTTGTCTTATGTCTAGAATGGCTTTAAGTGCTTTTATTGACTTGAAACACAGTAACCTTTTAATGTAAGTAGGCCTGTTGTAAATAAAATATTTGCACATGAAATTTGCAAACAAAGAAATGTTGCCTTTATAACACTTTACAAAAGTATCCAAACTTTTTGGTAATGGTAATTAGGGTTGCATTTGTCGTCCCCCCTTTGGCTCTTCCGCACCACAAACTCTGTTTCTTTTGATACCACCTTGTGATTATCTTGGATGCAAATGAGTTACCTCCATGCTAACTCATTAGGTTTCATGGTTGCTTCAAGTAATTACCTTTTTCCTCCAGATGAAGGGACAAAATTGACTACAGCAAGAAACAACAAACTTCATTATACACAGAGCCAAATTGAGGCTTGTGTACTAACCGGCTCCGCTCCACCCAGAACTCCCCAAACGCTAAAGTATTCTCACCTCGCCACAATTGAGTTAAAGCTACAGAAGCAAAAGCATGACATTCAAACAGAGAGCTAGCATAAAAAAGCAAGATAATGTCAAAGGGATTCAGCTTTCAGAGTGAATGTAGCAGTGCAAAAAGAGAGATGTTATGACTTACTATAATGCAAAATAGGCTTTAGGAAAAATGGCCAGATAAGGCCAATAAGGCAAAAAACCTTTTACTACTAATTTCTAATTATACTGTATATAAAGATTTTTTTTCTCTCATACCTGTGATTGGTCATATGCCTGCCACTCTTTCAGATTATGACAGCACTTTTCGAAGGTCAATTGCATTATATTCATTAATTAAATGCCAGAAGAGTGACTTCAAAATTGGCTCCAGAATGTAAAATTCAAAATGTAAGACACATGTGCTCTTCGAGGATGAGGCCAATGACTTGTGAGGAAAAGAGAGAAGTTGAGCACATAGCAAAACTGTGTGAGCAGCAGTGGAGCAATCTTGTGTACAAAAACACATGGACTGGCATACACAAGTGTCTTCAGCAGGGCTTAGATGTAAGATGGTGTCCACAATACAATACTTAGATTTTGGAATCCATAAAAATAATAAGAGAATGTATTTATCTTGGATCTAAAAGAATTATTTGCACAATTTTGTAAACATATGGCCATATTTTATATCAATTTCTACTCAACAGTTTGTTCAAAAAGACAAATCTGATGCACTGAGGACAAACTGGGAATGACACATTTGGGCACTCGCAGACACACCACCAAAAAATATCGGCGCTAAATATTAGTCAATTTTTCAATATCAATCAATATCAATATTGGTGAAAAACTGTCGACATTGACCAATATTGATCCTGGGACATAGTGCATAATCATGACATCTGACCCAAATTATACCAGCGCTAATCTTAATTGACCAGTTTATGTCACAATAAAACCAGTTCTAAACCAGAACAATAACAAAAGACAGAAACCGCGGAAACAATCCCCAACTGTAACTACAGAAGGGCATTGGCTGCACCATTCTGAGCATCATCCACTAAAAGAAGCTAAATTAACGTCCACAAAGAAAGACCCTAACATTACTGCAGTACATTACATGTCTTGTGATATCAATATTCCATTTGCCAATATCACTACAATACATTGGCAATAGTGTGCAGGCCTAATGAAAAATGCATTATCTCCAGAGAGCAGGAGAAAATGAAAGAGCAAAGGCTTAGGAGATAGACAGCGAAAGGCCAGGCTTCAGACAGGGAGCTGGGCCGGAGCAGAGTGGAGCTTTGTCTGTCAGAGAGACTGAGCTGACAGATGAGCGAGCTGCACATGGACAAAGAGGCTTACAGGCCACACCGCATGTCAACGCTGTGACCCTGAGAAAGGAGAAGAATATAGGACGCACTTAAACGCACCACCTACACACTCCCGCAAAGTGCATTCACGCTTGCAGTGGAGTGTATGACATCCTGATATAAACCGGGACTTTTATTCTGCCTCACTCCAGCCTCCATTTGCTTATAAAAATGCAGTGTTAACAGTTATGCGTCGTGGAAGTTGCTGTATGAGATAAAGTTGCAAATGCATAAATAAATAAAGAAGGGCCCCAGAGCGTGTCACCATGGTGTTACTCCTATAGTCGAGCATTTCCATATGATTAGTATGGGCTGATGGCTGATAGGAGCGGCTGCTGTCGTGTGCGTTTTGTATGCGGGGCTGTGTGGTGTTGGTGATGTGACTGCGGGGGAGAGCCTAACCCTGTCAGTCAGAGTGACAACCAGCCCGTCTTATCTGCTCCCTGTTGGCCATGCCGCGCTTTAATTAGGAGAGAAGGTCAATCAGCACTTTTACCACATGTGATTCCACTTAAAGCATTTAAGATTATGACTGTGAGTTGTCCAAAGGCCTGTGGCAAAGCTCGTGTGAAAGTCACAACTGAAGCAGTCAAACATCCAGAGGAATCAGGAGCTTGTGTGCAGAAATAATGTCATACTTCTTTTGTTCTGGTCCCAGGCCTGGATAAATGGATGGATGTCATGATGACTCTGATGAGAGATTCTACACCTACAATTTATTAAATAACATGTAAAAAACATACCATATGATGTCATGGTTGGTTGTCTATCTACAGTATTGACTGTTCATGTATCAACCAGGTGAAAGATTGAGAGTAAGTTATGTCTAATTCTTGAGTTTTCTACTTTTTGCCACTGGGTTTTTTGTAGTTTTTCCTGATTGAGAAGTAGCGCCTAAGGACAGGGGATGCTCCGTGACAGTTATCCATTTGCTTCATTCCTGTGAACATTGGCTAATTTTCTTTTTTAATACTGACCAATTGTCCAGCCCTGTGAGGCCACTGTTGTTAGATTTTGGACAATGATATGGTTGGGGTTTTTGAATCGAAACGTCCACAGCCAGTAAAAACATGTGGTTTAGAGCCAAGATCAAACTTTGGAGGATCAAATTGAGTTACTTTTTGTTTTCAATGGCACAGATTAAATGTCTATATTGTTTATGTTAATGAAATCATTACCAAAATTTGAGGAAATAATGTATAATTTGAATTCAAATCGGTCAGTATGACAAAAAATATTGTGCTTATTAGTTTTTCCATATCGACGTGCCCTGCATCAAACCATCGTTTTTGCTTTATTTATTTCTTGGATCCCCATTAGCCTTCTAATATACAGATTATTATTCCTGGTCCCTGTGCTACATCACAGCTTTTCTTTCCTTTTTTCCTTGTCAATGCAATGATGTATACTGTCCCTGCATTAATAAAACATACCACATACCATAGAGTTGAATCAGAAAGGACAAAACTTGTTCCAAAGCAATATGCTAATCCCTGCACACTGGGAGGCAGATGTTTAGCTGTGGCAGTCCCAGAAGAGAAGACAGTAGTCGCTTTAACTCTTTGTCTGTCTGGTTTGTGCTCTGATCAAAACACATATGAACAAACTCAGACATGACCCCCCGCTATGTGCCCCTCCCTCTCCTTTTTCTAAGCCTATTTGTTGTCATTTTCATCAAATCTCTCCTGCTGTTTATTGGAATAAATGCATGTCTTTCCAATCATCAGGAGACAAAGCTCAAATTATTCCTCAACCATCATATCCATTTTGGGGCTTGTGCCAGCTTTTTATTTTAGGGGTAGGCAATAATAAGCACGGAGGCATGCATAAAAATGTCTTGTAGACACAGTGTGTTGATAAAACCACTGAAGCATACGGCTGACTTTCTCATTTGCATTCTGTATGGAGAAAAGCAATTCAAGGTGTGGAATACACTACACTGTAAAAAAAATGGGCGAGCTACCGGCAGCAATTGCAAGTAAAATATTAAAGTAAAATGAATTAACAGTACAGTTCAACAACACTGTTACAACACAGAACATGTCAACATACATAGTATCTGCCTTCATCTGACACCTACAGTATCATCGTATCCACCTTGTATTAACCAAAATATCTCACTGTATCTTTAATTGTTTCCTTAAATGTATTGTGAATTATATATCACATACTCTTTGCAAAACTCTCAATATACAGTAACTGAAATCATGGAATAACTGGACGCATTGGACTCGAGCAGCATAATATTGGCAAGTGGGGTTGTTGCCAAACGAAACAATCAAGTGTCAGTAAACATTTTGTACTGTCTGCTGATATTTATGCTAATATTCTTGCCACCAGCTGCCAGTATTTTACAGTAGATGGCAGATATTTTTGCAGTGCAGATAGGAAGTGAGCTGAGATGTGGAGCTGTAAAGTAACAGCAGTTTAAGCCTGTTCTTTCTGACACAAACGTGGACTCCTCTATCAGCAGATGGCCTTTTCCTCTGGCCCTCTCTCTCTCTGACAAACCTTACAGTAAGCATTTTAATTCCCTCTGACCTTTACTGATCTCATCGAGGCGCTTTCCCCTCACTGCTCAGGGCCAAAACAAAATTAAATTTGAATTTTTACTTTAAGAAGATCATTTCTATGAGGCATGCTTTCCACAATTTTGAAGCGCCACCAATGCCAAGCAACTGAAAGGACTCTCTATGATAAGGCAGGCTTTCTCTCTCTCTGTCCATGCTTGTCTTGTGCCACTGGCCCTGTGCTATCACATACAAAGTGACGTGCGTCGCTACAATGAACCAGAACCACGGCATGTGCACACAAATAAAACACACACACAAACTCCGATCATCTCCAACTGTGGTGCGCCGAGCACCAGAGGGCTTTGTGTGCCAGCCTGAGAAATGCCGTGTCAGCACGCACCACATGGAAGTTTAGAGGGGAGGAAAAGCTAAATAGTATGAAAAGAGAATGTGTGATGAAAAATGCATGCATGGGAGAGAGGGGGACAGTGGCAAAAATGGCATTCAAACACACACATTGTAAGTCCAGGATAAGCCCAAATGCAAAACGTATCCAACACCATGAGGAAGTAGAAGTCAGGATGTACAGATGTATGGTATTAACTGGACAATATACTGCATTTTAGATAATATTTTGAATGTTGTTTAGATGATATCCACACACATTTAATACATACAGTAAAAGGGGCTGAAAAGGCTATTATTATCACTCTGAACATTAAACATTTGTTTTTTGGTACCATGTACAATATTTTGTATTCTTTCCCCTTACCCTTTCTGAAGAAAACTTCTAAGCATAGCACTGAAATATAACACAAACTGCATGTTAATAAATCCACATAAAAATGAAAATTCTAATGATGTTCTCCAGATTTCTTTCCCTTCCAATGCTACGTGCCCGACAAAGGTCCACAGCTGTATCAACATGCTCGGACATGCTTGAGATACAAAACAGATCAATACATATAAATAAATGATTACTTGAGTGAGTGAAGCCTTTCTGCAGCTGCCATACGTGTTAATGTTTTTAAAAAGCATGTGCGGTGTAATTTGGAGACAGATTGATGTAAAAATGTGTAGCTGTCAGTCTCCTGTCTGGCGCGGGTGTAATCAAAGAGCTACCGTTCGCTCACCAACCTTCTCTCACCTCTTTAATCACACACTGAGCTGATGTAAGGACAAGGAAACACTCTCAATTAGGCACCTGCTGAACAAATCCAGCCATTTTACAACCCAAACCTGCCGGGTCCACAAGTAACAAACCTCCGACATGTGACTTATTGACTCTGCTATCACTCAGTCTGCCAGAGCGTTAACTAAGAAATCTGGCCCTCATTGAAAGGCAATTAACCTATTATGCAAAGTAATTCATAAATCAAAGAGTTTACAAAATGTGCCGAGTTACAATCAGCCTTTTAATATAATATAAACATGGTAATGCAATTCTGTCAAGCTGCATGCATGTCATTGACATGATTGGAAGTTGGAAAGGCATTCAATAGAAATAAAGAAAATAATGCAATGCAATAATAACAAGGGTATAGGAATACATTTACTGCATGGCCAGCTTTTTTGCTGGCAGTTTAGTCGATCATGTTATGTGAAAAAGGTTAAAATAGATATCCTGATTATCATAATGTTGTGTGTACGGAGACCTTTAAACCATTCAAAAACAGCGAGAAGAACCCTTAATGGACAAAGTCTGTTTTGCCGTTACACGTAAAGAGGCTTAAGGAGAAAGGTTATGCCTCTGCACTGCTGTGTGTTTAAATAGTAAACCTCTCATAAAGCATGAACTTTTCAGGGCAAATGCCCCGAGGATTCAACCCTGGCCTTTGAAACTGATTCGCTATGACTTGTGCATGTCTAAATGTGGTATATGAGACTGCGCTCAGGGTGATGTGCTCCTGTGTCACGGCTGAGTGCAAGCACGACCACTTAAATATCGACATGTAGTTTATGACTGTGTGCATATTCAAGACAGAACGCTTCAAAAGATCCAATAATTTCTGTGTGTGCTTTATTAGGCGTGGAGGCTGGCTCAGGTTGTATGAAATGAGTGGCATAAGCGAGGGGCGTCTCGATTTCAAATGCCAATTGAGGCTGTCAGCGAGGCTCCTCACACTGAAGTATTATCTGAAATGAGTTTTCTTCATTTATCATCTTAAAGGGCAGTTGCTTTGCCGCTGATTAGTTTTTGTACACACTTGTCAATTAAAGGTCCCCAGAGCACTGTCCCCCGATGACTAAAACTGACGTGAACAAAACACGAGACGAAGAGACAGATGCTCGGTAATGCTTGGCTGATATGATGTTGATGAGACAATAGGCCACACACAAACAAAAGCTAATAAAAAAGAGAGTGTGTGTGTGTGTGTGTGTGTGTGTGTGCGCGCGTGTGCGTGCATGTAAAATGTAAAAATGTTGTGTTAATGATAATATTACAGAGTTAGAAGAAATACAATGTGTAAATAAAAAACATAACTACAATGCTCAGGTTTTCTTATTTAACT
Source organism: Chaenogobius annularis (assembly GCA_015082035.1). Classification (NCBI taxonomy): domain Eukaryota; kingdom Metazoa; phylum Chordata; class Actinopteri; order Gobiiformes; family Gobiidae; genus Chaenogobius; species Chaenogobius annularis. The sequence continues at coordinate 874,859 of BJKM01000124.1, read as the reverse complement.
TGATCTAAACTACTGCAAAGCCATTACTCCAGTGCAGTACAGTGATACTACATATCATCAGAGGAAGAAGAAATGTACTTAAGTAAAGTTTTTTTGTTTTTGCTTTTAAGGATTTATTTTGTCTCGTAGGCTTCACAAGACAGGACAGTCCAGCGTGAAAAGGAGATGAGAGAGAGGGGAGGAACCGGCATTCGAACCCACAACCACTCGACCACCAGGCGGCACCGTATCACATAATTGGGAAAGCTTGAGAATGATTAGCGAGTCAATAATTTCATTAACATCATTTTTCTTTAATCATTTTTGCCAAAACCCGGCTCTAACTCAAAATCTTAAGCAGGACGTCACATCCATTTCAGCAGGTCTTAAAGCTTAAAGAAAAATCCCCAAAATATAATATAGATTAAATAAAATGTACTAAAGAAAAGCACAGATACCTACACAATTTACTGAAAATGTACTAAAGTAAATCATAGACCTACACGTTTAACTTGCAGTACTTTTACTTTTGTACCACATTACTTTCCACCACAGCAACAGATTACTATTCCAACTTGCACACTAATTGCTGCTCGTACAAGTATAATCGAATCTGTTTTTGTAATCCTGCGTTGTGCCTTTTCGGAAATCAAGCTTGCAGTTTTGGTGTAAGAAAAAAAGCTTGCATTTATGTTCTGTGTGGGGAGCTTCTTGTAGATGCAGTGAATTAGAAAAATCAATGCAAAAACCCTTTGGTACAAAAGAGGCCAAGTGGAGGCCATCACACTGACCCCATCCACAGGTCTCTATTCCCATAGTTACTGTTGCTACGATACAAGGTTCAGCTCTGCAGGCTCTGATGGAGGGCCCACACTCATCCGGCCTGTCAGGAAAAAAGATATGTACACGAAGACTAACCATGACAACTGTGTCTGATCACACTTTGGCATTTAACAACTGTTTTCACTGTCTATAAAGTGCTTTTTGGATAATACTTACAGCCTTTAACATCCTGAAATGACCGGTCATTGTGGGTTAGCTGTACTACATCTAGCACAACCGAAAGGACAATAATGTCAAAACTACACAGAGTCTCTTTGAATAATATATAAAGGATACACAAACAGCAGCTTGTTCTTCGGGCAAACTTGTCTGCAATCAGCATGGTAATCCAATAAGCACATCACCGACGGTACATTTTAAAACTAAAATGCACAATCTGCAAAATGTAGTTGAACTTCGGGTTGAACTAGGTCTCAACCACAACAAAACCGTTCTGAACCTTGGCGTTAACAGGACTAAACCAGGTCTTTGATGAATTTTGCCATTAAATATTTTACAATTCACAAGAGACCAAACACTCGCACGGCCCTATAAGGCACAATTACCCAAGATGCAGTACTAAGCATCTCTGTTGTTCGTAATTATTATTAAAGTGCATTTCTGTTTAGTTTAACAGTGGGGATACATGGGAGACTACGCGCCACTTTCACTCAAGGCAAAAGTGTAAACATACTTTTATTTGACAAGGCTTTTCAAACCTGCATGTTCCCTCAGACACCGTTCTACAAAGTGCTATCCAAATGGGACCAATGAATAATATGATACACAGTGCATTTAAAATGATGGAGCAAAGCATGATGGGAGTTTGTATGTAAAATATGAATTAAACATTAATCACGACAGACATTTCACATGAAGTAGCCCTATTAGAGCAGTCTTGTGTGCTAAATACAAGGTTAGCACTGAATTTCTCCTGGTAGCACTGCATTCATAATCATTTGCGAGAAATGTGCGTTGTAAATAGTGCTGAGGGAAATATATTTGTGAGTTTTACTTCAACTCTGCAGGATTTAGAAAGAGTCCAAGCTAAATAAACCCAGGACAAATACATAATACATAACTTTAATGTTCATTGTAAACTGAAATATTAATATTAAACGACATTAGAAACGGATTCATTGACTTTCCAACAACAACTTTGAGTATGCCATTTATATGTAGTAGCCAGGTAATCGTAAATTTATATATGTGTCTAATAAGATATTATAAGGTTGACACTACATTCAACCCTCAAGTCTGCCACATTTAAAGCCCCCATATAGTATCTTTTAAAAGCAGCACATTGTGACAAAATGAGACCGATGCATGCTGTATGCTTCCAATAATAAGTATTTTACCTTTCACCGACCCAGAAGTAAAAATCGAAAGCAGCGCTCTGATTGACTGAGCTTTGGCAGTCTCCCAGTTTCATTTCACCATCTTAAAAAACACCTCCTAAATTCACGCATGCAAATATTAAAAGTGTACCAAATGGTTTTCGAGAGCTCGAGACTAGTAAGAGAGATTTAAATACATACAGGTACCCCAGCTTTATGGAGATGAGTTAAATAGTTTTGAAACCACAGCTTAAAGACACAACAATAGTATGAACTCAGGAAAATCAGGATTCAAGTTGTAACCTGGTTGAGTGCTTTAATTACAAGCCACCCAAAGATCTCATGCCCACACCAGGACTCCTCAATGTCCGAAACAGAGAAAGACAAACTAGACAGGGCAAATGAAGAAATTACAGAGGTCTTCACTGCGACAAAACCATGAATAAATCAAGGCTACACATTGACTAAACTAGAACTAAACAAAGATTATTGGTTGGCGCTTAGTCTCCCAGTCTGTATTAGAACTCATTTAACAGAAAATAAGCGTTGTAAACACCGTTGTGGGAAATAAATCCTGGAGATTTTTATTGCAGAGCTAACTCTTCTTCACGGTTTATTGGTGAAGAAACTGCCCGAGGCTTCGGTTTGGTCTGTGATAGTGGGAGCCCACACAAACACACGCACAGAAATCAGAAGTTAAAAGTCAGAATAGAGTGAAGCTGCGGAACCAACACAGAACACTGAATATAAATGACTGGAGTTTCTACCTCGGCTAACCTCGCGCACAGCTTCAATATCGCAGTCCTCCCCCAAAGGTAAACTATCCCGCTAAGCAATCCAACAAAATGTGACCCTCCGCTCTCTCTGTAAGAGAAAATCTAACCCCTAAGACAGTGCACCAGGCGGAGAATGGAGAGGAGGGCAGCTCAAATGCAGCGTCTCAATACACAGAGGTAATTGTAACCTTCTGCATCGGAGGACAGTTATTAGAGAAGTCACAGCCGTCACTCGACCGACCTGACGCTATATGTGCTTAGATACTGCCTCCAGAAAATACACACACAGCGAGATAGCTGAAAAACAAATGCCAAAATATAATATAATAGTGTTTCTACAATTTCCAATTCAATTTCCTCTCCCTGACCCGCGGTAACAAGAGAAATCAATGCAGCCGCCAGTAAAACATTCTCAATTGAAAGATGCAATAACTTTTTGGAGGGAGGCATAAGCACAGACTAGATCTTTGTAGAGGGAAATTGCAAAGTAAAATTCATAAAATGCCCAGTAACTTTGACAAAATTGGAAGTAAATGCACATTTTGAAAAAAATGCTTCCCAGAAAGTATTTTCAACAGTTGAAAAACAAAAAACCTTTACTTCTATTTAATAGTGCCACAGCTGGGGTTCCTGATTTTCAAAGGAAAGGAAGGTAGTGTAAACTTTTACCATCAGCATGAACTTGTTCCAAAGTTGGTATATTATGCTTAGTGTGGCTTGAATCCACATTTAAATGTCATCTCTACATTAGTATTTCATGTTTTCTAATTTAAAATCATGTCAAACACATCTTAAAAATTACAATTTTGTTCCCAGTGCAGTATTTAGGCACTGCAGCGCCCAATGCTGTCAGCTGAGGGAATCAACAATGGAAATAAATTAATAAATGAAGACATTAGGCAATGTGACTGCTTTGCTAATAGTGCCATGTGTTTGTTGTGAATAGAATTTGACCACACAAAGTCTCAGAACAAGTCGGTGATGGTTTATGGGCTTTCGTGTGTCTAATCTGTGACGTAGGCCTAAGTATCTGGGGGAAAACTGAAACAGAGCTCAAAAACAGGATTAATGAAACAGGTGTGAATGACGCAAAATGCAACTCCAGGTATGTTTTTGATGAGGGAACAATGCTATAATATGGCTAAAAGATCATTTTGGGGTATATGTGTCTTTTAAGCACATAATATTCACATGCATGAGTTTGTCTTTGTGCAGCCAAACCACGCCCATCCCAACATGAAACATAGCCACAAATCAGATCATTTGCATATTTTAAAACTTATGGATGCAGAGAGTGCCCCAAAGTGCTGTATTAACAATATAGTCCATAATAAGTCAAGTCAAGTGCATAGCTTTAAAAAATATTTTCTTGATACAATGACCCTTGACAGAAAATTCATTCAACGATAATTAAGATAATTAACATGATATCTCACTGAAATAGATTGCGATTTAATATTGGCAATGTATATTATGTTTTTTTTTAATACAAACACATAAATAAAAAACATAAACATACATTTGCACTGTATACATTAAAGTTCATAGTGAGTAATGCTATGGGTGTTAATTGGCAATAATAATAAGCACTTCAAAAATTGTCTGTGCGGTTGTACATTTTATATTTGTGACAAAAGTAAATTTTTTAAGCATCTAGAATGATCAATTAGAGCAGTATCAAAGCCATAAGCATCAATACTTAGAATTAATTTGCACATCACTGAAATGGGAAGAAATCTTTGCACCAAAAGCAAGAACACAGTAGTTTCCAGAATGTGTAATGTCTTTCAGTCTTCTTTTTTTTTTTACTGATGACTGTAGCAGCACCAACATGTGGATGGAGTTGTTTGGACTTGTCTACATGGCTTCATCGGAGCTGTTCACAGTGGCTGAAACAGTGGCAGTCTTTATCCGTGTTTCATTGTGCTGTCAACTCACTGTTAGAGCTGTTCTGGCTGGATTCGTGTGTGACAGTGCTCAGTGTGTACTGCTTTGGTCTCGGGGCTATCTGCTCACACCACATTTTTGAAGACAAACAAAGGACAGCCTTGATATTGAGAATTGAAAATCAAAGTTTGATAATCTTGATCATCAAAACAAAGCAAAGGCCAACTAACATTTTCTGATAACAATACTAAGTAAAGCAAGTTTTGAATTAATAGCAGTTTCTTTCCTCACATTTCCCCCTCCATTTTTTTATTATACATATAGTAGCTATATGTATGCCTCACCAACCAGTACTCTTTGTGCTGGTCCCAAAAATGGAGAAACAAAAGGTAGAATCTTGAACACAACAATATGTCAAATCAGCGTAAATTACATTCAGCTTGAATTTTCAACTATAACATATAAAGTATTGTATTTTTCAATTAGGTTTATGAGAAACAATCCATTGTAAAGGCAGCCAAGCCTCAGCCAACAAAGACATATTGCTGCAGTACAGCCATTTACCGGATCCTATTTGGTGGAGAATACCACTGCATTTGACCTCTGACCTGTCTCTGTAAATCTATTAACAATTAGCCTGCCCTTTTTTGCCACAGAATCGCTCTCAGACTCCTTTCATGCTATAGCTACACCATATTGTCCTTCTCCAATGAAACCTCCCCATGCTTGTCTCCCCATCACACAAAAGGACCACTTCTTCCCCTGCACGTCCGAGGAAAAATGGATGAAGGTGAGTCACTGGCCATAGATGGGAGAAAAAGGCCAAACAAGTGAAGCGTGAAAGTCTGGAAATTCTCTTCAGCAAAAGAAAGCTTTCAGGGTGCAGAAAATGGTCAAATGTTATTTCTCTTCTGCTTTTTTCCACACACAAGGAAACTTGAAAAGCTACAGTTACAGGGCTTTACTGACCATCCTATTTCAAAATGGAGGTCTTTTCAAATGTTGTGTGCCACTTTGACCACCTGGGATCCTCTCTCTCACTCTTTCGACTAGCTGCATGAAACAGTGGAAAGCTTTATAAGTGATATGCCATCACGTTCTCCTGCTTTAGCCCTATAGCCACAGCTTAGCCCAAACCCATGCAGGGAAGCTATCTGCCGCAGCTTGACGTCCTATGGGTTCTTGTGTGAGTAAGTCCACCATCCACTCTCCCTCCTTCCATCATGTTTTAGAGGCTTTATCTGTTCATTGATATTCAAGATGTTATTCCAGCAGATGTGACATGTGAGTCTTTCAAATGTATTTCCTTTACAGTCCTATAGAAGTACATATTTTTGGCGTAGATATTTTTTGACTGTTTATTTCTAAGGGGGCTTTTGAGATCCTATACTATTTTAAAACCAAAGATATACTTTACTCACTAAAAGAACACTTTTGTGGCCACACCACCTTTTCAATGCCTGGTCAGATCTCAGGAGTTAAGCAGGTTTGGGCCTGGTTAATACTTGGCTGTAAGACTGTTGGGAACTGGTGCCTAATCGTTTTATTATCATAGTGGCACCAAAATCTGCGTTGACTATCAAGTATTTTCATTAGAATACAAATTTGAATTCACATAGGACTGTACTTAATGCTTACTTCCTTGCTATCAGTGTTGGAGCACCATCGTCTCCTGCGAGAAATACATTGGGATTTGCAGCAGCAGCAATTGCCATGCTGAACAGTGTGGTGATGAAATGACTGTGAAGAGGCAGCACTCACTTAATTGTCTCCACAACAGTTTTGTTCCATCATATTAGAGCTGTTAAACAGGAGCTGGAGCTGTGTCCTCTGTATCAAACTCTCATCCCATCACACTCCCAGGACTATTGTCTTTGCCCACCACTGAACGCAACAATGAAGGCTTAGTTACTCCACAACTTCATGACAGCCATCTTGAAGAGCTCCCCCGAGATTTCACCTTGTCATGTAAAGCGTACATTATGCAAATACAACTCTAAGACAAAAACGGTATGCTTTCTGTTTCTTTTACTTAACCATCCCACATCTTCACACGTCATAAGACTATTTTGACTTGTCCTTGGCTCAAAGGCAGAACTACTTGAAATGCCTTTAGATTCGGTGCGCCCACATCAAAGCTAACCGGAGCTTATTTTCGAGTATTTTTCACCCCGAGGCAACAAGCTACTTCTGAGGTTGCTGTATTCCCAGTAAATAGCTTGGTTTTCTGTTTCGAAGATCCCAGCAAAGCACCATCTAACAGGGAGTTGTGGTTTTGGACCTAGGTGCGCTCCACTCCACCAGAGGTACAGCAGCAGCGGACAGGATTCGCGGTTTATAATGGTTCTGCCGATTGCTTTCCAAAGGTGTTGCACAGTCCACCCCTGAGTGCATCCAGGTATCAGAGCGGGCTCGCGGGGTTGACTTTGAAACATCAAACTTCTCTTCTGGGCGTTTGATGGCCTGTGATGTATCGCACAATTTACACGCTCCTGCTTGCTTTCATCCATTGCCTGTCTTGGGAAAATAGCTGCAATAATATACTCCATAGGATGCAGGTAAGCGTATGGGGATTTCAGTTCAACTACATGCTTCTAGAAGTCATTTGTGAGATGTTATGAATGTGTTTGCAAGAGATATTACCCATGTCGGTGTTAATAGGCTGTCGGTGTAGCAGCCTACAATTGATTTTCACGAAGGAAATGAGAAAAAACATGATATTATCAACCAATTTTTGCCACATGATAACCTGCATATAGTAATGTTAGAGGACTGTTTACAGCTAAGCAAGGCAAATTAAAGTGTAATGTTTGTAGCTGGACATGCGTTTCTAGACTTGTGCCAAACCTCAATAGCGGGTCAGTTTATATTTATCCTAAAGCAAATGACATTACATTTTTAAGAACAAATTTGAATAACAACATTTTCAAAAGTCAAACTGAATAAGTCCCTCTTTAAATGCTGCAACTCCTCACAGTTGCTCGTGGTGATGTACTTGGTTCCTTTGTGTAATGGCTGCAGCAGCGAGGCATGATGCCTCAGAGAGCACAGCATCCTTCATTCACCACTGCTTGCTGTGATTAGTCTTGTGCCTTAAACCATATATAAAAATTCATTTCAAATGTCTTTTAAAAACCATAAAACATCCACGCTGACTTCAGGCTGAATTGCTGTAGGCCATCTCTAATCAGTTCACTCTATGCTCCATTTAGCCTCTGTGTCATTAACGATAATACAAATAAAATAAGTGTTAGGCACTTTGGATTTTTCCGTGAATCCTCTCCTCACCAACTGTCAATAATTCCTACTGATTTTTCCACCGTTTCCCACGCTCGCAGTGCATTTGTGCTGAACAAATTCCAGTTAATTACAAGGCAAATGGTACAAAATGTGCTCTGTGACCATTATAATCCTGTTTGCCATGCTCAGCAAGGATGCATCACTCTTCACACCCACACAAACACTTGCATGCTCCGACAATGAAAATACTGATACAAAGAGTCCACTTATAAGACACACACAAACCAACTCTGCAGCCTCTGTTACAAGAGAGTTAAGAAATGTGATGTGAATTAAAACAGAATGCAATGGTGAGGAATTACATTAAAATAAAATAACATTTCAGGAACAAAATGGCATCTCTTATCCCGAATCGTGCTTACTAAAAGATCTAACGGCTAACATGCGCTTGAGCCAAATGCTACAAGGACTTGAGGAAGTGTTCAGATCAATGCAGCGATTCCCATTTTTTGCCCTCATCAGAATCAGAATCAGAATCAGAAAGGGTTTATCATCGTGGGTTGTTTTGCATTTTGAATTTATCTTTAATCTGTTTGATCACCCAACACACTGCTGAAAATATACCTGTTTTTATAGGTTTGTAGCATTAGATTCTGTACTAATTTGAATTTTAACCCAACTTTTTCAGAATGAAAAGGTTGTACACCAGCACTTCCAAGCATACGTGCTGTACAGTCTAATGTGTTAACACAGATGCAGAATTTCCACACTTTGCACAACCCTCCTTTGACTTTGACCAATATTGTGAAATAGTGGTAGTATTCCGGCAATGGGAGCTTTAATGAAAGGTTCTGCGTGGAGGCATAGACGCTTGGTTGGTCTAATGAGATCCCTAACTGTTTGTGCCATCTGCCCGACCCAAGTCACGACATTAACTATGCATCCACGCTAGAATCCAGACCTATCTGTGATGAAGAAACCCTCGTCTCCACAGTGCCAAATGCTGATGCGCAAACAAACAAATGCATACTTCACCAAATCCCAAACATTACTTCAGCACTCTCAATTGTAATGGCTTTGGGGATGTTGTGACTATGCATCAGACTCAAGAACAATGATTGTACTGTAGGGCTAAATGCTGCATTATTTTAGTGATAACAGCAAATTAAATACTTAAAGAATGTTTTACTTTTGCATCTGTTAATGATGTAGTTTAAGTATAGATGAATCTAGGCTTTAAGTATAAATATTTTAGTGGAACAGTGAAAAATGTCGCATTGCCATTTTATGGACAAACGCTGCGATAATGAAGGTTTATGTTTTAAGTAGTAGTAGGATTGTCTTCAAAGTTCAGATTTTAATGACCGACAGCAGAATTGATATTTGAGGGATGACTGAAATATGAACCACTAAACTAATATAAGAAACCATGCATTTCAGACATGGATCCATGATTTCAGAACATGTTTGTTGAGGTCTAAAGTACAGGTTTAGGGGGCTTTAGACATGAATACAAATAATATGGGATTGTTTGTAGCCCAATATGCAACCATTACATTTTCAATCTCTGACTTATCTTTAAATATTTCTTACCTCAAGAGATTGGGAAGGAAAAACAGAAGACTGGGCAATTACTTAACTGGAAATTAAAGATGCACTATGTAACTTTTCTGATGGAGGGTCTGTCACCTGCTTGCCTTCATGGAAATGTTATTGCTTTGCCTATAATGGTCAACAATATGGCACCTGTAATTGAACAAATGCAAGATAGATAAAATGAATGCTGTGAAACTGGGAAATATTCCAGGCGATGTAAACTCTAAAGCTTCAAGTTTGTATCGGCCCAGCCAAGTGTCCTCTGTTCAAAGTAATACCTTTTTGATTTGCCGTAGCTTTTAAGCAGTATTGATGTGTCCGGGAGAAGGCCATGCTCAAGTCAAACTCATCTGCAGTTTTCCAGGGCGCCATTGTTCGGCCGGCCGGGGAGAGGTCACCGCCACAGAGGAGAATAAATGTGCAGTGATTGACTAGTCTCTGTTGGAGAAATGAGTTCTCCATTCATTCACAGGCTTCCAGAGGTGAAACGTCCTTCAGCAAAGTAAACACAATCTGACAGGACTCGGCGGCAAACCCAAAGACACAGCATGGAATGGGCCGTGAGGAACAAACTTCTCCCCACTGCACCCTCCAACCCGCTGTCCCGCCTCAATCCAGGCTTAGGCAAAGACAAGGGTGGAGTACAAGATCAGCCAGACAAATATAACTCAATAGCGTTGGATCCAAAAGAAGTACGATAGCCATCAGAACAATGTGAAGCCACTTTGTGTGATTACCTACCAGGCACACATTCTGTTCAAACACACACACAAAAATGTAAAAAAAAAGACCAAGAAATAACAAAGAAATAAAGTCTGGTAAGCTGTAAACAGAAGAGAACAAAATGTGTCTCAGTAAAATAAATAATAAAATCAACAGAGAAACTTATAGCATGACAAATCTGAAATACTACAACTGCTACAACATTTAATCATCATTATTAAACACAATATTATATGAATGGGCGCCTAGGAACAAAGTATTTCTGAGGAGTTTTTGTCATTGCCCCAAAATGTATCTGTAAAATGGTTTCCACCCTACATCATCACCATCTGTTTCAACTTCTTGTTTATAGGCAAAATTTTGAGGGCATTTACCCATTCCAAAAATATTGTATTTTGTTTTGAATTGCAACAACAACTGTGTTTTTCATCGCTCTGAAATCCAAGGATATAAGTGCCTCCAGGTTTGAATGTAGATCCACATATGTTTAAGTGTTGTGTGTGTCTACTGTCCTGGGTCCTGTTAAATCCTCCCTTGTGAAAGGCAAACAGAATCCCGGCGCTCATCAGAGAGACAGCTTAGCCCTCCTCCTGGTTTGTTTAAATTGCAGTAATCTGGCACACAGATCACATGTGCAGCTAATTGATGGATTTGCCCGAGGATCTGAGAGCTGTTGATCTCCTCTGTGTTTATTTTCAGAAGGCAGATGCTGTAACCCTTGCCTTGCTGAAGAAGCAGGTGGTTCCTAAGGCAAAAGCACAATGTCATGAGCTGTGACGCGGCCATCAAAGGGTATGCCACCGACTATGTATAATTACAAAAAGACATGCCGGGGTCTATGTTGTTTATAAGCATTGATAATTCAAACCACAGTGTTGTCTGATGTTTGTCTTAACATGCTCCACAACAACTTTCTCAGTATTTATTTTCTATCTGTAAGTATGCCCAGCAACTGTTTTTTTTTGTGGTAAAATCTATTCTAAATCAAGATGCATGTAACAGCACTCACCAGGGGGCAGAAGAGAAAAGCCAAAAGTACCTGTGGGAAACAGTCCAGTAAACATTCTCGTACATGTGGGGTCTTTTTGCATGTCATTGTAATAAAATGAAGGAGCCTCGCATGTGTGCTTGGGACTGGAGCTGTGTTGTGGTTGAGGCAAGCAATGATCTATTTTTTCCCATTACCCCTCTGCATACGTGTGGTTCATTTACATTCATGGTTATCCAGATAATGAAGCTTTCAATCCGGGAGATCCTGTGGTGAGAACAATGAACCCAATTACCTCCTGCCGCCTGTGAGATGGGATGGCAGACTCCGAGACAGATGGGAGAGGCTGCACTCGGCCCGCAATCCAATCACATTCATCTCGCCTGCTTTCCGTTCCCTGTTCATGTGTTCTGCAGCAACTTATCAACAGGCACAGGCCAAACAGCCCGGCATCATTACATCACACACCTATGATTGTGCAAACACACACTCATGCAGTGCCAGGTCCCTGAGGTCCACTCGACCCCCTACCATCTACTCCCAGTTTCCCACCTCCCTCTGCCTCCAACAACATAGCTCTCGTTGATCGGAGGAGTTCACATACTTCATGTGCTAAAGGAGAAGGATGTGCTCTGTACACTGAACTTCAATCATGGTCTACTTATCGGGTACCAGTGTCCCGCAACACTCCAATCAATTAGAGAAAGATCAGTTGCGTTTTTCTATGGCCCAGGAGCTTTAAAGAACTCATCAAAAGTGTATTCAGCTTGCCATTCTTAATTAAATAAATAACAGACTTATTAAAAGCATGTTTGACATTGAATCTGTAAATATAAGTTTGATAAGTTGACATTCAACTCAAGCCAAGGCTATGTGAGCCTGGACCTAGACACTGCTTGGGGGAATGAATTCCACTATGAGATAATTAGCCAGTGATTGCATGAGAGCTGATACCAGTTCTGCATAATATTCCAATATTTGCAGCATGTTTCATGCAAAAGATAGCATATCTTATATTCTGACCCCTAATTTTACACTGAGATCAATAGTAATTGACTTAGTGGTCAATGTGGTTCTTGAAGTTTTTCATCACTATTGCTGCTATCAGTCAAACTATTATAGGCCAGTGTAATTTGTTAGTGGAATCTGCATGTTAATGCTCATAGCACTCCCCAGTGTGACATATTGGTGTTTTATGTTAATGAATGTCAGGAGAAGAGCTCAGGGTGGACAGCGCACACACACCTGTCCACTGCGCACACTCACACAGCAGCCCTGGGATGCATTATTGATAAGCTACTAATTACGCTTGTTGCAATTTCAGCTGACCTTTCCTGGGAACATCCTGTATCATTACAAGCTGCATTTACTTGAAATTGCAAAGGTAATCTACACAGCACCATCCTGTTTTACCTCCAGCGTCTCCACCATCACGCTCACTGTTGTCGGTGCCGTCAGTATAAGCCTGGGTCACATGTTTCCATAATGTTAGTGGGGTCTTCATGGTCTGAGGTAACATGGTGCTGAGCCTCACAGTGAGAACCCAAAGGTTATGACGACCACATACGGCTGTTCATGGTTTTGTGTGCTACAAACTGCCTCATCATCACACTACTCCACCATGATCTTCTAATGAGACTGTAATGCAAACAGGCTCTAACCATCAACAAACATCCCTTGCTGTTGTTTTACATGCAAATCTACACTTGATAGGGTTCACATACACAGCACAGGTAACAAACAATTCTTCTGGAAATTGGAGTATATATCTCAACAATTCCTTAAGCTTAGAATACACGAAATGCAACAACATGCCTGAATAGAACGAAGACAGCGGTTTGCATGTGGCTGGGATATACCAGGTGAGATGGTGCAGGTAGGGGCGACACCTGCTGAAGGATTAATGGTCTCGGGGGAAGCCAAGGTAAGCCCGCTGCTCCGGGTTGACGTCTCTGTACTTGTGAGAGCACAGAAATTAGCCAGCCAATGCAGTGAATAATGGCCTGAGCGCTTCCATCAGTCCCATTTAACAATGCATGCAGAGGAAAATGCAACCACAGAGAATAAAGTAAATGTTGTCTCCTGGGCATGTGCACGCGGCATGGAACAGTTTATCACATCAGAGCTGGAGTGTGAATGCAGCAGAAACATTGCACGAGCATCCGAACATAGATAAAGCATTTTCAGTTTTACTTCTGCATGTTGAAAGGAAGTGTTAGACTCTCATAATGAAGCCAGTGATTATGGTGTGCACCAAATAATCAAGATATCACAAATTATTCTATGAAAACAAAATTCTTATTAAGTCATTTTTTTAATAAAAGATACATCTGATCTTAAAGCTCATGTAGTTAAAAGTGCTACTTTATATACAGCATATGATGATGATGATTATTACTTTGTTTGATCATCTCTGTGGTAAAGATATCATAGTATCATGTATCATAGTTATATATAGCTATATGGTTTGTAAGAAATCTTGAAAAATAAAGTCTATTGTCAATGTCATCAAAAAGCGTAATTCCAACAAAAATGCAGGGACAATTTAAAAGCAACCGACACTTTTTGTTGTTGTTGAGGATTTAAACTATGATTTAACAATATAAAGGCGTTATCAGGTATTATTATTAACTATTGAGTAATTTGATGTGGATTTAGACCCCCATTTACAATATGGTTGCTATAAGTAACAGTTATCGAATTACCTATGTCACATCTGCTGCTTATGTCCAACCACGATGTAACATTATACACGTCACAAAAATTGTCAAATTGAGGGAATATAAGCATATTTTAAAGAAAAATCCTCATACAATCATGATAAGAATGTTTTTGTGAAACATGTCATATGCACTTTAAAGCATCTATTGACCAGAATTGAGTTGACGCACTGTAAATGACATTTCTTGTACAATAATTCTCGTCTGGTCCATACTCTTTTTAGTCTTTTTATATTATCTTCCACAACATACAGTATAAATTCCACTTCCAAACTTTCTTTCCTCTAACTTTTTTGGCTCTCACCACATGGGGCTGATCCTTTGTTAGTCTGGGTGATAAGCACGGTGGCTAAGAATACTGAGTTCTTCTTGTCAGGACGGTGGGATGGACGGTTGAGAGGCGGTGGTGGTGGTACCTGCATAGCGCTCTTCCTGCTGTCTCAGACTTTGGCCTATCCAGTGCTATCCTGGCTCCCACTAATGACCACACAGGCTCCCCAGGGACAACAGCTGCTGCCATCCCCCGCTCCTCTGAAGGCTTTGAAGGGGACATGGCAGCTCGGGCGCGAGCTGGCTGAGCTCCTGCCTATAGCGGAGGAGCAGCGACGCGGGGACAGGACAGACAAGCGTGTGGTGCCAGCAGGGTGGCTAAGCCTGCTAAAACTCCAGCCAGCCAATTTACTTCCTCCCCATGCCCAAGCTGGCTGTGTAATGGAGGAACAGGGGACCGCATGCTGCTAGGTCTTCTATGCTTTTACAGGTAAACAGTACAGAAGGTTTTCGCAAGGCATTTTTCTGTATGCATTGACTGAACTAAAAAGGGTCAAAGGCACACCATGCTTCTCTACAACCCAATTTGATCGATTAAGCCAATGTTGTTGTTTTTTTTTTTCAGAATTGAACAGCTTCATGCAGGACTAGAGCAATATGACAAAACAATTTTTAAAGTTTTTTCCCTCATATTAATAGATCATGATTTTGAATTACATTTTCTTGTCTTATTAAAAACAAATACAAATCAACATGATCATTCATACAAAAAGAGTAAAAATTCTTCTTCCAAAGCCTGAGCTCTGCTGTATCCCACATGCTTTTTCTGGCAGAAAATTGGTTGTAGACCTCTCAATTAAAAACCTAGATCTTGATTCAAATTTGATTAATTGCTCAGCCCTTGCTCCATGACTAAATGAGTAATGGTAAGAAAGAATTCACAAAAAAACTGCAAAGTATATGGAAGCAACAGTTTTTGTTAGAATTGTAGTAAACTGTAATCATCAAAAAACTTAATAGATCAGGATAAATTAATATATAATATAAAGTATATATTATAATATTATATAATAAATATATATATATATAATATATAATATATATATTATATCTATATATATAATATATATATATATATATATATATATATATATATATATATATATATTTCTGATCTATGAATGATGAATTTGTTACACAACAAAACACCGCTACAGGCAACAAGGCTGTCTGGCAATACAAGATATTGATATTACACATTTCTATTTAGATGTGGCACATTATTATATAAATGTAACCATATTCATTATAACCTGGATTGGCATTAGTCAAATCAAATAGTCTAGCTTTAAGCTCCTGTCTGTGAGTGTGTCCTGCACTCACTTTGGCCCCTGGACAAGCTTACCCTTTTGACTATTTGCAAAGAGAGAAAGTGCCATATGAAAAAAGAAGTGAGCTGGCCGTGCTGGAAGGGGGTGGACGCTCTTCCTAATCATTCAGTCCACGTTCCCACTGTTCAGATAAGCAGCACAGTGCCTCCAGTGAGCCTCCCCGCTCCTGTCCATGGCATACATATACTTTAACATGGCTAATTTGTGCGAGTCTTGCCGCGCTTGCACACTATTTAGAGATACACTTCAGATTTCACTAGAGAGCCACTGAACCGTGCGTCGGGATAGAGGTCAGAATAAATAGAGCCGTTGCAACCCAGGAGGAATGCATTTTAAATATCTTTTGTTTCAATGCCCATTGTTTAGTGGCAAACTGTTGAAGCAGCAATCAACACCACTGCGGATATACTATGTTAAGGCTCATGGTGAACACGGCTAATTGGGAATAATTCGCTTGGGCTAAATAATCAACAAAAAAGCACATTTAATTAAGTCCTTTTTATGCTGTGACTGTTAAAACATCAATATGTTCCTTATCTTTGTTTAAATTAATGTAGGATTAATTTATCCCCACTCGTTTTCATAATCCGTCCAACCCTGAAATATCTTATGTTCGCCTGCAAATTTGTCCAGCTCTGACTCACTTTGATACTGCATTGTTTGCATAGTTTACAGGGCATATGGCGACTTCTGTGAACACTTTTATTTCACATGCCCAATGCTGATAAGAAACTACACTGGATCAAAGTGTTATTATGGTGTTACATTGTTTAATATGCCTTTATTTGAGAAGACCATGACTTAAATATATGGGCTTCTGTTATAAGTCTTTTGAAAGCAAGTACAAAAATATCCAAAGAAAGTTGCAGTTCTTTATGCACAAACACACTGACGGGAAATTAAGAGAAATGTGCTCAAATTGAAAGCCCACTCTTGACAAAGGCTGGCTCAAACTATATATTAGGACTGCGCTAAATTGAATAAGAGAAGAATAAGGCGCTGGTGGCTGAGAAAATTTTGTTAGATGAGAAAATGTAGTTTCATGTGACAGCTTCTGGACTGTTCTTTTTCCTCTGTGTTTACAAAACAATTTGTGAGAGTGTGCTGAACCAACTTCCCTCTAACAATGTGTTATCAGACAGAGAAAAACAAGAGAGAATCAATAGGACCTGTGGTCATGTATAATTTGCAGGGCCAGCACCTGGCTGCCAACAAATAAAGATTTTTTTTTCCCTAGCAAGTTGCATTCACGGATATTGGACAATTTTGTTGGTAGGTGGCTATTTTCACCAAATCCTGTTGGTGGGTCATCTGAAATGATTTAATCTGTGTAAGCTCAGTGGGCGCACACAGCACTGTCCCTACGTACAGACCCCGGCTCTCTATGTTAATACACAAACTGCATCTGGTCCAGAGAAACATCAAGGCTACACTGGCAGCAGAATCCATCTTTTAATTGCACTGAGTTGAGTGTGGAAACGTAGCCGTGTGTTTGAATCTGCGTGTCAGGACGGTTGGCAGGCTACGGGGCTGTATTGGCCACTCTAAGTCCTCTTTTCCCTGAACCAGCTGGGACCCTCCTGTCTGCCTCCAAACAAGCTCGGCCCCACTCACAAACCCTGAAAGGTGCCATTCAGCCTCAGCTCCACAGACACACACATAGTACAAGCACACGGGCGCACACACACGGGCGCACACACACGGGCACACACACACACACACATACACACATACACACAAACACACACATGCACACACACACACAGACCAAAGACCAGCTTCTGCTCCTCCACATCACCTCACCTTCCCACATTTAACAAGCCAAGACAAACACAAAGTTTCCACTCAAGCCTTGTACAAGACAACTTTGCAGATAACATAAAATGAACATAACGTGTTTACATTGGAACAAATCAATGTAATTATCCAGGTCCGGCAACTCAATTACTATATACAGATCTTCCTTAGATAATATTTTATGCTTGCAGGGGGTACAACTGGAGCTGGCTGATATGACATCGGCCACAACTAATCAATTAAGGCTTTGACTAACTAGATTTGTAATGTAAAAATGCTTCAATTAAACCTGTATCCTCTCTTATCTGCTACATAATAATTAACAAGACATCTTATACATTGATCGTGGATGTCGGTGTTCTTATATTTTTTTAATATTTCATGGATTTAACTTTTTGTTCAAATTGAAGCATTGAGACAAGATCTTTATAGTTAATGACCTGATGTGAGATTTGTTTGCAACGCTATCTCAATTTCCTTTACTGGTATATGATGGTGAAAACTTTTTGCGACAGTTTTTTTTCCCTTTTGCTTTAATTTTCATTTTTATTGATTTTGTACTGACACTCAAAGTGGACATTTGAGCATTTGAATAAAGCTTTTTTTTTTTTAAATGTTTGTACTTATTGATTTTGAAAGTTATTGTAGGAACCACTCTCTGAATGTATGGTCATTTGAGCTGAACAAAAATCAAAAGAGCAAAGAGCAGAAAACCTCAGCGTGAGCAGGGTTGCACATTGAACCTACCGACCCTGTGGTGGAGGTACTGTACTTCCCCAGAGCTACATTTACCCTTTAGCCGCAGTCAGAGAGCAGGCCTGAGACGACCAGGCTTCTGTAGTGTGGAGGGAGCGTGGAGGGAGCGTGGAGCGTGGGGCATCAAGGGAACCAAGGAGAGCGAGACGAGTGAGGAAATGTAGCGTTGAATCCTAATGTCAGATCAGACGGTAGCGAAGATCTCTCCTGCCAGCGGCCTAAGAACAAGTATGTTCCTAGCCTGTATCAAGGCTAAAATATTGTGATCTTTGATTATTCCCTTTTTCACCTTTCATTAATGTCACAGTGGTGAAGGCAGAGGCAGGCTGACACACACCCACACACACACACACAGGAGAAGAAAGCCTTTCACACACGTGGAGCAGAGATAGCAGCGTTTTGACAGTAGCCTTTGTTTCCTGTGTGCTGGCGCTGGATGTTACTTGTGCAGCTGTAGGTCACATTCGTTTCAAACTGAGACGCAGGGCTCTGTAGTCCAGAGCAGCTTTGATGTGCTGTTTATGGGTGGCTGTGATAAGAAAGGAAATTGCTAATTTGCTCTCATAGCAAGCAACAAAAAAGAAAGGGCATTAATAAAAAAATTCCATGGAAGGCATCACTTTTACAAGCATCAACTACACATCATTTAAGCCACCAAAGCGGAAATCCAACGCAAGACCATTTTAAATCTCTTAAGAATTATAAAACAAAAATAAAATCAAACTTATAAAATCACAGGGTCAAATTCTCCAGTGTGTTACTCAGTTTCAAAAACATAATCCATCCAGTTTTAGTCTTCTTAACTACATTGCCATCGTGACAAAAATACAGAATTTTTAGAAACTTGAGGTTGCTGTACAGAATCCCAAAATAACACAGAAATTGAGACATCATTGAAGAATCGGGAGCATACCAAGACAAAGGTTGTCAAATAGGAGGGACCACCACACAGCAAGTGGACTTCAGTGCCTCTGCGCTCGTAAACCTCAGTCCTTCCTTGACCCAGGAACAGTTCAAATTCAGACCATTGTTGTCCAACAGCATTGCATACCTTTCACATAACACTTCTGCTATTACCATATGCTATTATGTTATGCAATTGTCAAATCAAAATTGTGGTCCTTCGTGTTAGCATAGAGCTAGTGTTAGCATAGATAGCATAGAGACCATTACCTGCAGCAATAATTTAATAGTGAACAATGCACGAGGTTCAAGAGGAAGTTTTGGGTCAAATTGAAGAAGAGTCAACTGCTGACAGTATGCTGCAACAGTGTGTTTTGATTTTGACATTAAGTGACCAGCTTGGTTCCAGTTGGCCATATTAGGCTTATGGCACTCCAGTAGGGCAGCTGTTGTGGGCTTTATAACTGCCGGTAACCCTAAAGCGTAGTGTTGCGGTGGTTCTGCTCCCTTGCGCCATGATAACATTAATGCAAGGCAGATGTCCCAGAACAGGTCTGGAGATCTCCTTAATATTAAACTTGTGGAATGGCCTTGGTTTTAACTTTAGTCCCCCTGTCGATTTTCTTGAGTTTCTCCTGTGGCTTTTAAGAGCAAAACAATATTGACCAACAATATCTTCCACATCAACAACAGCCGCGCCATTCTCTTCCCTAATGGTAGGAAAATCAATAGGTAACGAATGGGCTTATTTATATTTCAGGCAATGATGTGCTATCTTGTGGCTTTTGTGACAAGTTTATTGCTGTGGGGGTGATGCTGGGAGTGTGCGTCATGTAACAAAGGGAAAGATGTGTGTAGGTTGTATTCTGCAGTTTGTCTTTGTATAGACTCTGCTGCACCTCAGCTATTAGCCACAGAAGCCAATCAGTCAATGCAAAGACAGCTCACCAGCTCAGATCCTCCTCAATAACTCGCCTCCACTATCAAAGTCCGCTTTGAAGTCAAAATTGGTTCAAGTGTCAGGTCAGAGTTCTCTCTGCTAAAGGTGCAGTCATTTGAACACTCATTCTGTCTATTCCCCAAAGGAGGACAGGTCTCTTTTGTATATGGACCATACCGGTTTACCTGATATATGGAGCCATCAATAGTACAGAGGGCAGTAAAATGGATTAAAGAAACAAAGGCAAACAAAACAGGACCTTACATCTACAACTATCAATGGAATACCTAAAAAATCTTGCAAAAATGTGGGGAAAAGAACATGAAGATCGGCAGAGCCACAGAGTCATCCACATCAATGCTGAGTACAAGTGCAGCTTTATATAATGGGACTCATTCAGGAATACACACATGAATAATGATGTTAAAAGCTCCGTCTTCATGCAGCGTAGCAAAGGCTAGCCTAATCATTGGTGACTGCTGCGGTTTTACAACCTGAGAATGACTGTGCTTCTCTCTCCATTACCTCTGCACTCGTCTGACTGGCAGATGGGTGAGGGAGGCTGGATGGAGAGAGGAGGCTGCTGGGTAATCATGGGACTGTGTGTCACGGTGCGTGCGCGATCACGGACCTATTTGTCGTTTGAGGAGGTGACACGGGAAAGGCAGGGGAGACGTGGCTGGGCCTCATTTAAAAGCCCCCTTTACACTGCCCACTCAAGCAACCCTGGCATTCCCTAATGGAGCATCACAGCTATGTCATGCCATGCTATGCCCTGCCATTCCTGGTCTCAAGAGCTGTCACTGCAGTACAAGTACACAAGTGAAACGACAGCTAAGTAATAAAAGGGGGGAAGTTGCCTTTACGGGTTTTCCTAAACATCATTAATGCAGAAAATACTTGGAGTGAGGTATAATATGTAGCACCAGGTCATTTGAGTTTGTATTTGCAACAAAGTGGAAGAAATGAAAATAAATACAGCTATTTCAAAATGGCATGCAACAATATTTATTTTAGTCAAACTAATGAATGTGTCATTATTTGTAAGTCCAAGTAAACTTTTCCAAACAGAAGATAATAATAGGATGTTCTTGAATTAGATACAGGCCAGTGTGTTCTCAGAGAAATGGGATAGTGAAGATTTGACTGAACAGCAAAGACTGACAGTGAGAGAGACAAAGAGCGATACAAGAGGCTAATAGAGTTAATGTTGAGATAAAGTGATTGAGGAAATAGCAATACTGCCGTGGCTACTGAAGGCAAGCCACACTGAGCAAAGTTGGAGCTGTTCAGGTGTCTATAAATACATTTAATTTGTTCTATTTGTGGTTTTTCACACTTTCCCACACACAACTGAGCCAGAGATTTTTTTTTTTACAGTTTAAGTGAGTCATGCAACATGTTAAAATAGAAGTTATAGTTTTAGTTTCCTTGCCTCTGATCAAAAGCGTTTTGTGCCTGTATCCTGGGACGGTAAAAGCTTTCTTTGTCCAAACCTTTGTCACCTTTAAAGCTTTTCATTGTATAGTATATATATATTTCTGTCCTCTGTTCTTTTTATTGTATTTAGTTACACCACTTTAGTTATAATTTGATCAATTACAGGTGTTTTATTGCAAAAAAAACCCTTGAAAAACATGCATTCTTACAACGCTTGCCTCTTCACGGACTTGACCTGTGACTTGGCGGCGTCACAAGCTTTTCTCCACTGCAATAAACAAGTTAAACCATACTGTGGAGCGTTCCAGGCAAAGCAATAACATCTTCATGGAGACAAGCAGGTGGCAGAAAACAGAAAAGTTACATAGTGCACCTTTAAGAATCCTGTGATGTCCTCTTTTTAACAACACGGATAACTGAATGACGACCTGAATAAAGCCTAATATATAAATTTATTGTGTCGTATTTATCCCTCACTATCTTGAATCCCCACATCTGTCAGAAGACCTGCTCTGTTTCTGGAGTGCGGTCTGCAGTTCTGACCTCTGTGCTGTGGGGGCTGCCTGATGAGCCTGCCTCCTTATGAAGTGGTGTCATTAAGTAGCGAGAAGGAGCAAACGGGTGATTGCGGTGATTTGGCAGAGGCTCTGCACAGACTGCATCAACCTATCAGAACACTCCGCTAGCCTCCTCCAGCTCTACTGCAATCACGGAGCGCCCGGTCCACAGAGACACAGGCGTTTACACACCCACATACCATTATGGCCTGGTCACGGCTATTATCACCTTTCACCTCTGATATCAAGCAGAAAAATTATCAAGGGTCATATACTTTATAGATTGCGTAATATTGTATTGATCGGAAAGTATGTATTTTTCATTTATCACCTGTAAAGACTACTCATTTGGCTGTCAGAATAATGGCTTTTCTATTTTAGCATATATATATATATATATATATATATATATATATTATAGATAGATAGATAGATAGATAGATAGATAGATAGATATATATAGATAGTAGGTAATTGGCAATGTTTACAGACAATATACAGAATAATATTTATTTTATTTATTATATTAAATAAATAATTGTATTAAATTAATACATTCAATTGAACCCAGAAAACTTTATGATCACATAAGTGTTGAACCTATTTTGTGGTCACAGGTTCAAGTGTCCTAAACAACTATAGGTCAAAGCTGGACAATGATCAGTCGCAGTTGAAAAATTGCTCTTCTGTCATTGTGATAGAAGGGTGAGCAGTGGATCTTTCGGAAGATCTCTTATGATGCAACCAAAGCCATTATGGATAAAAAGCCAAAGAACCACAACATCAGAAGCACAAAGCAAATTCGAATAAATGATTAAATGCAACGAATGGAGCACTAAATTGATCCTCAGTCAGTCCTTTCTACAGATACGCAACAAGAGCAGCCGGCCCAGCGGACACACAGGAGCCGTCTCTTCCCCGTCTCCGTGACTCTCTGTGGAAGACAAGTTTGTTTCTCAAGGTGATTGTTGCAGTGATAAGGGAGAGGCTGTTATTAAGGGTGACAGCAGAGGGGCTGAGAGGCAGTGGCTGACTGGATAACCTTGTCCCCATCCCCGCCTGGCTTCCTTCTGGATGAGCACATCTCGCTGCCCACCACCTCCTCCACCACCTCCTCCACCACTGGCCTGCTGCGGATGCCTGCTCAAACTCAACACAATCTGCTGGCTGGAATTACCTCCACGGCCCAAGGAAAAACTAAACATGATTTCTGACCTTTCCTTTCGATGTTCAACAGTAACCTTTACTGATCCGCCACAATACCAGACCCTTGCGACGAACAGCGGATGAAGCAGAAAGAAGGTTATGGCAGTTTTTTTTTTTTTTTTTTAAACTTTGTTAGGAAAGTAAGAAATGTTGCCGTACGTTTTTATTTAAATTACAAATATATATTTCTTATTTTCTCGAGTAAGAATTTGTAAACCAGGTATAGAATTAGATACCAACAAATTGTTCAGGAAAGTTTTGTGCATGCTTCTTTAAGGGTATGATGTGTGTGTGGTGTGTGTGTGTTGTGTTGTGTTGTCGTGTGAGAAAACTGCATTTTGAGCCCTTGAAGTTACAATATCCCATATGAATGCAAGTTGATTAAATTAAATAATTAAACATCTTTGCATGTAGATTGCCTTTTGATATGTTATGGTGCCAATAAATGTGGTCTTTGTACCAGTCCAAAGCATAGACTATGAGATGATGCCAAATCAAAGAGCCAATCTTTGCGGACTATAGGCAGATCATTTGCTGAGGAGCCCCTAGAAAGTAGTCTTGATACATTTTAGATGCCAATTACATGGGTAATTCAAAGAAAAACTTAAAAAAGTCTCCAATCTGCACTTCCAGCTATGTAGACAACTCAGGTAGCAAAAAGTAGCAAAAATATAAATGTTCAGTAAGGACTTTCAATTGCATTACAGTGCGGCGTATTACAACAGTATGCCTTCCTGATCTCATCGGATCCAGAAGCTAAGCAAGGCCAGGCCTGGTTAGCACTTGGATGGGAGACCATGGGAAACCAAGTGCTACAGTGCCACATTGACTAGAAGGTGTGTGGTGAATGATTGGTGGGGTCGGAAGGGCTGTAGATTGGTAGCCTTACTCCTGGGAGTCTACTCCAGAGCAATAGCACTTACCAACACCACGTGTGTGAATGAATAATGCGCTGAAAGCATCTTTGAGTGTCTTTGAGAACAAAACACAATATTATTTGTTGTTGTTGTTGTTGGTATCTTTCAATTACAGCTAAACCCGTGCATCATCACTCCACTGCTTCACTGCAATCAGCAGCTCAGGCATTATCATTAGTAGTTTGTTAGATAAGGCTAATTGATCTGCACCTAGACTACCTCAACTGTTGTGATAGTTCTTCCACTGACTCTGCATAACTTCTCCAGTCTCAGCAACAATGGGACCCTCAGGAGCTCATCTCATCCCTATAGAAACCATTTCATCATCTCTCTCCTCTTCGGCTGTTTTGTCTCATTGCATACCTGTCTGTCTTTCACAATCCGTTGGGCTTCAAAATAAACTGTGGTGCGCTGATGTGAGGGTAAGTTTGGAAGCTTACGGGCACAGTGACCTCCACATCCAGCCCAGGTTGTCGGAGTTAGCAGACTGCACTCTATAACCGCTGTGTACGAGTATTGTTTGTGTAAGTGCACCAGAGGGATTTGGGCTCTGAATGTGCGACCTGCAGCTAGTCTTACTGTTGGATTAGCTCTCCCTGATCCCCCTGCAACCTGTGAACATGCTCCCTTACTATTTCAAGATCTCTCCATTTGTGCTCAGCCAAGCACATTGCGACAGTAATCTATAGTTTTCTTCTCTCTAAAGAGAAGATACACTGTTCAGCTTTTTGCGGTGCCCCCGATGCCCCCTCCCTTGAGTTGGTTCATCCATGTTTTCCCAGTTTGTTTTGCACCGGCTCTCTCTATCCCACTTACACTTTCTCAGAACAAATTTGCTGCTTTCACCTCTCTCCTCTCTGCAGCCGTCCTTTCTAGCTCTAATATGCCCCTTCTCCTCTCTGAAGGGGATCAGTGGAGCTTAGAGGCCTTCCTGCTTGCTTCATTATGGGGCTGCACTGACATAGGCAGCTTGTCTCTTTTGCAGGAAAAGAAGAAGAGCACCACGGTTTAAAACATGCACCACTATGTTTTTACGCCAGATAAATTCATCATCAAAACGTGTGTACAACATTAGTTGAGCATATATTCTGCTCTAAATCTAGATTTGCCAACTTTGCTTGATTTTCTTTCACCTATCTTTCCATTTAACGATTTGCCTCTCACTTCATCCAGTCTCTCTCTGTTCCGTCACATCTCAGTGAACCAGAGCAAACCTTTTCGTTGTCCTTCAGGTGCAGTAAACACACAAACACAGTGCCCCACTGCTGCTTGTAAGAACATGTAGAGTGAGCTCACACATGTTCTTGTCATGAACATCCACGTTTGCATGAGACACAGGCAGTGAGTGCAGAATGTATGTTTGCCTGTTTGTCCTCTCTGTGTGGGTGGACGTGTGGGCGGCAGGCCTGCCTCCATAATGCCAGAGCCTGTTTCTAATCCCAGCCTCCTCAGTGGGCTGTAGCTCTCGCTGTGCCAGGCTGCATCACCAGCAGAGCCCAGCTGACAGCAAGCCTGCTCTCCTCTCAGCAACACCTCGACAATGGCTAAGCTAAGAAAGAGCATGAAGAGACAGAATGTGCTACATTTAAAAAGAAAAACAGAACGCTGCCTGTGACATTGCTTTCATAATGAAAGAAAACATAGAGGAGCTGGTAATTTTTTTAAGCTATGGGGGATAGGGCTGCTTAAGGAGTGGTTAAAGCTGATTTATCTTGTGTAAGGACATCAAACCCTCTGAGGAGCTCCCTCCAAAATGAAATATCAGCAGCAGTCAGTGCCAGTCATCAGAGTGGTGACTCGTGAGTGATGGAAAATCAATCTATTTCACATCAGAGATATGTGAAGAGAAAACGAGAGGGACAGGTCCCTACTGGCTTCTGCCTGCACCTTTTTAAATGTCTCCAAACTGGAGCTTCTGAGGAGTCCTATGTCACCGCTGACGGAGACGCTCCTGGTGCCGGTGGCTCAATGTGTAACGGCTGTTGTTCTGCTAGATTAGGTAGGTGATTGGCCATTAATATTCATTTCACAGTGTGTCTTTGTTAGGCAGCAGCAGGGGCTGATGGAGTGTTTGGATGGATTCACTCACACAATATTCTCGTTCATTTGTCTCCGAGAGGTGTGGTACTCTGTACAGTATGGGCTCAAGAGGCTGTGGATTAGAGGGGCTTGTCCTGGTCCAGGCCTGGTCTGTGTGCTCTTATTGCAGATGAGACTCTGGAGCAAAGGTCCAGACAGTGCAACAGGTCCGTTCCTGGTGGACATGAGCCTGGCGTATGTGGTCTCCGCTGTCCCCTCATAATGAGATTAAGGCACTAATTAGTGTGACTGTGTGCCATTTGTGCGCACTGAGGAAGATGTGGCCCCTGACGATCGGCCCCTCAGAACAGAGCAGACCTGCTCTGTCCCTAGTGGAAGAGCCCTGATTATAATTAATATCCATTTAATTTATGGAAACCAAGTAGGTGTCATGACAAAACTATTATTTTAAGCATATCTTTTTCTAACATACAACTACATTTAGCAATAACTTGTACAAACATCCAAATGTAATTTAAAAAAAAAAGATTGAATGTAAAAAAAATAGATAAAAAATAGGTATAAATACACATTAAAGGGTTGCTGTAAAACCTACGTAGTACTTAAGTGTACTAAAGCTACTATGTTGTCTGGAGCCTCAGGGGCACTACTTCGACCTGTTCATTTAAAATGATGGGCAACAGTCAGGTCGGTTCTATCAGTCATCTGTTCCTCAGAAGGGTCCCCTCGGCTGCTCAATAAGAGGACCTCATACTGACCAAAGCATCCTGGGAGCTCTGAATCTGGCCAGTCACCACCGAGTAAGAGACAGCTGAGTGTCATTGTTAATGTGGACACACAGCACCACAATGGCAAAATCAATGGAGCTATGGGGGACATCAATCTTGACAGCACAAGACCCCTTTGCTTGTCTTGCCACCTCTTGCTCTTCAGTGCTCCCAAAGAAAACCAATGGAAGAAGAAGAAAAAAAAAGGTTTTCTTTTCCTGAGGTTGCGGTGTACGTTTGTCAGCCAGCCAATTGGTCAGCCATCTAATTCACTCAGAGCAGACGGGGTTCTGAGGTAGAGCCTCAGAAGTTTGGCTCAACAGCTGTAGCTGGCACCCTGCTCACACTTCCTGTCTTTCTATTCTTTCCCCCTTCATTAATGGAAGGCTGTGGAAATAGTTGATGTAATGTTTTAACACAAAAAGGTCCTGGCTTTGATACAAAGTGACACACAAGATGCACTCTAAAAAACAACATTGTCTCTGGCAGTGGTTTTGAAGGATCCCTCCTGATTCATTTGCATATATGCAGATAGGCTGCCAGTAAATGAAAGACTCCAAAAACAGCAGAGATCAAAGACGACAGAATTAAGGCCAAGTAATGAGGATGTTGGCAAGAACCCTGAAAACCTATTGATTGTTTGGCAAGCCAAATGAGCTGCTGCTCCCATTTTTTCTCCCCTCTATACCATTTACTCACATGTTTTAATGCACGCACAGTGAGCAGCGTGGGCAGTAAAAGGACATTTGTAAGACTCTGGCCCTGGTATCAAGACTAATCACTATCTTGTTTACAGCTACATGATAATGTACTTGGCATAGAGAACAGAAAAAAGAGAAATAGGCGGCATGCAGGACAGCCCATCACCGAGCCATAGCTTTCAATAACCCAGGTGCTTGTTCAGACGTAATCAATTACAGGCAGTACAAGGGCACAACAAGATGAGAGCCCAAAGGAAATGGTGAATGTTCAGCACGTTCTAAGTAGAATTTTAGCTATAGTCATACCACACAAGGTGGCATTCAAAATAATAGTATTTTTCTACAACTGTATCTTGACATATAAAAACAATTTGTGAAATATAAATATTTGTCTTAGATTTGAAACTTAGACATGAGCAGAAAGTGAAAAGAAGACAACTACCTCCACGGCTCTCGCTGTCGGCAGGTTTCACCTGGATGGGGCGAGTCATCTGGAACAGAAAAGAGCAAAAGAGAGTTAGCATTGCTGAAGCTGTATGGTGCCACTAACCCCATGTGTCAAGACCCTTCTTCTCATACTAATAGCTACCCTACGATGTTGATCAAAGGCAGCCAAGAAAAAACAAAACCCGGAGCAAAGTTGACTTGACAAACAGCCAATTTTGCAGACAACTCCTGATTCCCACATCAGAGGTGGGTTAAATTGAATATATGACTTTAAGGTAATGTTTTGATCAAACATATATTGATCAAACACGGACTATTTGAGCCACTCCCCTCAGACAGGAGGCTACGGTCCATCCGGACAGGATCTCCCTCCACAAGAATAGTTTCTTTCCCTCTGCCGTTGGCCTCATGAACACTTCTAAACACCTGCCACTTTAACTGCAATTTAAGCAATCACTCACTGCACTGTCACTTTCTGCACTACAACTATAAATTTAACTGTAAATTTTTGTGTACATAGTAAGCCTATTTTTATTTTATACTATAGTACATTTTAATTGTTTTCTTTAATGCATGCCCTTTTGATTTCATATATGTTGTTTTTATTATTGCTCAGTGTTTTATGTTGCACCTTAATGCCGAAACAAGTTCCTATGTTTGTGAATTTTGTTCATTGTTATTGGAAATAAACCTTATATGATTCTGATTCTGATATTTAGTTTATCAGTCTTGTATAGTACATTTTTGTCAGAATTTAAGAACAGGCAAGATATATTCTTCTTGTTACTTGTTTACTTTGGGCATTTCTTTGGTCTTTTTTTTTTTTCATCAATTACATGTTTGGCCATATACTATACTGTGCAGTTGAATAGCAACTATATTAGTTTTCATAAGTCTAATAAAATAAAATAATATCTACTTCTCGACATCTATCTGGCCTAAAAGGCTGGATTGGTACATATCTAATAATTTTGAAGTAATAATACCCTTGTTTGAGTCCATTTTGGCTACTCCAGTCCATCCACCTCTATCCCACGTGAAATAAGATGCGTGTTTGTTATTTGTTAGGGCAGGTGCGCGGAAAGATTGCCCTACTACATTTACACTTGTGTGTGTGCGCGCGCATGTATGTGCATGCACGTGTGTGCGTGTGGTGTGGGTGGTGTGCGTATGGGTGTGGGTGTGTGGGGTTGGGTGTGTGTGTGTGTGTTGGGTTGTGTGTGTGTGGGTGGATGTGGGGGTGTGTATGTGGGGTGGGTGTGTGGGGGTGGGTGTGGTGGTGTCGTGTAAGAGTGAGCAAGTGCCCAGGCAGTCCTAATAAAAGTGAATCCAGCCACGGGAGGCGAGAGATCAATGTGGGCCTATTGATCCGGGCCCTTGGGCTGAGCAGAGTGTCTGGCTGGGAAGGATTCTCTGGTTAGGAGGCTCACTCTAATCCACTGGACCCTGATAAGAATGGCATGCCTGGATTAGATCCGCTGTCATCGCAGTCTTTGTGTCATGCTCTCCACCTTCCTCCAATTTTACCTCCTGCTTTTTCATCACTGTTGTTCATGCCATGCGAGTCTTTGTGAAATACACCCAGTTGTGTGTGATGGTAAAAAAAATCGAGATAAAGTCTGAATTTGTTTAAAGTTGAGTAATTAGGGCTTCTTTTTATCAAACAATATACCTATTGAACAACATGTCTACATGTACATAATTACAGGAAGACCAAACCACCCTCCCAGCCCTTTCAGTAAACTATTTGTTACTGTATCGTCATATGCACATCTCTGCTGTGTTGGAAACAGCTTGCAATTGCCAGACACCCACTCAATTGGTAAAAACAGTGCATTAATGCTGCTTTTCATTAGATATATAGTATGCATATTTGCTTGCTTTCCAGTATCCTTTTTGATTCTGCCTTGGGGACAGTTTTTGCAAAGGTCAGATTTAAGAATAGGACAGTCCAATAAAAGCATGACATGTTCAAGGAGAAACACCATAATGGGATTTTAAAACGTCTTAATAACATGCTGATATATGGGGGAGACACTTGTGCCCGATTCATTAAGTGCTAAATGTATCCACTTTCACCTTGAGGAACTCGTAACCTTCGCACACAACGATGATTCCATAAATTTAAGCGTCGTAAATATAACTATACTCAAAGTCTTTGTAAAAACGAAGGAGGATGTTGTATTTGTGAAGGTTGAGCTTTTGTTTCTTGGTTCCCTGTGATCATCCGCCCGTCTACAACTACTTTTGCTCTACACGAGCAAAGAAGACCAGAATATGCTAATGCAAAGCACAGGGCCACTGCTCCCTGGCATGTACGGATAGATTACAGAATCAAGTGCGACAGAAGCGCTCATGTGTTCTTCGAGTTGGAAACACCTCGATGAGATGAAGAAAACATCCACTAGACAAACTCACAGTTTAGCCCGGCGCCCTGTCAGAGGAAAGAACAGTGATTTCTGAGTTCGCTTTTGACATGGCAAATGGACAAGAGAGACGCCAGTCCTGCCAGTTGATTTCTGTTCAAATGCATGACTGAGAGGGCTAAATCCAACGGCTGATGCTTCTTCTTCTCCATAATGCTATGATCTCAGCCGTCACTGCAGGGTGCTTGTGTGGGAGGCAACTCTCTAAAGCTAGTTACTGTTCAGCCTCCAACATGCCAGCTTAATGGTGTGTTTATTTGCCCAAGAGCAATGGATTATGGTCTGTGAACAGTCACCTGACGGCTCTCAGTTTAGACCATTCCCTTCTTGAACACACATTAGGAAACAGTGCCATTCCAGCGCACATTTTTACTTTAAGACAAATTTGTGTGTGCTGCTGTTGTCAAGGAGACCATTCATTAACTCACAGCTCAGAGGATCACAGCAGCAACCACCTGACTGCAATGTTTTTTTTACTTCTTCCCCACGTTAAAAGTATGGTAGGTAATTGGATTCTGGTAAGACAGACATCCAGAAGGAAAGACTTTGATAAGATGGGCAGCCTTATAAGACAGGGGTACAGTAAAGGAAACCAAAAGAGCTGCCTGTCACTCTCCGATAAGATTGGCTTTCTGTTGAGTGGCATTACTTGTAGTACTTCTTCATTTCAGTGAAGGAACCCGCAATACGGCAGTAAATAAACAATGTCAATCAAAAAGCTTCCAGCCACAGCAGGGCACAAGCTAGAGTATGCTTTGTGCAGGCCCAAGTTGGCTTTAATAAAAAGGGCAAGGAAAAGCATCCAGAGGAAACAGACAAATTGATGAACAAATGTCTGATGTTTTTCTATAGTATATTGTAAAGCAGTAGCGTACCCTAACCCATCAATATTAAATGGATAATAGAAAAGTGAAAATATATACATATAAAATATTATGCGTGGGTGGCCTTCAAACACAGGTCTCGGCGTGAAGAGCTAATGCCTATCCTACTGAGCTAAGCTCGCAGGTGCTATAAATGGATGGATGGATTTATTACACAAATTAGCGTTTTATGTTGTTAAATGACTGCCTGCATTTCAAAACTACATCTAATCATTATAAACGTGAACAGAGCCTTAGCTACAAACACAAACTTGTCTGTAATAGATAGATTTTAAGTCAGTTTGTTGAAACTTGGCGCTGCTGTTGCTTTGCTTCTCCTCTGCACATGCGCATTAGGGCAAAACCTGCAAACGTCCATGATTCCCACACAGGCATACAGCATCAGCATGGATTGAGCATAGATCCATGGGTTTGAGGATGTGTGGTCCTCAGAGCCCATGCGCAGGCCTCTAAAAGAAGCTGCTGTCTACTCTAGTTCTAAAAGCTCATGCTAGAGAGCGGAGCATGAACGGGCCTCTGAACACGGTCACAGATAGCACAGACTTATGCTCCCCGCGCAGTAATGCCCAGCAGTGGTGGCCACTAAAAGCCACCCAAGCTTCAGCAGCAGAAGTGAGGGGGAAACGGGTTTATTTGGATATATTTTAGAACAATTCATACATAGCTGTGACACACGGTACGTTTAGACTTTATTGGCCAATCACTGATGGCATTGATTGTCCTGACCGCACGCCACTGTTGTTCAGAAAGTGCATATGACAGGTTAGACTATAAATTTCACTAAAACGTAGTGAACATGTTTATATTTAAGATTTTTAAAGTACTTTCCCCTATTTTACCAGTTTGATATTTGGTGACATTTAATAATGTTACTTCCTGGTTAGACATGAGCAGCAGATGCGACATAGGTAGGCTCTGTCCCAATACTTGTGCACTTTAACTGTACATTTTGTGTACATAGTCTGTTTTTATCTTATAGTAAATTTAAATAGTTTTTCTTTAATGCATGCCTTATTTGATATATCTTTTATTATTGTTCATTGTTGTATGTTGCACCGAATCACCAAAGCAAGTTCCTGGCCAGTGAATTTTGTTCACTGACAATGACAATAAACCTTTTCTGATTCTGATTCTGACTTGCTCACAAATGCGCGTTCACGACGAGCCACTAAAGTGTGCGGGTTGTCCCAATTCTTAGAATGTTTGATGCGCACTTCATCATGGGCTATGCGGACTTCAGGAAAGTAAATTCCCCACAATGTATTTCATTGTAATGTTTTCAATCGGCGCAGGACTTCTGCCATAGCAACTTAGCAGCGAGCGCTAGGAGGAAACAATGGAAAGAAATGTCTTAACAGCTAAACTGATGATATTTTAAATACATCTGCGACTGTCCAGCAACAACACTAAACATGTTAAGCCTGTTTTCATTTGTTTGTGGCCAATTCAGCAAATAATCCAAACTAAACTGAGCTGTGGCCTTGTGATTTGTGATTCAACTGAGGTCTAACAACACACTGATGTTATACACTGCTTTAACACATTTACAACACACTGAAGTGCAGCCTGTCCCAATTCTCCCCCTGCGCCCTTGTGCACTTATACATTTTGTGCACTTTCAGAAAATGCAAATTATAAAGTTACATAATATCCATTTCTAAACTAAATTAGAATTTAGAATGTCCATTATTATCTGTTGCCACCTCTTGGGCTGTACATCTCCAAGGGTATGGATTATTCTGTTCATTGAAATGACTTGTGGATACAAAAGGAACACAGTCCCGGGGCTCCCCCCACAACACACATAACACTGTCTGATATCAAATTACTGGCAGCAAGCGGGAGAAGTGTAGTGAGGGCTTGGCCTGTTAGTAGTGCAGGACTTGGAGTGTGCTGCTGGCACTATCTACTGCAGTAATGAGTTCAGGACTAGTGGGGTTCAGTGGGACTCAGCAGGGTGGGGGAGACTCCAGTTACTGCAGGCAGCAACACTCCTGAGAAAAGCTCATTATCAATCAGACTTTCACTAGATGTATAGGGAACAACAAATTACTTCTAGTTTTAACTTGTCCAATATGTAAAATGTATTAGTTACCCAACTTTACTCTTGTAAATGAACGTACTGTAAAAATCAAACCACTGCACAGTGTTTGCATCTAATGACAAAACATTTTATCGACAGCAAACTCATAAGAAAGAGCTGTGTATGTTGCTATGGGATGAGAGCTGATTGGCTGTTTAAGGGTGGCTTCCTTTCTCTGCCTCAAACAGTGCCAAAGGATTTGAGAGTAGGGATGTCAGGATTATCAGGTCAGTCGATAATCGTGATTATTCAGGTCACAATATAATCGCAAGAACCCAAAAAATTATAATCGTGACAATTTTTAAAGCAAAATTAAGCATTTTACATTCAATCTATCATCCAAAAATAGACCTAAATATAAATAACTTTTTTATCTGGCCGCATTTGTCACATTTAACTTGATTTTGTCTTTCAGAAAGTAAAAAACTTAAGGAACAGTAACATGTTATCCCACAGGAATCAATGAAAATTTAAGATTTCACTGTTGTTTGTTCACAGTCTCAATAATCGTGAATAATCTTTAAAGCGGGAAGTTTTTCTCACAATAATCGTAACAGTAATATTTGATATCGTGACATCCCTATTTGAGAAAGATAATTTTGAATACCAACTTCCTCCTATACAGTTTGGAAAAGGGACCACAGCTTTAACGTTTTGATTTAAATGTTTTGTATTTTGAACACTATTACTCTAAAACTACGTTTGCGCTGTACAGTACATGTATACATATTCTTCACAAAAGTGTAATGTAGCTAGAGGTGGGAGATATATTGTAAAATGAATAATATTGCAATTGTTGTAATGTAATGTGTAAAATGAGAAAATAAATTATATTGTCTATAAATAACAATTACAGTAAAATAGCTGATTAATGACTTAATGAACAAAAAGGTCTAGTGTGATCTTCCAAACAAGGGTATTCAGTGATATTCACATTTTGTGCGATACTTGAGCCTCATTTGTCAGAATATCACTTAATGCTGAACAAAATATTGATTTATACATTTTTTTCTTTATTGCCCACCCCTAAAAGTAGCCTTTACTGTTGCCTATTATGAAATAACACATGAAGTTAGGTTTACTAAATTGAAGTGTTAAGATTTTTGCTGAAGCCAGCCTTGCACTTTGTAAAATCCCCACAACAAGTAGTTTGTGCAATAAAATATGTCTAATAGCCATAGCATATGTGTAGTGTCTTGTGGCTCTCACTCAGGTTTAATATAGAGTAATGTTTGTGCTGGGATCATTAATAAGTATTAGTGGGCCATCAGAGCTCACTGCTGCACTGCTCTATAACAGGAGTATAAACAGCCCCCCTATGACTGCTCTGCCTCTGCTGATATAATTAATATTTCCAATTATTGATCTGAGGGAGTGCTGAGTGGTGACTGTCCGGGAGCCCCAGCTTTAGCTAATAAATCTGTACTGCATGGTTTGCAGCAGGAAGCAGAGCGCCACGGTCCAGTAGGAGAGAGACAGGGGGAGCCAGATAGCAATACTGTAATAATTTACAGTTATGAAGTCCTTCACTGCAATTGCCATAATAGTCTATTAACAATAAAACATTTCATAACATTGTTAGAGAGGGACATCAGGTTTAACAGCATTGCAAGCAACTAGAGCACATCTTGTCCTACCTGGATATATTGTACCTACCAAACAGCTGCAACATAAATATGAACAAAGGCTAAATAAACCGTACGTGTGAAGGCTTGGAGACTACATGAGTTGACCATTGTTTCTCCTTATAGTTGCCCTTAGTGTGTCCAATATTATAACAGGCCTACCGTTACATCTTAGATCTAATTAAATGTGAAGTTAGTCTTTGGTTCTTTCTTACTCTTATTTCAACAATAAATTAATGTTTCGCAGTAAGTTAAATTCAATTTATATATTGAAGTGAACTCAGTAACCACCCACACAAGTTGGGATGAATGTGGGAGAGGTGTGCACTGGAGCCTTTGGATAGCCATATGTAGAAATGTGCTGGCGGCAGCACTGTGGTGGACCTGATAAGAAGCATCAGTCAGGAGATGGAAGTGACTATGAGCCCAGGGATTCCTATCAGAACCAACAGGATTTAGAGCTTGAGACGCTGACTTGCACTGACAGTTACCTGCAGACCTCAGCTACATTTGTTCATGTGCACAGACAATTTGGATTTAAAAAACAACACAAGCATCAGGTCCTGTATTAAAAAAGTGTATTTTGTGCATTTATTCTTGTGTCTGCAAAGATCCAATAAACAAAACCACCAATATCACATTTTCTTATGGCAAAATCAACCTTTTACTTGTATAATATGTTTATTCTGCTATACAATCTTCGACACTCGTGAATCATAGTATTATTTTGGAAATGTTTTAATTGCAATTTTGATCTACAGCTTCATGAAATAAACCTGATTGCTGACTTCCGGTCGAAAACTGCTGTGCTGATTTCCGCCTGCCCCTTCACATCATAATAAATGCCAGCTGCACTGCCGGAGCACGCAGCCTGAGCACGCAGCCGGAGCACGCAGCCGGAGCACGCAGCCTGAGCACGCAGCCGGAGCACGCAGCCGGAGAACGCAGCCGGAGAACGCAGCCGGAGCACACTGCGTGGTAGTGAACACTGGATTTTTAACCAAAATGGTCACGCTGCGCTGCTAAACCCTACGTGTATCAACGAATAAGAAAAAACAACGTGATTAAAATAAAGAGGAGTGGGGAGGTCAGTGAAAATCACGAATCACTCTAAATGCAACTTCAAGTGGGTAAATGAGAAGGAAAAACAATTATAACATGGTTAAAAGTTTTTCTCTAAAAGTCTCCTTTAAGCCACATTCAGTCCTAGGTCAGGCAGAAAGAGTGAATACGACTTGAGGCCTCTTTTGGATGTACTATACTTTGCCTTAAAAAGGGTATTTATACATTTTTTTAGTTTGTCCGGGGTACCAGAACATAACATACAAATTCACAATGGTATGTGTGGTAAATAAATGTACTAATATAACCCTCTAGATTTATCTAGGCTTAGGACCAGAAGACAAATAGTGCAGAATAATGACCCCTGTGGCTTGATTCCCATCTGTTTCAATAAATACTTCTTGTAAAACATTTAGCATTCATGAGCACAATCTGTTGCAGCATTTCCTCTAGCACCACCACATCTCTGATTAACACCATTAGCCCTTCTGCTGCCTGGTGCGGTCCAAGTTCTCTGTTTTCCTCTCCTTTCCACTAACGGCTTCCCATAAGTCCAGTTTCAGACCGCCATCTTGCCGCCTGTGGCAGCGTTAGCAGCCGAAGTGCCCAGTCGCCTGGCTAACTGCTACAGCCCAGATTATGCAGATAGACTTCAGCTCTCATCAAGATTTTATGAAGGTGAATATCACACATCAAAACCAACTCATTTGTGGCACTGCATGCCTCGGCTGACAGACCTGACTCTGTCAATGAGCCTTTATTGGTCATTGA
The DNA here is from genome assembly GCA_015082035.1 of Chaenogobius annularis. Lineage (NCBI taxonomy): Eukaryota > Metazoa > Chordata > Actinopteri > Gobiiformes > Gobiidae > Chaenogobius > Chaenogobius annularis. Next base: position 837,808 of record BJKM01000124.1, on the reverse strand, counting down.
CAGAGTTACTCCAAAAGTTATCTTTTGGATCAAGTCAAATTAATAAATAAAGAAGCAGATGAGAATCTGACAAGGCACCTACTCTCAATTTATGTTTTTACACATACATGATGTTTCCAGTTTAGAACTGTTTATTCAAGATTTGCTTTAACTGGTCTCTTTCTATTGCTGCTGTGCTTAAAGATGTGTAGATAAGTTTGGATTTAATTGCAGCAAATTATACTTTTCTTTTAGGAATAGTGAAAAAGAAACTGGTAGCCATGAATGATTATTGCAACGGGTAAAACAATCTGTTTACTGTACTTCAACAAGGCAACAAAGTCTTCGATCCCTTCTCTCCCCGTCTTCAGAGGCATACTTTGCTTATCAGAAAAAGGCCATCACTGCCAGCCTCCTTTCAAACCCAGAGTGCTATTGACATGGCCTGTTACTGTAATGCGTGAAGCAGTGGGAGACTCATTGTAAATACGTGTCAACAAATGCTTGAGCAGCAGCAGGCTCCAGCTCTCCTCTTCCTGTGTGTGCCTCTCTGGCGCATTTGCCCACCTATCTAATGAATCTTATCTGCACAGCACACTGGAGGCTTAAGTCTGTGGTGGCCTCAGCCCTTCACACACACTAACTCCTCTGTCCTTCTGCACATGGCGTTTGATGTGCTTTAAGCTGAAGAAACTGTCCCTCCACAGATAATATCATGATGACAGACCAACCTGCTGGCTTCAGAGGACCACCACTGGCCTTTCCCAGCATGCACTGTGGAAGTGCCATGACAGAACTACTGACATAGACTTTATAACAGAGAGACCATCTTATGCTCCGAGACATGTTTTATATCTGGGAGCAGCTGTTTTAAAAGAATGTGTGCTGCCTGACCATTATAGTTAGTATTCACATTTTAAATGTGTTACGCCGCTTATTAGGGCCGCAACAAAGACAACGTTGCCTGCAGTGATAATGATGCATTGGCCATAACATTTTGGCCAAAAAACTCAACTGCTTACACACATCTCGCACATGCCTGCTAGCTGCATGTTTCTTTACCCCATGTGTTGAGCCTCGAATGCTCCCACTGCTGTCACAGCAACTCCAGGATTGTGACAGATTACGGCCTGCTGCCTTGACCAATAGCAGCCAAGAAGTCTTGCCTGCCCACTGACTCATAATTCTTGGCATACCTATGCCGAGTTGACGTTTCTTTAATGGTCCCTAGACCTCTGGTAGGCATCTTTGTCCTCAACACTATGATTGCCTATTAGCAATTCACCAGCACTTGCACTTTTCTACCCCCCACTCCCTGTGTGCCAGCACTGTTTGGGAAGTAAAGGGGCAGAAGAAGAAGCCAGAGGACAATAGAGATGGATGGTAGCGTGGAGACAGCACTGCAGCCAGCCATGTTGGATAAACCGAGATGTGGGGGCGACACACTGACAGGGACAAACACAGCAGATTCTGTTAAAAATTAAAAAATAAATGAAAAATAAATACATGGCAGCAAGGAGGTTAGACATGTGAGCTGAGCATTTTGTTACATTTATTTTCCAAGAACCAAGCCTTTTCTCAGAATGTTGCTGTCTAATGTGATTTGCCACTGGAGGACTTCTCCATTTGGTCTCATTAAGCAGAAACATCTGCCACAGCTACACCAGCATCCCAGGCTGGAGATTGATGACAAGATGATCAGCCATTTGCAATGCTACAGTATAGGAGCATCCTAGAGTCGGTGTCCTCGAACACCAGAATGTTTGTGCGTCCATCAAAGGGGGACAGTGAGACAGGGCCAAATCTTTGGGATGGACACGAGGCCAGCCTGCCCTGTCCATCTGCTCCTAGCTTCATTCCCAGCATATCAATACACCACGGTTCCTCCACACACTGTGCACACACGTACACATAATCTGTCACCTGCAACTTGTGCAGGGCCCATCACTCTCTGCCACTGCGGCCCTTGGCTGTAAAGCCTGCTTATGTTTCATCCAGACACTTACAGAAAATCCCTGCTTGTCTATAAGCGCATTCAGCATCAAACAAAGGGGACAGGAGTCCGGTCTTCCAGAGCTGTCTCTCGTCTCCTACCCCCAGAGTTCGATGTTGCAATACAGTGAAATTTGCTAAATAAACCCAGTGCCCCTCTCAGTGCGTCTGCTTCAACCTTGAACTATGTAGAACCTGCGGGCCCAACAAACAGCACATTTGCCTGACCTCTCGCCATTTCCCCTAATCTGCGGCAAACACATTCTGACGACGTGAGAACAAGAAGTACTGGAGCGGAAAACACATTGGATGTGTCTCAGCCAACTCCTAACCCTAGCCCTGGGTGGCTTTTTTATCTGCAAGGGTTTGGCGTAGTTCAGTAAAAAATGTGCTCTGTTTATTTTTTGGTAAAAATAAAATAATAATAATGTACACTCGAATGAATAATATGCGCTTCAGTAAATCACTGTTATTTGCACGGATCTGTTATTTTTGCGGAAGAGCCTTTATGCAAAAGCTGAGTCTCGTTCAAGGATTAGTAGTTTAGGCAGGGCTTAGTTTACCCACATTGCACCATGCCCCGTCATATTCAGTCCGACTGGGTCTGAGGACTTGCTTTCTATTGCTGCAGTTCTGTAATCTGTGTTGTAAACAATAGCCTGTAATTTTGCTTTTGGGTTTTATCTTTCTCATCAAAAGAAGCCGTAAATAACAATACGTCACCGTCAACTGGGCCGAGTGTGCTTTTAAAGAGTTTAGATTGCTTAGACTGCGCCCTAAATCTGCCATTTCTGGACATCTGATTCACTTTCCACCTTCGAATATCATCAAAGTGTCTCTGGAGATATTTGTCAGAGATACATTTTATTGTAAAACCAGGTACTAATTATTTTTATTGATATTGATCATTTAAATAATGTGATCTTTTTGTACAAGACCATAGGCTAATTCACTCATGTCAATGTAATACACACCCAAAAACACTTTGGTTTAACTTTAGTTTGTAAACAGTTTATGCAACGGTGTTTCTGAAAAGCATCTGTTACTGTTTCTCTTTAAACAACTCTCCCTTTCTCAGTTGATAGATTACAAATGAAATTAATCGCCAATACACAATCTTAATAAAGATTTTGAAACGTTATGAAACGATAGTTAACTCATTCCCCAAATAAAAATCCACTACCCTCGTCAATCTTGAGCTTTGTCAATTCGGCAAAAGGCTCTGTCTGTCTTCAAAAAGATCATTTGTACGCCCCGTTGCGCAAAAACAATCCACAATCTCTGAAACTCCAATGAAATGTGTTAATTGCTGCCAAGGCTTTTAGTTTAAATGAAAATTCCCTACCACTAGCCCTGCCAGTGTGGAGTTGGGTGGTGCATGCAGAGAAAACATGACGACATATGCAGGAGCTGTAAAGGTGTGAAGTGTAATCTTGTAATTTAGGACAGTTTCTGCTCATAAACTGATCGCACGTCATACTGTCGCCATTGCCATCTTCTCTTTAAAACTTTAAACAAAGTAAAATCTCTGTATCTAATTATAGAGTTTATTCTGATTCTGATTCTATTCTCCATGAAGCATGAAGCATGCTAATGTTTGTTAGCTTTACTGGGATGGCAAAACTCACTCTGGTCTCAGATAGTAGTGAAAAGCGCTTATAAACTCGTCTCATATTTAGGATGCTCGTAAGGCCTTAGGTAAGTGAGTGATACACACGTGGACTGCCGCAAACAATTTAAAATAAACATACTTGACCCCCTCATCGCATATCACAGTTTTTATCATGCAGCCCAAGTAAAAATCAGGTACAGCAGCTTTAAGGTAACTGCCTTTACAATTGGCTCTAGTTCTGGTCCTATGGGTCTATTTTATTGACTTAAGGAAAGCAACAGGCCATGTCTTCTTCAATTTAGAGGAAAAATGCTGCTCAGCTTAAACCCACCATCATGATGACCCATAGCCCTTTCTGCCCCAGTAGTTATCGTCGTGGGGCATTTGTAAGCATGCATGTATTCATGAGAGGGTATTAAATTTAAATAGGTTTCCACAGTCAACAGTCAGTGATATACAGCTAATCTATGCTAAGAGGAGAGAAGGGCAGACTGAGACGCAGGGAAAGGCTGCACTCTGAATGAACTTGTGCCTCTCCTCCTACTTTCAGCTTTTGCTATTTATTAATTAATACATTTTTGGCAACCCTCATCAGAACACATTGTTATACTGTATGAATTTGTGTTTTTGCTGTCTTGCATAGGAGCTTAAATCCTGCTGAAACGCGCATTAGCATGGCCTCATTCTTTCCCCTTGTGCATGCAGCAATGCTGTAGATGTTAAGGCGATAGTTGCATGAGGTCAGAATTGTTTTCTTCAATTCTCTGGCTCTGAGGGCAGTCCTGGGAGCTCTAATGGCTTGTTCACACCCTGTGCTTTGCATTATTTCCTCAGTGGAATTACCAAGGGGCTATGTCACAGAGAAAGTCATCGTAAAGCACTTAACAATGCAGACTTCGTCCATGGGAGCACAGACAGGAACATGCACACACAAAGCCTGAAGCGTGAGGTCTTGGTGGAGATGAGGGGGGCTTTTAGCGCAGGGGGAGGGTCACACAGGGGATGTGTTATTTTGCTCTCAGACTTTACCACCCGCTGAGCCCAGCCAATAGGCTGTATACAGTATAGAGAGAGTAGAGAGAGAACGGAGCAGAAGAAAATGGCGAGCACCATAGGAAGTGATTTGGCTTCGTAGTCCATCTTCATATGGTTGCCCTGTCCCAAAGCCCAGTTCATGAAATAAGTCCTGCTGAAAATCAATGGTATTCGGAGCCGTGTAAAGGTCACCACTCAGCAGCGCCGGCCTTGGTGGACCAGTCAAGCCCGGGCTTGTACTGTGAAACCCAGCTAAGTAGAATTAATGGGGGGATCGATTATTCCGCACACAACTTAAATTGAACTAAGCAGAGAATCATTTTAAGGCAGCAACTGTACCGTGATGTCGAGTGAAAGGCATTTGCCACACAGCCAACCCTGAACTCATTTAAGGTTGGGAATATAAAGGAGATTTTAAATAACAGATTTCCTCATCTTTTCTTCCCTAGGCCTATTCTTATTTGAGAGTTCATCTTTTATAGACTAACCTCCTGATAATACCTTGAACGCACCCGGAACCACCATAGGTCTGATACATAGAAGCTCTTTTCTATTCTTTCTTTCGCATTTCTTCCTTTTCACCCCTCTTACTTCTTTTATTCCATGTCACCTCTGGCACCTCATTCTTCTTGTATTTTCCCCCTTGTTTAAAACAAAATCAATATGGAACCGGAGGAGACAAATCAACGTATGGTGGCACTCTGAGGAAGGCCCGGCAGGCTCGCAGGACTCTCTGGTCACATGGCCTTTGCACCGCACGAAGGGGGTGGGGCAAGTAAGTGAAGGAAGGATGGACTGATGGCTGAAAGTAGAGATGTAAGCTGTGACTTATGGAAGGATGAAATGATAGGAGACCAAAGAGCTGGAGTAGGATGAAAGGCAGCCGGTGAGGGATGAAACAGCACTCCAATGGGAGGGCATATGGAGGGAGAGAGAAGGAGGAGGAGATGGTGGCAGTGGGTGGGTGTGCATATCATGGAAAATTCTGCTTCGGTGACTGGGGCACAGAACGGGAGCCCTCATCTATAATGTATATGATGGATCTGTGAGAGATTTTCATACATATAAAATATAGCAGTGGAAGGAAGTGTGTCGTTGCCACCGCATGGCCCCAGAATTGCCCGTGGGGGCAATTTCAATATTCTCCTGTTTGTACTCCCACACTGTTAATTCACATATACCCACCATACTGTCATGAGTCAAAAAGGATAAAAAGATCTTGTGACTATAACTAAACACAATTTAATTCAAATAACTACATTTTTGTGTGTTTAGCCTCTTTCGACTCTAACAGAATGTGCTCAAGTCTCTCTAAATCTAAAAATAACTTTATGTAGAAGAATTCACAAGTCTGAGCAACACATGACAGCTGGCGTACATTACCAGCTCGCTCGCGTTCCAAGACGTAATATAGCTCAAGGCATTCTATAGTGTTCTATGAGGACACAGTTTGGGATAGCACGATACATGCAAATTTAAACATCAATGGTACCAAAGGCTGTCATTAAAGTATAAGCACCCCATTCTTTAAATATTATCAAAACTTCATCTTAAGCAGCCTCACAAATGAATCTTCAGACTAAATATCCAACATCATGACTATTTTCTGTGACCTTAATCAAACCAGGTAAGAACAACCCAAAGTGGATGGCTTGTTTTCAGACAGTGTGCCTCACATGACAGCTCTCAGTCCTGCTCTATGCAGTGATTTTTTTGTTACTATTACAATGTCTTTAAATTGCACTTTTCCACCTTGAAAGCACTCAAAGTGCTTTACTTGTGGCTGAAGTGTCTTGCCAAAGGACACAACATTTCCTCTCGAGCCTCACTGTGGCATTTGGTGTTCTCCCATCCAAGTACTAACCAGGCTTTGTTCAGCTTCCGAGAGCTGGCAAGATCAGGCATTGGCAAGAAGGTACGGCCATATGTAGGGCAAGTTTTACCTATAGTCCAATAACCCATTAACCCATTAACCCATCATCCACCCCCAGTCTTCTGTCTGCAAACTGCAATTGGAGACTATATTGATATTGACTTAACTGTCCAATATTCATGCAGGATGGTTAGCACCAGCTTTTAAACTAAGCAGAGACCATCTCACAAGTAAGTGAGATGGTCCAGTAATCAAACATGGCTGCCCCACGCCCTGGGATGAGAATCTGTTGACAACAGGCATTATTACCCTTTGTCTCCTCGAAGACATCTTTGGCTTTCTAAACAGCTTGGACAGCAAACTCAGACATCATGAGGGATTGGGGCAAAAATGAAATAAATAAACATGACAAGTGGCCACTTAGCCACAGCCTCGCTCAGTGAAACCTGATGAGGGCCTGTCTCTGCAAACTTCAACAAACACTAAGTGACATGCTTAAGTGGGTTCAGGTTGCACATCCGAGTAATTCAGTAAAAATACAAATGAGGATGGCTGAGGGAACGGACCTCTACGCTGCAATTGCAAAGAGTCAAGGATGTATTCTTCAGAGAAAGACTATGTACTCTCAGCTCCAGTCAGCCATAAACAGCAGTGTATAAAGGCGGGGATTTTTCTCATTGGTAATCAATAACAAATAACCCGACATTTCACTGGCCATTATGGTGTGTCGGCTATACCCAGTTGTCTTTATCGGCACGCGCCAATGTCACGTCCGACCTTGAGTCGGCGCTGTCCTCCCTCTGCTCCCCAGGTAGATTTTCAAGCCGAGGTTTGGGGCCTGGTTTTTGGAAAGTTTCAAATTGAGCCCTATGGGAGCGGGGAGCAGGGAGCAGCCATCTCCCATGACAGATCAATGGTAGGTCTCACCACAGGGCAGAGGGCCAGCGCCTCGCACAACCTGCTAATAGAATCCCAATGTCATTGCTGACACTACATCGCTGGGGCTGATGGAGGTTAGCCTGAGGTAGGACAGTAGGACAGGTACGATTTAAAATGCCTTCAAGGTCTCTGTGTTTTCCATTCTACAGCTGGGTGTGTGAGGCATCTCAAAGTAAACTTCTGCAGACTGACCCATAAATTTGGCGCCATGTTTAGTCCCAATGCACGCTGATATTATATAATCACTCTCCACAAGAGGCAAAGCTGTTCAACTAACTTTCTGCTCTCCTTTTAAGCTCTCTGGCTCCACACAGTCACTGGCTTACTCATAAACTAAACTGGGGATCTTTTGCATTTTTAAATTCCTCTCTACCCCCTCTTCTGATACGGCACCCAGGCTGTTTTAAGTGCTCATTACCGTCGCAGACATCCCAATGCTGTGCGAACTAGTAGAGCCATAATTCATAGCGCTAATACTTTCCTATGTTTCATTTAAAAGCAGGCCCCTATAAACACATAGGCTGTGAGCGTGAATGGTGTGCTGATCGTGCTCACAAACTACAGTGTAGCGCGAGAGAGGAGAAAGCTGGTCACCAGAGAAAACGTGTCTGCGAAAGTCTTAAGAGCTCCTGATGAAGACGAAAGGAAGGCTTTAGCCCTTTGCATATTTTACCCATCTTCCAGAGATGTATAACTACACGTCACACAAGCCTGTACAGTAACGTGTAGAGCCAGACTTAAAATGTTTATCTTATCTCACTGGGTTAAAAATGCACCCACAAAAGTTTGAAGCAGTACGTTGAAGAAGATGTCAAATCTAGGTCATGCAGTGATTGAATCCCTCAGCTTCTTCCAACAAGGAACTTAAAGCTGCAAACAGCAAGAAAATATCTCTGAATGTAAATGGATGGGAAACTAGAAAACTGTAAACAGATATATAATGAAAATAATTTGACATTTTAAAAGGGACAGAGCTATTGACCTTATTCCACCCCGTCCACTTTTTCTCTTTCACAGATCAACACTTCTGTTGTAATCTTTTCTTGCAACTAATTATGCTATTAAGTAGCTTGATTTGTATAAAATATTCCATATTCATGTGCACCAACAAGTCAACAATGCCCTGATTCCCTACGCAGTCTGAAAACTGCTTTTTAGTCTGTGTAGAACTTATCATCTCTCGAGGTCGGCAGCCCTATGTTAAACTAATACAACCAGAAGGAGGATTATGTGGACAATTTTAATATACTTGTCGTGTTACTACAAAGGTTATGACTGAATAAAAATGAATTTCTTATACCAAAATGTCTATCATAATGTAATCCAGATTGCAGGGAGCAAAGAACTACAGTGAATACACTGTGCTCACAGTATTAACTTTTTTGTCCTTTTGTTATCTTCATGTTAAATTCATTATTTGCCTCAAAATTCTACAAATAATATCCCATATTGACAATGTGAAATAAAGTTGTTTGAATTCTTTGCAAATATATTAAAAATTAAAAAAACAAAGAAAGCACATGGATGGATTCAATTGATCAATACTTCGTTGAAGCACCTTTGGCACTAATTACAGCCTCAAGTCTGTTGGCACACCTATTTATGGGCAGTTTCTCTCATTCTTCTTTGCAGAACCTCATAAGCTCCATCAGGTTGGATGGTGAGCATCAGGTTCACAGCCATTTTCAGATCTCTCCAGAGATGTTCAATTGGGTTCCAATCTGGGCTCTGGCTGGGCCACTCAAGGACATTCACAGAGTTCTCCTGTAGCCACTACTTTGTGTATCCTGGCTTGTGCTTAGGTTATTGTCTTGTTGGAAGACGCCGCAGCTCTGAGGTCCAGAGCGCTCTGAAGCAGGTTTATCAAGGATGTCTCTATACACTGCTGCATTTATTTTTTGGATGATTCCGAACTAGTCTCCCAGTTCCTGCTGCTGAAAAAACACAACAATACAGAAGTTTACAGCGGTAATCTTTACAAAAAAGATTGTATTCATCCATTATAAAGCTGTAACTCTCTTAATCAGTGTTAATTGATATTGATTTGTGATCAGATCCCGCTCTTAAACCATATCTCTATCAGAAATATGAAAAAAGCAGCAGAAATTTCAGTTAGATAAAACACTTTTCTTGATAAAAAGCAAGTTATTTCTTACAAATGTATATGGCCTCCACACTTTTGTATTTTCCTACAGTGCAGGTCAACAGTTATTAGATTTCACCTTCAGATTTAATTACTGACCCATCCTAGCAATAGCGGTCCTTGTGTGAGTGGGGTCGTGACATTTTCCAGCTCTCAGCACAGCAGTCCCCAGAGCAGCTTCCACGTCACAGAAAACCACCACTGTACATTAATTAATTAACATGAAAGTAGAGAGACTCTTTTTAGTGGCTGCCTCTAATCACCTCTGCTCCCATTTTCATACTATTTAATTACACACACTGTTTGAACAAAGATATATTATGAAGCAAAATATAAATTCTAATATTTTGCTTCTTTTTTTTTTTTTCTCTGTTGACCAAGACCAGGACAATTCTTCATCCAAATTTGATCAACATTTATTGCTTTAACAGTTCATTAATAATAATTGTGAAATAGGTTTCCTTTTATACTTTTACTTACGTACATTTTTAAACTGTACTTCAAATATTTCTATGTGCTACTTTTACTTTTACTTTTTGTTGATCTGTACTTGTACTTACAAAAGTACTTCTTCCACTGGTATAGTTCTGGTGCATCAGGTAAAATTTTTATCAGTGTTGAAAATCAACCAAATGCAAAGTTCTAATGCTTACTTAATACAGGTTTAATGACTCAATTACAATGTTCTTTTTGAGATGGAATAGTATGTTTTTTTTTTCACAGTAGTCTACACTAAAAGACTAACTTACACTTAATACATCAACCAAGATCTCTGGCATTTTATTGTCTGTGTCTTGGAAGTGAGAATATTTGGTCCGTTGTCAGTGAAATCAACAGTATAGAACACACCCAGATCGACGTATGGAATGATGAAACAATAGAGTGACACTTCTTTGAGTGCGTACACCATCACAAAGGATTCGCCTGAGCTGCTGCTAATCATCGCATCGGGTCAGGTTGCCTCTGATCCCTGTACCGCCATTAAACAAATAAAAGCAACACTGATTACTAGCGTGTTCACTGGTCACATCAATCTGGACTAATTAGAGGGAAGAGCTTTAAGATCTCAGCTTTTCTGTTTACCCAATGTTGTTCCTTACTCACACCAGTAAGACGCTAGCAGCATACGCCTTTAATGAAAGATTTCTGCTTGACTAACCAAGAATAGGACAAAAGACAAATATGCTTTCGGCAATGCGGTTTTGTAAAGATTTTCGTTTTGTTTTGTTGTAATCCTATTTCAAATTATTTTTGAGAATTCCCCAAATATACAAAATGTACAATTATGATATAGAAATTCTTTTGTTAGTTGTAATAGACTATTTGGGTTACCTGGGTGTCTATATAAATTGGGCTGTTCCCGCTCATGGTCCATCCTATCTTTCCAAGTACCACGTTATATCGCTCATTAATCTAACCTCTCTGCTCGGTTACAGTGGTATATACAACTTCACTATTCTTAAGGCTGAATATAAAAGCTCAGGGGAATAGAAAGAGAAGGACATAAGTGGTTTAGTTTACTCTTGGTTTAGTAGATACTTCATTGTGTCAAACCACAATACAAGCCAACACATTATTATGATATCACATGAAGGCAAGTCAAGATGAACATTTGTGCCATTTCCACCCTGTGTCTATAATAGTGGTGTTTTGGGCCATCTTTGATAGCCATCTATGTACGAGTGAAGAAAAGGACACAGCTGTCCCATTAAGTTCATGCGGGCCGGTAGCATTAATCTGTCTTGTAAAACCTGGAGATGTGGAGCAGAGAAGTGCTTAAGTGTGTATGTGAGCCTAATAGCATGTGCACAGAGGAAGTGAGATGCAGACGTTGGGAGGACATATGGCTAAGGATTCTAATCCAGATGTTCACGCAAACCGCTGCCACGAATATGTCATCTGGAAGGAGGACATGACAGCAGGAAAAAACACATGTGGATGGGCACAGGATTAGGAATTAAGGTTTAAAACGCAAAGTTAGAAGTGTGGATGAAGAGTGAGAGGCTGCTGCTCACAAAGATGTAAAAAGTTAGCTATTTGTGTAGCATGCTAACCTGCAGTGATATTTTCTTTGCTGTCCTGGTGGTGACAGCCTCAGCCCTAGACAGGTCCTTTAAATTCACCACTGCCAATTAGAGTCCAGACCTGCTGCTGGTGCAGGGAGAGAGGGGAGCAAAAAACTGCCCGCGCCATAGTTTCGGGCCTTGACAGGACTGATGTGGAGATGGAAATGCGGTAATTTGAAGTAATTCGGCAACTCGCAGGCGCTTGCCTTGGCTGCCTGTCTGTCTGTCCGCTGAAATAAATGGGGTCAGCAGCGTGTGATCGGCAACTTTCATTTATATGTAAATGACCCGGTCGTTGCAGCAGCAGCTGCTGTGGAGGCTGCTGCTAAGTCTGTACACACTTAAATAGCAGGCCCGAGGAGAGCGGCCTGCGCTGACTGGAGTCCTCCTTCAGCTCCATCAAACCTCCCTCCTTTATCACTCTTTTTGTCTCACTCTGACTCACCACAGCACAGACATTTTTAACTGTCTCGGTCATGAAATGTGAAATACTGGGTTTGAAGATAATACGGGCATCCCATTTGAAACACTGAAACCTGAGGATCTGACATTCGCCTGCATGGTGATACTTCATTTATGTATTTGAGGCTTTAGTTAATTATTTATAAATCAAATGTATAAACATTAACTTTCAATCCAGATTAATAACATTGCACCACTTTAAGAATTGGTGGTAGTGGCAGTAGCACTTTGGTGAGACCTCCTAAAGTGGGCTGAAGTCCGTAACTTTAGTCCCTCTAACTTCACTTGCAGCGGCTGAGAAAAGATTGTAGCAAAGCCACAGTGAAAACAGTCAGGCAGCTCGGCGTGCAGGGCCCGGAGGTGTGTTCACTTCATTACCTAGCTATAGCCATTGTGCTGATGCAGAACCGGGGTCCTGTAAATTTCTGCCTGCTTGTGACACCATAGATAATTACACTTCCATAAATAATGGATTGTGCCTTGCCCACTTCCTATAGAACTCCCCTAATGAGATTAATACACAGGGAAAAGCTCCAGACACTTGGCAGCTAAATTTTATATATTTACTTATTTTTCATAAAAAATGTATACTCCAACTCACAAATAAACACCTGTCTCCCCTGAGGAAAGCATGATCAATTGCAAAGGCCATTTAAATGCAATCTCCCTTAGTAGAAATTGCAAGAAATATAACACTTCAAACGAAGAAAGCTGTTCCAATTGCCCACATTAAGCTAAAATAATAAAAACAGGAATAATTATCATAATAGATTTGTGCTGTATAGCTCAAGTGATGCAACTCAATTTGCTTCAATCATGTTTTCCTCAAGGCGTCACAGGTGTTTGATGAAATTCAGCAAATCAAATTTTCCCATTTGGCAAACAGATTTTCTCATTAAAAAACCTGGCCAAATTCTGACAATGGAACATCACGCTGAGACTTTTGTTGAGCGCAGGCACCATGAGTTTGAAGGGAGAGGAAGAGCTTTCGTTTCTCCCAAAACATCAATGCTTATCGGGAGATTTTGTGTCAGCTGCTCGGAATAATAGCACAAAGGATTCTTTTCAGCCCTGACTGCTTCAGAAATAATACAAAGCTAGATATATTTCTATGAGAGACAGCAATTCATCAGTTAACATAGACTGGCAGCGACTATGATGCAACGCAAGGTGTTCCAGATGCTGCTTAACTTTAGAAACTCAAATTCTTTCTAAAACAGAAGATTTGATGTCTCTTTTAACGCGTCAACAACAAGTGCATCAAGTGTCACTTATTTTCCTCTAACAGACCATTCAAGCAAGCTTTTACAAATAGCAGGAATATTTTTTTTAGTTTGCGTTGGCCATATTTATTCCCCATAACTTATTCATGGTCGAGACTTCTTTGATGATGCATCAAGTTCATTATCAAATCTTTATCCTATCTTTCATCCAAACTGTGTCTTTTATTTATGCTTGGTCTTAAAAGCTAAAGTATGTGGGAAGCTCTCATTTGGTTTTCTGGACTGAGTGTGTTGGGATTAAAGTTGACTGAATTATTGATGTGTTGAAATGGTTAGTTCTGCTGTATATGGAGCTAAGTGAAAATACAGAAGGAGATCTGCGTGTCTCGGCTGTAGAATACACCCTTTTTATAAACATGTTTCTAGTGCCGTCTGTTCCCTTCCAGTTGGAGATCTAGTGATGAGATGGATACAGAAGACAACTTTAAAGGTTCATTGGATGCCAGCTCTTGGCAATAAAGACTTGCAATGTTTGTAATCTGGGTTCCAAAGAATGGGCCCTTAAACTACACAGACCAAATATAGCAGCTTGTGTTAAACAAACATCTTCAAAATTTACTGAAAATAGACTGATTTTGTAGTCTGGGTAGAATATATTGTTTAAGCAAAACAATGTAAAGGATTTTAACGTGTACAACATATGATTACAGTTTGTTTTGAAAGTATTTGTTCAGTATAAAAAGTGTTGTATTGATGAAAAATGCAAATCTGATTCTTAGATGTAACTGTTCCCGAACAAAGTTAATTAAACTATGTATATATAATTTCCTTGTGTATGATCTTACATTATTAGTCCCACTGCAAAACAATGGTAACAAAAAATAACAAACTAAAATTTACATGACATGATTTGAACTTAATTAGATAAATGTTTTGTTTAAGAAGTTAAAGTTGACATTTTCCTCAATGCAGGAGCCATTGGCCAGGCCCTGAACACTGCAATGCCATTCTCATAGGTTCCCTTCTGCTATTTTCACTCTGCGCTCCATCCGCTCCACAAGTGCCAAAGCAATAAAGGCACATCACACTGGAAGAACGGCTAATAAATTTGATTTGTTTGAACGCACACAAAGGCACACAAACGCACTCTCACAAATGCTCCCACACAAACTGTATGTGTCTCTAACATACTGCTGTATAGACAGTGCTTTAACATGCAAATAAACAGAGCCACTGTCAGGCCTGACATCATGGCGGCCAAAACCAATAATTAGCCATATTCATTTGTATAGCAGAATGCTAATAGCAGGACCATGTCTTACAAGCACATAAGATACGCTGCAGCACATCTTCCTCTCAATATAAGTCTAGAAAAAACCTCTCCAGGATGCAATGTAATGAGAGATAACAATTAAAAGGTACACATGTTGCATTTCTATGTGCATTACTCTACAGAAGCATAGCCAGACTGGACTAGATCAGACTGGGACACACGATCACAATGTCTTAGGGTTCATGTCGAGTCATTACTGATGGAAATAAACTTCTCCACCTCATGCTCTTTTCAAGTCTCAAGCTACTTCAATTTATTCACATTTTATTAACATAGACAAATGTGAAATGTCTGTCACATTATTATCTAAATTTTGATATAATGCCACCCTAGTAGGGCTCGGCAATCGAAAGATCAAAAAAAAGATCAAAGATCGAGTCATGTGTGTCCACAGACAATCCTCTGTAAGTAAAAAACAGGGAAAACATGTATTTTGGAGTGGAAGTCAGACTTTGGAGAAGGACATTTGAATATTATTTGTGTGAAATGGCACATTTTTACTCTGTTTTTGAAAAGACCAAATAAAATCAAGATTGATCGATATGAGAAAAAAAAAATCTTCATAATTCTTTTCCCAGATTGCCCAGCCCAAGCCACAAATCCATGGACATGTTTAATGCCATACTGTGGAACATTCTAGGCAATACAAAAACATCTCCTTGGGGACAGGCAAATAGCAGCTTCAGAAAAGTTACATAGTGCACTTTTAAATTGTATTGGAGCACTTTTGACGACATCATTTATTGGAATATGTGCTTTACATGGAGGATGCCTTTAAAAAACACCCTTGTGACAAACTATAAGATTTTTACAATTCAACAGTCCTCTTCAAACTTACAAATCCTTGTCCGCCTTAATTGAGCACAGTTGGGTATTGTATAGTTTAATATGAACGCACAGAGCAGGCAGTAAAACATGTGGAGCTTAGAGGAGGATGGGGACTGAGTGAGAGTGGCTAGGAAAAGCCTTTAAAGCCAAACCACAGCTCCCCAGTATCCCATCACTGGCTTAGCTAATATTGCAGGAGAAAATAGTCCCGGAGATTGTCGGAGTACTCGACCACAATGTCTGTCTGCGGAGGTGAAATAAAGAGAGAGCCTAATTAAAATTTCAGAGGTACCAGCTGGGTGTCTGATCCCCGTCTCCGCGTGTCCTTGTGTCTGGATTGAGACACCCTCACCTTGATTTCTTCATTTATTAACCTTGACAGGAACAAATCTGCATCTTCCATCTCTGGTGCCACACAGCGTAGCTAATGGGCAGGGTATGCAAACATATAGTGCATACAATCACTCCGGTGTATCTTCGGCAATCAGCTTCACATGCATAATACACACACACAATCTCGCAGCCTGTAGGCCCGGACAAGGCCGCTCTTTAATGAACAGCTTAATAGGCAAAGAAAGATACAACAAAGCCGTCTGGGAGGACTGTTTGTAGTGAATTGATCAAATAGTGCTGTGCAATGATAGCCTTAGTATGAATGCTTCTAATGATGAGCTCAAATGAATATGCAATCAGCTTCATTTTCAAACTCAAGCGTTGTTTTGCCACAAGTGCAGAATCCAGTGACAGACAGATCAATTGCAAATCTCATTCTTCATCATTTATTTATCGTAAAATGCATAACTGATGACAGACTTAGTGTCACTTTGCATTCTGCGTCGGTTTGGGGGAGCTTAATTGCTATTTTTCAGCTCTTCTCTCTCGGACAGCTGATTAGGGCCATGAGGATGAGACTGGAGCAGAGGTTGTTGGAATACAATACTGTTTCTATAAGGGTGTGTTGATATGTGTGTGGCGCTCCCTCAAGACTAGCTAAATTGAGGGAAGCGTCTTGATTTGGACAGCAGGATGGCGACCTTGTAGCCCTTGCTCGCTGTGCTTTTCGACTGCCTAATGAAGACTTCATGGTCAGGCAAACAAATTCAAATAAATTGCCGTGCTCTGACCGAAAAGCGGTTGTTGAACCGTGCACCAGTACATGCACACACAAAACAAGGGCATGCTTTTGAACACAGAGTTATGCATAGGTAAAGATTAGACAGTCCATCAACTGAGGAGAACAAGAGACTTAAAACACATCAGGCATAACATTATGACCACATGCCTATTTATGGTCAAGTGCGGCATCTGCACAATATGAATGCGATCTTAACATTCTTTCACATTGAGCAGTGTTCATTTCAAACACATTGAGCTTTAACATTTGAGACAAGACTGGAATAGGCCATTTTAGTGGTTCAAAAAAAACGAAGGAATATTTAACAGAATATTTTGTTGTTTTCAGCCGACATTCTATTATCTATGTAAGTGCAGTTTTTTCAATTTAATAATTGCACCTTGTCAAATTGCAATTTCAAATCAATTGCAATATATTGTGTAGCATTAGCTTCAATGCAATTCCTTCAAATGGCCATATTCTCTGGTTCTAACATCAACTTTGAAAAGATGTCATATAGTCTATCATTCAAATAGTCCTCCCCTAATGGGTACCATAATAAGAGCATCTCATTTTCACTTTCATGTGAGGTCATGTAATTATGCCTGATTATGTATGAATGAATGCCTGCCCATTTTCCAAAGCTGTCTCCGAGCTCCTTTAATAAAAACATCAAATTTGATATCTGAAATATCATGTGAAAAATACAACCAGCTTTCAGCAACCTTTCTTCCTGGTCTCACAAGAGAAGTCGTCAGAAAGCAGAGATACAAGGATGAGTGGTTGAAGTGCGGTTCTGTCAAAGCTTACATTTACTTCACTTTTGACCCATTTGTTCAAGGTACATTCTGAGGCGGATGTGTGTGTTTTGGAGCCAGTGTTGTCGCCAGTGCCATTGTATGACCTTTAAAGGTTCTTCCGAAGTTAGGTGAAGTTGTCTTTCTTCTTCACTTAAAGAGGAGTGACATTTAATAGTCCCCCAAGGCCATAGAGGGTAACAAACACCAAATAAAGGCTGCCAAAAAAAGTAACTTAAAAAAGAGGATTCTGACTGTAGTGCAGTGAGTCAGAGCAGAAATTAGGCCGAGAATGTATTACGCCTTAAGAAATGAAACACTCTCCCACTTTTTGTACTCATTCGTCTTGCTTTGTTACTCCCCACATTTTCCTATATTACATAGCCCAACACCTCTGCTACCTGTCTTTCTCCTACTCCAATTAGTTTTAAGGAGAAGAGGTATAGACTGACTGGAGGTGAGTTGGCCCAGGGCTCCCACAGACAGACCCTGCTGTTGCCATTGGCCACTGTAACAGATCCGCGTCTCTGGAGTTTTAAATGATTCAAACATTTTGCCCTTCGCTGTTCCTGCACTGGTCGAACTTGTTCCACCTTTCACTTTTCTCGATGTCACTTGCACTCACGACTCGTCCCTCAATTTACCAGCCCACATTTGAATATATTTTACCGTATATATAAAACTCATGGAAAAGTGTGCTTAATGTATGTCCAGTTGGGTAACACAATAGGGAACTAATCTGATGGCAACAGCAACAAGTCGTCTATGCCATTTGTATCAATCCCAGGAAAGCACAAACAGTGAGTATCAAGAAGGGTATCTTGAGAAATACTTCTAAACAAAGTTAAGCCAAATTAATCAGCAACAATCTACAAGAATGTGGTTTGGAAAATATAAATTCTAATGGTACATTCTCATCGTATCAAAATCAGGATTTAACAAGGACTAGAACAGGACCAAACCAAGTCTAAAAGAGTAAAGTCAGTTTTAGTCAAAATGGACTTATTAGGACCGAATTCTTTATATCATCAAGATTTTTTTTTTCTTTTTCACCATTGTATCCTGGATTTAGGGATTACATTTGTGGACACATAAGTAGTGGTTTTGTGTTTTTTATTTATACTCCTTTTAATGCAGTCCTTTTTCATTATTTTCTGTTACGTCCCCTCTAGGAAGAAGAAAACACTTTGCGCCCCCTACTCTTCCGCCGCGACTATACCACTGCCACCGTAGGGAGGTCACGATTCACAATTATCATAAGGGGAAATATCACAATTTTACAATTTTTCACAATTATCAGCAAAAAGAAAGGAAACATATATTGTATTTTTTTTTATGTTTAAACTTGCAAATATTCCTGTGAGAGGAAAATTTGGTTTTATAACAATGAACTTCCCTACCCTTTAAAACAGCATATTCATTTAAAAATAAAATATAATGGCCAAAATATTTATATATATATATATTTTTTTTTAATTTATATATCTATTATATATTATTATATAATAATATAATATGTATGCTTATTGGCCCTATACATTCTTTTAAGCAATGAATGTATTAGTGAGATGAGCTCCATGATATTTGAGACTTTGAGAGTCCTTGGCTCACGCCAACAGATTTGCGAAAAAATAAAAGCGTTTACAGAGATACGCTCTGGAACTACCGGTTCTCTCTCTCTCTCCTCTGAGCCTGTGCGTTCACTTTTCACTTTCAGCTCGCGGCGTCAAGCGGTGCTGTCCCTCGATCTGCCCCGTGTAAACTCAAGAAGCAGCAGCATTAAAAAAAAAAAAAAGACTTCTCACGCTGACTGTAGCTCGCGCTGTTCACTCGCACTAGTGTGGACCCCGTGTGTAACGGGCTGGTTGTTCAGCACGTTTAAGTCTTGTTGACACGCTGGCTGCGCACGCCGCAGTGACTCGCGTTGCCTGGAGACATTTCTGCAGTTAACCACAGATTCCAAAAACCCCACAAATAACCTATCGTGGACATAAATACAATAAATCATGATGATTGAAAAAATGGTTAATCGTGACATCCCTGCAATTACACTTTTTCTATACCATTTACTTTCAATATGAGATAAGAAATTCTAAATGGGTCACACGCGCCCCCTCAGGCATCGCACTGTTGAGAAGGACTGTCTGTTTTAATGGAACGTCTTGGGAGACACATTTTTTTCTGTAAACTTGATGTGAAAAGTTTGACAATTACTGCACTAATCAACACATTATTTTCTCTAGTAATCCCAGAGAAGGAAGAGCTTGAAAGAAAAAAAAGTGGAGCAAGAGAACACATGCTAAATAATTTAAGAAAATACAATTTACATGAAAATATTGCCAACAGCTGGCTTCGGATTAGGCTCAAAGGTGCATTAAAATATGCAAAGGAGTGTTTTTTCATTACACAAGACTGCATTGAGTAAGCAAGGTGAGCAAAAGAGGATATCCTGAGGGCAGGGGGCAAACTCGACACAGCAGCCCAACAAAACTCCCAAGACCTCCTGACAGACAGAGCCGGAGCGGGTGAGCTTGCTGTAAAGACATTAATTAGCCCGACCAAGGTCAAGCTGTGTCGAAGTGAGCCACGCCGGGCTGTTCGGGGCTGTGCTGTCTCACACTGAGCTGACTTAGGCCTGTGAGCAGCGCCGATGGAGGATGCTCTGTCTCTTCGGATGGTGCAGTGCAACCCCCAGGTCTCATTAGGGATGCGCAGAGGTTCTGACTCCCATCACCTGTGAGCTTTTTATATCTGGCATAATCTCTTAGTAGATATTTCTTACATCCAATAATGAGCAAGTTATTACTCCATACATTAGAGAGCAGGAGCCAGGGAGACGACTAAAGCAGGTAGAGGAAAGCAGAAGATGTGCACTAAAATAGAGCTACAGATGAATATGCAGGGAGAGCAGAAGTGATGAGCAGGCATCCTGGTGCACAGGGCTTCAACTTTTTACATCGCACCACCTAACTTTGTCCTTTAGGTGCAGCCAACATCCCTGATAATTACTGTCATGTAAAGTCAAGGCGATGACACTTGCTATTATTGAACTATGGAGTCGGCATGTAACGTTGGCAGTACTCTTTGTTATAGAGACACTGAATGACAATACTCATGTTATCATTTGGGATCTATATCGGTGGTTTGCATGTGGATTTGTGCCCGGGGCCGTCTCTAGCCAAGATTCTGGACTCGGTTTATTAGAAGGAACAGGTGAGACAGGTGGTTGAGCACTCTCCCTGATACAGGCAGATCTCGTCGTTTGAAATATAGATCTGGCTGCTGGAGAAACTGTGGTTGCCAACTGGACAACCATTATCACGTGTTTTGGGACTGTACTATTGTTCATAAATACTGGCCTGAGATTAATGAGGCACTGCAGACTTAAACACCGACACGCCATTTGACTTGTTCCTCGAACATAAAACTCCAACAATGGAAACAATATGGATACTGGACGACATGGATGGAGCCAACTGTCAAGGACTGGACTGAAATAAGATTGGACATTTACAAAATGGAAAGACTGACTTTAGCACTGAAGTTGACACTGAGACAAATGACAAGACTGACTTTATATGGACTACTCTTTTTCTTTTTGCATTTTCGCTCTCTATGTCTTGTACTGTTTGCTTATGTTTTTTGTATGAAATATATCAAAACAATTAAAAAAGGGAATAAATCTGGTTGCGAATGTATCCCAAAATAATTTATCCATACAGTTGTAACCCTGGAAACCTCAAATAACTGGACTTGCCAGCTGCCTATTTGTGCGTGAGGGGGCGCATAAGGGGCGCACTGCATACTAATAAATACGTAAATAGGAGTGTAAATATACTGAGATTTAGACCTTTGCCTGACATGGCAGAGACAGCACCTGCAGCAGTCAAGACAAGTCATCCTTCTCTATTCTTCTATTACTCCTGTCGCTGCTGATTGATGTGAGGAGGAGGATCAAAGGCTAGTGTGCGCTCGTACTCTTAGAGATGGGGAGATGGAGAGGGGGCGCAAACGGGGAAGTTCAGGGGCCGCCTGTCAGTCAGCTCCACAAAATGACCCTGTGACGTTGCAGCACACACATTACTTACGCTGTCCTTTTATCTCTCTCCTCTATGTCCCGTCCCAAAGAGGAGGAGGAGCAGAGCCAAGCGCCATTAATCTCCTATCTAATAACACTGGTAATGTTACACATTATTGGAAAGAGATGGGCAAAATGAACCAATAAGTTATCTGATATGGGTCTCCCTTCTCTACGCACAGTCCAAACCCAAGGACATTTAAGCAAAAAGTCCAGACTCAGATGCAATGACCGAACAAGACAAAGAGAGGGAAGGGGACCAAGGAGAGAAAGGGGAATTAGTGATGGAAAAAAGGGTGGGCAATGTGAAATATTTCCTGCTATCGACCTCTTGGCTAGGGACATGCATAGATTTCTGTATGTGGAAGATAAGTGTCTTTGATAAAGTAGGTTAGCATTGATTAATCCATGAAATCTTGGGGCTGCGGACTTGAAGTTAATGAGTAAGGTTTCTATTTTCTCTGAGATTCCTAACGATATACATTTTCAGAACAGCCCGGGGACCCACGATGGCAGCCTGCCGGCCCTCTCATTTTAGATGTCTGTTATTTTGGGCTAAGATGGCCAATCAATGAAGCTGACATTTGTTACTGAGAGGGATTCACAATGCATTCCCGGGGTAGGGATTGTAAGGGGCTGTTAGGTGCATAGAGGGGTGGAAAGGTCACAGCTAATCTAAAGGGAACAGGAGTTATTTATCCATACGCACCAGAATAAAAAGAAGATGAGAGACACAATCTATATGTGCATCCCCTGGGGGGTGCTAGATGCATCACACATACAAACAGGCACACAAGTAATTTCCCCTCTATTTCAATAGGTAATAAATAGTGCATCAAGTGACCCTTCTGACAACTGCGCGCGGAGGGCTGTACACTGTACCATATAAAAAGCACAATGGACAAATAAATGTGTCACAAATGTGTAACAACGGACACAAATGCAATTATACTACTGTTTTATAACAGCAACATTTATATAAAAATGGGGTATACATTTTAAAGATTTAAGAATTGCCAAGCAAATCCTAGTAATTGCGCGCACAAAAAATCAGAAGTTATATGTGTATTAGGGCGGTGCCTTTTACTCATATTTTGCACAGTGTTATACAATACATTGTTTGTATGTATGATTGTTTAAAAAGTCCAACTTGAAGTCCTGCCTTTTCACATGTGGCAGTCTGAAGAAGAGCAAAGCAAAGCTGTGCACATCAGTCACATTTAGAACAACCTTGAAACAAATGGCATGGACACGAGCTCTGGCCCAGAGCGCTGTGAGAGAGAAATCAAGAGAGACAGACAGGCAGGCAGCTCTGAGTGTGACTGTACACATCAACACCTCTGCTGCCCAGTGCCCACTCTGGTCCACGGTCCACTCTCTTCCTCATCAAACACACATTAATCCAATCTCTCCTCCTCCTTTACCTGAGCAGCAGCTGTGTGCAGGAGGCAGCATGGATGTCAAAATATTTGGCAGGAATCTCTGGTGCCGCTGTAGCATTTTAACCTCCGTGGTTATTACACATACACAGGTTTGTCTGACATCCCCCCGAGCATTAGCCTTGAAATGTGCCTCTCTCTCCTTCGCTCCATTCATCACATCATTATCCTTACAGCAAGGATACACAAACAGCAGGCTCCCCCCACCCCCGCCACACTCACTCACAGGATCAGGCACTCACCAGACGTGGCAATGGCACAGCCCTGATCCACCACAGGGAAAACACTCAACCTTAAGAGGGGCTCCCAGCAGCGTTCAAACCTGCTAACAACATAGAGCCAACACATACCATGACAATACAAAACAAGCTCCTGTTAGCCTTTTAATTTTTTCCAATGTTAACAAAGATTGGTTAAATAAAATAGATGCGCTGTAGCTACCAAAATTATATTTTGACCAATTGTTACCATAGTATGTCTCACAGTGACTGCATTTGCCAAAGTTCTTGTGCAATAATAATATGGCTAACAAACTTAAGTAATACCAACATACTTGACTATTTT
Organism: Chaenogobius annularis; assembly: GCA_015082035.1. Lineage (NCBI taxonomy): Eukaryota > Metazoa > Chordata > Actinopteri > Gobiiformes > Gobiidae > Chaenogobius > Chaenogobius annularis. The sequence continues at coordinate 814,331 of BJKM01000124.1, read as the reverse complement.
CCATAACCGTATTGAAAGAAGATGCTATGATGAAGTTTGTGTATATTGTGCTGACCTGGTCCACAGCAGCAGCCTTTGTCTCAGCGTGCCCCAGTGAAGTGTGGGTTATTCCAGTAAGAGAAGACAGCTCCACAGAGCCCTGACAGGCCGTGTAAATCAGATGTCATAGAAAGATCTAATGGTGCTGCATGCAGCTGATATAGCACAGCACGCCGCTGACAGTCGCTTGTACTGTGTGCGCACACGTGCACAGGACCTACATATACATGCACCAGCACAAAGGCATTTATCCACAAACACGCCCGTTTGTATAAGCTAATGCACTACATAATATGCATCTAAAAAGTAGCTGACAGCTGCCTGCCTCAGCAGTATGACAGCTCGGCCCCTTCACTGAACTCAGTGTCTTTATGACACATTGCAAAAAACAAGGTGCACAATAACATATTTCTTCTTCATTCACAGACGGCCCCGAGCAAGACCCAGTGATGACAGAAATGCTCATGATACTGACACACATAACTGTACTAATTAACCTACTGTGTTCTGCATTTAGGCCTAACACTTACAATAATCGTATTACATGAAGAAAATCCTCAGTGTGCAAATGAAACAAATGAAAAGAGATTTGATGTTGACTTTCACAGCTGTTTCATCAAACACATGAGAAGATACTTGAAGACAGGGCCTGGCCCGTTTTCATCTCGGAATGTAAGAGTTCATTCACAGAGCTGAAATTGAAAAAGACTCGCACAGCAATAAAAGAACAACAGTCACTTGTGAATGGTTCACATTAGGTGCACAATTTGTGTCAAATAGCCTTTTCAATTCCATTATATCCTCTGCTTTATGAACGATGGAAGATTGATACAAGTTCTGCAGAAACCATTGATGGTAAGTGCCAAAATCAGACTTCGTACTGCCACCCATGGAAAGATAAAAAAAAATGTAAACCCCTCGAACAATTCTTATTTGAGTAATTTCATTTTGGTGGATCAAGGGAGCACAGCAGTTGTGGTTAGGATTCACAAACCTCTAACTATTCAGGCCCATTAAAGCCCTTTCTCTCTCTCTCTGGTGTCTTATTATCACATACTGTCCTCAGTTCTTCTGTGCACCATCAAAGATATTTCCCTGCAGTCCGTAATAGACTAACTAAGCAGAGAGAAAAACACTTGTTAGCACACCTTATACACCCAGGCACAACTGTAACACAACAGGAGCCGATTGGATGAAAGCAGTCAGGAATCCAGCACTTTGGAGGATACACTCCGAGGTTCACTAGAACGTACACAATACAAGCTCACAATACAATAAAAACACACAATCATTACAGCAACAATAAATGTAAGGTGAAAGGAAATATTTACATAGGAACACTTTATAACTGAATGGCCAGAGGGACTGTCCCAGATGACTGAAACTTGTTCTCAAATTAAGTGGTTTCATATCCGTCTTTTGAACTCATGCGTTCCATAAATATATCAAATAAATAATCTCACTAATGCAATAAAATATTCTTACAAAAAATGTAATAGTATTATTAACTAAAGTACATATTATTACTAATTCACTTACAATATCTTATGGTGAAGGTGGTGCAGGCAGTTAACCCAAATCATATATCAGATTTGACATGCCGAGTGTATTCAAATTTATCTATAAATTATACTTCTTTTGGATAGATGCACCATAGGGTTTTACAGATGAAAAACCTCCAGATACATAAAATATTAAGAATTTATAGTTGCCGTCAGAAGTACCAGTAAAGATGACTCACAACCTTAAATCTTTCCCGTTCACGTAGAATTTCTAAGTCAAATATATTCCTATCTGCCTGATGCTTACTTCCGCACATCACACTTGAGTCTGACACACGATGTGACAGAGCAACCAAGCACAGAATGTGACAACCTGTAGGCTTAAGACTGCAGGTATAAATATTTATAGAAGGGCTGTAAGATCACCAGGTAGGAGCATCAGTCAGAAACCTGGATTGTGTTTCTGTAGGAGCAGTGGGTGACCAGGGGAGGGTGAGGTAGGGCATCTGGGTGAAGACGTGGGGGGAGGGTTGATGGTAATATGTTGTGAGTAAATGAAGAAGGCCTGGAAGACAAAGCTAGATGCAGAGAGCAGCTTCCTGGCAGTCTTTGTGACTCAGAGCTTATCAGGCCGAGCGCAGTGAATCACTGAGTGTGTGTATGAGCCCATGTGTCCACACAGAATAGTGCTGGATAATTAAGTTAGTGATTCGACATATCACACTTATATATGTTGTGTGGCAAATGCTCTTTAATATTTAATCAATATGGATGTTCAAGTTGTGCCACGCAGAGCTGAAAATTAATTGGAATGTTTTAAGCACAGAAAAAATACCTTATTTTTAAGTATTTAACTTTTCTTTTATTCACTTCATGAACACTTCACAACACTTTCAATAGCTCTCATCAACCATAATGCACTGTTAGTTTTGTACTGTTATTTTGTGCATACTGTTTATTTTTTTTAATTATATTCCGTCAAAGTCTATTTTATTTTTGAATAGAAGTAAATGCACTCACATGCAGTGTTGCAGTCACGGAAGCAGAAGTAAACGTTGGTGTAACATCATTTTATCAGAAAGTGTTACATATGAAACGAAACAAATTTTACTCTCTTTTTCCAGATTTATTTCTCTCTTGTTCTGTTACATCTTGTAACCGAGTAATGCAGTATAATTTTGAAATACTTTGACTTGAGTGTGCATGGCCACATGCTGCTGAGTGAAGGTCAGTGGTGTGGGTGTGTCCCAGGCCTCTCAGCTGTGGCCTGAGGCTCCAGAGCCATCACTGTCACATCTGTGTTCCTGTGTTGTATCTGTGTGTAGTGTGTGTGTAGTGTGTGTGTAGGTGTGTGTGTGTGTGTGTGTGTGTGTGTGTGTAGTATGTGTGTTGCAAGTGTACTCCGAAGCCCTGCAGCGGAGCACTGACTCACTGCACATTGGCCCAATGCTTTCAGCACACACACAAATAAACTGGTCACTACACAGGAGCACAGACACATTTACTCAATCTCACAGGACTCATGGATGTGTGCAAACTCATGTCAAATCACAGTGGGATTTCACAGAAGACTCTCTCTCCCAAACACACGTCACGGCCAAACAGCACCTTTATGTTCCTGATAGGAGCATAAAACATGTCGCTTCTCTAACATGTGAACCTGGTGACCTTGTCCAGCCTCATTCAATCACAGGAGCAGAGAGCAGCACTAATCCAGTGGCTTGTGTCATTTCTGCGTCGTCTGTGCGTTGCAAACATGCAAACATGAACAAAGTATTTGGACGGAAGCACACCCTGCTCTGCAGAGACATTTCACGATCAGAATCTTTATACATATACTGAAATCAGGTGATAATACTGATAGCGCCAACTGCTTACGTATTCTTAATTTCAGTGAGGAAGTGAGGAAATTGTTACTATGAGGCCTTTCGGTTTGATTCCACATTAGAGATACCATTATAAAAGCTGGAATCGTTGGTACAGTACATAAATGGAATGTAGCTAATACATTTGAAGCTTCGACAAGCAAGCTTCCCTTTATAATTATTGTGGGACATCCAACACACCATGTATTGGAAAGCTTAACTGCACATAATATGCAGTCCAAACTATGCGTCAATGAAACTTTGAACAAATAAAAAGTAGGCCTCTTTAACCGTTGCTATGGTTTGGATTTGAGGAGATACTGAAATTCAAGTCATGTCCTTGTGTTAATCACACAAGCCTTTATGATATATTCCATATTGTGCACTTTCTTTATTTTTCTCATGGTATTTCAAGAGCATGAATTCACATTACTGCCTTTTACACAGCTCTTTAAGATTCAAAGGAGGGGGCTGGGCCATTCTCTCTCTCCTTCACAAAGTAATGCATGTGACCTCTGGCCATGTTTTAGACCAGAGCCGGCTGCGTGAGGCTATAGAAGTTCTCCGTACGTCCTGCTCTTCCCACAGCGGCCTCTTTATGGCTCAATGCATGGCACATAAAAGCAGAGCACATTGCACAATTACTGCCTAATTAACAAGCCAATATTTTATGTGGTCAGCGAGCCCACCGACATCCTGGACACCATTCGCCTTTGAGTTTTAGAGGATGTGTGCTCTTAGCCTGATTTACTGACCCCAGCAGCTCATTTATGTGCATCTGCCGGTCTATACATGTGTGTTTATGTATAGGCGAGGTTAAGTAAAACAGGCCACATACTGTATGCCTTTGAACGCACTGGGTTATTTGTCTGAGTCATGCTTTACGCTCCCTGTACTCCTCCCCTTTCTCTCTCCATGCACACCCTCTTTCCCCTATAACAGCCGCGGCTTTGCATTGGGATTTGAGGTGTAATTAAATTCAATAAATAGGCGAAGGTGAAGAAATAAATCAAGCGGAAACTGATGAACAACAGGAGATTAAATGCCACTGAGCCGTGCAAACAAATATTTCAATAGAATTTTCAACAGAGGGCACTCAGGGCCCGGAGAACCTGCAAAACTTTTAAAAGTTAAAAGGCAGCTACAACAAAAGCATTGCTGTTATTTAGTTGTAAATCATTATTGTTTTGATGTCCAGGCAGGCAGACAGGAGTAAATAACCAGTTGAAGGACGTGTATCAGGTAAACTGAAGCGGTATAACTTATAAAAATGTTTTTACTAAAATGTGGGCAGCAGATGTGTCATATGTAGAGGTAATACCATAACTGCAACAGAAAAATGTGACCCTTGCACATTTCAGATGGAATTGTGTGTATTAATGACATACTCGTTACTTCCTTTATTTTTCAACTCAAAAAAGAAGAGAGCACAAAAACTTTCATATGCACTCTGAATATATTTTCAGTTATATTTAGATACACACTGATGTACAATTATTACACAAGATACACTAACTTACTCAAATCCGCATTTATCTTCTCCTGACTCATGAGCTACGAGGCCTAACTGTTCAAAGACTCTCTCGCTATCATTATGATGAAAAGAAAAGTAGTGGTGCTGCCCGGTGGTCGAGCGGTCATGTCACAGCACACACATGCCAGTGCAGCCGGCCGCAGTGTCGTGAGTTTGATTCCAGACTCCTCCCTTCTCTCTCATCCCTAATTTCACAATACTTTCCTGTCAATAAAGCCTACGGGCACAAAATATATATAAAAATATGTTGGCCTAGTTTTGTGTTATGTATGTGAGACTAAACTCCATGCTTGCAGCTTGGTCTCTGCATCATTGTCTGTTCTGAAGCCAGACAACTCTTTATTAATGACTATTGAAGTAGCAATTAATGCTGCATAATACATGAACTACAGCTGTGCAAATCTGAATAAAATGTGATTAGCTGCCAAAGAGAGTAGGGGCAATACTTCTGGTGCATGTTAATGTCCATTTTAGGAGAGGGGGCTGTTCTGACACACTAACATTCTTGTCTCGAACTCACCTACAGCTGCACAACAAAGACATAAAGCACTTGGTGATGGCCCTCTTATACTTCCATGCACTTTTTATGCAATGTGACTCACCACTTTATGTTGAACTAAACTGCCTCACAATGAAAAAGTGTTGAAACTCCCAGTATGGAAATGAGGTGTTTTTCAAGGCCAAACCAACTCACTAAAAGTACTTGAGTCCGGACATTCAGAAAAGATTCATACATAACTTAAGAAAATGTATTAGGTGTATACATCTATTTGAAACTTCCTCTAGATAACTTTTTGTTGACTATGTATTTAAATTCTACATAACAAGAAGGGGTTTCAAAAGTCCTAAAAGAGTATTGAAAAAGTTCTGAACATTTTTGAGAAGTTTAAGTTTAGCTCGTGTTTATTTTTCAGATATTGGCCCTTAGTCTGTGTACTTTTTTCCTAGTCATTTTTGTAATTCTATCTGTGTTTAGGCTTTGCTCTGGTTGTAATCCATTGACTTTATTAGACTTTTCCTTGATTCATAGCCTTTTTAGTAAGTTAAAGATATATGTGGAAAACTATTAACTTTCTGTGGGGGCAGTCAGAGTGAAAAGTTTGTTATAGAGGCCTTTGGAGATTAGCCACAGTTCCTCTCCTCTATCCACTTTTAGTCTCTTCAGTCCGGCTGCTCTTTTGCCACTTTGCCACTTGTCAATAAATCTTTAATTCCTAAAAATACAGTCTCTGGTCTCTGCCCGTGTTTGTCCTCCACTCTGCTCTCATCCTCTTGTTTTCCAACAGCTCTTTGGCATTATTGTGTTGGGTTTTCTCTGTCTGTGTGTGTCTGGCGGCCGCTCTTATCCTCCATTGCACTTTCATATGCACAATATTTCCCCGAGCCCCCATTACTATGACAGGTTTTCAAACAGAACGGTGCAAAAGTTTTGGGCAGGGGTAAAAAGAGCTTTTAACCAATAAGGAATCATTTGTTTTATGCTTTTCATATTGAAGTTAAAAGAAAGATTTTAATCTACTAGTTGGAGTAGTTTTAGCAGAATATTTACAAATTCCGACAACTATTTAGTGACTGTTAATTATAAGAGATTTTACACAAACCGTGTTTTTATTACTGTACTGAATTGTACTTTGTTACAGTTAATCAATTTGCCTCTTGTATGTTCCACTTCTATTACTATAATAGTTTTTTGGAACAGAACAGAATACTAGAAGGGATTGGTAATATAACAGAGACATAAGAGATAATAGGCAGGATTTCAATATTTTTTGTGCCAAATGGTTTGAGCAGTGAGCCATTAAGTGGGCCACCAGCTCTCAGTCTAATTGTGCTAATGAAGTCCGGGGTGCAGCCATAATGTAGGGTCCACACGTCCTGTCACGCTGAAGGTTTTATAGACATGACTTGAGTTATGAACCGCGCTCTGATTGGCTACATGGCAACGTGATAAAGACGGGGGCAAGAAGTGTAAGACGAAAGATCACAAAAGAATGAAGAATATTGTCAAAAGCATCTTCTACTGCAAGTATTATATGTTACTCAGGTCGACACATTTACTTTCAGTGGCATTAAAATGATAAATATGAAAACAAAATGGCTTACTGTTAATTCTAGGATAACCCTTACCACTACTGGGGATGGTATATTGATATATGTTATCAGTGATATCGGAGAGTAGATCAGTATCAGTATCACATACCGATAATTTTGCCAATATTCTGCAACAATATATCTTCTGCACTGTCCCATACTGTGTGCTCATGTGCCATTCCCAGTTTGTCCAACTGCCCTAAAAAATATGCCTGAAAGTTTACACAATCATGCAGTGGATGACTTTATATGATGCTATTATTTTTTACAATTAATTTGTGAACTTTACTAAAAGTTAACATAATTGTGGCTTTAATATTGGTATCTGCAAATATCGGTTAACAGCCACAACAACAAGTTCAAATATTGGATATCAGTATTGGCTTTAAAAAAATCTATTTCCGAAACCAATACCGCATTTTTATCACTTTCTATATGGTTAATGTTGCCACTACTGCTATAGCATTACTTTATCTGCTACTACAATTCCTCATGTTTTAAGTCAAGTTTTAAAACTCTACAACTGCTACTTTACTACAGATAATGATGCTCTATCACCACAAATTGAAGTAGAAAGATTTTTTTATTTTTTTTTTATGTGCCACCTCTGTATAAAATGACATTGTGAGAGAAGATCTATGGTAAGTCATGCTAATACACTGAGTCATTTACCTTTAGTGGAAAGCGTTACACCCCGACCTGACCATACCCTTCAGCCTTGCCCCCTAAGCGCATTACATTAGCCCCTGCAACGGGCTTTCCATTGCTTTCCCCATCTCTAACCTCTCCAGTGAGCAGCCCCAATCAGGAATCAATAGGCATGTCAACAGAAGCCCAAGCAGGGGTTGACACCAGTGGATCCGACAAAAAAAAAGTCTATTACGTAGTGGTTATCTCTATTACTGCTGAGTAACATGGTGTCGAGAAGGCAGAGGATGGAAGACGGCAGGCCGGGGAAATCGCTGAGTGTCGCCGGTGACAGGTTGTGAAACTCTAATTCGGAGCAACGTGTCTGATTAACCTGCATCCCTCCTTTGGGATAGGCTCAGCAACAGGCAGAGAAGGGAGCGTGCAGTATCTGGCCCTCTGTCCACAAATTATAACACCAAATACAAAAAAGGTTGGCACTAAAAATGTCAACAATAATCATAAATACTGGTGCAAAGTTAATAAATCAAGATATATGATGCGAGTAACTTTCAGTATTTAAACTGTGGTAATAATAAGAATAATAAGAATAATACTGTATATGGATCAAAAATACTTTTTCTAAAATAAAGGGAAACGGACATGCAGCAATTTGTGATACAGTCCTCGACCTGTATTATTTAACAGACTTGTGTTGTTTCGCTCCAACACAGTGCTATAGGAAATTCAGAATGAAAACAGTACAATACAATATTCCATAGATTCAGATCTGTAGTTTGATGTTATTTATTTATTTTTCTTTTAGCTCCTACTGGCCCCTGACTTTTTCAGATTTGAGGTTGTACATCAAAGTCTTTTCAGGATACAGCCGAGTCAGAGCATAGCAGGGGTTTTGTCGGTGCAAGCAGTTGGTATCACATTTATCAATAAATTTGTGCTCATGTCAGCAGAAACATTTAAGAGTTCAAAGTTCACATTGGTTGTCCACTGTCAGCAGGTATTAGGTGTTTGCCAAGCCATGCCCTGAGTCTAAACGGCATCAACGAGAAGCGCTCTCCTAAATCAGGCTCATCAGCCTCTGGGCATAAACAATTTGCAACCTCAGCGGATCTGTCACACTCTCACTATGTGAAGCTTAAAAAAATCAAGATGAATGATGCAGCAAAAATGTCATTGAAAAGTGATCAAGAGTTTGCGCACCAGGGGATTGGAGTGATAGCACGAGCACACTGTCCGGGACGCGAGTCTGACTCAGAAAGATTTGAGGATCAATTGCAGTGGTCTCCTATTTCTTTCCAGAGTTGTATCATATGTTAGTCGTTTTGTGGTGCCGACAGAGTCAATGAGCTGATTGCATCGGGGTCTTTGCAGCTGGAGACCTATGGGACAGGCCCCATAAACCACAGTGACACTGTTCACTAGGCTTCACCTTGGCCCAGTAACCTTGATCCGTCAGGGCATCAGTCAATCTTTAATTGTTGAAATGCCCTGTGCCGTATGTGGGTGGAGCAGCTTTGTCTGTTCCCAGCGATTGGCCCCTCTGCTCCTCTGTGCCTCTGGCTTGTTTTATGACACTCATTTGCCTGATTAGCTAAACAAATGCTGACTGCTCTCTTGCCACCTCCTCAGACACACAGCCGTGGACCTTAGCTCCCCCTGTTCACAGTCATTTGTATTTCCAATGTCCAATGTGCAACGCTTGAAAATTATCTACTGTAAAAGTGCTCATAAATCATTACGCCTCTGAATCAGCAAACAGTGGCATTAATCAGTGGCTTTACGACAAATACTGTACAATTAATGTAATCTATTTATCTTCATTGAGATCGTGTGAGATGCTGCAGGCTCTGTAATGCTATATAATATATTGCAGGCCGACACATAGCGATTCCTGTAATCTTTTATACAGCGTTTTGTGTTTGCATTGATAAAATATGCAAATGACTGCAAAAAGACCCTCCCACCACCAATGTGACATTTATCTTAGTAAAATACAGCCTTTGATGCGCAGACCTTCGCTGGTAATGAAAGCAATAGGTCTCTGTGAGTGGAGATTGCTTCTGCAGAGCTTCATTTTACAGCCTGCCGTAGAATACACTCCTCTGGCAACTCCTCCTGAATGTTTCATCACAGAAGCCCGATCCCAGGGGCTGCTACAACCCCCTCATCACAGCATCATGCACGGCCGAGATATGAGAGTCAACTGGATGCCATTTCATCTGGTACGGGAGCCATTCGATTGCATATTCAACGTGGGAGGATACAAACGTGATAACATTTGGAAGCCAGGCGCAGCGACAGAAGCTACGGTTATGTCAGAATAGCTTTTGGATGTGTCCAATTATCCACTCGGCTTGGTCTTCGGTGAGATAGTCACAATAAAGTTGTTGTTTAGTTCTTTGAAAATGTGCCACTTTACGACGCCAATGAGCAGTGCTGTCTGAAGCTCTTGACTCCATGTAACAGCACATAAAGGGCAATGGGAATGTTTTCAAAGAGACGTAAATGGAGTTAGTGCTAATGCCATGCCAGGAATCAGTGCGATGATTCTCATTTTAGGAGCAGCCCAACAGAACCCAGAACACCTGCCTTTAAAAGAACTAGCACTACGGACCAACGGATTACTTTAAGCAAATTAATACTTACTCTGTAATATTTTACAGGGATAAACAGGATAGACAGAAAAACATGCAAAACAGCTTATTTTTCTACTGCATTTAACCATCTCACCACTAGTTGGCAAGCTTCACCATTTGATCAGGTCAAATGTAGACACAGCTGAAACAGAAGAGATTCGTTTTCAAAACTAAAGTTCATGTCATTCATCTACTGAATATTGTCATGTATGAAAAAGTGCAGTATTATCACAGACTATAGTGAACTGAATTCCCAGGCTTTCACATGCACTAAACTATGCTGTTAACAAAAATTATAAATAAACCAAGATAGTGTGACTAAATTGCTACTTTGTTTTTGTATTTTTGTAATGTGAACTAAATGTGTAGGAGAGAATACTAACGCTCTCTTATATTGTGCAAAATGTACCTAAATGTGTCTGCCTGCCAACTTTTAAATAATGCTGACTTTAAATGCTGACCTGAGTCAATTGTGTTTAGTTTGTGACTCATTTTTGCATCAGCATCATTTTAGGCCAGGACTAACACTTCAGCATGATGGATTTCAGCAAAGAGATGGAAAGACGCCAAAAGCCAAGCATTTGTGGGGCGCAGGAGCTGAGGAGAAGACTCATTTCCCCTCAAAGGGTCCAATGGCTGCTTTTACCAGACAACGGAACCACATTTAAAACACTCCGAAGAGCAGCTTTAATTAACATTAGACCTATAAGTTCATTTGAAAGTCTTCAGGAGGGAGACGGGGACTTGAAAGCACAGCTGATAAACCACTCATACTGACGGAGTCCCTATTTCTGCCATAATTTGATCTCATTCACTTTGTATGTTCCGTCTTTTTCAGAAACAAACGGTGCTTTCCTTCCGTCCTCCCCCTGATCCGTTTGATCTAACCTCTTTTCGCTGCACATTTCTCTTCCTTCAAGCTTCACTCTGTTTTTTTCTGACACTCTTTTCTTTATTTCGACTTGCTCTCAGCTTTCCTTCTGCTTTTATCTCCACTTCATACGGAATAAATGTGCAGCTTGGTGGGTATAATGAGGCTGTTCCTCTACACTTCAAAACTTCCCTTCACCCGTTTGCCAGGGCTCTAAAACAAACCCGGAACAAATAATCTGACATTTCGACACAAAGGAAAGATGAGCGCAGCCTAAACCAATCCAAACTAGGAATCCCGAATATTCTGCAAAAAGTCACAAGAAATTGAGATGAGATAAAATGTAAATACAGCAAATGAATGCTGGGTCAGCACAACCTAAATTCAGACAAATTTCAGCCAGATACATTTTTATTTCTACATTTTTGTTACTCTACTTTGACTTGTGTTTTACCCACCAAATAAAAAAGGTTATATCGTTTCAAATTGATGACATCCTAATCATAAACAAATTTGTTTTTTTGTTTTTTTTATATATAAGTTTAAGTTGTTGTGTCCCACTTTCTTCCCTCTGGAGTTGCCACAGCAAATTATCCATCTAAACTATTGTAATTTCTTTGATGGTAATATAACCGGTCCGATGTGGAATTAGTAAACATGATAGTGTGCTGGGCTTATTGAGAGTGAGAGTAATTAAAGCCAAGAGCAGCTCTATGTGCAATTCTGTAAAGCATTTAGCTGAGCGGCGCTGGAACACATTGTCATGGATCACACTAAATTGGTCTGGGCAGCTTATTGTGCAGATACTGTTACAGTAGCACGTTTATAACAGTAATTGCAGTGAATGAAACGCCCATGGTACCGCATAACGCACACCTCTACAATAAACTTGATTATTATGGTAATTATATAAATATAAATACTTTATCTGAAGGCTCAGATTCATCATCACATTTGTTAGAAGGCTGCTTTCACAGAGCTGGGAATTGGGACTTACTCCGAAAGCCAATACAGTGAGTTGGTGGAAGTTAAGCACAATTAGATATCCATCTGAAGAAAAGGCGACTTTCTCTCTGTGCTGCTAATAATCATTTTTCTTGTTCTTCTATTGATTTTATTATGGATGCCTCGATACCGGCCTTAAAGAAAGCAGTAAAGGGAGTGGTAGCAGCAGAGAAAAAAGATAGAGGGATGGCAGGACAGCAGTGCGGAGGAGGAGGGTCACTGATGAGTCTTGAGGCGCCCTGAGCAGTAATGAGCAGGCAGTAAAAATGAGACTGCATTGTGTTGTACTTTAAGGTAGTTCATCTTTAAAATGAATAGTCCCTGAAGGGCCAGGTGGTTAATGCCATTTATTAATAGACAGACAGGGCCAGCAGTTTTGGCTCCACTCCTCTGAGAGCCTTTAGTTAGGATGGAGAGAGTGTGAGTGACGAAGAGAGAGGAAAAAGGAGTAGGAGGGATTGGCAGTGCCGCTGAGCAAATGAAGGACAGACTGCAACAGAGACTTAATGATATCTATGATAAAGTGCTACATAGTGAATACCATTATGAAAAAACACTGGGGCCTTCACACTATTTCATTTGGTCAAGGAGGCAGGGTAAGACTAAAGTCAAATTAACGCTGGTATGTTGGATTATAAATTAATTTAACAATCAAAAAACTAGCACAAACACAGAGATGGAAAGTAACTAAAACCAAATGCTCATGTTGTAATTGAATAGATTATTTGGATGATTATACTTTTCTGAGTAGACTTTTTAAGCATGTACTTGTAATTAAGTAATAATTCTAGCTCTGTAATTGTAAATAGCTACATTTAAAATCATAGGATTTACAGCACAAGTCCCAATCGTCCCAATCCACGACCGTCTCATCTTTGCTCCTCTCAGTGCTCACATAACGCCACTTCATCTCTAGCACTGAGAATGTGGATTGTGGTTTAAAACAACTTAATTCAGCTTTAAACTGTTTAATGAATCAAGTTTGGCATAAAAGACTGATCTAAAATGCTACTAAATTAGTGAGAGAAAAAAAAGGAGTTTGAGTTGTATTTGTCAACTTTGCTTTTAGTAAAACATTTTCAGTACTCTTTACCACTGCATGAATGTGACGAAGCTAAACACATACAGGCAGTAATGAGGTCAAATGTTTTGTGTAGAAACCCAAGCACAGGCAGTAATAAAATGTGCCTATTATTTGCACTCTTCCGAGAGAAGAAGGATATCTGGTGTAAAATGTTTGCCAAATCACAGCATTTTGAAGCTTGAGGAAGTGATTTGCCTTGGAATACAAGTTGATAGGCTAAAAGAATATTTGGCAAACTATAAACAAGTGTGAATATGAACAAAATTAAACATTTGCCTGAAATCTTTTGCAGTGAGTCAGAGGTGTAGCAGTCAGACCTGTATAATTTGTCAAAAGTGCTTATTAATGTTACAAAGCCTTGGAGAAAATGTCTGCTAAGTGAATTCCAATGACAATCTCCACCGACAGGGCTTTATTTCCATATTTAAGAAACAAGTGTGTGCATCCATCAGCCTCTATGTGTGTGTGTGTGTGTGTGTGTGTGTGTGTGTGTGTGTGTGTGTGTGTCTGTGTGTCTGGTCCTGAGCCGGCACTGACCTGTCCTACTAATGAACCAACACATTACCTTCCTGTTAGCTTCCTGTTAGCCTGCTCAGTGCCCCGCCATTTGTCATAAAGCGGGGGGAGCTGTGACAGGGGGCTGAAGACACACACCACACATCAGTAGCAGCAGAAAGAGAGAGAAAAAGAGAGAAAGAGCCCTGGCCGTACCTAGCTCTACCACATCTATACACCTTCCCTCCCAGCATGCACCACTCCGGCCAAATAGCTTTCATTACATGGGAAGTATCAGTCTTGATAAAAGATCCAAACAAAAGACGAGCGTGTGGATTTACTGTGCCGCTCCACCTGGGCTTCCATAATATTGTTGGTGTTTGGAGTAAAATATCGCCGCTGCCATTTGCACACATCTAAATCTCAGGGTGTAGACCGTGTCAGTGTGTTACTAGCTACAGGCCATATTGCTATTGATTGGTGGAATGAACAATTTCTTACCTGATGTAGGAGATGCACCAGGGGCGATGGCATGGGGGAGAGAGAAGGAGAGAATTTGATTAGTGGTGGCCCTGGACTGTATACAGAATAAACATGCTCAAACAGGGAAGTACTGAAGGGGTGATATACTCTGATGCTACACGCTGGCAATCAAGTCAGCAAACCACAGACTAAATCACTGTTTCTCAAACTGCGGCGGCCCTTCAGGTGGTACCCAGCTTCGTATGCAGTTCAAAAAATGTATGAATTTAAAGTGATTTCTTTTTTAAAGTTTTTTTTTTAGACAGAATAGATAGAACAAACAGAACAAAACCAGAGAGTGAAAAGACAACTTCAAAAGGAAATAGAATATAAAATGTCAGTCAAGATTCAGTCCCATCTGTCCCACTGTCTGATACATGTTTCCATGTTTAAGTTCAAAGTAAAAGTCAATATTTCCATTTTGTAAATGTCTTAAGTTATTTCAGTCCAGTCTCTTGGCTCTGTCCTTGTCATCCATTTTCAGGTTATTGCCTGAGTTTAAAGTGAATTTAATCCACATTTTTGTCCTTTTTCTAGTTGCTCCATGCTTGGGACTAAAATACAGTAGCTATAGTGTAACCCTATTTTAGACCTGGTTTAGCCTTATTTTAGAACACAACTATTTTAGACCTGCGTGTTTAGATCTGGTGGTGTTCAGAACGCCAAATATTTTCCGTTTATACCTGGTGTGAAAAGTTTGAGAACCACTGGCCCAAATCACCCAAAAATATGAACATAATTCATGTAAAATAAGCAATCCATCAGACAAAAATAATTGTATTGTACTGCATGGTATAAAAATTTGAATGTTATGGATGAAGAAATATGGATACACATATTCATATTCATAACACTGTGCCAGTGATAAAAACAACTATATTTTGAAGCCATAAAGCCGTCTAAATGGTGCTGGTGATCCCCCTAAGCCACAACCTATTGACCCTGTTGCTCTGTGAGGCTGTGAGTCAAAGCCTTGTTCTTCTAACCACAGGAGTCTTCCACCACAAATGTGTTTTAAACACATAAATATTCATTGGCATTGCACATAAACCCTACCATGCACCAGCAGAGGCAGCCATCTGCATTAACAGGACTCAAGCTGTGAGTGCAGCTCTATCCACCAACCTCCGTCATACATGCGCACAACGGCAGGAGGCAGGGCCAGGCCAAATCCCAGGCATCCTACACTTGGCAGATGAGGTGGTGTCTATCTATGGCACTTTATTTCTGTTTGCTATCATCTGAGTTTAGAGCGCTTTGTGGGCGAGTGATACTTTCATATAAAGCCTCCACTATTGTTTAAATTCTGAACAACAAATCCGTGATTCTACTTTAGAGCAAGACTTTTGTAGGCTGTGCACATAAGCAGTGTATTAAATGATAAGCTAACAAGATTATTTAAACAGCCTTGTGTTCAAAAACCTAACTTTGAAGAAGGAACGGCCGCTTTCTGTCTAGGGAAGATGATTGTGGGTAAGGGGTAGTTTTATCCCATTGAGTTTAAACATTTAAATAACATTAAATACAGTGTTGCTTTCAAATAAGATGCAATTTTTGTCTAGTGTAGTTGAGCGTGTCCATGTCCGTAAGAGCTTTCTTTCAGCTGGAAGATTCTCTTTACAGATAAGGCTTGGGATCTTAACCCTGATCCTCTGTCAATAGGAGCTCCCCAAAGATTACATCAGGACCTCTATCAAAGACAAATTCAGCTACTAGGACAAAGCATGAAGGGGTTAAAACTGATTAGACACCATTGTGCTACAACAAAATTACTGGTTTATTTGAGTTACTAATTTCACCAAAAAATAAGAACAAATATAATATAATAAATACAGTGTCATCATTCCTAAATTATATCTTGAAATCATCTTGCGACGGTGTGATTTACATTGGGACTCAGCCAGTGCTGAGATTATGAAAAGCTTTCTAAACCAGGAGCAAACCCTGTGTGAAATCAGAACTGCAGTTGCAGCACTGTTATTCACACATGCGCATCAACACTTTTATTCAGACACTTCTCGGCGGCTAATTCTGATGCAACAACCTGCAGCCAGAATGCTCCAATGATGATAAACAAACAACATTTTGGACGGGGAGGGCGACTGCAGAAGAGACAGAGGGAGAGAGAAAGTGGCAGCAGCGCCAGGCAAATAAGACTCAGGGGCTTTTTCTCAAACATAAGATAGTTTCGCTTCTTTTAAAATGTATGTTTGAAGTTGGGGCTCAGCTGAACACAAGCTGTTTGAAAAAGACTGATGCAAGGCTGGAGTAGCAGATGAGAGAGGGGCCAAAGAGAGAGAAGGAGAAGTGGCTAGGCTCCTTGCATAGGCTCACAGAGAAATATATGCAAAGAGCTTCTGTTGAAGAAAAACAAGTAAATTGAAGGAGGCCTCCAGTGGTGCAAAGTGGATGTTGCAGTAAAAAGTCAATAGCTGAAATAGAAATGAAATCATAAATCATGGCAGCAAACATGTAAGCACATGTGCGCCGTGTCCCCAAGGAGCCGCAATATAATACTTCTTATTTATTTTTCACACATCTTTCACGCACAACAAAAAAGAAGCATCCAAAGATATGGCTGCTATGATCCAGTGAGATTTAATCTGAATGTGCTGAAGCCTGGGTTCTGAGGTAGTTAATGATGACTTTCATGAGGGAAGGTCAAAAGATGCCAAATTGTCTTTCCCCTGCTCTAGAAGTCTCCTCTGTCTACGACACACACATACACATATACGAGCACACTTGTACAACACTTTAATCAGAGCGTGGCATGCTCTCAGTCCAGACAAAGCCCAATCAGAGCGGTGATAATTTGGCCTCTCCTTCAATCAGTAGCACCATAATTGCATCAGTCACAATCTCCATTTCATCTTTCATCTGGGTGTCATGGCGGACAGGAGACAGAAGGACATTGTGGTACAGACCTATCATTACCAAAGAGCAGCCCAAAACCGCAGAACAAGACAGCAAATTGTTACTTCAAAGATTCTAATTTACCATGCACCAACAATCAACCCTTTTTTTTAAGCAGTAATGGATTTCCAGACATTTAGAATATACAATTAGCATATCTATAAGAATCATATTGAGGAGACCTGAATTCTCTAAGGGCTTGTCAACGTGATGGCTTCCCGTGACTTTTGTTATCTTTAGGCAAATGGCTCACATATGTTCCTGCTGCAGAGTAATTCATATGTCAGGTATGTAAAATTAAGCTCTAAATGATTAATGGGACATTTGAAATTCTCAGAAGTAACACAAGGCATAGAGAAGGAATTCATGATATGGTCTTTTACAAATGAGCCAGACAGGATTTGAGTGTGTGATGCACATTTTAAATATTAATGGACAAATAAACCAAGCAGAGCATTAAACCTGTCAAGTATTGGTGGTCATGTTATGTGTGTATGACCACAGGTATACAGAATTACCTACTAGAGCTATTTGAGTTACAGCCGCTTGTCTCTAGCTGTCTAACATTTGACCACAGTTCTATTTCTGCACCACTTTTGATACGGACAAGAGATGACCAAATATTTATTCCAGTCATGGATATTGGGTATATCCAGTAAAAAAGATGACAAATTTACAAGCAACTTTTGAGGCTAAACATATTATAATGTTTGTACTGTATGTTTTTTGGCATTTGTGATGAAAGATTTATGATTGTGGGAAAAATCTTGAGTGATGGCTCAAAATTGTGGGTTGTAGGTCTAACAGTGAAACAGGGACAACAATTAAACTTAGAACTGTTGTACGACCAAAGATGGGCATGTAGCGGTCCAACTCTTTCTCACACAGAGCCTAGAGCCTCATGAGATACTCAATCAGACAAACTTTGGTCGTAGCCATGACTGATCGTGTTACCTATCGCACAGTGGCACAAAAAAGGCCAAAATAAGAGTCCCATTTAGTCCAAAATTGGTCAAATTTGGGTTTTTTGTGTTTTTTCGTATGTCCAAAGGTATCCATTTATGTGGTCCATGGCAGGGGTTTTGAGGCACAAGTAAATTGTTCTGAAATCGAGAGGGATGGTGGTGTCAAAAATAGTCTGTTCTTCCGGTTGTATTAATTAACATAGGACTGACGACTTTGAGAGAAAATAAGACCAAAAAGCCGAGGGAATCTGTGAATTGTTGGCTTGTAGGTCAACCAGGGATGCAGCAGTGTAAGACGCTCCTCTGTCGCTGAGCTCCCGCCCGCTCTGTCACAAATTAAGTGCTCAGATTCAAGGCAGATAGAGACTGTGTGTGTCCCTCCTGCAAATAATGCCAAAAAGTCAAACCTCAGAAAAGCTATTTCAGGCGTCAGACCAAATAACTTAATAAAAATAGCACTCACAAATGATACAAATAAACAAATAAATAAGCATATAAAATGTGGACTGCTAAACATTAGGTACATTTCCTCTAAATCGCTTTTAGTTAATTAATTAGTAATTATAACATAGATCTTCTAGCTCTAACTGAAACTTGGCTTCAACAAAATGATTATGTCAGACTAAATGAGACCACCCCACCCACTCATGTTAACTTTCAGACCGCCAGGAGCACAGGCCGAGGTGGTGGTGTGGCAGTGATCTCACACTCAAGCCTACTCTTGAATCCTAAAATTCATTTCAATGCATTTCGCTCATTTGAAAGTATCATGCTATCAGTCACATGTCCAAATTGGAGAAACCAAATAGGAGTCTTGTTCGTCGTTCTCTACCGACCTCCTGGTCCCTATTCAGAGTTTTTAACTGAGTTCTCAGACTTTATATCAAACTTGGTGTTAGACTGGGATAAAGTAGTGATAGCTGGAGATTTCAATATCCACGTGAACGTGAACGATAACTCTCTCAGTAATTCTTTCAACTAGTATTGGTTTTGCTCAAAATGTAAATAAACCAACTCACAATCACAAGCACACTCTAGATCTTGTTCGAACATATGGAATAGAGATTAGTGACCTCATTGTCTTCCCTCAAAACCCCATAATGTCAGATTATTTCCTAATTACCTTTCAGTTTGTTCTTAAAGATTGTCCAGCCCCACAGAATAAAGTCATGAAAAGGATAATATATCGGAAAGATCTATCTCAAAGTTTAAGGAAATAATAGAGCCAATAAGGCCCAAACCAGATACTATTCAAATGTAATAAAAGTCAACAAAAATAACACAAAATTTCTTTTCAGCACTTTAGCCAGGCTAACAATCAGAGATAAATTAGATGAAATTACTCCCACTATTAGCACTGAACAAGCCGAAACTGTATAAATCCATCAGCAATACTAGAAAGGTTCACTGCTGTTGATCAAGCAGAGATAACTTCAGCCATTATGTCCTCTAAAACGTCAACTTGTATTCTAGACCCGATTCTAAGCAGACTCCTCAAAGACATTCTCCCCCTAATTATAGATTCTATTCTCAATATAATAAATACTTCATTAGAAAGTGGTTATGTTCCACAGTCCTTCAAACATGCAGTCATTGTAATAGCGTAATAAAGCCAAAATCAGAAAAATCTTGCCTAAAAGTGATGCGATACTTGCCCATGCCTTTGTAACATCTAGATTAGACTACAGTAACTCCCTGCTCGCAGCGTGCCCTAAAAGCTCTACAAAAAGCTTTCAACTGGTACAAAATGCAGCTGCAAGATTACTAACAGGAACTAAAAGAAGAGAGCACATTACGCCGGTGCTCGAGGCTCTTCATTGGCTCCCTGTCGAGTTTAGAATCAAATTCAAAATCCTCCTCCTGACTTACAAAGCCATAAATGACCTGGCCCCATCCCTCCTCAAAGATGCTATAGTACCTTATCATCCAAACAGAACTTCGCTCTCAAAATGCTGAACTTCTGGTGGTCCCAAGAGTCTCTAAAAGCACAGTAGGAGGTAGAGCGTTTAGCTACCAAGCTCTTGTGTTATGGAATCAGCTTCCTGTCCATGTTAAAGAGGCCGACACAGTCTCTTCATTTAAGACCAGGCTTAAAACGTTCCTCTTTGAAATCGCTTATGGTCGGCCAGTTAGGAACAGAAATAAAAACCTACAGTTCCCAGCTATGCTGCCCTAGGAGCAACTATGCTGGGGGAAGAATGGCAGCTTGAGCACTGTCCTCTGCTTCTTACTACTTTTTCTATCAAACAATATTTAATATTTAATTTCACTTGCAATTGTTCATTGCTTTTCTTTCTTTTTCCCCCACTTCCCGACGGGAGTGGAGCAGGCACATCGATGACCTGTGGATCCAGATGCTCCTGCCTAACGTCGCCTGGAGAAACGGTCTGCCTGGAGAAAACGGTTCTCTGAGTCTCTACATCCATATGAACGGTTCTCTCCCAGCCTCGAAGAATTGGTTCTCCTTCTAAGTGGGTCTAGCTCCACCGTCTATCTGCAAATTGAAGCAGCGTCCACCTGTCCGTCCGAGGGAGTCGGATTTCTCCTTCACTGTGGAACTTCTCCACGTTTCTACTTTTTTCCCAAAGAGGTTTGGTAGTTTTTCCTGGCCGAGAAGGAGGGTCTAAGGACAGGGGAGTTTGGGACATCTTTCTAAAGACACGGGATGCTGGGACATTACCAAGTCCCTATGAACATTGTTTATTCTGTTTTTTATTCTGTTTTTTTCCATTGTAGCCCCCTAGAGGCAACCACTGTTGTGATTTTGGGCATTACAAAAATAAATTGGATTTAACGTGATCATTGGATATTTTATACAAACCAATCTAATCTATAGCATATTTTAGCTGCGAGACTTTCCCCAAGTGCGATTACAACGGAAGTGGCGATAGGTGGGAAAAAGAGGAAAAAGTGGGCAGGGCGGAATCAGGTCAATCGGTAGACATCGTTTCTAGTTTGTTGTTCATTCCTGCCCTTTTTCCCGCCTATTTGCAATGCAGCGCCTCCTCAGGCGAGGGGGATATTCTATTTCCTTTTGGTTCAGTGCGTTTGAGTTGGAGATTTCTTTCGAAAACAGTAAACCTCTCGTAGAGTTACACAGGCCCTGGCCCGCCATCCGCAATATGACATAATAAAGCACTAGAACATGAAAGCAACCTATTGCAGAAAATATGATTGGCAATAAAGGCCGATGTGCATCAAGCCCTGGACTAAATACACTGGACTACTTTATCTAACCCAGCTGCCATTTTCTTCTCTTAACAGATGAATATTTAGGGGGAAAATTCACTTGCTGCATAACATGGTATATAACAGGTTCTATACTATTCAGATACTCATTGTACAGCACAGGGATTCCTACTGAGTTGTGCGTATAAAAAAAGACAGAGGGATCAATTCCGATGATCTATGAAAATTATTAGTAATGACATTTATGAATAGTTTTTATGGAAGGCAGAAAATGTCATCATAAATTTTTATATACAAAAATGAAGCTGGAATATAAAACAAACAGCATTAAACATTGAACGTGTCCACCATGTCAAAAAGGTTGTGCCCAGAATAATGGGCGAGTTAACAGACAAGTGGGCGGATTTAAACAAGCCACCACGCTCCTCTGTCCTAGCTCTCCGGCTTTTTCCATCAGATAGAAAAGGTCAAGGCTCAGAGTCTAATTAGCATTGGAGAGCGAGGTGCTGGATTCAAAGGTTGCTATTTAATAAGAGCTATCATTAATTATTGAGTAATTGCATCTGTTTGCACTGATCTCGACAAAATTCATTGAAATATTACAAATGGAAGTGGGGAGTAAAATCATAGTTGCTAAATATTTTAAAGGTTATGTAGAATATATGATAGAAGTTTCAATGGACTGGACTTTCAATGGAATTAGGTAAAAGCGCACAAAATGAATAAACAAAAGGACCTTAAACCTAGACCTCGTCATCACAACAAAGTGTTGCATGCTGTCGGCCCGACTCCAGTTCACGTTTGCGAGCAGCAGATTTTTAAAAAAAAAATTGTGCCGAAATGGCTATGCAATGCTGCCAAATCCAACCTATGTCCCAGTTATAGAAAACTGCAAAACAAAGAAAGTAAAGAGCAGTGGACGTGTATTGGTGGGGAATCTGGGGATCGGTGAAATGTCGGAGCAAAGGAGAATAAACACTACTCAAACATTTATGAATCACTCAAATTGAGCATGTCCAAAATATGGCCCGGGGGACCAAATGCGGTATTCAGAACCAGTTTTTGTTGGCCCTCAGGCTTCCAGGTGAATTGCAACAAATTACTTTAAGTGTTGTCAGGATAAATGCAAAAAATTTCAAACATAAATGTTCGAGTTCAATACCAAGGAATAGGCTCAATACTCTATACAAATTTCGATACCACAATTATGATCTAAAAAATGCTCTTTTTCTTTCTTTTTTCGTCTTGATACTTAGATGAGTAGTTTATACACTAGTTTTAGTATAAATTACTATTTGACAACCCTAGTTCCATGTCTGATTAAACCTGATTAAACTAATTCTAAATGCTGATTTGAATGACGGACTGCATTGACCACCAGTCTGTGACCCTCTGCTTTGCACATATTTCGATATGTGGCCTTTGATGAAAAAAGTTTGCAACTTTGAGTGGTTAAATAAGGAGGTAAAATAATCACAATGTGGTTAAAAGCTCATAAAAGTCCATTTTGAATAAATACATTTCCTTTAATGGTTTCACAAATTCCCGATCTACAATTTATATTCTGAAACTATTACTTATCAAGCAAAAAAAAAGAGATATGCTTTTTACAGGAAGAACAATAAAACAACCTATATAAATACAGACAGAGTAGCCGACATTTTTACTCTTGACCAGTCAAAGTGCAGGCAGCCCGCACTGATGTCCTTGCCTCTGTTAGAGTATATCACTTTTAAAGAGGCTATATTTTGCCATTTACCGCTGACGTGAGCACATTTTGCGGGGACAGGAGAGGCATGGAACATCTGGAGAGCGTTTAGGCTGTTTATAAAGATAGGAAGTCCTCTCTGACCTGTTTTTCACACTTCATTAACTGCCATGGATGGGTGTCAAATCTGCAAGTGTATGCGTTTTTGAATGTGTGTTCCCTGTGCTAGCATTGTTCACCTTAAAGATATGTGGAAAATGTTGCAGTGGTAGCCGCAGATATGTAGGCTACAGAGACTTGCACAGCCAATGTCCAAGCTTTGTAGCAGCTCAACATCTTGGCTACACTTGACATCCTCGTCCTACCATCTCTGGGCAGTCTAATTACTGTCTGAAGGAGTGTGCTTCTGTTAGTGACAGTTGGTTCGTCCGGGGCAGGCAGAAGAATAGCATGCGGCTGAGGGGAGGGGATTAGCATTCAAATGGCACCTGTTGCCAGCCTGCGTGCCCATACAGCCTGCACATAATTACAGTGATTTTGTGGAGAAGTGGAGTGCAGGGGTAATTGTAGTCTTGGCAGAGCACACAGAACAGAAAGGAGAGCAGAGCAAGGACTATCTCCAACCAAAGGTTTGGATAAATGTTTCCGTTTCTTTAAACATGAAAAATATATACTGATTTGCACTTCTAAACCACATAATCAAGCCTTGGTTTCCATGGCAACACCTTGGTGGACAGATGACAGTGTTAAGCGAAAGTACAGGCGACATTCAAAATGGTAATCAGTGGACCTAATGACACTGATGGGTGGGAGACTCACCAGGGCTCTAGGCTCTGTGCGATTGATCTGCGCTAATAAAAAACATCTCTGAGCGATAAAGGCTCTGCCTAGGCTCACTCACTTAGCAATCCTGTTGTGCCATCACTTCAGCCATTACAAATTATGTTATTTAGTAAACGTCTGCCGCGACACCCGAGGGATGGCAGAGGGTAGGAGAAGTGGTGGGTGAAGGGAACATATAATATTACATAAAGCGTTAGCACGGTGTAAAGCTTCCATGATTGCTGTTAAGGTTTTCATTACACAAAATGAGTAATTGCTTGTCATTTGGAGCTGGCATATCCCACAATCATCTTCACTTTTGTGCCATCAATCAAGCGTTTAAGTGCTGATGACGGAGCACACATTTAAAGTAGACCAGCCCAGCCACAATGCACTGGGGAAACTCATTGTTTGCTTCGTTACTCTTCAGAGCTCAGCTTCTGTTGCAGAGTGCTGCGGTGGTCTAGTGTGGCTTTTGTCTCAGACTGGAGTTAAAGCCCTTATCTGAGAGGAGCAAGTCCAGAATGTGGCCAGGAACTCACAAACAAAAGTTTCTGTATTATCCCCCAGTACTCTGAAGAGGTCTGTGCCCATTCAAGAAGGTAGATGCTGTGTTTTCTTGTTAAACATCCAGCAAGATAGTTTGGTAAAGGTGAGGATGCAATCGTAAACAATATACTTTACTTTAAAGGTTGTACTTTGGACTTTGCACAACAACTATGTGGATGAATCAGCATTGTAGGCACTGCATGGATAGTTTTGACCATTTTGTCCTGTAAACTAGGTCACTTAGCACATACCAAACTGTGAACATACTTCATTCGGATGCTGCTGGATTACGGCCACATATTTGCCCAATCTGTAGCACACAGCTCAGTGAGCCAGGAGCCGAGGCAGTGAGTTACCATTACTTATAGCCCTGCTTATGACCAGCAGCAGTGACTTGGAGGAAAGAGACTCTCCCACGTTCACACAAACCCAATTTGTGCAGAGCAGCAGAGGGCAGAACGGGACCCAAGATGAGTCTGAGAAGACACAAAGCATGCCAGTCAAGCAAGTGATGAAGGCAGTGAAGTCAAAGTCAAGTGGAACAACAGCTAACTCTCTGGTGGAGCCTTAGCCATCATCCCTCCCCCAAACACACACATTTCCTCCATTTCCTCATGCCCCCTTTTCTCCTGATCCCCACCAAATCTCAAGCTTGGTTTGACAGCAATAAAGTGTGCAGCTAAGCAGCATGTGCTAGTAATATTGCTAATAATATACTTTTTTCATACAGATCAGCCTAGACAACGATACAGCCAGATGCAGGGGATGACATGGGCATGATGGTCAAAGATAAAATACACAGCAAAAACTGAACATATCAGCATGTTAGTATTTCATATAATTTCAGTGCAGTTAGAAATAAATCATATACATTTTAATAATAAAGCATTAACACACATAATTTAAGCACATTATTTGCTCCTGAAAATGTGTCAAAAAAAACACCCATCCTTAGTTTTAGTATAGTAAGCAGTGAGAAGTAGCGAACCGATGGGCATATGAACAGGCAGCACCAAAAGCAACTACAGAAGGTCCCTGGGCCAGTGCAGAGTAAACAGGTATTCATAGCCAGTACTGAGCTGAGGCAGAGAGATCAATAGCTTAATGGAATTACACTGGCTTTGAAACATGACTGTCAATCATATCTTCCAAAGGCTGTTTGTTGTTTGCTTTAGGCCTAACTCGATTCCCCAAAACTGAGCACAAAAATCCTGACCAGCTGAGAAGATGAAGAGGCACTTTAATACACCAATAATGGATTGGTAGCCTTTAAGAAACATACAGACAGGAAGGGAAGATGTCTAGTTTCTAGTGTGAATTTAACAAAAGTGTAAACAGCCTATTTGACATATTTAAGAACTGCAAACATTTACTGTAAGACCACAGCCCACAGGATCTGTGTAGATTTGAATCATTGGTACTATTTTTGGAGGTTTTGTAACACTTCAATCTATGGAAATTACAAATAGTTCAGAATTATACAAGCACAGTTTGTGTCTCTATTCATTCAGGCACAAAGGCCATCAAAAACAAATGTTCAAATTACGTTTGGAAAAACAAAATATCAGGATGCAAATGGAGACAAGATCCACAACAAAAACATGACAGAACTTCTTTGATCCATTCAATGAAATCCAACCAGTACTTTTGAATGGTGTTATCCATCAAATAAATGGACATCATTTGTAAATATTGGAGAAAGAACTAATACACAGTGTAAACCTAAACTGCTAATCCTACCCCAGTGAAACCTGTGCCCCTCCACAGTAAATCCCTGTTTGTCAGTGCACCAGCAGAGGAGCAGGGGCACACAGAGACACCCATACTGTACACAGATAAAAATACTTGCCACTCCACATGAAGGCGAGAGGCTAAGCTCACCACAGGGAGAGCGGGTGTGGTGAGCGATTAGGGGCAGGGAACAGATGCCCACCTGCTCCCCCTGAACCTGTGCCGTGGCTCTGCTTTGCCATGCTGCCCGGGCCTGCCCCTGGGTGCCTTAATACACTGTTTCCATCTGTTGCCTGGAAAGTGAAGGGCAGAGATGTCCAAGTGCATGCAGCTCTAACCCTCTCTCTCCTCTCAATCTGTAGCCTTTCCTGAGCCGCATTCAGCTGGCTTCATACAGTCACTGTTTACATTCTTTATTATGATATGATGAAGACACTATATATTTCGATGTACCGATACTAGCTCTAAAACAAAACGACAACTATTTTGTTATTCATTTACTGCTGATTAAACATTTAGGGCTGCACTCAAAATATCAATACAGCCAAGTATCATGATGGACTTCTTAACAATACAAGTATCGAGAGAGATGTGTATTGTGATTCTTTTGAACAACAAAAAATCATTACAAGTTTATTTTGTTTTAACCAGCGGATTACTGCATTAAGACTGAATCTGCAGGGCTGAAAAGGTGACTTATTCATAGGAAAATTCCGATATTAAAGGCATTGTGAATATAAAATTCCAAAGCATTTAGTTTGTCTAATTATTCAAAATAAGGATCATCTGGATAAGTATTGTATCGTGAGGTAGTCATTACCCTAGGATTAACTAATCCAAAAAAGAAAGGAAAACAGTACCACAGGAATGGAAAAACATTGCAAATTTCTGCAGAATCAATGAGCAATTTACAGCTTACAGCACATACATTTTGTTCAAAACGATAGATGACCAAGGAGCTCATTTGTTTCGCATGTGTCACGTAAATAAAAGGATCTGATTGCATTGATTCTGGATCTCAAGCAAGCAATACCCATCCCTACTAGATATATGTTTCCCAAATTATTTGGTGCTTATTTCCAATATCCAATGTAAAAAACACGTTTGGGATTTTGTCTATCTCCGTTAGTAAGATATACAGATAAGATATTTCAGCTAAAATAAGGGACACTTCAATAACAAAATGGAAACCACATTTAAATATGTTATGTCACCTTTTTCATTGCTTTATTTAGACCCAAAGCAAATCATTTAGCTTTTGATGATGATCTATTTAAAATATATAAGTGCATCTTACTAAATATTGAAACAGAACAAGGTGACATAATATTTTCATATAGGGCCAACATTATTTTTGCTTTGTTTTTTACTATTTATTTTTTGTGATCAAGATACCAATAATACTTTTTTTATTTATTTTTTTCATTTTTTTCAGATGTCATATCTTTAGATCTTCAATAAACATAATCCTCTTCAAACTACGTGACAAATCATAAACGCTAAAGGAGTGTGAAAATCACAAAGTATCTGCCTGTTCGTTGCAGCCATCACGGCTTCGCGGGCGCCCTGAGCTTTGAGCTGACAGAGTAGTTCTATACGTTTAGCATAATGATGACATGACGGCAGGGAGCGCAGAGATGAAGAAAAGTGTCCTGCGTGTCTTCTTTGATTTAGCTCAATCTCATCCATTTAAGACAAGGCCTGTATTTGCTCAGTGAACAAAACAAGGGCAACATGAAGGGGGGACCTGCCTGGGAGTACAATGGATCACTGGATAAGAGGATACACTGATGCCTGGACTGTCTGTCAAATAACTATGATTGGGAACACTTTCTCCTCTCTGTAGGAGTTGTAAATGATTATTATCAGAACAAAGGGCCGCCTTTATTCTAATTACCTTGTAAATAAACTTGCTTGTCATTACTTTTCAAACCAATTACAGGCTGCCTAATGGAAGCGCTTAATTAGCAGACACTCTACCGGAAAAAAGAGACATTGGAGAGAGAAAGGAGTGAATAGATGAAAAAGCTAGAGGGGGAGGGACTGCATTCACGAGTAATTATATAGTCATCATGCTATTTCTCTATCTCTGACGCTGTTTTGCAATGGTCCCACAAAAGACACCGGACCTCCAGCTCACCCCTCTGTCTGTTAAGCACTAGGCAGACAATGGAGCACTCTGCAGGCGGTGACCCAGCCCCCTAACAGCGTAGTGGTGTAGTCCTGGTACTCACAGCTGGAAGGCAGGAAACAGAAAAATACTGGGCTGTTGAGCGATAGCCCCTACTAAGTCCCCCAAATCTTCTAAATCGGCCAAGAATTTCACAGCACCAAAACCATTAGCACATTAGGAATAACACTGGCATCTGGAAAATTGCAAAACAACGCTGCTTTGTTTGATTTGAAAAGTAACTTTTAATTTGCATTCCTACTGTACCAAACAGAAATTGCAAAATCTGGGTTTTGTAGCCTCTACCCTGTGACAGCCTTGAGGGAAAATGGCCGATATTATGCAGACAAACAAAATAAAAGTGATTTGTTACTGACATTGATAGTGCCATGTTTTGGATAATAGCGGGGTCTTTATATTGACAGTCAGAGCAAGTCACCATTATTATAATTAGAGTCCATTTTCCTTGACAGAGCTCTGAGAAAGGAGAAATGTCCTTCTGTCATTAGCAGAAAATGCTCACACCCTGGTAACAGCCTTTTGAAAGAGCTGTGACTAAGAAGCAGATGGGGAATCTTGGTATAGCCTTTTGAGCTTTTGAACAATGCAAAAGTGAACATGAACGTGCCCATAAGAACAATAGTGACAACTACATATGTTAATAAATCTATTTTCATGCTTTTTGCCTTTATTTGACGGATAAAAGGAGGAAGGAATTACCTGAATTACCTTAATCGAATCAGAAAACCTTTTACTTGTTGCAAACTTGTAAGAAAGAGCCATGTTTCTCACTATATGACACTAGGATGAGAACTGATTGGTTGTTCTTTGGTGGTCCACCCTGCTTCACCTCCAGCTAAATAAGCTGCTCTAAAGCTGTGCTAGAGGCCAGAAAAAATCTATGCATGAATACTAGTGATGTGCCAAAGGGTTTGTGTGAGCGAGAAACAAGTTAGACTTAAATACCTACTTCCATGATTTAGCAGCTTTTTAAGAAAGAGGCCCTTTTGTAACAGCCTTTTTAAACATGCTTACACCATAAATGTATTCACTGAGTATTGGTAAGTTCAGCTGTACTGTAACTATACCTGGAGCTGACCAAAATCAGCAAAGTATACCTAAGAACATGAGAAGTGATTACTGCCACATTTAGGCTTAAAACGAATTGTATGTCGCTTAAAGTCAGCAGTAGACAAGCACAGGCCAAGGGTTGTAGCGAGTTTTGGGATTTCATATAAAATTTCTGTCGGCGTAATTGTGTCCCAGCTCTTATCCCAAGCTGCATCGAGGCCTCGTTTGGCGACACTTTTGGGGCGTCTTATCTGCTGCCATTCTCTCTCCCTATCCGGACCCAATCAAATTTGCTGTGGCTAGGAAGGGACAGGCAGCGTTAGAGAGAAATACAGCAAAGATAAGAGTATGGAGCTTGTATTTTTTATATGCGAGAGGATTTTTTTTCCTAATTTGAAATGAACAGTTTGCTTGGCATGCTTATCTTGCTTTCATTAGTGGGCTGTCATACTGTGAAGGCAGCCACAGTGAGCGGCTGGAGTGCAGGCAGCAGACAGGCTATTAGAGGAGTGGGCCTCACACAGGTGGAAGAAAAGGCTCTGAGGCAGAGAAAAGGGGTAGAAAGAATTCATAAGATTCGCAACTGCGACCACTGCAGTTAGAGAGTAAAAGTATAGACTTGTAGTTTAGGTGCGGATACATCAGGTTGGGTAGCATTTCAAAGCAGATGTACCATGGATGTGCCATGGAAATGAATATTAATCTCCATATATCTACCTGTTTCTTTGATGTAAATGAGCTGACTCAGGGTGTTCCTAAATTTTAATCACATTTTCCTGTGACATTTCAAAGTCAATTATCTGGTCCCTGCCAAAATCTCAAAATATCTCTTTTCTCCGTGTTCATCTGTTTTGAGAAGTTGCCAGCAGCCCATAATACTTTAGCACTTTATGACAAAAAGACAAACTTTTGACGTTAATGATATTGATTCTTCTGCTTATCCATTATTATTTATGTATCAGCCCAGAGCTGCATGTGACTGAGGCGCTCACACGACAGGTGCAGTACATGCATGGCTTATCATGGCCTTTTCATTCAAAATAGTTCAGTTTTTGTCTGTGTAATAGAAACGCTAAAAATATGAATTTCTATTAAACTTAACATGTTGCAATTTCAGTTTGATGTATTGTGCTTTGATTATTTACTTTTCAATCATATGGCATACTCTATATGTTGTATAAATATATCCACCCTGGAGCAGACTGATGGAAGGTTGATGCAATGTCTGATTGGTTGGTAATTGTCATTTATTCTGCTCTGTTCTTTCTCACACTTAGGCTACCTGGTGCCCAAAAGAATAAATCATTTCATCCTAATTTATTATGAGGTTTATTTTGTAAAAGTTATATTCTAACTGTCCTGATTTAGAGGTAATAAGAGTCTGCTTTATGTGTGTATACTGGACAAATAAACAACCAAAAGAGTGTGACTGGAGCTGTTTTTGCATAATAATGAGTCGAAAGACTGGGTCATTCTTCTGACTTATATAACTATGCATCCCTGGTGCATATTGTGAATGTCACAGTGAAAAAAGTATTTTTAATAGAACTTTACTAGAATTATCAAAATGACACTGACTTGCTAGTAATCCCCAAAAGTGCACCAAATGACTGGAAATGTGCTTTGTTATATGAAAAATGTGGCCCTCCACCCCGTGGCCACCCCTTTTTCAAAATCCTGGAGGTGCAACTGCTACTGAACTTCAGAGTAGACAGGCAAAAAGTATTTGGGGGCAAATGCTGTATAGATAATAATAATTGAAGGTAAATTTGTCTTCATAGCCTGCAGTTAAAGAACATTTTATAATGTAAAAAATAAAGTCAATGCATTTGGTTCATATATTTACCACATTTAGCTGGGTTAGGTTGGGATTCATAATCTGAATCAGTGTGTTTGTGGATGAGGCAGGTGCTGGTGGAACAGAAGAGCTAAAAGCAGGTGAAGGTTGGCATAGCACTATACAAGGCTCAGACACCATCCAAAACACAGACAGGCCGTGAGAGGACAGGCTGCTGATGGAGAGCGCTAAATGTGAAGTTAAAGTGAAGGCTAAGCTCAGCGCGGATGGGGGCAGTGGCATCAATAAAACTCTGCTGCTATGGCAACACATGTTCTTTGTCAACTTTACAAATACAGCAAAGGAGTTACTAAAATATAACTTATAATAAAGCATTTATTTGCCATTTTTGTAACACACCTTTGTAGTCCATTGCTTCTAAATACTACCAATACCTTCAATCACAAGTTAAAAGAAACAACAAGTCCTTTAAACAGTATACTGATGCTCTTAAAGGCACTGTACCTGCAGTTCATTTAAAGAAGCTTACATGTATTGCTCACTTACCTAATAGCGTCCTTATTGTTCACCATGATGATTTGTGCTTTCCAAAACTATCTGAGGCCACCGAAAGTTTTGCCATCATGGTAAAGCTTACAACAACTAGCATGCTAACAACGCACTTCCTGTTATGTGCGGAAAATAAAACACTCTATAACACTCTATAACTGAATGACATTAAAGAAGATATTCTATGCATATTTCCAGTTATTTAGTGTTTAACAATAACATACATGCATAATTATTTTACATTTTGTACATTCTAAAGCACAATATTGATTTTAAAGGGCTTAAAAACGGTTTCATAGTCTTCAAAACTGCCGTAACAAGGCATTAGTCTGAATTTTCTAAATAATTGCAAGTAAGTGGACAGTTATAGGGGGAAGGTGAAAACAGACATTTTCAGAGCACTCAAGCCTCAATGCAGGACAATACAGGATTACATGTATGAATCAATAAAAATACAATGAATATATAAATGATCAGATTGGCACAATGTTGGACCAAATTCCAAAGAAGGTATAATCCGTGAGCTTTTGATTCCCAAGGTTGTGCACATACAGATGATGCACTAATTGTCCTGGGTCTGTTTGAACCATTTTTCAGCTGGAAAGAAGCTGCCATCTTCCCTGGGCCCAGATGGTGTCATTACTGCAGGAAGGCTGAGTGATTATACACTGCTCACACTGGGAGAAACAATGGTTCACACTTCTATAGGCATCTCCCTGACGCGCACACATCGCTACACTCTATACTTCATACACAAGCATTTGACATTTTATCAACTGCTCCACCATACTTAATATTACCAGGTCTTGATGTGGTCTTCTGTGGCCAATCTTAGTTGCATTAAATTGTTATAGATTAGTTTATGTCCTCCGATTTCTGGCATCAACAAACTCTATTTTACTAGACAAAATGTCACTTACTTTCGTTTTATTACGTGAAATCTTTATGAACTCTAGTGTTTCGTGGTTCTTGACCTGGAAAAAAAGTAATTGAAATGTACAAAGATCTATCAGCAGTTCTGTTATTCTCAGGACTAAATGCTGAGGGTCTTCCTTATGTTTGGCATGTTGTTTTTAATGTCATTTTTCTGGAGGGGGGTCCACAACAAGCTTGTTTCCATGCAGATTTTGCCTGTAATGTTCCATTTTTCTTTTTTCAATCACAGATGATGTCCCCAGGCCAAATGACAGATCTGTGTTTTTAAGTATAAAAACAACTGTTATTGAATAAATGCAAGATCGAGCGGTTTAATACCACTGTGGAACGACATAACGTCCTCAAGGGAGATAGGAACATTTTAAAAGTGCAGCTTTAAAGAGCTCAACAATGACAGGCCTTTGACTTTAGAACAGTCCGATCTTATGATTGACAGGTATTTGCTATAACAGAGTGTACTTAATAAAGTGGCCACTCTCCCCCACCTCTGGTCTTTCCTCCATGGTTGTTTATTTTAAATTGTTTACCTGTCCAAAATGGATGGACATCTGAAGAAAGGGGATATTTCTGGCACTCGTATTTGGACAGCCATGAATAGAACCTTGGTGACACACACACACACACACACACACCCCCACACAGAGACGCAGGTATTTCCAATCTCAACACAGTGGCAGGTTGAGAGGGGAAAACTGACAGGGCGGCATGGTCATGGGCACATCAGCCTGCCTTTTGTTGCCATGCAATTTTGTCATTCCTGGCCCCGGTGACGAGTGAGCGGCAACTTGGGTAATTTCTGAGACAAAGGTCAACAAGTTAGAGAGAGTGAGGGAGAGGACTATGACAAACTTGCCATACCTCACATGCAGGTAAAATGAAATAAAAAAGTAACATTTTTAAACAAAATAAATGATCCAGCAGGAGTGGCATAAAAAGCCAGCCGTTTGAAACACAAAGGAATAGAGTGGGCTCAAAAATACAGACTGCAATCCAGTGGGATTTGGGGAAGGGGGTGTGCGGAGGGGGGTTGATTTTGTTATTTTTCCCTTTCATGGTCTATTTAGTTTGCCAGGCCATGCAGCTTAAATACCCTCCTTCCTCCCTCCCACCACCAAAAGCGCATTGAGGTTCAGAGCCAAAATGCCCACTTACATATATCCCTCAACAGAAGTACATATTGAAAACAGGCTCAAATTTGCAAATACAGAAAAAATACACATACAAAATTGCTTATTTTATTCAGTAAAGTACAAAATAGCATAATGATGACGGCATTATGAAAGGATATCATAACTGTCAACACCAAAGGACTCACCGCCCACTCTCCGTTTTTAGGTGTAATTAACCGGTGATAAAATTTAATTAGGATTATATTGTATAACAAATTAATCTAGACATTACATTATAGTACACAAGGGAGAGGTATATGCACACTCTTGTCATAACTAAGCAGCTCTTACGGCTCCAAAGTAGTCACAATTTCAAAAACGTTCCTGTTTCATATTCTTAACAATTATTTGCTCTCCTGCCAGGCGAATGCACACACTTGTATTTGTTTAAGCCGTCATGACAGTATTTCTGTGTACTTCGTGTCGGTCTGTCCCGCCTCACTGTCCCCATCCTCTTTCTGGTGCCAGCAATAGCCCAGCAGTCTGTTATATAACTCACTTAGTTTGTGCATTTCAGATGACGCCGGCTTGCCTTGTCTGTTTTTTTTTTTTTTTGTTCATATAGGACTTCTCTCTCGCAGCAGCCGCCTCTCATCATCACCCCATTTTCCCCACCTGTACTTCCTTTGTACTCAGCCTCATTTCTCTGTCTTTTGGTACAGTGATTGTCTCTTTCTTTCCCTCTTCAACGCTTCTCTTAGGCCCGCTCCCTCTCGCTCCGCCTCCACCCATGTGCTGTCTGTGCTCATTTTCATTTGCTCCTGTTCATCCTCGTTTTTGCTCTGTTCGTGTCACACCACCTCCATTTCATTTCTTTTCTTTCCATCTTTCCCCAGCCTCTCTCACACCTCTTTCAGCATGTGGAGATAGGAATCACACTATGCCATGGGAGAAGGGGCGGCGTGAAGCCTTTTCTACATAGTATTCACCCATTCTGCAGAGAGGAAATAGCTGGGGGCAAAAACATCTAGCTATATTTTACACAGACACTTTAATGTCAAATTTTATAACCAGCTTCACAATTTACATTCTAAAATTAAAAGCAGCAGACAAACAATTCAAATGCATGACACAGAAACTTGAACGTTCATTTGTTCCAATTGGTGCAGTCTGCTAAAAGAAGCCACTTGTGTGTCTACATGTGAACATGGCAAAGTGCCTAGACATCTCATAAGGATGTGAGGAGCAGCAGCAGTGGGCAGAGGAGGGGAAGAGGAGAGAATTGGTAATGCACTCCCCCAGCACAGAGCGTGCAGCATGGAAGAGCCAGATAAGACAGCCTGGCCCTGCTCTGACTGCTGGAGTAAAGCCGCTCCTCTATGCCGCGCTCTATCCATCTATAGCCCAGTGATGCCTCTATTACAATGGCTGCCCCACAGCTACGTGGGCCCACGCCAGCTGCACCGGATTATAATTAGAGGAACCATGAAGTGCCCTGGACACTGGCAATTGATCTGACTGACAGCCCAATATTTCCACAAGGGAAATAAACCTTGGTTTGCCACTGAGGCAACAGCAGCAGAGGGGCAGGGAGGCTGTGGGCGTCAGCAACGAGTAAAAAGTGAAATTGGAAACATTTCTGGGCTGAGCTCTTTGTGTTGTACTTTGAGTCCAGGTTTCTATCAGGACTGGAGGCTGCAGGACGTGTGTGGGTGGACGCTCACCGGTGACTTTTCCCACTTTATATTCAAGTAGCCCAGACCTGTGCCTCAAGCTGCAAAAGTCTTCAAGTAGTGAGTTTCTCCTACTCTTAATGAGGTCTGGCCATAACAAGCTTGTTCCAGCTGATGTGAAAAAAGGAAGAACAGCGTAACATCTGAAGAGCAGAACACCCATTTAACATTGTCAGATCTTCTCTTTATATCTCCAAGTGCACTGTGCAGAGTAGTTACTGTCTGTATGCTAAGACTGAGTACTGTTCTGAGTAAATCCAGTCAGACTGAAAAATAGATTGGTTTGAGTCAATATTTTGAGGTTGTTCTGAAGTTTCTGTTTGTTGGTTCCTCCGGACTCCAGGAAGGATTTCAGTCTCACAAAATGTCCCAAAAGTCTGCAGGAGGTTACGTGACCTGAAAGTCACATGCAGCTGGAATATGTCAAAGCCAACTCCAAACAAGAACAAGAATTTGAGTCATTTCTCTATTAGATCAAAACAAAAGGGCTGTACAATAGGGCTTTATTTATTTTAACATAACATTGCAATGTTATGTTAAAATAACAATGCTCACGCTGGAGGGACTATGTCTCTCGGCTGGCCCGGGAACGCCTCGGGATCCTCCCGGAGGAGTTGGAGGAAGTGTCTGGGGATAAGGAAGTCTGGGAGTCCCTTCTTAGACTGCTGACCCCGCGACCCGGCCCCGGATAAAGCGGAAGAAGATGGATGGATGGATAACATTGCAATGTGCGATATTGACCAAATTAGAATTAAAGGAATATCCCAATAGCCATACAATAATATATCAATCCAACAAAAAAGTGTTAAAACATGTCTGTAAATGTGCAAGTTGAGGTTTAGGACAAATGTAAAATTACTCAAACAAATTCAGAAATATTGCCTTATTTGAAAGTTTACGTTTTCATTTTTTTTATCAGCTCGTTGTGTAGCATTTTTACTACAAACAATATACTCAATATTCCAATTTTGCATATCTTCAAAACATTCACCATATTATGTAAATTTCATTATATTACCCACCTAAATATACAACAGTGACATTTTTTATGTGGATGGGTTGAATGAGTAATTTTAACCACCATATCAAACATGAGTAGTGACAAGAGATAATTTGAACTAACTAGACTTTCCTCTGTGCCGTGCAGCAGCCTGTAGGTGACTGGGTGCTATTTAGTTTCAAAATTTCAGTTTTAAATTATTCAAGTTTCAGTTTCTTTCAATATTTATGACTATGATATTAGACTACTGGGGCTGTTTTAGAGCAAGCTTGAATGAAGCCTCC
Organism: Chaenogobius annularis; assembly: GCA_015082035.1. Classification (NCBI taxonomy): domain Eukaryota; kingdom Metazoa; phylum Chordata; class Actinopteri; order Gobiiformes; family Gobiidae; genus Chaenogobius; species Chaenogobius annularis. The sequence continues at coordinate 777,512 of BJKM01000124.1, read as the reverse complement.
TTCCTTCACTCATTGCTCCCCTCACTGTCTTATTAACCATCTCTTGTCTTGTTTCTGCTGCTGTTGTGTTTCAAGAAGAATTCAAAGCAGGCATCTGGAGGGAGCTTCATGTGTCATGTGCTGGGGTGACAGTAATGCACTATTTCTTTTCATCTTCAAGCAATGCCTGCATTATCAGTGTCTAAGATGTATGGCAAGACAATATTAATGGTGTCTTTTGGCGGTGTGAAATGAAAGAGGCCTCAGCAAAAACAAACAATCTGCTTTTTCTTCTCAAGGCGACTGAGCAGGTATATCAAAGGGAGTAAAAAATGACCACAGTGAGTGCCGTTTGTCTCTGCTGGGTCATGAGAGCGATGGCATCTGCCACAGCACTGCTCAGCCTCACATTAGGAAAGCTGCATAGAGTAGCTTAGTGCACAGGACAGTGTTATTGAACGCTATTAAGTTAAGAATACAAGAGCATGCCTAAACCGCAATGCTAGTTTGACTTGTCAGAAGTGTTTAAAGGAAGGGGGAAATACAAAGGAAAGGCCAGAATTAAAATATAAACCTGGTGAGATGGGAAAAAAAATCATGAATATATAATTGTAAAAATAAATTATATCTTCAGTTTCAATAATCCAATGAGTGCATTCTATCAATTTTTCTGCCTGCTCTACTTATGCAGATGTAGCTCTTAATGAGACGCTGTTAAAATTATGCACAGGCTGTTTGATGGAGAATAGGTTAGGAAAGTGCATTAATAAATTAGCCTGTGTGTCTGGACTCATTCTTGTCAGGAGGCCTTCCTGTTGCCTCTGTGCTGTTCTTTGACTTCGCAAAGAGCTCTAAACAGGAAGGTGGAGGAGATAAAAAGCTTTTTACTTCCATCATTTTAATAATCTCACTTTATTGAAAAACTAAAGCCGTTTTCATCTTTTTATCAGCCTGGTAATGTATGCTGTACACTTCCACAGCTGTGAAAGGGAGAGCTTATTGAAAACACACAGACAGGAGCTGGCCGAGTGAGGCTCAGGCTCATTCTCTGCTCCTCGCAGCCCAAATTTCAACACAACACAATGAACATGCCTATTTTTACCACATTCAATTTTCTAAGGTTGGACTCACAGATTCAACACATTACTGTCAGTTGATTATGTTAGCCACTGATCTTAAGTGCATATCTATTTGCTAAGTTTATTTAGCATAATAAAAGCAGCATGGCTTTCTCCAGAACCTTAGCCTGTATAGTATGTGCTGCCCATTGACACATGTCCTGATATTAGGCGAGAGCAGAACTAATATAAAGAGCCCTGTCTGGCTATAGACTGACTGTTTGTAGGCTACGTCATGGCTCGGGGGGAGCCCGCGGCACTCTAGCACCCACAGTCCCAGGAGAAGTGCCACCACCACTGAGTGAAAAGAAAAATGGCTCCAAGACACCAAGATGGAAATGTAACAGAAAAGAGGAGTTTAGAAAGTCAGAGAGACCAAAATAATATGAAGAAATATGTTGAAAATAAAATACACACTATCCCGCATTATATAAAAACAACCTTGAACAGTTAAAAATACCGTGTATATTTTTTCTATTCATAACACTATGTACACACATCACAGTAGTAATAACAAATACAAAAAACAGCTTGAATATGAGAGGTTGACGTACCTGGATATGGGGAAAAGAAGAAACAAAGCATTTTAGTAAGGCCCACATGGGATCAGGTAATGTGAGGAGTTTACTGCACAGCATAAGACATAAATCAAAGGTGCATTTTGGTTTGTTTGTTTTTTACAAAGGCTGTGCTAAAATTACAGGTCAGAAAGGCAATTACACTTTCTGAGGTTGTCAACGCAAAGAAGAAATGCGTTTTGAGACAAAAGACGAAGGGCTCACAACTAGATGAGTGTCGTAACATGCTGCAGCTGTACCCAGAGGTGTAAGAATTGTTTTGCCTTGCAAAAAATATTTTCTATAATGTGCATTTTTTCACAGGAAATACTAGGTGCAAGCAGCACAAATATTTCAGTCAGGTCACAAGCTGTGAAATGTAGTTCTCACGGGTCCTACAGTCTTTTAATTCTAGCAAAAGACATCACTGAGAAGGGACCATATTTCAGCACCATGGACAGCGCTAGAGGCACTGTTAAAATACTGTCCCTGATCTATACTGCAATAATCTATACATGTTTTAACAGAACTGAGAGATGAGTTCAGGCAAAACCTATAGATGCTACAACATAATGCATTTTCACAGGCATCTGCACGCTGTGAGATTAACCTGCTCAGAGGCCGCACACACAACCAAACAAGCAAACAAACAAATTAAAATAGCAGGCTACCAAAGAATATAGCGCTGATTTTGAAAGGCAACACAGCAGTTAAAACCTCCATCTGTTGAAATGCGTTCCCGTGGTGCTCCTATAACTGTGAACACCCACACGCTGCAAACTCTGCCAGGAGAACAAAGACAAACATTTCAGAAGCGTGCACCTCTCGCACTGCTGCGCACTGAGAAGAAAAGCTTTTCCCCAATGCTAAATATATGGGCCTGACGTGGGAGCATGTGGGATGCTGAAGACTCCAGATGCACTACTTCGCTTTTACTCAACTCTGCAATATTAACACTGTCTTAGCTCTAATCATGTGTTTGAGTCCTTTTACATGGCTGATAGCTTTGATTTGCATTGTATATTAACTTGACGGTATCTTTATCAGCTGAACCTAATTTTAGATTCAAAACAAAAATAACAAAAATGTTCCACCACACCCCAACTACATTCAGTATTCCCTGTAAGTCGCTGTTACTATCTATAAACATTCACAAAGATATGAGTCCTATAAAATTATGGCCCGCAACCCATTCATATTTATAGTCTACATCAAAGGAAAGCTGCAATGGATTAGAGCTCATTTTGGCTCAAGGGAGGGAAGCCATTTCCGAAATTTTCGCAAGAGAATAGAGCTACCTTCTTCCTCCGCCTGTGCCGCTCAAACAGTAAGACTTAACATACCATGCAATTTGAGGTTATATAGTTTCTATTTCACTTACTCTGACCTGGTGCTTTTTAATTAGATAGCCAGAGGGCTTCAAGGTTAAATCCACAGTTATGCTTCCATTTTTCAGAATACACAAACAGATGCTAATGAAACAAAAACTGCAGTTTTTTTATCCCTCTGAAAAGAAACATAAATAATATATTTGATATTCCTCTCTTGCACGATTAACACTGTATGAATGCATTTTTACTGTGTGAATACATTTTAACATTAGAGTTCTGTGTTCTGTGCTTGGGAGCATTAGTAGTTGTGCATATGGGGCCATTCCAGTACCCCAAACCATGAGCAAAAAAAAAAACCTGAACTTAAATATTTTTGTGGCATAGTAAGGTAAGTAAGAGTGTTTTTCTATATTTTGGCAACATTTTAGACCTGTTTTGCACCTGAAAGAGAGTTGTGCATGAGTGCACCAGGAATTGAAATGTGAGCCTATGAACAATATTCCATCAAACACTTTGACATCTTAGGTGGTATGTAGATAGTGTTAATAGAAACTTAGCCCAGCTGTGTCCCTGTGGGCCTTTCTGTGGCCCTTTTCATTCAGAGAAGAGAGATAGGCCATCTTCAAAGCTCTTATTGCCTCTTTGTATCGACCAAGCTTCCCTCCAGCCCTGGAGGTCTCCTATTAGAAGGGATTTGTCTTACAAGCTTTGGGTGCTGCCAAAAATCACAAAAAATTAAAACAAGTAATTTTCTTATTCCTTCATGACTAAATGATTAGATGTTTGTGTATCTTTGTAAATCAGGCAGAGGCTGCATTTGGTGCACATCTGCCTTCTCTTATTTCTTTTAACAAATACCAACACCCGTCTTTTCACTGGACCCAGACAATAAGATTTATAGATTTATAAAGCATTGATCTATGCTTTGATAGGGTATGGCCTGACATTTTTTGATATTTGTAATTTCTCATGTTCTTTTATCTACTGATCCTCAGATAACCTTCTATCTTTTCTGCCTCCTTTGTGCCATTTTTGCAAGCTGCAGCCAGACCACTATCGCTATAGTGAAAGCCACTATCACTAGTTCTCAAGAATGTGTGTTGCAAACATGCATGTGATGACAGAGGACAGGAAAAACACAATTATTTTATAGAGCAGTTCATAGGACCACAGGGAAAAGCATGTAAAAAAGTATCACAGAATAAACCATGAAAATATTTGTTACACCATGCAACCACTAATCTTCACAAGGCCACTCTTGATCACCAGCACCACAGCCTTGTTCCTCAGTGGCATCACGTTGCTAGTTAAAGTGCATATGACATGTTAGACTATACACATCTGAACTAGACGCAAATCTGGGTCTTGCTGCCTTGTGTAATGACTGCTATTTGGAGGAATGCCTACTCCGGAGGAAGCTCCTGATTGGTTGAAGCGCCGCAAATGTAACCAAAAGTTCAGGTTTTTCTACTCTGACACCTGGGATCTGGGACACCTGAGTTAACTCTGGACGTGGCAGGGATGTGAAGGCTCAAGACACCTTTATTTGGTTAAATGATTGTCTGAAAATTGTCTCGTCTATGTGTACATTTTCCCAGCATTTTTGATGGAATGTCACTATTGATGACAGACTAAGCACTTCTTTTTCTTCACAAACTGCCACTTGACTGATGTAAAACTATGAGAAATATTTATCACAGGTACTATCACACCACACAAAGTAATAATAATAAAAACATGACATAGTTTGCACTGTAACCAAATTTCTCTGACCTATAGTACCCATTATTTTATGTATATATGTATGTATGTATTTATTTATTTATTACCAAATTAAATGTTGCATATAATCTCTTGTGCATCCCGCCTGTCTATAGTATTACTACTACAATATTTTGTTTGTAAGTTAGGTTGTTGGGCTACAGGGACAGTAGTAAATGAATTCATAAAAAACATGGAATCCCTCAGGTGCAGGTGTAGATTTAGCATAAGAATGGAGAGACAGACACAAAAAGTTGTTGAACATGACATTAAAATCTTATAGGATCTGTCTTCACCCAGCCTGTAACTGGAGTGAAGTGAGTCTTTGAGGAATATATTAACAACACTGCAGTAAAAAGCACCCCCACAGGGAAATGGTGCAAGCTGAACCCATCAAATTAATCTCAGATAAATTTGCAAGTCATCATCATAATTCAAAATGTTTTAGAGACTGAATAAAAGATCAAAGAATTGAGGAACTAGTGAGATGACAAAGATGCATGACAGAAAAAGATGAGAGGCTGAAAAGTGGGGAAAAGGAGAGAGTTTGCAAAGCAGACACATTTTGATGGACAAAGGGGAGGCATTATAAGGGCAGATAGGCAGACACATGTATAGGAGCTGGCAGCTGGGAAAAGTCTAGAGAGCAGGCAGTCAAACTCAATGTGCTGAGCCACTGTCATGCAGATTGATAGATTCATAAATAATGAATTCATAAAATAGGTGCAATCAGCCCTGTAAATAAATGTGTTGTCTTATCTCTGACCAACAGCCAAATGAGCCGTCACTAATGCCTCAACACATTTCTCTGCATGTATGTCAGGCTTTGAGCATTAAAAATCACTTACCCATTCCCTAATATGGATGATGACAAGTTTCAACCAAGCTTAAAGAGACTCCTTTTGTTACTAAATACATGTGTTATTTGTCAATGCAAAGTAAATTTGAAACATGAAAAGAATATTTATAAATGTAATAGCATAAAATCATGCTGATCAACATATCTTGTGCTTGAAAAGTGTGGTGTGGTGCCGCTCGGTGACCGAGAGGCTAGCATGACCATTTGCTGCATGTCTTTCCCCAGTCTCATGCCCATTTCACACTAATCCGTCCAGTCTAATAAAGGCCTACGAGCCAAAATATCCTGTACAGAAAAAAAAGTTTAAAAATAAATAAAAGTGTCTGTGTGACTGAAAGGTCTTACACCCATTTGAGTTCTTCCTTTTCAAGACGTTTAAATTTAATATGAAAATCTAAAGCGGTGCATGGTGCTAGAACGCTCCACAATGTCAACCTAATGATTGCCTCTGGGAGGCCCACAGACTTCATCTTCAGACTCAAAGGAGGTGCACAGCTGTGCTCTGCTCTTGATTCATACAGGTTAAAGCCTCGAGTTCTGACCGCAGCCCCTTAACTCTTAATTCATTTTGTATGTCCAAAACTTGAATATAGTTATTTTTACTTTTTTGTTTTGTTTGTATTTTCTAACCTAACTCCTTTTGTTCTTGCCTTTTCTTCTAAATGTACATCTAGTTTTGACATTATCACAGATCCCATTCCACAAACTGGCCAAGAGCATGCAAAGCCTGCTCACTGGTTAAGCAAATCAGTAGAGACTCTGAATTGTATCGACGCAAACACATACAGCATGTGGTGTGTGTCACATCTGCAGCACCACATGGTCACATTAATGTGGCCCTTATGGAGACACATAGCAGAGCAAAGAGAAGCATTGCAGCCATGTACTGGTCCCCAACTGTCCATCACAGCCCTTGGTGTAGAGATTGTGGAGGGAGAGAACACAGTTTGTGTTCCACCTGAATGTGAGCTTGCTGCCTGGAAGACATTTGGTATACTGTTTTACTCTAAATTATTAAAACACTACCTCTTATTGCACTGAAATAGTTTAGAGGCCACAGCTGTTGGCACACAGCTGTATAATTTATATATCTTGCTATTTTGAGTGTGTTTTTTCTAAGGTGAAAAGCTTTATGATGATGGACAAATAAAAGTTCTTAAAATGTCTGTTAAAAAGCATCTCATAGCAGATGATGTGTATGGTGCTAGCTCAGCTCCTGCAGTTTGCAGGGGTAAACAGGTTGAAGCCTTCAGCAGAGGCACAGATCGCCCTGACACTGGCTCCCAGGGAGACCCTGCTGACAGCCCTCCTCTGCAATGCAAATCCCCACTTCCACATGAGCAGGCCCATCACAAGCTCTCCCTGTACACTTGTCTTCATGTCATTACTCCGGGGAGGGCCTCACACTGTCCCTCTCCACCAGCATGGACCTCACGCTGGCACCTTCCTCTCAGAAAGAGAGGGAGGGGCTTTGAAACCAAGGTCTGTCTGCCTGATGCCTTGGCAGCCATGATGGAGGGCTGCCATGGGCGGTTTTCACTGGTGCCTCCTGTCACTCACACTCCTCTCCTTGCCCTCAAGCCATGTGCACTGTATTTCATTAGACCTGTTTTTTGCTGACAAATGCTGGCTGTCATGCTGTGCAGCCCCCTACTCTCTCTGGACATTACACCAAAGCATGGCTGAATCTGCCTTACAAATGAGTTCCCTCTGGCTCCAACACAACTGTGCCATTTCAGATGGCCACAGGCACAGCACACAAACTAGGTCGTTTTAACTCTCAAGGTATGACTTGCATGACCTGCTGACCACTTTTATTTTCATCCCATTTGAACTATTCTGTCACTTCCTCAGGTTCTACAGACCGCCCCCAACGGCTTAGTGTCCCCAACACAAAAATAACTGATGTTTTTCAAATATTTATGATTTATCTACTTGTTTGTAAACACTGACACATTGTGTGCTGCAGGTTAAGTGGGGGAAAAGACAGTATGAATGTAAGAGGAGCTTTAACCCACTTCCAGGGTTCCAGGTCCACACAAGCACAGCTCTTATAACCCAGATCTGTGTAATGTGCTCATAACCAGAAATGGGTTACATAGACTAAAAATATCAAAAAACATTTAAAATTCAGTTTTTGCCATCCTGCTGAAAAATAATATGTTACTTTTCCTAAAATAGCTAAATTAGATGGTGTTGAATCATTTTAAACCTAGTCTGTCTTTCCCCATAAACCTGTGGAGAAAACATAATGCACAGTGTTAGTGTGCCGCTAACAGTTGAAGTCGTTTGGGGTGTGTTGGACTTTAACGGTACTGGATATTCACCACACACAAGGGTTTGAACAATGAAAGGCTGCTTGTGCACTGGCTGTAGCATCACACTCTATGGAGAAGACAGGTTATTAAGTATCTTCTGAAAAAGCATAGAGGCCAGTCCCATGGGAGAAAAGGCTTCCCTAAATATGTAGCTAATGCTTCTTGAGGGAACAATGTTGAGGTCAAAGGGCCAATAATACAAAGTATGTATGTGAGTCTCAGTGCAGCGAGTAAAAGCACATTGTTCAGGATACGCTCCCCTGAGACTGCTTTGCACCACAGCGGTGAGCCTCACACCTGTAAGCATCCATAGATATGAATAATAGAAACAAGTGGTTGTGCATCAGATGATTGTGTAACCCAAAATGAACAAAAAGCATCAATTTAAACATGTATTCAGCTTCTTAATCTAATGTGTAGATAACATACAGACCAGCTGTAATCAAAGGAACACAGAAAAGTCAGGAACGTTCCAAAGCTTTCAATTCTAAAACACATTTGTTTGTCACAAATAATTCAAAACTTGCCACAGGATTAGCTTCTCAGATTCTAGTTTCTCAGACTACTGTTTCATAAACATGTTAGCTGAAGCACAAAATAACATGCAGTCAAGCCTAAAGGCTCATATGTGATATGTCACCTCTCAACAAAGCCTTCGAAGCCTTCAAGCACTGGTTGGCTCCATGCTGACCGAACTCTCTGCTGCTGCCCATAGCTGCCCACACAGAGCATCCAGTCACACAGTACACTCACATGACTCCAACCTTCACAACTTGAATTATTCAGCATTAGCTGCTGTAAGGCTAAAGGATGAATCGGCTGCACGGGGGCACTTAAACAGTTGTATAGTGTGCTTCTCAAAGTAGTTGTAGGTCTGTGTAATGTTTATAGGCTCTATACAGTATCAGGAACAGACTCATTCTTAAAACACAAGGTTGGCCCTCCACATCCATGCACACTCCACAAATCCTGTTACTAGAAGATGAGCTCATACACACAGCACTTCCATAAACAAACATGTTTCTATGGCAATACAGCAGGTTAAGGGCAAAGGTCAACATGCAGAGTGTACGAGGGAGAGTGAAGGAGACTAGACCGTAGGAAGAAGGCGAGAGGAGGCATTGAGAGGGAGGGGATGTACTTAGAGTGTTGACATTGCAGTAGCCCACATGTGTGAGCTGAGGCATAATCTTCTCCCTGTTCTCGTTGGCTTTTTAATGTGCCTGCTATTTCCATAAACCTGCCTCCTGAATCACTGCCAGCCTAGCACACTCCCCACAGGTCACACTGGCTAAGACTGGGAGTAAATGCATGCAGCAAACACATTTTCAACCAAGGCCTCTCCAAGACAATCACGGCTGTACACAAAGCTACCCTGACAAAAGGACGGGGAGCGAAGGAGGGGTGGGGGTATGTTTTTCTTGCTACAGCAGATAGGCGTGCTGCAGTGACGATGATTATTTCTGGATTGGCTGGAGCCAAGGAGTGGCAGTGAGAGGACGGAGTTTAGAGGACTTAAGGGAGTGGGTGGGTAGAGGGAAGATGGAGGATTTTAGGATGACTGAGCTGGGTTTAGTTGTTGCAAGGAGTAAAAATGGTGCTTCCGTGCAATGGTATAACATAAGATGAACTGTCATTTGTTCGAGAGCATGGTGCCTTAACACTAGCACACATAGCACAACATTTTAACTAAATTGGCACTATATTTGGAACTAAACCTGTACTAGAGCAGGACTAAAGCAGGATAAGTGGGACTGTACCCTAAATTCTCTGCCTGTTTGACTATTTTCATGCTATTAATTGCTAAAAATTATAATAATCTTGGTCCACACCCCAAGGAACTATATTGCCTTGGCCCATTACCGGCCTCTCTTAATGACCAGTGTGTGATCACAGCAATATGTCACATTTCTCTTAACATCTTAAAACAAAGCTTTCCATCCCTGGCAAATTCCGAGGATAACATACACTGCATCCGCACAAACAAATGCATACAGTTACAAGGCCAGGTAACACACACCGCTGATAAACTGTCAGAGCGTGTGTGTTTCTTCAGCCAAACCCATGTCAGCCATTTGTGTCCCTGAGGTTCCCATCAGACTTCACAGCAGGGATCACACTGTATATTCCAGTCCAGTACACTTCCATTAGGTCGTACTGTTCCTCTTAGTAACTAACAGGGGACACGGATAATAACGTCCAAGAACACTGGGCTATCCTCTCAGCCATGACATCAGGCTACTGTGTGGACGTACAGTAATAATAATGTAGTATTACCCATAAAAAATGAAGGGGGAAAAAATATGTATTACAATCATAGTTTTTAAGATTCCAGCAACAATGGGTCAGAGGCACAAACAAATAGGAACAGCAAAATCCATTATCTTGTCAGTAGCATACTTTTTTAAAGGAACTATTTTACAAAAATAACAATGTTTCTATACACTTTCCAAAACTATAATCATAGTTTTACAAATAGGTTTATAGCAACATTGTGGCCTACCATGTAAGTTATTCATATGACTGAAATGATTTTCTTTGCACTCTTCTCTTTTATGTCGTAAACTGCATTTTGTCCTGTTGTGTGAAGCACTTTGAATTGACTTGTGTACAAATTGTGCCCTACAAATAAACTTGCCTTGCCTAAGTTAATGCCATTTATTAGCATTTATAGCTTCAAAGATTTAACGGCCCGCTTTTATTTCCCAGACATCTTGAATGCATCAATTTGCGGCAGATATTGGCTAACAAAATGAATTATTGATTATGGATAAATTAGCGTTTCAAGAGAATTTCAACACCTGCTCCAGGTCAGTCTTTAGTAAACCTTTGCTCTTCAAGCAGAGTCCTGTTGTGTTTACTCACTAGCTCTAGCTGTTATATGTTGCTCTAACACAAGAGTTTAGTTTGTGTGGCAGGGAAGATTACACCTGCCAATGTATTTGTGACAGCACAGGTTAAATCAATAAAGGAACTTCAGAAGATTCACTAATTATCTGGTAACAAATACAATGGTTATGGAGCTAGACCACACTAAAGAAACTACCCACTCCAACTCCAGTAAATACATCACTGGGCACTGCACTTGTATACATAATGTGGAGCATTATAAGTGGTCTAACTGGTCAAAGGCCCTTGCAAGAGATTGATGGAGGCGTGAATTATTCAACACATCAATACATTTTGAGTTAATGTTTTATACCATATCGATAAAAATGTTTGAAATCTACAGTAATAGGACCAGAGCCGCTGGCAAACTGAATACCAAGTAGAATAGAGCAAACAAACAACTGGCAGATTTACTTACCATCAGTCAGAGGAGAAAGAGCTTGCTTCACAAAAACTAAACTAGGTAGAGTGAGGACAAGGCCTACAATACATCCACACAAAATCATTACATTTTTATGAATGATGTAGAATTCTGATCATTGGTTGTCACTCCGTATTGTGTTTTGTATGGTTCGTCTAAAACAAATAATAATGTGGAAAACTATAGTACAGGCTCATCTGTGAAGCCTGACACCCATCACTGTCGGCCTGTTACATCTTTATGACACGCTCTGTCGATGGGAAGCTGTGGACGGACAGAAGACAGGAGGGTGTGAGGTGGAAGGGGAGAGGGAAGTCAGCATGGGGTAACAGCCAAAGGTACTGCAAAACTCACCGGTTCATGACAAGTGTCACACACAGTCGGAAATGATTAATTGAGGACGGTTTAAAACTTCTATAATCAAGCAAGCTATAAGCGTGGATGTCTCATTTTCAAGCTATTTACAGTGTTTAATGCTTCTTCATGTGGATAACTATAGGCAGCAGATGGTTTGACAGTTTGACCATACAGCACCATACTTGTTAGCATTTATGCCTGTCCCTCTCTTGGCCTTAATTTAAACATGAAGTCTAGTCTCCGGGGAAGGTTAAAGTCCCCAACCGCCTGCTGAGTGAAAGAAGAGGATGTTTTTAATGAATGTGAGATCTGAGAGACTGCAACGACAAAATGCAGCAACATACTCTGTTTTAGTGAACACTCATGAACACATCCTCTGGCATTTTACACAGGGACTTTTAATCTTGCCGTCTTCTATTATTCAAATGCCAAGGAAAATAGAAGAATAAGCCCTGCGGCGCCGAGCTTGGTTAATTTGCAGGATAAACAAAACTTCCTTTTTTCACGCCGACTGGAAAAGTGTTGTAGTTTATGTTCACAGTATATATAAATATTTATCTGGAGCAAAACTTTGGCCTGTGTACCTTGATGATGTAGCTAAGTGGATATATTCGTGACATTTAGCCAGTGTGGTCTATTTTTACGTTGTATATGCAATAATGTTTTAGGCATCTTACAATGAATAATAAGTCTTTGTGCTACCCTTTCTGAATCTTCATATTTTTGTACAATAGATAAGATTTACTTTCTTTACCATGAAAAATACTCAGACAGTGCCTCCTAAGTCATGCAGTAGACTTAGTCATGGCAGGTTTTTTTTGTCTTTTTTCCTAAGTCGGATGCCATTCCCAGCAGTGATGGAAGAAGTACTTAATTATGTTAAGTAAAGGTACAGCTACAGAGACAAAGAAATTACTCAAGTAAAAGTATCACATAAAAAAATCGACTTAAGTAAAAGCACTGAAGTGCCAGTTTGAAACATTTATTTTTAGAGAATTAAACAATTAAAGCGTCAAATAATTTTGGTCAGCAAAAGCTACTGACTCAATGTAACTCTATGTATCTAGTCATTTTTATTCATACATTTTAATTTGCACTACAAATCTTTAGGCAAGATCTCATTATGAATGTGCTAAAAGAAGTCGCCTATTTCAGGCTGTCTTAAACTTTCACTAACTACCTTCACTAACTTTACTTTATAGTTCACTTAAAAATGTAATGGAGTAGAAAGTACCTGCTCTCAAATGCAGTGAAGTAAAGTAAAACGTTATTCACTGTAAAATGTACTTAAGTAAAGTACGTATAGCTAAAAATCTTATTTAACCACATTGTACTTTGTATTTTGTACTTTGTTACTTTCCACCACTGCTTGCCGGAATAACTCTCTCAATATTGTGCTTCCGTAAGAGAAGCCATGAACATGTGGCACAGAAGTTGCACAAAAGCAGAAATGATGCTGAACTTACTTGATTGTCTGCACGCTGGTTCAAACTGGCATTCATTTGTGTTCATTGTATGATACAGCGCACAACAGACACATAGAAAAGTTCAAATTGGGCTTTCAAACAGCAGGGAGACCGACTGAAATGCTTCCCAAAGTAGAGTGCTTCTGGCTGGTGTGTTGTTGTGTGCAGATGGTGTAGCAGACCTCCATAGAGCGAGTCAAACGTGGGAAAGAAGAGAGAGTGGTGGACAGACAAACAGACAGATCGTACTTACCCCTGGCAGTGTCTTCTGTTCGTGGAGAGCATTCTGGGCTTTGATGGCCGACTCCCGAGCGCAGTAAGTGAGAAATGCACAACCTGCAACAAATACACATGCAAACATATTACTTTAACACATGCACAGCAATTGTCATTACCAAACAGCAAAAAGTGTGCCATGTCCTGAAGCAAGAAATAGCAAAACTGACAGCATGGAATAAAAGACTATATCAGAAAATGTGGCTCCAGTATTAAAATTCCATAGGACAGAGGGATTGGGAGTAAGAACCGAAGCAATCATGTTTCCCTCGACTATCTGAATAAATAGATTTGCTTGTGTTCTATTAATGAGGTTCATAGGGGTTACCATGCATCATATTTCTGCCACTTGAAGATGGTTTATTAGCAGCCAGCGCATTTGGGATCTCATTTCAACAGCAAAATATATTCAGTGGGTGGTGATGTATTGTAATGTCTTTGCATAGACCCAGTTTTTATTTTTTTATTTATTTGTGGTGCCTCATATTTTACATATTCTTCTGTGTGCTGTTGCTGTTTCATTTCAGCACATGGACATACACAAACGAATTGAAATCGCAATTTGAATGGATGCAATTAGCAAATCGCAGAGGCTAAACCTGTTGTTTAGATCTGTACACGTATATGTATTTTTTTTAATTCTCCTGTACACATGTAAAATGTGAACTTACTTTTGTTAAACACAAATTGCCAGTCTAATCGCAATTCTTGTCCCAAAAATGTCAATGACAAATCTGTCAGCTTTAATGTGTACGATTATGCCCTGCAAATTGATTTGGATGCACTTCCACACACAACCTTCTGCATTTGTCCACTCTGGAGACCAAAAGGGAAAGCATAATGTCTTTGGATCTATTCATTTTTTATTTCCGTATTTTTGAGCAATCTGCATTTTTATGTGTTTTTATTGAACACTGAAGAGTCGGCGTAATCCTTCATTTGTGTAGGGCTGGTCCATGGTTAAAAAAAAAAAAGTTTCAAAAGGTAGTCATCTCAATTGAAGAAACAAGAGAAACTGTTTCTGCGGCTTTGAAACTTTTTTGAGTCAACAGAAAAAATTAAAGAACATTTCAGAAAGGAAAAAATAAATCAATAACAACATAATAATAAAAAAGAAATAATATTAATAAAAATAGCTATCATTCATCTCCTCTTCCTCGCACAGCTCACCACAGTTTAGTCACAAGTCACCATCCTTTTTCAGCAGATGAAAAATGGTCCCACAGCGTCCAGTGTCATGACCTTAGAGATGGCTGACTGTAGCAATGGTGTCACAGTGGTCCCTCCTCTCCCTTGTCCCCGCACCCTTAACCTAATGATTTCCAATGAACACCCACAAAATCACTCAATCACTCAAGCTTCAGTCTAATTCTCTTTCTCTGCTCAGCGTCAGCTCATAAAGTAATGCATAGGTTGTAAAAATATGACTGTCGTTATGATGTGCTTGGGTTGCTTGTTTCTCAAATGAAGACGTTTTTTTTCTCTTTTTTTCTTTAGGCATATAGTTTGTTTTCTTGAAATCCTTGCCCCATCTCTAAATGGAAAACATGTTTTTGCATTACAATCACAAACATGATTTATTCTTTAATATGTAATGCATAAGGCATTGTGAATAAATTCATAAACACACAACTCAGGCAAACAACAGAGAAACATGGACTACATTTAAATGTGATTTTGCTTTTTAATGTATGGCTTAATAAGAATTTGCAGGCCATGGGCAAAAAGATTTAACAACCCTATAATTGGAATCCAAACACGTACAAATTACCAGCGTTGCGATGCATACCAAGTGCAGAAGTGGGAGCTGGGGGTTGGGGGCATGATGAAATTGTCTGAAACACAACAAAAAGCCACTGTAATCGGAGCCTGCTGACACAGCATTTGGGGAAGCCTTCCCATTGCGAGGAAATGATCTTCAGCTTCATATGAGAGCAACTTTAAAGGTATTTCTCAAACAATGAGTTCAGCTCCAGGGCTAAAGCCACAAACTGTCCCATATGTGCCCCTCTGCGTCTGCCTCTCTTTACTGTAGTGGATTTATGCACTCTGTAAGCACTTGCGTGCAGGGAAAGTGGACCAATTACCCTCAGTCACCATTGTGAATTCACTTGTAATTAAACACCACAGTAAAGAGAAAAGAGCCTGGTTAAGACAGGAGGAGGTAGAGGAAATACAGTATGTCGTATTTCTGCCCAATTCAATTCAATATCTTCTATGGTTAGAAGTCTAAGTTAGTTTGGACAAATCAGCGAAAGCTAGCTGGCTGTAGGCTAATAACTCAAGAACACGTGCTAAGAACTTTGAATCTGCCATACAAAACTGTCTACTAAAAACAACTCAGGAACAACCATACAGAGTTAAGTCTCAGTCTTCAAAATAAAATAATAAGGAAACATATTGTGGGATTGTCAGGATAAACTTAAACATTCCTACTTTCTACCTTCCCATGGACTATTTTGAACTTGCCATGTCAAAGTTGCAGTCAAGCCACTCCTAAAGACTGTGCTTCTTTTCAAAATACTTTTTTTACGACTGCTTTCAGACCCTTTTGTTATGTGCCCCAGGGGAGTCGAACTACCCTCGGTGCAATGAAAAAGTGTGAACCTGATCTCAATGTGGCATTTTCTTGGCCAGAAAGTGTGAAGGTAGCAGAACCCAGCCCTGGCACCGCTCTCTCATTTGCACTTGCTGGAAAATGCTATCACTGGAGTTAAAGTATACTTGCTTATTTCGTTTACTGCCCCGTGGGTCTCAGAGGGGACTGACTTTTGGGGGTCAGAAGCGGAAGCACACATCATCAGCGCTAATACAATCTGATTAAGCCCTGAACCACTGCCAGGCCCGGACACAGGGACGCAGTGCCACACTTTGGGACAAGGAGCAGGTAATCGGTTTGGGCTCTGACAAGCTTTTAACTCCCATAATCACATTGGCACTAAGAAAATCCAGTGTCGATCGCAATGTTATTCAATTACATTTATGTCGTTTGATCATTTTGACTTACTTATAACTAAGGGTGCGGGATATTAACAATATATCCCAATGACAAAATATATGCATCATGTCAATCCAACAGAAATGTGTTAAAACATGTATTTAAACTTATTAGTTGAGGTTTAATTATCAGACAAATGTGAAATGTCTGTCAAATTAATCACAAAAGTGCAGAAATATTACTTTATTCCCAAGGTTTACAATTTTACTTTTCCCGTTTTTATTTTAATCATCTTTTTGTAGCATTGTTCAATATAAATTAGATGCAAAATATTCAAATTTTGCAGATCTTCAAAACAACATTCACTATATTATCTAAATGTTGATACATTACCTACTAAATATTTCCCTACCAATTCTGTTTTAGTAGATTAAGTTCTGAGAAGAATTTGAATTTTGAAGTAATCAAATCACTTTCACTCTGAAATCAATTCAGATATTGTGTTCACACTCAAATGACCCGATGTTTGAAAGAGTACGAAGTGTAATGAAGACAATGAGGTGAAGCATGCAGTTGGCACCAACTTTCTGAAATGCTCTCACTCTTGGTTCTGACAACAATATTTTCTCTGCCCACACTTAATGGGCTTGTAATGAGCACAGTAATATAAGCACTAGCCTGGCGTAACCTGTAAACCTTAATTAAGTCAGACAGCCACCTTAAAGGGGCGCAGTGTGCAGTCACCGTCTCCTAATCCCGGAGCTGAGAGTACTCTTCCGTCAGTTTTTCATCAGTCAATCCATGCGGTGATCTGGTCTTCTAATCCTCCTCCATTTCTCCTTTCACTGTTCCTCCCCTCAGTCTCTCACCTTGAGCAATGCTGGGGGGGCAGGGTGGTCGAAGGGGGGGGCTTGATGTCCATCATGAGCACAAGAAATAGTCCCAGGACCCTCCCTGCTATCCTTTTTGACCCCTGACTAGAGGACCTGAGCCATTGATTTGTTGCTCCTCGCTCACACAGACTTGACTAGGCCGTGAGCAGCAGTCAAACAGATCCATAGGCAGCACATCCCAGAGGACGGACACAGTGAGTTATTTGGACAACCTCAATGTGTGTTATCATCGGGTGAGCCATGTCTAATCAGTGTGACACATGCACATACAAAAACAAAAGCTGACGGATTGGTGTTTAATTGTTAATGCATTTGTTGTAATATTCCAGTTATTGATTCATAAAGTACAATTGGAGTATTTTTCTTGATGTTTACTTTTACTTTTTCACTAACACTCTTTCACTTACAGACATGATGTGACCATTCACTCTTACATGTACTATATTGACCATGGACACCTTTGATTTACCCCTTCAGCGTGTACGGAGAGCAAACTGAAATGCCCACAACATGTCTGTGGCTAAACTACCAGTGTCTTTGTTTAGACTAAAGATCACTAACCCGGAATTAACACACTTCTGCAAAAACAAGATGAACTGATATGCAAACATACTTTCTTGTTCTATATTGAGTCAATGTTGTCTAGGATCTGCTCAAAAAGATTTTTTTCCCTTCTCATTAAGGTTTAGTTTGTTTTAGATCGCTACAGCAGCATCCACGCACTGCTGCTCATTCTATATGAGACCGCAGGTGTAGCATTTTGGCACCATTAGCGCCACTGTAGTGTTTAAAGTAGTCTCGCTACTTCATTGCTGCTCTTAAAGCCAGGCCCTGATCTATAAAGTATATACGAGTGGTCTGCATCCCTGATGAGTGAGCTAATTGACACTGTTAATGGATGGACTTTCACAGAGCTGTAAATAATGTGCAGGAGTTCACACTTGGTGCCTCCCGCTGTAAACTGGAGTTCACCTGCCAACTGTCCCTCCCCAGCAAACTCTCCTCTGGCCACACCATTTACACTCAATCAATAGTTTTCACACAGGCCCTGCCCAGTCAAAGTCACAAAACTGAACACTCACCACCAGCAAAACAAATTTAAATGGGAACTACACACAAGTCAGAGGAAATGCAAGACATTGTATTAAGGGTCTGGTGTACTCTGTTACCGGAGAGAAAGTGTGCTATGAATGAACAAACAGTAAGTTAAAATTCACAAGGAAAGAAATAAAAAACAAACAGAAAAGATGGAAAGACTAGTGCCAACTAACAAAAGTCTTCAGGTCATCCCAAAATTCAAAATGTAAACTTTTTATTTTTTATTTTTTATGAGAATGGAGACCTTATACGGAACAAAAAATATCTACTCTAATATTAATACACTGTTGGTGGTGATTTTCTGGTTGGAAACATGTTTGCATTGACATAAATATATAAAAACGTATTTCTCACATAGACAAACTTGTTTGCTGCATAAAGTCATAATGTGCGTAATCCACATTAAAAGTGAACATCACGATAATAATGCATGTGCCCTTCTTTTAAAAGTGAAAGACATTTAAGCCTTGGAGACAGGACATTGATCACAGCAAAGCCACAATCACAGATGACTGACAGCAGCAAACCGTGCGGCTACTAGGAGGCAGATCAGGTTTTCAGACTCTTTGATTTTACAAATTGAAAGATACCTTTTAAGATAAAGCTTCAAAAGCCCAGAGGACATTGGGAGGGAGAAAAGAAGTGAGGCGGAGAAACACACACTATCCCTTATACACTAATTGCATGTCGCTACAAACAAACTTGCACTGAGTAGTCATGCATTTGCTCATTAAATTCAATATATAAAATAATTGGCACTTAACAAGCTATACTCCAATTGCGTTTTCCCCATTAATATTTTGCATTCTGAAAAATAGGATTTAATGTACTTGTTCCAGCATGCTTTTTTCCTGATTTCTTTATTATCACATGTCACAAAGAGCAAGTGAAAAGTCATAATTAACACTAATGGTCTGACTAACAAGCAGGCACCGGTGGTAATTGGATCGACATACACTTCTTCGGAACCACCTTTAGCTCAGAGAGAAAGGATGGAAGGAGGGATTTGAAGAAAGAAAGTTTTAATGAAAGTCTAATGAAACTCTGATGAAAAATTGCAGTCTTCCACAAATCTAACCCACACAGCCAACAATAGCAAGACGATAACCCATCCACCGTTAATTAATTTCAGTAGCCGTTTTTAATTAAACCAGATCTATTTTGAATAGTGAAGCGCAGCCCAAGTGCCGAGCTGGAAGTGATACAAAGCCATCACGCTGTGCTCATTCATCCAAGCGAACATTTGATGAAGAAAAAAGAAAAAAGCAAGATTTATCATTCATACTTTTCTATATGCCCTTCTGGCATGTCATTTTATGGTCTTTCAAAAGATTGATAAGCTTTTAAGAGGTTTAATAGACTAATCGGACTCCTGATGCACAAAAAGAGACTTAATAAATATTTGATTGCGAAACAGTTTGTTGATTTTTAGAATGCAGTAATGGTGCATTTAACTTATTATTTGCTACTCACTACAAAATATCAAAAAAGCAATTATTTTGTTTGATTGCCTTCCGTTTTTTTCCTTTGCTTGCTTTTAAAAAAAAACTTTTTTTACTTCAATCTAATACTGCAAATTCAAATTACAATAGCTTTTAATTGCTAAATAGAAAATGCATTTACCGGCAAGCTTTGAGGATTTTGAACTCGAGCCCAGGTTTGAACATCACACGTTATTTCTGTTCGGGCTTCTTATAAAGCTCCTTCTTTTGCAGGGTAGTGCCTTTCTGGTCAGTCCCAGTTTGGCCATAAACCACACAAATGCTATCTACAACACATTTCCTTCATTGGAGAGATGGATGTAAAAACTTGCCACGTGACTAAAATGATGGGACGTGTGGGAATGGTAGGGGGGACACAGCCATACGTTTGCCCACAGATGCTCCCTCTCTCTTTGCCCACGTTCGAGCCCGGGATGGGAGCAGTCTTTTGGGGGAGGCAGCCTGGCAGGCAATCAGTGATGTCATGCCAGCAGTGCAGAGATGGCAGCTTAACCTATTTTCAGAAATACCACAGAAGAGCTATTTATAACCGTGCTGAGCTGCATGTATCTTCACACGTCGCTCACAGTCCTCCAAACTCTTTTCCCCCACTCTAAATATAAATGAGTATATGTTGGTTTAAATTATGTTTTAAGGGGGATCGAGTGTACAGTGCTGAGGTTTGCAGTGATATTCTGCATAGCCCTGCATAGTCCGGATTAAGTAGATCCACCCTGGTTAGTGCTAGATTTCTTTTATTCGAGTCTTGGTTTAGTCCTAGTCCAGATGCTGGTTTAGTCTTCCGCTGGGTTTACACTCTTATATCTCCTTGTAATAATGCTGTAATGTTTTTAGTAAATGTCTTGGTTTCATTGTTAATATTTTTGGCCCGTAAGACTTATTGCGACAGAGAATGGTTTGGAAGCATGTCATGGGGGTAATGAGTGTTGAGAGACATTCAGCAAATTGTCATAGTCTGAACTAGCAGGCTCTTTGAGGGGTCATAAGCATGGGAGTACTACCTTTCAAAGAGGTCCTGCCTTCTTGGGCCCGCTTTAGCTAAGGATTATCTACGCAACGCAGCGAGATAGAGCGCAGACTCAGGTGAAAACAAGATGGCAAAAAGCAGACACAGAAAATAATGATTTCTCACCAATTGCAGATTTTGTCTTGTGATAAACCACCATATTTCCAGCGATGGCAACTTACACCTTGAGTCGACATGCTTAGCATTATAAGGCTAGCGCATGTTAACAACAGCTGTTCCTTGTTTATCGATGCCCAATGCATCTAACATTAGCCAGACCCAATGCCTGACAAGAGACGTTAAAATGCTTTGTAGAGGCGCAGAGAATTTAAATAATATTGTTTGGAATTGTTAAATGTCTTTTTGTGGCTTGCCGAGATTGGCTTTATGATTAAAAAGTATAAATCAGATATAATTAGATTCTATTTAATACCATTTTTAGGCCTGGGTGGTGTCAGTTGCTCATAGCAGACTCCTGCCCTGGAGCCATGCCCGAAGCATGCCATTAACCCTAACCGTGCTGAAGCGCTCCAAGGCGAGTCAGCGCTCCAAGGCGACCAGAGCCAGTGGAAACGTGCCTTATATCTCGATACTGAGGCCGACAGAGGCTAGCCTGTATGCTGCCGCCTGTACCCTTAGGCGAGTATAGTGCAGCACATCTACTTTTATTTCTGAGATGTTACTTGGTCCAACACCAAAGAGAATCATTGCTCCGCTGCCTTCTGCCTATATTCTTTCCAGGTCCCAAACTGCTGTAACCTGCCACTATAGTAGGCTCCTGTGTGTCGCGCGCTGAGCCATCATTCTCTGCGCCTCCTGCCTGGGGATAAAAGCAGCCATTTGTTTCAGCATCTCTGACAAACGCTTCATCTTTTCCCCTCCACTTATCCATCTGCTCATACATCCATTGTTGTGTGCCCACGTATGTGCCAACCTCAGAATCCCCATCCTCTGTCATGTCAGGACAGCTCTGCGAACGGGATCAAGCGACAGTGCTAAGTCATATTCACACCGCGGAGACATGTAATACATTTGTGTAATATTCATTCACACCAGCATCAAGGGCTCAGGGCATTTGGCATTCAGAGAGATGTGACAGCTTGACTAATCTGTGATTGTTTTTTCGGCCAAAACATGAGGGTTATATCAAACCCTCCAAGGCCACCGTAGTATAAGGCAAGACAAATAACTTATTATTTTGCAGGCTTGTACAAGGCTTTATCGCATGAGTTATCCTGAACCGTTCCAAAATAGAGAGGGATTATCACAAAACATTGCATTAAAATCTCCTCTCCCCTCTCTCTTGTTATTTCATTTTGCCTCTAAAATGAATCTGCGCCCAGCCAGGCTCAAACACAACATTAAAGCACGGATCAACCCCCTCCTCCTCTTCTGCCTTTTCTGTGTGTTTCCCTCATAGCCCCCCACCACTCCACCCCACAAGAGTACATTCTGCTCTGTAGGCAATGGCACTCACTGCTAAGCTCCACATACAAAATATATAGACTTCTATCCCTCTATTTAGACCTAAGCAATAGCTCTGACCTTTGTGTGTAACATGAAAGAGGAGCATACAAGAGCATACAAGAGAGAAGTACATTTATAAGGAATATGACCTAGCAATTTCATGATTTATTTATGCATATTAATAACAGCACTGCAAAAAGCAGTAAATGCTTTATGAAAGCATACAACTGCACATACAAATGTATTAACAGCAATTGAATAGAACAGACATTAAAAATATTGATCATATATACTGTGTAGCCCGGTCTACTATCTTTTTATTGCAAAAAAAACAACTGTTCAACATGTGATTTCATAGCACAACCTCAACAAGGGGGGCTTTAATCAAATATATATATTTTATTGACTTCTGTTTATAATAAACTAAGTGCAGTAGTAAGAATGATACTACCACTAAGGAAAAAAGTTTACGATGTCAACAGATTTGAGCAAACAGCCTCAGATATGTGTCCACAGTCTGTTCCTGCTCCAGACTCCCATTAAGACAAACACATTTGACAAAGGTCACCAAATAATAGCACTTCCAGCAAAGCCCATGAAGACATAATGCTCAGTGATAATGAACGTAACATCATGGCTCTACCTCAGTCCATCTCAGTGGAGACACACAAGGAGCAGAGATGCAAAGGATTCAGGTTGAGCCCATGGACAGTAAAGCATTACATGCATCTGAGAGTTTAATCTTTGAGGAGACCCAGCCGAGAGGGGCGAATGGAGGAAGGCTGTTTCCACCTCCTGAAGCCTGGGCCCTCAGCGGCTGTCAGGAACAGTGGAGCTGCTGCATCTTTTATGAGCAAAGCCTGATGCTTATTACAATATTTACAGATGTTTAGAGATTGTAAAGTGAGTATTATTGCTACATTTGCCTCAGATTGGTGGCCTTTGCTGACCGACCCCCACAGAGCACTGTATTTTGATGTTGTTAAATGAAAAACACAAAATGCGAATGGTCTCTGCCATGACTATGATTGAAATTTTAAAAAAAATGCTTTTGTCATTTTGTTAAATAAGTAATTACGTAGCATTGTGTAATGCAGCACTCTTGCCACATAGAGCCTGTTTGTGGTGTGTAAGAGAATCAGTCCCATCTGTTTCCTCGGGGGGAGGCTGTCCTACAGCAGTGCCGTGATCTTTGACACTTTCCATAATGCGCAGAAGACATTATGGAGATGAACATCCTCTATTTTATATAGGAACACTGCAGTCTCTTATCAGCATCATGGTGCAGAGTGCGAAGTGGCTTTTGCCTTTAAACATTTAGATCAACTGTTCGAGGTTCCAGCAGAGTGGAGCCAATGATGCTACTACGGGTCTTAGGCTGGAGTAATCTTATATTTACTCTGGCCAATTAGTCATCGGCTAGATTATACATTATCCTAACACCCAAAAAGGGATGTATTTGTTTATTATTAGAACTGCAACCTATTCTACCTGGAGATCTATAATTAATTCATTTTCAAATTAATAAAAGCGACATGACAATAGAATGTATTTGGATGTCAGGAGAAAGTCAAGGTACATTAAAATGTTTTACATTAATTAGAGGTTGTTTACTTTTTAGTTTAATTTGAAGTAATTTAGTTTTTATTTTGCTATATTTACATTCCTGATCTATTGTCCACTCTCTTGCTTATACTGCTGGTTCACTTGAACGCTATCCATCAGACCAGCTTCATATGGGAAAAAAAGATCAAATTTGTATAAATATTTCATAAAACTATTCTGAATGAGGTCTGCTGCAATATCTCAGCTAAAGTATTTATACATTCATTAACAGCGTCATTTTGATAGCAAACTGCACCGCTGTCAGATCGGACCGAGGATGCAGAGGGACTGGTTCGTCTGTCTGTAAAAAAGAAAGTCTATTTTTTATGCATGTGACAACCACATACAAGTTTAAACTGACAGACTGGGATTAGCTATGAACACATGTAATTGAACTTTTCCTCACTGTAGATCTTAGCTCAACAACACAACATATCACATCATATGCTAAATATATTCTGTTTATAAAATAACAGCTAACTAAAATTTAAAGGAGACGTTTTTTTAACAGGAGGAAATGAATCCCACATCAGGAAATCCTCCACCTATTAATACCAATTGGGCGACAATAATTGGCAGGCCATCGACAGCGTGGGTAGAATTAATCATTTGAAGACTCTAGACGAGACTAGATTTTTAATTGGCAGAGGCAGCCACTGTTTAGGGAGGCAACCAGCTGATCACCCGGGAGACCACCGCTTCAGACAATGCACATTTGCTAATCCTCTTGAGTCAAGTTATTACGGCCATGCATTATTATCACGCTTTACAAACTAATTCCTTGTTTTCCCCTGTGGATTACCAACAACACAGGGAATAGTTGCATAAGAAAACAAATGCCCAAAGCACAAGGCTGATCAATTCTGAAAGCTGTCATAACATTACAAGTTTTGCTATACTGTTTGTCAGTGTCTTGGCGAGTTGAAATGCATCCCTGACAAGATCTGATTGTATTAATAACATATTGTTGGCATTGCAAATGTGTTATTTTCCTAAAACAATCAATCAAATTATGGTCCTGTTTACTTTGCCTAATACTTAATTACTTTTGGCCATACCTGCTTGCCAATACCGGATCTCGTCAGCTTTCGGAAGCCGAGCAGGACAGAGCCTGTTTAGTACTTGGATGGGAGACCACTGGAACACCAGGTGCCACAGTGGGGCGGCTAGAGGAAATGTCGCTGTGTTCTTAGGCAAGACCCTTCGCCCACTTTGCCAAGTAAAGTGCTTTCAATTGATGGTGGAAAAGCACAATATAAATACTCAGCAATAATACTAATAATACTTGTGTTTACATTTTACCTGAAGCATCCAAATTCTAAATCTAAAACTGCTTTTGTTTCTGCAACATTAATCTGATTTTATGCAAGTCATATTTCAGAACAAGGCACAGATGCTGGCACTTGAAATTTATACCTGAGTTGAGCCATTACAACAAAGTATATGTTTCAGCTAAATTAAAACAACACTTTGTCTTAATAAAATGCTTAAACTGTCCCTTTTCTCTGACACAGTGATCAGGCAGTAATCTTTCAAGAGCTAAAACGCCTTCTGCAATTATTATGCAACACTCTGCAACTGGATTGTAGTGAGAGTATGTGCAAGCACTGATTCGAGCTGTTAAGACGCTGCACATACATTTTAGCAAACGTTTTCCTGTATTTCCATTTGCACTTAATAGTTTGTTCAAAAAGATAAATCTGATACACTGAGGACAAACTGGCAATGACACATGAGCACACACAGACTGGGACGGTGCAGAAAAAATATCTATGACAAATTTCGGCAACATTTTCAATATCGGGCCGATACCGGTATCTGTGGAAACCCATACATGTATGCCTACACATACATGCATACATACGCGCGCACACACACGCACACACGTACACACACATGCATGAATAGGCTGTACGTTCTAAGCGTAATTCATATCAGAACTACGCTAATTTACAACGGTGGTCATTGCTGGGGTTACTGGTTACTTTAGGGAAATTCCCATCCCTAATAATAATAGGTCTAATCATTACAATACAAAAAGTATACTAAGCACTTGGGTAACGTGTCACTTGTATGTGACAAGGCTCTAGTGTTCCATAGATTCACCTACACTGGTGGGCAAAGATCACATGAAAAACAGTGGTTATTGCAAACTAATAAAAGGTTAACTTTGAGTACATTTCATCTAGGGCTAAGTCATGTGGGTCAGATAAACGCTTATGGTAAAGTAGGATCCGTGCAACACAAATGGCTTGATTACTAAAATTTGATATAGAAATGAGATCAATCAATAAAAAATTTTCAAAAAGCAATTCAAAGTGCTTAACAACAATAAAAACACATTAAACCCACAATACAATATACTTCACAATACATCAATAAAAGCATAAAAACACATGAAATGTATTTAAAATAAGAGTAACTAAAGCCTAATGAAACGATCTAGCTCGCCTTTAGCTGCAAATATGGGCAAATTGAAACATGAGGCAATACGTTGCAGTATGACATAAAGTTAAAGGTCAAGTTACAACAGCCCAGTCACAAATGCCAGAGTATGATGATGATGATGATTATGATGATGAAGGCTGTTCTCATCACCATTGTACCAGTGCATTCGGCTGTATACGGCTGGGTAATGGAAGCTGTCAGTGCGCACCGCGAGCTTCCATTGCGTCCGTCATCTTGTGTCATCTCTGTGACAGTTTGAGACGGCCACAGCGCAGCCCCGCACGGAACCCATTTCAGCTGCCGTGTGCGAGCCTGTGTGAGAACCGTGGCTCCCGCTGCACTCGTTGCACATAGGGGAGATGTTAAAGAAAGCATATGGATGAATAAATGATGCCTCCCCTCCGCAAAAAGATGGGACTGGCAAGGGGAAGGCTCGTTAAAAATGCATCTTTTCCAAGCGCCTCTGCCCCACTTACGAGCGTGTGAGGAAACACACTTCTGGCATCAATAAGAGAAAAAGTGGTACCATATCAGCTGTGGTTTTTGAGTAGACTACATGCAAATAATTGGTGTAAATGCCACACGTGCTTAAATTGCAAGTGCTTAACAACATGTGGGCTAATGGGAGAATGAACAAAAACGAGAAGCGGCACAACATGTCAAAACTCATAAATGTTGGTCGTATGTAATGCGCACTCTATTGATAGCATCGCTGATTCTACGGGAAAGGGACGCATATGTTACTGGAGCTTATTTACAAAGAAAAATGCAATGTTTACACGTGAAAGGAAAAAGATACGCACGCTATTTGAGCAAAAATGGCTGTGTGCGGGGCGGCACGTTACCTTTGTGCATGCCGGTGTATCGGTCCTTGAGTACTGTCAGTTCGTGGATTTTCCCAAACTGTTCAAACAGCGGCTTCAGGTCTTTCTCCTCCAAGTTCCGCGGTATCTGCCCGATAAACAGCTTAATGGCATCTTGGTCTTTCATGTTGCCGTTGTCCGGATGAATGGAAATGGATTCTGAGCCGTTCATGGGTTTGGGGTACTGGTGCTGATGTGGGAGCAGTGGTGGTGGCGGCTGGGTCGCTGGTGCCCCTGGTCCGGTGTAAACCAGGCTGGAGAGAGTGGGCTGGGGCGGCTGGGGATGCTGCTGTGGATGCTGCTGCCTTCTTGTTTCAGTCTGAGTGAATCTGGCCATTCTGAGCTGGGAGCAGAGTGGATAATAATGACAACACACACACACACACATACACACACTGTGAGAGAGCAAGCACTCAGCTGGAAACCAGGCTGACTTTCTATCAGACATAGTACAAAGCGGAGGGGGCGATAGCGAAGAGAAGAAGCGCAAGGCAGCGACATTACGCGCCATGCAGCGGCATCTAGTGTCATGAAAAATGTACTGCAGTGGCCAATTACTTGAAATACTGAAGCGTACTAAAAAAGATTGACCAACAACTATAGATGGGTTGTTTAGTCTAAAAGTGGTTGTGTGCGCTAATCTAATTCATGACAAAGTTCCCCTTAAAAGTGCACCATGTAACTATTCCACTTGCTTGTCCAGAATATTCCACAGTATGTCATTATCTTGCATTTATTCAATTACTTTGCTTTAAGAAATAATAAAATCAATTGTAAAAATAATTTTAAAAAATCAATAAAAAAAAAAAACATGCTGTGACTCCATAGATCTGACCTGTAATTTGGCCTGGTGTAATCACCGACTTGTTTCAACGGAGATAGATATGTCTAAGGCCGAACCCAACCATGTGGAACATTCAAGGCAAGAGCTATAACATTTTCAATGGAGACAAAAGATGGTTGACTTTAAAGATACATGAAGAGTATGTTATCGTTAAATTATTACTTATTATTATATATATAAAGTATACATAAAAATAACCCCTATATGCTTGTGAATAATACAATTCACATTTAAATTACAAACTTTTCTCAGTCAATGTATTAAACATATAAATAAAAATGTATAATGCTGTATGCCAATAGCTAAAATTCTCTAAATGACACAGTGAAGTGTTTTTGAGGAGTTTTAAATAGCTTTACTAGCGGTTGCTGTAATGGGGAGAATGGCTGTGTATTTTGTTAGGGTCAGCTCCAATGACATGTCATGAGCAGTTTGCTCAAGTTTGTTTTGCCTTTGAAGAGTTCAAACCCAACTTAGCATGTTTGCACTATGATAGTGCTGGGTGCAACTGTGGGTGAATATCATTAAACATGTGTGCAAAGCAAGCTAGAAGAAAGAAAAAAATAACAGAACAGATGCATTTACTAGGTAACGGGGAAGAGTACTTTTAAATCTTTGTTTCTTTCTGTGAGGATGAGGGTGTTGATATAGAGACAGAGTCTGGATTTAACATTTAAAATTACTTTGTTATTGTAGATATACTTTCTCACAGAATATTACATACCAGCTGACATTGCATTAATCGTACAACATCTTAGTGAATCTATTTGCATGACCCAAACACACTTTCTATCTTTATATCTGCAGCCAGTCATTAAAGTAAGTCAAGGCCGCAGCAGCAAATATGAGCTATAATTAAGAGACTTACAGTAAGTAGGTCTGCTTTTCAAATAGCACTGGGCCTAATCCCTCAAGAGAGGTTTTATTTGCATCATTTGGCTGCTCTCTGCTGACACTGTCAACAGCGCGCGGCTCTAAAGCCAGTGTCACTATAAAACTCCCATTTAACGCGGCTCCAACTGCACTGCCGCCTATTGACAATAACTTAAACACAAGGTGCACTTAAAGTCAGACTCATTTCTAATTACAAGCCGTTTAAGAGTGGATTAAATAAAGTGATATATAGTGTGCGTGAAGGCAGGCTGAAGGCGAAGGGGAGCTGGATCAATAGCAGTGGGCTGGTGGACTGTGAGGGGCAGATCTACAGGGGTTGCCTCTCCAAACTCATTGCAGCACTGGGAGGAACAAGACGCTCTGCTCTGCTGTGTAGAGATGAGATGGTATCTGCAGAGGGGGAGGAGAAATGTAACGTACAAGCAGGTAAAATAAAATCAGAAATAGAGACAGGTTGCTGGAAATGTTTCATAAAAACACATTCAAGAACATCATATTTGTTTCTTTGTATCAACTGCCTTTGGGGGAAAGGACAGAGAATTTAAATATTGTACTTCAGAATGCTACATGTGTTTTCTTTTTAGAAGAACACCCGTCTATAAATTAGAAGCATAAAACATTAGTGCAACGTTTGCATTTTAGACTTTTTTCAATCCAATCAGAAAAACTTTTAAAAGTACCAGGTATAAAGTTCCTTAAGTGTGAAAACACATAAAGTAATAATTAAGTTATTAATTTGAGACAACTGCAACTTCACAATGGCTCTTATTTTGAGGGCGTGTTGATTATTCCAAATATATTTACTAAATTATTATTATTTATAAAATACTGAGCACTGTGCAAAATGTGCCTTCATGTAACAGAGCAGTAAGAAGCCAAGCACTGCCAGCACATTGGCAGTCAATATCAACTGGTGGTGCTATTTCTCTAGATTCAAACTTTGTTCTTTTCCATCCAATTTCTCGAGCAGTGGGTCTTCAATGCCTTCAGACGCACGACTGCCAAAGTGCTGTTTGTTTTCGATTGGTATAGCGCTGGTTCCCTGGGTTATTGTTATTTCGCTTGCGTTATAAATGTATTGATCAGAAGAGGCAGGCCTACTTGCTCGAATGTGTTTCTAGGCTTGTGAATAGGGGCTGGCAGGGAGTGAATATGTTCTGTGGATGGCTCAGCATGTTGGTCCGGCTTACATGTGTATATGAGGGGAGCAAACCGGGGACAAGCCGCAGCCCTTGTCCAATAAGGCCTTTCTGGGAGATGGTTATTTTTTAGGAGTGTAGCCAAATGCACACAGGGAGGCCTATAGAGAACTTCCACTTCCATGGCTTTTTATTGACCAGTGCCATTAGTGTTCCTCCGGAGCTGAGGGCAAGTGACAAGAAATCAATAAAGGTCACACTATTAGTGCGAACTAAAAAGTTACATACAATTTACACTGGCTGCTGCTGATTCGTCTGCTTGTTAACCAGTGAGGATGTGTTCAGCTTGGGAAGACTTGGCGAGACCCACTGGGACAAGGAGGCAAGCACGGGGAAGTCGCTTTGCATTCTGGGTAGAAAGTCAGACAGACACTTAGTAAGACCCTCCTAATTACCTAAATTCATCACTATATTCAAGATAGAAAGGGAGATTCTGGTCACATAGTGTGCTCTCTATGTACACTGTACAACTTCAAAGTTATCCAAAGTTAACGGTATTTATAACTATAAAACCGGTAAATGTAAATTACTTTACCAAGTCACAACATGCTACATTTTGTTAATTTTCTCATATACAAATTTTTGTTATAATAAATAGATAGAAAAAAACAATATTATATCTATCTTATAGAGGTTAGAATCACCAACAAATAGGTAGAAATAATGTTATTTTGTATATAAATTCAAACCATTTGAGGAAGCTCCTTTCCCCAGTCTTACTTTTTTAGAGTGCAGGGTGGGCATGAGGAAATCAACGTGCAAACTGTGTAACTGTTGCCGTTCTGGGAACCCGTTTCTCTCTGCTTGGGCTGGCATGGAGAACTTCTCAAAGTGTTACTTTAATAAGCGATAGGAGTTGTGAGGTGTCCCCCGGCACCTAATTCTACACTGCGCTCCCGTTCTGCATTGCAAAGCACGCCCGCTCAAGTGGAAGGTGTTGTTGGAGAAAATTAGGGTGTGATGTGATGATGGCGTTTGGCACTGGAGACAGTTTTCTGGACCAGTGGGTTTACAGGCTGCAGATGTGATAAGAGCGGGAAGCTGTGGGCATCACCTTTCTCTCAGAGCCTTATGTCCCCCAGCCTAAACTAGTGGACAGCTGACACATATCGACCAAGCTTTTCACCTACAGTTGCTCTTAATAGTACAAGCAAACAAGTTTTCGGGAAAAGATAATGGTATTGGAATTAAATATAGTTGAGTGAGTTTTCAATTTTATTTTTATTTTTTAATGCATGCAATGATCTAATAAATAATCTCATAAATAAATCCAACAGCATTATTATTTATTTTAACTTCTTTTTGCGACTTGGTAGTATAAATCATGTAATACATGTAGTATAAATTGAAATAATAAGGTCAAAGGGGTTCATAAACTGTACAATTTGTCGTTACCTTTGGATAAAACGACCATTGTGGGTCAATATTTCTGTAAGTATTTGTCAAGTAAAACCCAAATATCCAAATTCTGCATGAAAAAAGCATGATTGTAATTTAAACCAGGTAGTCTCTGATTTCATTTGATTTCATTTGCCAAAACCACCTTGATTTTTCATATTTTGTGATATTCTGAGGTTAATCCCAGTTTCTCCATTGAAATCACATTATGTTCCATTTCACTTTTTTCTCCAGTGAACTCAATTTTGCAATATTTGCTCTGGCAATTCAGAACAGGCGACGCGGTGCTGTTCTGTGTGTTTGTTATTCATGGGTTTCAGCTTCCTGTTTGTAAGCGATATTTTCAAGGCTTTATATCAAAAGATATACTATTATAGTTTGGATTGTTAATTCCTGTTATATATAAAAGCTCAAAAACACATATCAGCATAGGCACTTTAAAATCTTATGTCTTGTGCACTATATTTTGTTGAATGGTGTAATTTTTGAGACACATTTTGACTTCAATACATTGAGGAGGAGAAGGCTTATTTTTATTTTAGGCTGCACTAAAAAAATAAAAAAATAAATGCCTCCTGATATAATGAGAAGAGACTACAACATTTTACAGCCAGTTCTAGAAGAGGCCTATAAAGCAATAAAAGACCAGACTTCGCTTTGCAAATGAACAGTGGCACAGACATTGCCCTTTGGAGGAATGTTGTCAGATCAGATGAGTGGATAATGGCACAAAATGACTTGTGCAAACATATGATTGGTTTAAACTCTCTGTGGTTTTAATCCCTTGCTCAAATGCATGTCAGCAGTCACACAACAGTGAGTTGTACGTGTTCGTATGCAACAAATTTATGGGGAATTTTAAACTCATCGGGAAAAGAATTTCAAAATGCCACACACTTCCAAACTTGCCATCATTTAATTTTAAAATCCCTGACACACTGGAATGAGATGTGTATGTAAGTATAAGTGCAATGTAACCAAAGAAGAGCGGGGCTAATTATTGCCAAATATCATTTACCTTAAACAGCAATATTTGTGAAAAACACAAAGAGCGCTGAAAATATCAACCCTGTTTCTGTCAAGTGAATATAACATAGTAAGTTAGCTGCTTAACAAATAATACAATTGTTTACATTACAGAATACCAGTATTCTTGAAGCTTTTTGTTTTACTTTACTGACACTAATAAAACACAATTCTAATGCCCTATTGAAAAAAAACACCATTAACCTGCCATGAACCATGAAAGAACCAAGATACCTCTTAACGCACTAGTGCACAATTAGCCTATATACTGTATTTGTTTGAACATACCAGACATAATCCAGAATCATCCAGAATGTGTTTCCTTCCAAACATCAGCGTGTGTAAATTGTCAAATCCGCACCTGCACTTGCTGCTTCCCACCACCAGATGGAAGCAAAGTCTCTCTTGACTCCTCCACGTGTCATCTGAGGCTCTTCGTGTCATATGATGACTAACCGCCTCCACTAAAGCGCTGCCAATTCCACCCAAACAAACATCTGAGATGACGCTCCTTTTAGAATAACGCTATCGTCAGTTCTCACACAATACGTGCCAGCCTTGCAGTCGGCCCTGAAGAGATAGCTGGGGTTGCTTAATATTGCACATAAGCCGTCATGTGTTGAAAATGTATATTGTCTTTGTGTGCAGTTAGTGCTATTGTGGCGTGGGCTCAGACAAATTGGAAAATCTTGACGCCATGTGATCATCTGCTCTGGAAGGGCAGTGTGACACTGCCCACGCTTTATAAAACAGACAAGGAATTATTTACAAACGTGTCAATTAATAATGTGGATTTCAGCAAGGATAGAACACGATGTTCTTGCAAGTTAGCCTAACACAATTTAGTGGACAAAACCTTCACTAACTAGTCTGACTTTTGATCATTTGAAAAGAAAAAGAGTTTTGGTGGACGATCAAAATCAGCTCTCAAGGTTACTTTAGGCACCTCAAGGTACCTTTAGCTGAGGCACTTATTAATGGGCTGATAAATGCCCATGATATTGTGTGAGCTATGATAAGAACAGAGGGTAAGAGCAGTTTGTGGTTGTAGTGAATGAAAGAGAGCGTTTGGCTCATATAGGCACAAAACAAAATGTCAGTCACTGCAGCTTTGCATTCTATCCCAGCAACAAAAGTCAGGGTGGGGGCACAGAATAGTGACATGCATTCACTCTCACATTCACATTCCATCATCATGGGGGCACTGAATCAACAATAGACCCTTCCAGTGTATACTTTTGGAGTATAACTATAGAAAATGGAGTTGGAAGTTAGATCAAAAACAGATACCAATTGTTTCAACGGACTACAAACATCAAAAGTACAGTTGTTATTTTGCTTTGAGTTATTACAGGAGAAAATTTAATTTCTCATCATTGACTCATGCATTTTTGCCATTCGCTGCTAAAATTCAGAATGCTGTGATGTCATCTGCATAACCTCTGTATTTACAATATAATTTACTGACACAATTTTACTTGTTTCATTCTCAACTATTTCTGTTTCTTCTAAATCAGAGGATCAGTGCAAAGGACACATCTCTGATGCCATTCTCCGTTTTGAAACAAAAACACAAATTGGGTCTAGATGTTTGTTTCTAGATAATGTGGATGAACATAGTGCCTATGGGTCATACTTTAATTCTGGAGCTATTGCATTTCATAAGTACAGTCTCTCTCACGCACATATATAAACACTATGGTAAAGGTTCTTTACAGTAATGACTTCATCTTTTCTGTTGACACATTTTTTCTGTTTTTGACCGATGCTTGAATCAGTGTGGAGTGGATACTGTGAGTGCAGACCCTGGACAGGTGTAGCCTTTGTCCATTGCACGTATCTGTCCCGCTGCCTACTGCGTTTTTGCTTCTGAATATTTCAAAACAATCTAACAAAAGCAAATTACATTGTAAGAAACAACAGACAATACAAAAAAAAAAGCATTTGCTAAAAATGTTTTGATCTTTGTAGTTCTGACCAGAAAAATGTGCCAAAGCAACTGAGAAAAGCTAAATCCATGCTGTGAGGAATGGTGAAGCTGCTAAAGTAAACTGGACACACTACTTCCTCTTCCTGTGTACGTCCTGTGTAGTTTATCACCAGCTTTGTGTGTATTAGCTGCACTACTACTCCATATTTCACAAATGATACTCACTTGGATATATATTATACTATCATGTTGGGTAAAAATTGGCTGATCACTTGGGAGAGTAGGGGATTTTTGGATATAGAGGTAGCAGTTGTCAAGGCCTATGGAGGAGTGCAGCTATTTTGTCTGTCTTGGCTCATCAATTCATGTCAACATTATTTAGAAAAGTAATTTACTCAAGAAAAAGTGCACTGAAAGCCACACTTTGACTACCCGTATATTTTTTGATTTATATTTTTAAAGGATTTTTTTGGCTCTTAGGCTTCACCAGACAGGACGGCCAAATGTGAAATGGGGACGAGAGAGAAAAGAGGAAATTTAACAAATAAGAGACATAATTTATGTTTTACATTATTTCTATTCTTTTTTTGTAATGTTTGGATAGTTTACCCAATACAGTGAATGTGCAGCTTTAAAAAATGTTCAAACTAGAATCAACTTCCTCTTACCATTTCACTTAATTTGTATATGTTGAAAAATAACTGGAGGCCATTAGAACACAACAGTGTGTGAAGCAAATTAATTACTCTGGAAATGTTATTAATTAAATATTTGACTACAGCCACCTGAGCCACAGCCAAAATGTTTATTGCATTTGCACCCTATTTGACTAAAAGCATAACATCATCCTTCTTTGAGAAGGCTATATTTAGTGATCTATAACCCCATCTGTGACAACTGCAGTGAAGCGGCAAGATGCGGGCGACATTTATTGGTCTTGCATTGTCACAAAACTCAAAAACAACAGAGAAATGCACATTATCAAACCTAATTGACATTTCAAAAATAGAGCAAACAAAATAGGTGTAACTGAACATTGGCTATAACTACTTCAACTTTGACACAAACAATGTGGTATAAAAACTATGTTTGAAAAGGTAAGTGTGGAACAGGTTAAAACTATCTTAAAACTATCATGTGATTAAAAAAAGTGCCATTTCCATCACATAACCGGGGATGAGACAAATGCAAATTTGTTAAATTGCTTTGGTTTGTTAAGTGGGTCAGAGCATCTGTTTCTGCAGCTTCTTCGGGCTGTTACTGACCTGCAGTGGTCAGTATCAAAAATGTTCCACGGAAGTAACATGCAATGACCTGGTACAAGCTGCAAATAATAAAAGTGTCACAAATCCCAGCAAACCTGATGAGAATGAGGCATCAACATCTCCTGGTGTAGAATATGCCAGAGTGACATGAAGTAATTTTGGTTTTGTAAAGAAACTTTTTTTTTTTTAGTTCTAAAACATGAGATGCCAAAGTATAGGTAATAAAGAGCATGTTTAAAGATCAATAACAATACAAATTAAAGCTATGCGCGGCGATAAAGGCCCTCGCCCCCCTTGCAACCACGGGGTACAAGCCACCGTGAAGAACACACCTCTAATACCCCTGCCTACATCATCCCACCCTCACAAACAGTTCCAACTTTACGCTACTTCATGACAACATTTTCATGACCGCACGGTTGGAGTTATGCCCCCTTTGGCTTTTATGTTCCGTGTGAAGTGGAGAATAAGTGTGCCAAATTGTAACTGTTCATGGCAAAGTAAATGTTTTCATCCCATTCAAAATGCCAGTAAACCAAAACGCAAGTAAGTCTATGGCATTATTTGTCGGGTTGCCACAATAACATGCTTGCAGCTAGAGGTATGCCGCCATTGTTAAGAATGGCAAGAAATGAAGATAAGTTTGTTATCTTAAATTCGGGAGCAGGACCACACCCCTTTCATGCCCCTTCTTGTGGCTGCACTATTTAAGCATCCAGGTCACACACATCAGCTTTCTCTCTCTCTTTCTCTCTCTTTCTCTCTCTCTCTTTCTCTCTCTTTCTTTCTTTCTCTCTTTATTATTATCATGTTTTTACTGTAAAGCGTAAAACAGACTTTGAAGAGATATAACTACAGTAGGTGGCGGTAAATGCAACTTTTCAGCTGCCAACCGCCAACATCAGCGTTCGTGACTTCGTGCCCCTCCCTCCCACACTTTTCTAATTATTATTCTAATTTATCTCCTAGATGGGTGTATCATGGAGGGCCTACAGCCCTCATCGCCAGAAGCCCCAAAACCGCATCCATTTCTGTACACTCGTGTAGTTCATGTTTCTCGTATGTCAATAAACACTTTGCATCGTAGCTGGCATTGTGGTCCTTCCTTGTGAAGGATGTCTGTGCCAAATTTAATTTGTCTACTACAAAGTAAATTTTCTGACTTGATTCAAATGTTCAAGGGGGCTGCTGTAGAGCCTTTATAAAATATAGCTAATATTATATATATCATCTGCGTTCAGCACTCATCATTTTGCACAAAACGTTATATTAATGCGGGGAAAAAAGTACTAGGACAACTCATGCCAGATATACACAAGTTTTAACCCTAAAAAAAAAGGCAGTTTCTGTTGACGACCTTGCCACGCCCACATTTGGAATTATATCAAAAAATCAAAAGAATTACATCTAATCGCACATGGGTTTGTAGTTCATTTTTGACACATTTTCAGGAGTTACGTTTGTACCAATTTTCATAAGTCTACGATATAAAAGACCTGTCATTGCCGTAATGTATTTTGAAATTTGAGGTGGCGCTAGTGAGCCATTTTGTGACATAAATTTGTTTAGACACCAAAAAAACAAAATTTCCACAGATCCTAACTTTTGGGGTCAAAATTGGGGTGGTTTGTGGGAGACAAATATAATAACAACAAATAGTAATACTAAAAAAAATTAATAATAATAATAAAAAAGATTTTCCACTATAAAAACTCAAGCTAGAGTCACGTGATTTTGCCACATTGTGTTCGGTCACAAATTAACCTGTTATAAAATGTTTCAGTTGTCAATGACAAATAGATTTATTTTATGTATTTTATGAATTCTTACAAATCTAATTTGGAGACTTCGCTAGAGAGACAATTAATTAGGGAGCCACTATATTAGCATATCATTGCATTCAGTATAGAAATCTTCAGAAATGCTCCAGTAACATTTTCCAATAAAAAAATGTTAAGAAATGTGGATTAAAAAAAAAAAATATTTGAAAAATTGCGATTTTGTTTAGAATTCACTATGACCACACCGGAAGGCAAATCAGCATCATACTGATATAATTTCTATGCTCATGGGCTTTGTGTCTTGTGGACAAATTTGAAGTGTTTTCAATGAAAACTGCAGGAGGAGATGCCAAAAGTACGGCGAGGTCCCAGCCTGCTTCAAGTCTGCCATCATTGTCCCGGTCTCCAAGAAGCCCCGGATCACTGGACTTAATGACTACAGGCCTGTGGCACTGACCTCTGTTGTCATGAAGTCATTTGAGCGCCTGGTCTTGCCCCACCTCAAGTCCTTCACCTCCTCCCTGCTGGACCCCTGCAGTTCGCCTACAGAGCCAACAGGTCTGTAGACCTAGCACTCCTCTTCATCCTGCAGCATCTGGACTCCCCGGGAACCTATGCCAGGATCCTGTTTGTGGACTTCAGCTCTGCATTCAACACCATCCTCCCTGCTCTGCTCAGGACAAGCTCTCCAGCTCAACGTGCCCGACTCCACCTGCAGGTGGATCACTGACTTTCTGACGGATCGGAGGCAGTGCTTGCGGCTGGGGAAGAATGTCTCAGACACTCGGACTATCAGCAGAGGAGCTCCACAGGGCTGTGTACTTTCCCCTCTGCTCTTCTCCCTGTACACAAACTGCTGCACCTCCGGCCACGACTCCGTAAAATTGATCAAGTTTGTGGATGACACCACCCTCATCGGGCTGAGTTTGTCTACAGGAGGGAGGTGGACCGGCTGGTGTCCTGGTGCAGCGGTAACAACCTGGAGTTCAACGCCCAAAAGACAGTGGAGATGATTGCGGACTTCAGGAAAGTCACAGCCCCCCAGCCCCCCCCTCACCATGGCAGACTCCCCATCACCACCGTGGACTCCTTCCGCTTCCTCGGCACCACCATCACACGGGACCTCAAGTGGGAGCCCTCCATCAGCTCCCTCATCAAGAAGGCCCAGCAGAGGATGTACTTCCTGCGGCAGCTGAGGAAAGCCAAGCTGCCAGTGCAGATGATGGTGCAGTTCTACACGGCCATCA
Organism: Chaenogobius annularis; assembly: GCA_015082035.1. NCBI lineage: Eukaryota > Metazoa > Chordata > Actinopteri > Gobiiformes > Gobiidae > Chaenogobius > Chaenogobius annularis. Next base: position 738,776 of record BJKM01000124.1, on the reverse strand, counting down.
TTGAGTCCATCCTCACCTCCTCCATCACCGTGTGGTACACTGGAGCCACAGCCAGGGACAAACAGAGACTACAGCGCATCGTGCGTTCTGCTGAGAAGGTGATTGGCTGTGACTTCCATCTCTGCCTTAATGCCAAGACAAGTTCCTATGTTTGTGAATTTTTGTAATTGACAATGGCAATAAACCCTTTCTGATTTTGATTCTGAGGTGCACTTTTGTCCGCGCCGTGTTTTGCTCCAACATGGCCGATTTAAGGCGGGATCATAATATCCTTTTTTACATATTCTTACATGACTTATTTTTTAAATTATTTTATTTTTACAGCGATTTTATTTGGTTTCGGGCTCCCATTGGTCCCATGTTATTCGATATTTAAGGTGGCGCTACTGAGCAGTCTTTTAATATTTTTTCACAGGGTCTTCACTCAAACTTAGAGCTCACTGAGTGCTAGTTTTCAATACCACTCACAGGTATATTCGTCCTTGTTTACAACTCGATTTGGTACAATTGTAATAATTGTAATCTCGTCCTTTGGCTCAGGCCTGATACTGCATTCATTTTATTCTCACATATCTAGCTTGTTGCTAAGGCCCAGTCAGCTATACTGGCCCAAAGCAAGACATTTTCTGTTTGCTACTGTAAAAAAAAAAAAAGATAAAAGTATATAGGTTGAAACAGCCAATTGAGTTGTATTTAGAAGACTTGTAATGCCCTCATTCACAGAACAATTTAGACACTCAGCTCACTACTTTTGCCTCACTGTGGGTCACGTAACTCTGGCTTCTGAAAAAGTTTATTCTATAATTTACTGAATGATAAATTGTAACAGTTCTACAGTATAGCAGCTGTCCGTGTTACTGAGAGGACACTATAGGCTATTGAACCATGAGCATTGGGCCAAAGAGCCTTGGTCACATTAGCATGCCTGAAAACATGACCGCCACTCAAGATTCTGAGAGGTCACATCCAAGGGGAGCCCACAAACACAAGCAGAAAACAAAATGTCACTGCATCTAAAATGCACTACTCTTAAGGTCAAAACTTCACTAGTCTCACAAAACATGTCCCTCTAATAATAAAGGTGCAAAAATGATACATTTTCTATCTTCTGATATACTGTGTCCATGAAAAACTCCTATGAGTGTCGTCATTATTCCAATGACAAGTACTGAATGTCTTACCTCTCTTGCTCTGCACTGAGGGTTTCCTGCAGAACTCTGGTACAAGGCCTTTTGATGAGCTGCTTTTAACATTCACTAATCAACAGTCTATGGCATTTTTATAATCTCTTTAGCCAGAAACTCATATTATGATGAATCAAAAAAATGTGGCAATTAATACACTTCTGGTAAAAAAAAAACATTTATATGCATATCATTTTATAATGTTTAAATTGCATAATTAAATTTCAAGCTCGATAACTTACATTCCAAATATTCTGTATAGAACGTTTTGATTACCTTGGTGTATTTTCTAAATGAAGCTGTCTGAAACTACCCTTTACTTTACATCTCCAGTGGAATTGGTAAAAACAAAAATATAAAGGTCAAATCTGACACATCACATTTACATTTTTGACATACAAAATCTATATTATTTTGCAGAAAAACACAAAGTAAACAGAAAGTTGTACTCAAGTTGTGTGAGCTATGACAAGTAGGCATGAGAATATACACAAAAAAGTTGAATATTCACTGTTAAGCAAAAAAAAAGTTCATGCCTATTTAATTAATTAATTCCTGTCACTATAATGTCGAAAAATAATTTGCTCTAGAAATAGTACATTGATGCGAATTGGTGCATATTACATTCAATGCTTTATCCCTTTCTTTATGTGTTTCACAATTTTTGGTGATATAACTTGTATGGAAATCAAAAAGTACATTTGGTAAAAGCATATCACATAGGTATACAAAATGTTAAAAATATAACTCCTTTTTAATATTATTTTTTAAAATGTATTAATAACCTTATTATTTATTAATATCCTTATTATTTATTAATAACCTTCTTGCTGTGAAGCTTCACAGATCCTGGGATCGATTCCTGGCTGGGATGCGATTCCTGGCTGGCGAATGATTTAACTGGGCAATCTGCTAATGTGCTTTGCCACACGCCGTGTCCAGGAAGTGTGAGTAGCCTCCTTGTTTGCCTCAAGTTCTTTTTGCATACAACACAACTGCCCACCAGTCTACTGGGGAATCACCATTCTTCCTCATGTTCAGTCAAGAACTAAGGTTCCCAATGGAATTCTTGTTGGCCCGGGTTGAGGATCATGTTTGAGGAGAACCTCAACAATGATCTTGGAACACCAAACACGGCTTCATATCGCATTAGAAGGGGCCAAAGAACGCTTGAGGGTTGCGGCAAACCGCCGTAAAGTCCAACACGACTGAGGTGTGCATGAAGAATCTCTAAAGGAGGGCCAGTAGGTGTTGGTGCGCATTGCTGGTACTTAAGGTCACAAAAAACAGAGGAGGGCCATTTAATAAGATTTCCCCAGTGCACGATCAGACAAATATCAAGCAGGTTCATTGTTCTTTGCATTTGTTGGGGCACATCCACTAGAGCTTGTCCAAGTAATGGCAAGCCACCGTCGCAGCCTGCACAGTGGGTTATCTTGTTATTTAGAAATGTGGCATGCCGAACCATAACAGCCGCCACCATTGGACCTGTTTCAAGCGGGTCTGCAGGGACACTGCCTGAGGCAGCCATGATGGAATCGAGGCCATCTTCAACTGGTGACTTGGTTGACATTGGCCTGCTTCATACAAAGTTTCTGGTCACCACCTGAACTCATAATGATTGAATTTAGTTTTCTGTCATTGGAACTAAAAATCGAAAGCTGGCTTGACGATCCTAGGAAGGGGGATAGATTGTGGTGTTACATACATCCACAGGCTGACCAATCGCTCACAATGGGAATTTATTTAGGAACTCTCATCCCCTAGCCTTTCCTCTTCCTTACCTGACGTTGGCGTGCAGCACACCGCTTTGAACTTGGTCGCAGACACGGGAGCTACCGTAATCTAACCACACAGCCTGGGAATTAAAGATCGCCTTTTCCTAGAATCACCACTTCATTGGACTGAAGCCCGGTGGCCTGCCGGCTTGTGCAGATCGCGGTAAGTAGTAATTAAATTCAATTTATTTTTCTAACACCCAAAATCACATCAGCAGTTGCCTCGAAGGGCAACATGAGAACATTAAACATGTGCATAGGAAAGTTATCCCAGCATCCCTTGTTTTAGCCAAATGTCCCAACATTCCATCTTTAGACCAGGGCCATTTGCTAGGAGTGGCGCCCCCATACCCCCAACCCGAACTTGTTAGAAAATACATATTAATTTTTTTTTTTTTAAAACATAGGCTATTTAATTTTACATATAACTTGAATCATAATGCTAAGGAGCATGGCGATCATATAATTCCTGTGTTCTGGTGCATTCTGTGTTAAAATTACATCCCTTCCCCCGTCCCTAAATTTCCTTGTCCGCCCCTGCTCTAGCCGTCACCCAAAGTCCTGTCCTGTTCAACTAAAGATAAATAACTGTGTTCATGGAATCACTCCTGTCATTTGATAAGACCGACACGTCTCTCCATTTAAGACCAGGCTTAAAACGTTCCTCTTTGAAATCGCTTATGGTCAGGCCACGATTTTGTGAAAGAAAAAAAAAAAAAGTTCCCAGCTATGTTGCCCTAGGAGCAACTTGTTGGGGAAGAATGCAGCTTGAGCACTATCCTCTGCTTCCTTACTACTCTATCAAACATTTTGTTTAATTTTACTTGCACATTTGTTCATTGCTTTTCCTTCTTTTCTCCCACTTCCCCAACAGGACGGAGCAGGCAACACGTGACCTGTGTCAATGCTCCTCATCTGATGGAAATAAAACTCATTCAAACGCATTTACTTTGCTTGTTTAATTGATATTGTAAAGTCTCTCTTTTAAGTAATGAATGCAGGTTTAGTGTTCACAAGTTGTCGCTTTTCAAGTTGCCCTGACCCCCCCAACCGACCCCATGACCTGAACCTTGCAACATAACAATGTATTTATCACAGTGTGACAGGAACATTAAACAAGTTGATGTTTTCAAATTAGGGTTGCTACAATATTTTATGATTATGTTACTGTGTTCAGCAATGCAAAGAGATTGTTAGAATCAGAAAAGGTTTATTGCCAATGTCATTGAACATAGTTCGCCAACATAGGAACTTGTCTCAGCGTTAAGGTGTAACATCAAACAATGAATAATAAAATAATAATAATGTAACATCTATAGAGTCAAATAGGGCATAAATGCATAAATTAAGAATTTACTAATAGAGAAAGATAAAACATTTAAAATAAACTTGTCTGGTATGTACACAGATATTTACAAAACATTTTACAGATGGTCGTATTTGTATTGGTTGAATAATTGTTAAAGTGGCAGGTGTTAAGTGTTCATGAGTCCAAACGATGAGTCGATGAGTTGGTAAACGATCTGTTGATTTTGGTTTAAATAATAGAGCATGTTATTTCTGGAACAGTGCAAAAAAAAAAACTTGGAATAAAAGCTTAAAAGTGAGCAGATAATCGGGCCACTTCTGACTCCAACTGTTAATGCAGGTCATTATTTAAATGCAGGTCCACATTTTTATCTATTGCCAGAGCCATGGCAATTTTTTTGTAAGCCAACCAACAACAGGCTTCAGCATGTGACCGTAGAACTGTGAGGACATGTCTAACAATAGCCATACTGACATAACCTGTGAATTTTATGTGAAGGGCAACTGCCACCGCCATTAGACGAGAGACGCAGTTTCTTCAGTGAGTTTCAAACTTTTATTACGCCTGATTTCCACTGTATAACGCCATTATGTTTGTATGTGCTTAGTATGTTTTAATAGTTCCGTTTTAGGGGTGTTGTTGACTGTAAGGTCCGATAGAGAGAGGCTAATGTAAGGTTGTGGCTTCTCTTATTCCATTGACACTGAAGTGAATTTTAGTGTGAAAACATCCCTGAAACCCCCGCTGTATTTGTCCACTACCACAATCGACAAAATGTAAGATTGCGACCTCAAATCTGATGATTTGACTGTTTATTAGCTCCACTGCTAGTACCACGTTACGTTCGCGGTATTGCCTTTGTCTCAATTCCTGGTCTGCATGCTCCGAAGGCTACATTTGAGGGCGGGTTGCGCAGAAAACACATTCAAATTCGCTGCAATATACACTTAAAACCAAACTTCTTTTACAGTTTTGGGAGTGTTATGCCCTGATTTTATGACAACACTTGTGCGTGTACTTATGCGTTTCCTCCGCTGTCGGGAGGCGGTGCTTTGCTCCGCCTGTTTTTAAAAACATCTGACTAGTGCTGCGCAGTGCATTATGGGATATACAAGGCCGCGAAGTGTGCTTTTTCACAGCCTTTGTTCACGGCCAATCTCCACGGAAATACAGGCCACATTTGTTCAGACGCATTCGTGAGCTGCATGAAATGGGACAGCCTTGTTGTGCAGGACGTGACGCAACCAGCCTTCAAACGTAGCCTTCGGCGCATGCAGACCTGGAATTGAGACACAGACACAGCCATTGTTTTCTTACTTTCGCTTGGCTGCTGCAGCCGGACGTGACGTCATTGTGATAGTTGGTAACGCAAGAGTACTCTAACGCGTTACTTCTATAACACAGTAGCGCCGCAACGTAACGCCTCAATTTGCCAGGGCAGTAATGAAGAAACGTAACAAGTTACTTTTAAAAGTAACGCTACCCAACACTGGTAAGAAGTTGAACACTTTGGACTTTGCGCACGCTGCGGTGTCAGCTCCGCAGTTCGCCACGCCAGCTTGACGCATCGCACGTCTTTTCTCATTCGTTCTTTTTCACTGTTTTTAATTGACTATGAGGCCGATTTTCAACATCTAAAGACCGTTTTGCTCCTTGTGGATCAAAGAAAACCTATGTGGAAACCGCTCCCAGCTGTGCCCCTGATCTGTCTGAATCGGTATAACCGTGGCTTGTGGAGCTGCCTGTGTGCATCTCCAACTCACTTTGGAGCGAGAGAGAGGCAACATCACTCGAGTCCCTCCTAGAGTTAGTTTAAATCAGAATCAGAAAAAGGTTTATTGCCATTGCCAATGAACAGAATTCACAAACATAGGAACTTGCTTTGGTGACAACTAAATGACAACTAAAGACAAAGTAGGCCTACCATAGTATATATGCTCTGGGTTTAATTGTAAAAGGAACAGCGCAGCTGTTGCACAAATAGCCTATTCTGTCATTCAATTCAAACTGCCTGGTCAGGCTGGTGGTGCCCCTCAGAGCACCTGATGCCCGACGCACTGCACTTTATGTGCGTAATGGGAGCAGTGGCACTGCCTTAGACCCCGCTTCTCGGCAAGGAAAAACTACCAAACCTTTTTGGGGAAAAGTACAAAGGTCGAGGAGTTCCCCAGTGAACGAGAGATCAGACTACCACGGACGAGCAGGTGGATGCGCTTCAATATGCAGATAGAAAGTAGAGGATAAACAGTTCTTTGAGGCAGATGAACAGTTGTTGGGCAGATGAAGAGCCATACATCTGAAGTAGGATACCGTTTCTCCAGGCAGTTGAGGAGCATCCGGATCCACAGGTCATCGTGAGCCTGGAACAGAACCACCCCCCGAGGGGAATGGAAGAAGGAGAAAAATATGTGAACATTAAGGAACAGACTACAAGTGAAATAAAATATCAAATATTGTTGATAGGAAAAGTAGAAGGAAGCAGACGATAGTGCTCAAGCTGCCATACTTCCCCCAGATTAGTTTGTCCTAGGGCAGTGTAGCTGGGAAACTATAGGTTTTTATTTCTGTTCCTAACTGGCCTGACCATGTGCTTTTTCAAAGAGGAACGTTTAAAGCCTGGTCTTAAATGAGGAGACTGTGTCGGCTTCTTTAACATGGACAAGGAGCTCATTTCATAACACAGGAGCTTGGTAGCTATACTCTCTACCCCCTACTATGCTTTTAGAGACTCTTGGGACCACCAGAAGTCCAGCATTTTAAGAGCAAAGTGCTCTGTGTGGATGGTATGGTACAGGAGCATCTTTCAATTTTAGTTGGTTGCAGCTCCCTCATCACTGATGACCCAAGTTGGGGGTAAAGCGTTAGCTGGTAACACGTTAGGGTTAGAGTACTCAATCACTTTTTTGGAGTAACGAGGAACGTAAGGCGTTAGTTTTGTGCACCCTAGTAATCTAGTACTCCTCAAGTTACTTTTTCAAATGAGTAACGCGTTAGTTTTGATTATTTCATCATCTCTGATGGGGTTATTGCCGAATTGGGTCGGCGTAAGCGTGGGGGTGCTGGTAGGATCCTGACTAGAAGCAGGCAAGTACGATCACATTAGTCCTGTGCCCAGGTCTCAGCACTGGCTCCATGTGGTTCAGAGAACAGACTTTAAAACAGTTCTGCTTGTATACAAGTCTCTCCATGGCCTAGCATCAAAGTACATCTCGGACATGTTCGTGCTATATAAACCATCTCGGACTCTGAGGACCTCAGGGACCGGCCTCCAGCTGGTGCCCAGAGTCAGGACTAAACATGGGGAATCTGCGTTTCAGTTTTATGCAGCTAAAATCTGGAACAGTCTTCCTGAAGATGTGAGACAGGCCTCTACTCTGGCAGTGTTCAAATCTATACTTGTTTTGTTTAGCCGCGCATATGACTGAATGGATTTTATTTGCACTCTTCTTTTATGTCTTAAACTGTTTTGTGATTTCTGTCATCCCATGTTTTACCTGTTGTGTAAAGCACTTTGAATTGCCTTGTGTACAAATTGTGCTCTACGAATAAACTTGCCTTGCCTTTCTTTAAATAAGTAATCCAAACAATAACATATATATTTGACATGTAAGTTTTGTACAAAGGTCAACTGTTGATTAATCCACTCATGCTCCTGATTCATAAATCTTTTCAGACTTCTATAAGATTTTGAGAAAAGTGACATATTTTCTTACAGCATACAGACACATACAGCATACTGTTTTAGAACCATCAAGCTTGGAACAGCAGAACTGATTTGGAGTGGAGCTGCACCAAACATCAAACATCAAATCTGGGTTCTGTGCACAGTCTTGATGTTGACCGTAACATGCAACTCCACACCCACATACCAGCGTTACCGGTCCCACAGTTTGAAAATACCTATTCTGCATGATTATGCATGGCAACAAGGGGTCAGCAGCAGTGTACAGTTGTTGTCACAATGACATTTAGTATATTGATTGGTATCACACTTTGATTTCAACTGCTGACCCTCATTAACATCGTTTTCCACCACAATCTGTCACCAGACATTCTTTTTGGCAAAACATCCTAATGGGAAATTAATGCTTCCTGATCGTTTGTCATAGATATCCATGGCACATGAGAGAAATTGTGAGAATTTCAATATGGAACTATAGCTTTACTGAGTAAAGTAGAGAAAGAGAACAGGGCGATATGTCGCGGGGGGGAGACAAATTGTGATCTGATCCTGAGACGATTTGCTATTTTGATTTGATCGTCTCGAGATTCTGTACTTTTCTGTTTAATACAGCTCTCAAACACAAGCGCTTTTCCCCCAATCACCTATTGCTCAGCCTTGGTTCAACCAATCAAAGTGTAGTGTAAACTCTCAGAAACAACAGATGGCTTTAGTTCTCTTCAGTGGCAAACAAAAGGTTTTCATGCCTGATGCAGATTCTGTCACAAAGTTCATCACAATAGGCCACAAGAGGGTGTTGAAGCATTTTTGTCAAAGATTCTTTTAGTGTAAGGCAGTAGTTAACTGTAGTTAAAAAAAAGTTTAAAAAGTTTTCTGCCATTTGCAGAATGACTGTCAAGTGAAATTTGAAAACACAATTATAGATTTCATCAGAAAAAAAAAGATTGTGATATTGAAACAGTACTTCCTACCTCAGACACTTTAAAATGAATATTTCACACTTCTGTCAGCCCCATGACCTTAAGGTTCAAGCAAGTGGTCTCCCAGGAAATGTATGCCATGTCCCTCCATGTGCAAGTATGCTGCTGGCATTTAGGATATTGCCAGCATCGATTCCCCCAACGCAAAAATTCCCATGTCTACAGGAGCTTCTTATATAATATTACATTTCTATATATAATTTGAAGACATTGGAGGACAGAGACATGGCAAGAAATGAAGTGAAGACCAGTCAAAAGAGATATAGTAAATAATCAGAATCCAAACCCCAACATCTTTCAACTAAGTAATATTGCAAAATGTGAGTTATCCATAATAAGTCTTTACTTTTAAAATTTTAGGATGTGCACAAGTAGCTTGACTTCTTTAGCACCTGCATGCTGGGTACTAAGCTTGAACCCAAGTTGAAACACAAAAATAAGGATTCACACAGTAGTTAGAGTTCCCAATGTTTTATTCACACCACATGTGACGTTTGTGGCCACAAGCTCTACAATATTCCCATAGTGTAAATTCATAATGACATGTTCAATGCCCATCTGAGGGCGCTTACACTGTGTTATTTTTTGAGTGAAGCGTACTGCCACAAGACGGCTGGTGTCATGATTTCTGATGTCAGATATGTGCTCAGCAATTCTTGTCTTTAACGGTCTAGTGATTTTTCCAAAATATGCCATGCCATATGGCACATTCCAACTAACCAACTAACCATCCATTGTTCTTGATGAATAGACCATGGGATTCTCAGAGAAATTTCAGTTAGCAGTTAACTTTAAACCAATGGGGATCTGCTGAGTGTGGAGCGGACCTTCCCGGACTCTTTGTGTATTATCTTGGATGATTTTGACAAGGGGAATCTCAGCCACGAACTACCAAAGTACAGACAGTTTATTAAAGGTCTGACCAGAGAGCAGAGCACGTTGGATCATTGTTACACAACAGTCAGCAACGCCTTCCGCGCCGTGGCCCGCGCTGCTCTCGGCTTTTCAGATCACGCCATGGTCCACCTGATCCCCACGTACAGACAGAGGCTGAAGCTCTCAAAACCTGCAGTGAGGAATTCTAAGAAGTGGACCAATGAGGCAGCGGAAGAGCTACACGCGTGTTTGGACATCACAGACTGGGAGCTTTTCAGAGCTGTCACATATATACACATACATTCGATTCTGTGAGGACAGCATTATACCAACATACACCAAGGTCACTTTCAATAATGACAAACCCTGGTTCACACCAAAACTTAGGCAGTTAAGGCAGCAGAAGGAGGGGCTGGTGACAGAGAGCGCTACAAAGATGCTAATTATGGATTTAGCAAAGCGGTATCGAGAGCTAGATCACAGTACAATACACGTCTGATGCAGCAGTTCTCAGACAACAACCCCGCCTCCGTGTGGAGGGGGCTTCGGCATCTCACCAATCATAAGCCCTGTCGCAGCCCCCCAGCCCCCCAGCCCCCCATCATCATGACAGACTCCCCATCACCACCATGGACTCCTTCCGCTTTCTCGGCACACCATCACCCAGGACCTCAAGTGGGAGCCGTCCATCGGCTCCCTCATCAAGAAGGCCCAGCAGAGGATGTACTTCCTGCGGCAGCTGAGGAAAGGAAAGCCAAGCTGCCAGTGCAGATGATGGTGCAGTTCTACACGGCCATCATTGAGTCCATCCTCACCTCCTCCATCACCGTGTGGTACGCTGGAGTCACAGCCAGGGACAAACAGAGACTTCAGTGCATTGTGCGTTCTGCTGAGAAGGTGTACGTCTCCAGGGTTCTGGGACGAGCAGGTCGGATCACAGCTGACCCTTCTCACCCTGGACATGGACTATTTGAGATACTCCCCGCAGGCAGGAGGCTACGGTCCATCCGGACCAGAACCTCCCGCCGCAAGAATAGCTTCTTTCCCTCTGCCGTTGGTCTCATGAACACTTCTTAAACACCTGTCACTTTAACTGCAATTCAATCAATCACTCACTGCCACTTTCTGCACTCACAACTGTGAATTTAACTGTAAATTCTGTGTACATAGTAAGCCTATTTTCATTGTATACTATAGTAATCTTAAATTGTTTCTTAATGCATGCCCTTTTGATTGAATATATATTCATGCCGAGACAAGTTCCTATGTCTGTGAAGTTGTTCATTGACAATGGCAATAAACCCCTTTCTGATTCTGATTCTGATTCTGATTGTTTTTATTATTGCTCAGTGTTTTATGATGCACCTTAATGCCAAAACAAGTTCCTATTTTTGTGAATTCTGTTCATTGACAATGGAAATAAACCTTTTCTGATTCTGATTCTGATTTTAAAATGCAAGAATCTAAATTAAGCATGCATTTGAAAGTATTCTGACACTATAGTGTGATAGATAGACCCAGCAGCTTATCAGGTTGTGCCAATACTCTTACATACAAACAGAAAGTTTTTGGTGTTCAATCCCAAGCGCTGTAGATGTTATAAATAGGCTGCAGTAGCCCCCAACATGAGTAAAAAGAGAGAAGAATTTAATGTTAATTGGCATGGCTGGTTTGACTATGGCAGGGATTGAAAATTGAATAGTAAGTGTAAAAGGAGGCTGAGGGCAGGTACACAATGTGCACCCTACAATAAACACTGCCTGCTAAAGTCAGTAAGTTTTCAAAAGATGGATAAAATGAGAAAAGCAATCAGTCAACAATCTAGAACTTGACTAATTTAGTTCAGACAGATTCAGGTGAACACCAGTTTATGGCAGATATTTTGGGCATGCTTAATTTTTATTCACATATGACTTCTCCCCCCCCGGACCAGAACCTCCCGCCACAAAGAATAGTTTCTTTCCCTCTGCCGTTGGACTCATGAACACTTCTTAAACACCTGCCACTTTAACTACAACTATTCATCACTCACTGCACTGTCACTTTCCGCACTCAAAACTGTCAATCTAACTGTAACTCTTGTGTACATAGTAATGCCTATTTTTTTTTTTTTTTTTATAGTAATTTTTAATTGTTTCTCAATGCATGCCCTTTTTGATTGAATATATGTTATGTTATTATTGCTCAGTGTTTTATGTTGCACCTTAATGCCGAGACAAGTTCCTATGTTTGTGAATTTTGTTCATTGACAATGGCAATAAACTCTTTCTGATTTCTGATTCTGATTCTTATTTCCCTCAATTTAATCTACAGCTACAATCTTACAAAGCGATCATTTGCATTAAACAAAGCATACTCTTTACACACAAGACCTGAATAAGAATTTCATACAAAGTGCACCAATTTTCTTCGAAGCCTTCTTAACTTAACATTCTAACATTATCTCAAGGGAGTCTTTCACAGACTTTGTGCCTCTATCTGATAATAGCCACAGCGTATTATGTAATGCTCCGGCAAATGGAAAGCAAATTGCTTTGAGAGACAAAGTGAGAATCAACTGGCAAGATTATCTCAGCCATCAAAGTGAGCTGTTAATGTACCACAGTCTACTGAAATTGCTTTATATTGTTGCACTGATTACAAGCAGCACAGTTTTTCTCTACTTATTCTTAAGATAATGTTATTGATCTCACCTGTAGAGAACCTTTCCAAACAATAGATTGCATTGTCTTGTAAAGTCATTGCAATACACACCCTCTGACTAACCATTACGGTCAGGGACGTCATGCAAAAGAAAAGACATAGCCTTTGAAAGGCTGCAATGATGGTATGAATGCTCTATGGCTGCCCAATTGAATTACTCTGTACCATGTTTTTAACATTAATTGAATCAGATGTTAATGTCATTTATATTTAAGACCCTATAGTCTTGGTTCAGATTCTGTAGTCATGTTAAAGATGTTTAAGCCTGTTGTGACCTACAATATGTTTAGTCTTGGTTCAGGACTAGTTCTAGATCTGCTGCTATGATCTGCTCTAGTTCAAGTCTGGTTATTCATTGACACTGGGTTGGTCTTGCGAGTCATTTGTGGACATTGGATATAAATAATAAAATTGTGGTGCAGTTTTGTAGTCTGGCCCCCAGACAATTTAATTGCTTTCCAAAAAATCTGGCCCCATGGAAAATATAATTGAAAAGCCCTGGTCTATGGTTTGAAGGAGCATAAAGTCAAAAATACATCACACAAAATACATGTTTTAGGATTTTTCAGTTTTTTTACTTTAATATTATAGTGAGTTAGAAGGTTTTTTATACTAAATATGGGTTGAGCTCAAAATACAAAGGCACGAAGAATTACTTTAAAATAGTATATGACAATAATGCATACAAAAATGTGTTGTCATGTATGAAATTTATATTTATATTATATTTAAATTAATTTATATTAATTTATATTTTGCGTTGATTCTTCTCTAAAAATGGAGAAGGGAAAATGGTCAACGATGACCAGTCCCAAAGCAAACATATAGGGTTTACTTAATGTATATAGTCTGTACTCTATTGCAACAAGTGCTCTGAGCCTTTAACTGCAAGCATGATGGTTTTTAACTCTGATGCAAGCTGACATTGCAGAAGGTAACTAACCCCAACATTGATGTTCTATACTAGCTAAACTTTGGCCTATGGAAAATAGCCATGTCCACCCCAAGGGGAGGGCATGCAAACCCAATCTAAAACACCATGAGGTTTGAGCAAAATAATTAAAGCAATAGTTAGTACATTCTTCTCTTCGGGGCGGAGCTTATTAAGAGAGGCTTGTCAATTAAACGATAAAAATGTTTACAAAAAGTAAATAACAAGCCTAAGGTATAACAAAGAAAATAAAATGAATTCAGTTGTGTGATGTGAAGTATACACATTCTGTATTATACTATTTATAAAATCAAATAGTTTTATATGAATTAATAAAATTGTCATGAGTGCTGAAAAACAAAGATTGTAAAAAAAAAAATTAAAAAAAATGTCAGCAGTCTTTTTAATGCACTTTTATCCTGTTAAGGACTTTAAATTACTTTGTGTACGAATTGTAGTCTACAAATAAAATTGCCTTGCCTTTTGTCCACAGCATGTCAGGGCATCAACGCATTATGTTGAGCGAAGATAGCTTTTTTTATGAACTGTTACAAACAAAGAAATGTGCTTCTATTTGCACAAAACATTTGGGAAGCTTTGACTGGTTTATTTTCACAATACATACACTGCTGCTGTATCCCTGGATCATGGCAATATGGCATTTTGTAATGATTTATTTTTTTTTAATGATTTTTTTAAATAAACTGTAGACCATTGATCCTAAAATATGTCTGGATCCACATCTTAATTAATTATTCTCTCATCAATCTGAGATGCCCTGAAATCCTAAAACTCAAAGCTAAAGTACCAAAAGCTTGAAACCTAAATATTTCCAATACTATTCAGTTAAAAGACACGTAACATAAGAAAAATATAGGGTAAAGTTGAAAGCTGCTGCTGTATTTATCACTGAACGAACAAAACAAAGGAGAAGACACTAGAGACTTTGAACTTTCTGATATTGAGTGTCTAGAGACGCAATGTTCCTTATTTGCAGAAAGAGTGAGTTGTTATTTGTCAGATCAGATTGTGTCTCTTTGACCAATAGAGTCAATTTGGCTGGGTGTGTTGCGTTGGAGTTTAAACTTTGGACCCTGTAAAGAAGAGCTGAAAAATAGACATCACGCTCGTCCTGAACAAAGTAAATTTGATATTTTGACTGGATTGCTATTTTGGATTGTTACCCACTTAGAGAAATAATGGACCCCAACCCATATCAGGTAAATACAAAAATATTTATTGCATTGATATATGGAGCGGAAACTAAATAGGGCCAAGGAGAGCAGAGTCTAACACTTGAGCGTACATACTGTCTTTTTCACACAGGGTCAGTAAACTGGACAACTTAGCCTTTATATTTCATTATATAAAACCGTTGAAAAAACTGTCTGATTTAGGTTACTGTTAGCACTAGCTCTACCTGCTATACCTGCTAATATTATATACTGTTTATACAGTAATAACTACTTACAACTAAATACAGTTGTGTATCTCTTATTAATACTAATACTAATATTTACAACTGTGCATAATGGATGGTAAATGGGTCAGACATAGCAAGGGCTAAGCATTTTTTGGGGGAAATAATATATATATTTTCTGTCTGAAACATGTTGCAAGTGTTAAGGAGTGGTAAAATTTTTGTAAAGTCTAAATTTTGTTGGTAGATTTAATTTAATAAGACAATATATTTTAGATGAGGTTACATAGGTAAGTACATAGGCTACATAGAAATTGTTCAGTTGTTCAGCAAGTATTTAAAATAACATTCTCAAGGACCATCTGTTGTTGACAGATATTTTTCTTATTTCAGGGCTGTGATGGCATTGAGCTGCTCGACTGGCTCTTTGATCAGAACAATGGAATCCTTCGTCATGAGGAAACTGGTCATCATGGAAACCACCATAGCTGGCCAGTGCAAGACCCAAGCGTGAGTGACAGATAGATGTCCTTATTTTCATCATTATTCTCTCTGGCATCCATGATCTAATGTGGGTGGTCAAAACTATTAACAATTTTATATTTCTGATGCAATTTTCATAAATAAAATAAACTGTAGTCCTATTTGATTATTTACCTACTGAAATGCTCAAACTCTTATAATCAACTCAAGACTTAATTGCATACTTTACATATGCAATTATTTTATATTTTATTATCTTTTATTGACTTCCTGGTAAAAAATACTGAACTTATTCACTGCGGATGGCTCAGCCTCTTTCAGCGGCATTTCACCGTACCAGGAAGATGATTTTCATGTAAAAATGTTATTTTTGAAAAATGGCTCTACATTTTTCAATGCTGTGGTCTTGCTGCATATGGAGAATTTCTGAGTGCTCAAGCCTCAAACTTGCATGAATCACTCAAAAGTTCAGAGTAAGGTAATGATGAGAGAAAAACATTATAACAAGGTTAATAGTACATTATGAGAGCATAATTTTAATAAGTTTTGCTTTAACAATTATTTTTGACATACAGGTTAACTTTAATAAAGTTTTAATGTATTTAACATTTTAAATTATGTATGAAACAGGGAGAATCGAGAGCCTCACATCTGAATTTGGGACTACCTGCAGAAGAACCAACTCTTTAATTAAGACAGGGTGAACAGGCTATTACAGTAGTCGCAGAGAATTAAATGCAGAAATGAGGATCTCAGTTGTATCGGACTTCAGCTGGAGACGGTTATCGCTAAGCCTATTTGGTTGGCAAGTGGAGAGAATGTTATCCATTTACCAACTTTCTTTCTAAAACTTTATTCAAATCATGAAAAAGTATATAGGATCCACTTAAAAGCCGCAAAATAATGAATACACTCTTCACCTCCCAGATCCTGCAGCCTTCTGACCAGACGGATGAAGATTTCCTCACATCTCTTCTCAGTGGATCTGACTCTGTATCGGGCTCTCCACTCTGGTCGCCCTCCCACAGTGACAGTGGCATCAGCGAGGACCCACATTCAGACCACATGGACAGCCCTCTGAGACCTGAGAGTCCCCCTGGCGGTGAAACACAGTTTTACAACCATGGGATACATACCAAAGCAGCACTGGAAGCATGCACCCCCAGTGTTGTCAGTAAGTAACCTTGATTGCATTAGCATATAATACATGTCAACAGGTGCCTGATTGTAATTATGTCAAGAGGCAAATGTTTACAAAACTGACAAATGCAAATCTTTGTGATAGATACACACACACTAGTACTCTGTAAAATACAGTATCCATGGGTTTCAGAATGATGTGAATTTGTTGCCATTGAGATTAACAATAAAAAATATATATATATATATATTTTGAATGAGAAAAAGCAGAGAAATTAATAGATGTAAAATGTTCCATGTGCCTGTTGCTCAAAACCGATCACTTGGCTAGCCAATCCTAAACACCGGCAGTAGCTCAGTGGCAGAGTATTCATCAGTTCCACTGACCCAGAGGTTGGTGGTGCAATCGCAGCTGGCTCAGGTGAATACTGCTGTTATGCCCTTGGGCAAGACATTTGATGTAAATCGTTTTGAGTGCCTTGAAGGTAGAAAAGCACTATATAAATGTGACCATTTTATTACGTCAATAATAACGTCAAAGTAACGTCAAAATCAAATGTTCCTTTACGTACAAATGAATGGTGAAGCCATATGGAAGTCTCTAATTTTTATTTGGTTATCTGGTCCCCTCACTAGTAATATGTAAAAGAGCGTGTTTAGTGGTCACTTCTTACTTCTTACTTCTTTTCTTAAGAATACAAGATCATCAATCTCAACTTCAAGCTAGTTATCCTTTAGCTCAGATACCAGTTTTACACACTAAATATCATCTAAAATAACACACCAAAAGTTTTACACACACTTTTAACGAGGCTTTGACCTTTGACGAGGCTGTGACAATTGAGTTTGCTGAGTTGCTAAGTGGTTGATAGCATCAGCATGGAACGGTGTGTCTAATTCATGTCAATGTGGAAAAAGTCTTCAAAATGTTGCATAAACCAGGAAGCTGACACTCTTACATACATAGACCAATAATGTCAATTCAGAGCAAAATTTCCTATTTTGTAAACTCAACTTGAAAATAGAGTAATTCACAGTAATTGTCAAAACTTTAGATAAATCAATTCCAAACCAAACAGAGTGAAGTGGTCTACATAAGCACACCAGTTGGAACGCAGTTTCACCAGAAATGTTGCATGTCCTTGTCATGTCTTAGAGCTAACTGTATTATGTGTATGGGTGCAGATGGCTGGGACCAAAGTATCTCAAATGGAGGGCCAGGGATTACACAGCATCCTTCTGATGATAACAGAGGCCAGGTATCCTCAAGCATCGCTCTCACTGTCAAGGACCTCCTGCTATCAGGCACTCCGGATCCAGTAAGTACCATAACTGTGTAATAATGTGCAGCAGTGGAGTAGATGCAGGTGGAAGAAGATACTCTGACTCTGGAGGTGTATTCTATATTCAGAGAAAAACAGGTGGCTACGGGCACACTCACGATAGGATGCCTTTTGAAAATGCAAATGGCATTCTTATTTTTATACACGGTTTACATGAAGGATGCTGCATATGCAGCAGGCACCCCCATCTTATTCCCAAGAGGAGCAGCTTGCTATAGTTTTCTCATATCAACTCTGAAATTTTAAACAGAAATCATCTGAGAAAGCATAAGCCATAAACAACTTGGCTTTGAGATACTGCACTGTAAATAAGAAATAAGAAAACATAGAGGCATATACTTTTTACCTTTTTCCAATTCATCCATTATAACCAAATGGCTCTTTCTAAACTAATATTTTACACCATTTACATTTACACACATTTTACAGGGTGGATTGAACAGAAGTGTAATAATAATAATTTGGAAGCAGCCTTCTACTGTGTAGTATTATAATTTAGTAGTAGTAGTAGTACTAGTAGTATTCAGTGATTGAATTAAGATGATAATCACTTGACCACTTTAACAACAACAAAATTTATTAAACCACCTAACAAATTTTGCAAATCTTTTTCAAATGAATGAGTTACAGCCCACTCTAAGTATATTGATCCAATCTCGGAATCTCCATTAATTAAGGTGAGGTGAGAGAGGCAAATTGATGTCCCGGTGCCATGAAAAGTGATGGTGTTCTGATTGTTGAAGGGAGAAGTGGACAGCAGACAGAGCTAATTGCATTTTTTTCTTTTCATATTACATTCCAATAGCCCCCACAGCCCTCACAACACTCCATTCAGGAGTTGGTTCTGAATGAAGATGAGAGGAAACTACTTGTAAAGGAGGGAGTAACTCTGCCCAGCCAACTACCACTCACTAAGGTAAACATGCTTCAGAGCCATTCACTAAAACAGGGCCAAAACCTATTGTTGCAGTGGGTCTAAATCAAATGTTTTCTTTTTTAGTATGAGGAAAGAATACTGAAGAAAATACGCAGAAAGATACGCAATAAGCAGTCAGCACAGGAGAGCCGCAAGAAGAAGAAGGAGTACATAGATGGACTGGAGAGCAGGTGAAGGTTAAAACTCTCAATAGCAAACAAAACATGACCTTTTGACTCTTCTTTAAAGTAAATCACATAAAAAATAAATACATCAACTTTAATTACTCATAAGTCACCTTGTGGAGTGTGGATGGGACAAGGATTATGCTAATGTTCCTCCCTGCACCAAAACTGGCTTCACGTGTCTTTCCAACTGTGTCATCGCCTATATTTATCTTGAAGGCCAAAAACCGATCTGGATGCACGGGTGGGCCACACATCATCATATTACTCAATCTTTCACTACTACTTAAGGGTAATATGGAAATTGAGGAAAGATTTTTAATTACATTATTTCCTTCACTGATAAAATGTGGTAATGTGAAATTCGTCTTGGCACCTCTCGACTGCCCAGAGGCCATTGAATATAGACATTTTAAATAAATGGCATGCATGAAATATTGCTAGGCTTTTAACTGATCTGAAGGAAATTGAAGTGTTTTCAAAGTTGCCACTAAGTTGTTTGCTATACCTATAAATGTAGGTACCTAAATACACAAGTTAGGCTTGTCAGGATTGACAGTTAGATAGACAGTTTTTGTCTTGTTGCTTGTCCTGTACCTTTTGTCTATTTCTTCTTATTATTTTTTTAAGAATGGCTGCCTGCAATGCACAAAATCAGGAGCTACAACGAAAAGTTTCCCAACTTGAAAAATGCAACATGTAAGTCTTTGAGTTTAAGGGCATATAACTTGTTAGACTACACACATTTCACATAAACATAGTAAACATGAAACACTTTGTCTAATTCTCCCCAGTTTGACATTTTTTTGTTAAGTTTTTACTTTCACTTCCTTGTTGGTCATGAGCAGCAAATATGACATTGGTAGAGGTAATTCAAAATTTTACCTAGCAACCATATTTTAACCAAGGGTGAAAAATCATATAAGTGTTACACAACAGTTATGATTTGAGGATCGATATTATGTGATAACACCTTTTGTTGAATGACCGTTTAAACTGTCAGAAAATTGTGTCCTTGTGTGTTTTCAATGGTACGTTGCATAATGATGACAGAGACAGGAATTCTGTTTTAGAACTCACAAACTGCAACTTCACAGATTTAAAACTATGGTAAATATTTACCACAGGTGCAATACCACCAAACTACGTCATAATTAGAAAAAGAGGAGAACCTGTTCTTGTGTTTTTTGTTTTTTCTGTTTTGTTTTTGGCCCATAGGCTTTATTTGACAGGACAGTGTAGAGTGAAATGGGAATGAGACTGGGGAATGACATGCAGCAAATTGTCATGAACAGAATTCAAACTCAGACAACAGGATGCTATCCACTCAACCACTAGAGGCATGGTTCTCCTGTTTTTCCAATTATGACTTAATTTGGTGGGATAAAACCCTCGGTAAATATTTATGATAAATTTACAACCCTGAAGTTGCAGTTTGTGAAGACATTTCAGACATTTTCATGAAGACAAAAATAAACATTTAAAATTACAGGAAGTAGTGCTGAGATCTAAAACCCTCTGTCTATGTCATTCATACGTGACGTGCAGTTAAAAATAATAAAATAAAGGTGTTATCAGGTAATATCTATTCTAAAATCATAACTGTTGTGTACGGTAATTGATATGGATTTGGCCCTTGTTAACAGTATGGTTGCTTGGTAACAGCTGTGGAATTACCTGTCATATTTGCTTCCCATGTCCAACCAGGACGAACACCTATAAACTTTACAAAAATGGTCGCACTAGGGACAACTAGGCAAGTAAAATCATCACAACATTTTAGTGTAATTGTCACAGGCTCATTTTCCCTCACGTCTTGTTCCCATTCATGGACGCCCACATTATGCTCTATCATTGACTCGTCCTCTCAACAGGTCATTGATGGAACAGCTGCGCAGGCTGCAGGCACTGGTCATGAATACATCGAACAAGCCAGCCCAGACAGGAACATGTGTTTTGGTAAGGTGCCCTTACTGTGGCGTGACTGTGTGTGTTTAAAATGATAATACCACAAATCTCAACATGCAAATTAGTTTCAACGTGGTCAGCATAGCATTCAAGTTCTAAAACTTGATGATGTCCTAACTTCAGATGTAGGGCAGGGGCCTATAAAATTCTATTGGAGATTTACTATTTTGGCAAATAATATCCACAAATTTGGATCTTATCTTATCCTATCAAATTACAAGAATCATGTCTTTGGGGTTAAATAATGGTACCACTTTTGAAACTACTGTGGAAAAAAAAGGGTCCTTTTGATCATTTGTGCTAAGAAGAAGAGGATACTGAACTTTGTGCAAGTTTTTTGTGTGATGTTGATAGGCACACCCATTACAGAAGAGACATGAACCATAAACCAGGTCAACAAATCTGCAATGTGATAGTAAAACAGTAAATTCTATGTACGGCTCTATACAGATTCTGGAATGTTCTGATGTCACATGAACAAAACCTCTTGATATGGCTTGGGGTATGTGTGTACTTATTGTAGCTCCTCATCAATAGAATTCCTCTCAGCAGAGCTGTTTCTATACAGCAGGAGAATGTTAGTTTTACTCCAGTTTTACCTCACAAGCAGTTTTCTCAGAGTATAAATACTGGTAAAGGCCATGTGGTCACACACTGCTACAGGTCATGTTTAAAAATGGTAAATGTATGGCCCACACAACTGATATTTCTCAGACGCGTTCTGAACAAAGAGAACACAATCCTGAAAGGAAGGTCGTAAAACAGTTCCTCAAGCAAGCTGGACAAGTGAATGTGAAAGCCATCATATAAGTATGAATACACATGTAGTCCATGGGCCAGACAAAAAATTGGTATCACTCTAGTGACAAGGGCATCAGTGATTTTTGAAAAGCAATATATTTTCGTGTGACAGACTTTTTAGAGTTTCAGCAGTATTATTGACCTATGTCAAAAGTGCATTTTTCAACAAGGTTTTTTTTTTTAATACTTACCGATGTCAATATTACGGGTCTTGCTCATAGACTAATATGTTTCTTTCCCCTTTGTAGACACTTCTCACTTGTATTCATTCCAGTTCCATTTCTGTGTCCCATTGCAATTATGCAAATTTTTTCTCACCTTTTTCAGGTGCTCCTGCTGTCCTTTTCCCTAATCCTGTTCCCTAGCCTCAAGCCCTTCTCCTCCACCAAGGTCACACACGGAGACTTCAGTCCAGTTAGAAGTAAGTCCATCCAATCTTGGCAGGGCTGCTTTGTGCACCCACCTGCCAGCACTAATCTTGCCTTTCTCAGTCATGGTTGAGACTTGTTAGAAACGCCATCTTTTTTCATCCACTGCAAAGACCATCGCTCGCCACGCTTCCAAATTTACCTCCGCATGTCTCTCAGTTTCAAACTTTGAACGATTAGAGTAACACACGGAGGCAATATATTTTCATTACAGGGTTCCCGTCAGAAGCGTTCTGATTAATTACCTTACATTATTGTTTCAGAGCAGATCACCACATTCCTGAGATTTAAATTTTTTTAGAAGTCAGTGGAAAGGGTTACGGGCGACAACGGGAGCCACCCTTTGTTACCATAAAGTGTTTGACACCTTTGAAAAGCAATCCGTGTCAATACTTTACCTGAGTGGGTTCTAAACAATACTTACAGCCCCAGATTTATCAACATTTGTTTATGTGCACACATAAAATAAATGTGTCGATGTAATCCCTCATTCGTCCAGGAGTGTTCCATTGTAGGAAAAGATTCAGTTGTAGTCATCTGGACTCTGACTACAACTGAATCTTTTTCTACAATAAAATTAATTTGAATTAATTTGCCGTGGAATTGCATGTGGTGTCAATGCCTGAATAGTCTCTGTTCAGGCATTGGCATTGCATATTGTGTCAACAACTAAGCTCCTTGTAATATTGCTATTAATTGACAGTTTACGGTGTTTATAAACACTAACACTAACATTATCTTGATCTTCTTTCACAGTCCAGTCACGGTCACTCCAGAATCTGCAGGCATCTCGTGTTTTGCACGTCATTGACCCGCAATACATCACTGAAGATGAATCTGAGTCTGCTTTCCCTCGTCGCCGTTTCCCTGGAGACGAGGCCATGAACCATGTTAACTCTTTGATGGAAAAACTCAACATGCACAACAATGAAGAGCACGACACAGAGCCATTCTCCGTAAACAGCACAAGTGAGGAAGGAGTGGATCATTTTCACGTGGATCCAATCACCGGCCACATAGCCAGCGTGACTCTGAACCCGCACCGCCCTGCCAAGCTGCGACCTCACGCTGACGACATGTGAGAGAAGGAGAAGTAATCCCATCATAGAGCAAAGGATTATGTGTTATATACATACAATTATTATTTTGATCCCTTTATTTTTTTAGATGCTGTGCTTGCATGTGGCATAGTAGTATAAGGCCGTGCACATATGTGGCTGTTACCACTAGGGATGTCCTGATTGGCTGTCAATCAAGGCCTCTTTAGATTACTGTCGTGGATCGGAATCAGTGACAAGATTCGCCTGAGATAAGTTAATAACATCCTCACCACATCCTCCACACACAGCTGTTGCTGCTGATGCTAAAGGCTAGAGCAGCAAAAACACTGTCTGAGGAGGCTCTATAACCACACACAATATTAATGACAGCGTAATTGTTTTACCGCCGCAATGTCTTCACAGAGCCTCAAGAGTGAAATCCAGATTTTGGTCTAACTTGTTTAAGAGCATATTACGTGTCCATGTCTCAGGCTTCTCTTTTTACAAGCCTCAAACAGGCCCAAATAATATGGTGGAAAAAAGCATAACCTAATGCCTAATCTGAAGCTGTGGAGGAGTTAAAAATGATTATGTTTATTTATTTATTTTAATCAATGTTTTATTTTATATTAAAACAAACACAACTCTTTTAAAGTAGGCCTTTTTTTAAAATTGGTAATAATTCAATAAAACCAAAGCCAAATTCAGCAGTGCATTCTTATTTCTTTTCTTTTTTTAAAGTAACAGCATCAGACAAAGTGAGGGTAATAAAAACATTAAAAATAAGAAGATTGGTATCAGAAATTGCAAACATTAAAAACTCACTATTGGATTAAACTGAATCCGGACATCCTTAGTGACCACATAACGGCCATGACCATTTTCCATATGTCTCTACCCTCTCTACCCATTTCATGCTACAACTAATCTCTATAATCCTATCCAGCAAAGTCAAGCAAGAAAAAAACAAAGAAGATAGAAGCTACAATTCATAAAATAAAAAATAAATCTAAATAACTGTTGTTATTAGGACATTTTTCCCATTCAAATATGTTTTTACTTTTTTAACTGGACAAATTATATTTAGTTGCAGTACATATATAGGGAGGTGGAGTTTTTACTTAGTTGTATCTTTGTAAAGAAGTATTTTTGTGCCAGAGGCAATTTTGTCATTATTTGAATGTCTTTCTACTTGTTTAAAGAAGTAATTCTATCGGTTGTTTACCATTCTTCACCCTCAAACTTGCGACCAGAATAGTTATGTAAACATGTAAATATTCAGGTCTTTTTGAAGCTTTACAAAAATAATTTTAAGAATTTTTGATGATTGACTGCAGGACTGTAGTCTCTCAGTACAGACTGCACAGTACACACACTGCAGTAGCTGGGCATGAGCCTGTTAAAACAATTTTAGCCACCTTTGTAGTAAATCCTAATCTTAAAAATCAGACAGCGGCTTGTCACCGTGTTTTAAGGGGTATGGTCTAGTATTGCTGCAATACCAATACTCACTTTGGTATCAATATTTATATTTAGAAAAGATCTGCACATCTCTAGCTGGATATAAAGTCTCTTTATGATTTAAATTTCACTTCATTTACCATAATGAAGCTGATGATGGAATTTCCAAAGATTAGACAAAAAAAAATTTAAAAAAAAAATCATAACTGAAGGTAAGGAGTAAGAAACAAAATTTCTCAATTTAATGCACATCAAGCTTTTGTCACTTAGATTCTCACTCACAATAATGAAATTGACCAAACCTTTTACTCAAAAGAAATACCGTGAAAAGATTACTCAGAGAAGTATAATTTCTTTAAAATGTCGATCAAGAAAATTTAACTGAGGAAATATTGCTACTAATCCACCTCTGATAGCGTCTTGAAGGTGTCTGTTTCTGATTTGTGACAGTGTTTTGTATTTAGTGCCAGATTGGATATTTTGCTAAAATTGATCGTTGACATGAACTGTTGCTTTGGCGTTGATAAAATGCTAGCATGAAAGTGTTTAAGACAGTTGCTCACTAATTAGCGCTCTGATGACATGCACACTTGGGATCTCAATGGATAATTTGACACATTCTGACTTATTTTTCAGTAATTACTTCATTTCTTTTTGTACTCATGAGGCACATTCAAAATAAAATAAGATAAACATTGTAATAAATGTTTTCTTTTTTGTGTTCTGTTTCCACAAGGATCTTAAGCCCGGTAAACCATGCGCCATTCCCAGTATCCGGTCTTGTATAAATGGAGATGGGTGTGCCTGAAAGGGCAGCCTCTGGATTATATACAGCCAGTTTTGAAATTTAAAAAACTCAGAATAAAAATCAATGAAGAGGAACAGCCAGCGGCAGAGAATTCTTTCCATAGTTTTGAACAGAAAGTCAATGTACAGCTTTAAATACCTATTTTATATAGCCATTATTGATGCCACCTTTTTGTCCGTCACCTGCTCAAACCCATGGTTGTTGGAATAGGTTTCAACGTCATGGAGGGTAGTGAAGGGCTAATAGAACCACAATCAACTGGTGTCCACTGAGACATTTTCCAAAATAATAATAAATAAAAATAATAATTAAAACTACACGCTATACAAGCTGCAGGGAATTTTAAATTATGCCTACTGATGTTATTGATTTGATTTGGCTGTTAAAACTCAAGTCTGAGTCCATTATTAACCCCAGATTTCTAACTTGATTTGTAGGTTTTAGAGCGAGACTCTGGAAGTGACTGCTAACACTTTATCTTTGTTTTCTTTGGGCCAAAGGATTTCAGTCTTGTCTGAGTTCAGCTGGAGAAAGTTGTTTTGCATCCACACACTGATCTGTTGGATGCAGTGACAGAGTGAATCCACTGGTCCATATTCACCTGCCATTCAGTGAAACATAGATCTGAGTGTTCGTCTGCATAATTGTGATAGGACACATTTTCAGGATCCCATGATCGACAGTGTCAAAAGCAGCACTCAGATCTAACCAGAATTAAGACTGGGGCTTTGCCCGCGTCAGTGTTCAGGTGGATGTCATTTGTCACCTTGACAAGAGCAGTCTCAGTGCTGTGATGAGGTCTAAAACCTGACTGGAAAACATCAAATGAGTCGTTTATTAAGAAGAAATCAGTGAGCTGTTGGTAAACAACCCTTTCATGGACTTTGCCCCAAAATGGCAAATTATAGATGGGCCAGTATATACTCAGTACTGTGGCATCAAGACTGCTCTTCTTTAGGAGAGGCTTTATGACCACAGTTTTCAATGACATTGAAAATGTTCCAGATTTAAGCGACAATGTTAACTATTTGAGTGAGTGGTGCTAAATAAACTGTTCAGCACAGACTTTAGAAATCTGGTGGGTAACACATCGAGGCAGCATGTAGATGAACTCAGGCTGGTGATGATCTCCTGGACAGTTTTGTCAGTTACAGGTGCAAAGTGGGTCAGCTCTAAGTGTGTAGGTGGTTTGAGGGTTATTTTTTGCATTGTAGAATTTATTGCACAACGTCCTGAAATTTGTCATTAAAGAATAATGCGAAAGGGTTTGTTAATCTGTTTACTGTGGCAAACAGGGCGCGAATTGTTACTGCAGCTTCCAATTATTTCAGAAAAATATCCTTCCCTAGTTCTACATAAAATGAGGTTGTACATGTACAACGTTCTGTAAATCTCTTTTTGAACCTGGAGCTTTGACTTGACCCATTTTTGTTCGGCCCGGTGGCACTCCCTTTTCTGTGCCCTGACCGAATCATAATTTCTCCATGGCGCCTTCTGCTTATTTTTAACAATTTTAGCCTTCATAGGGGCAATGGTGTCCAGAACATTCAAAACACTAGATGTAACTGAGATGTTTACATTAGAACATGAACATTTTCAAAGTTTATCATTTCCATAAACAGTTTTCCTGTGCTGTCATTTATGTGTCTCCTCTGAACATCTGCAGGACAAGCCGTTGGCAGATCAAAAGTATCTAGACAAGGTTATATATTATCAGAAAAGACTGATGTAGATTTACCTATTGAAGTGATATATCTTGCCTGTGAAGGACCTACATTGACAAAAAATTATAATTGAAGCCATTAGCTATAGTAAGAGGGTTATTAAAATCAGCAAGGCTGCTCATGTACATATGGAGACATTTTGATAAATGGCATATAGGAATCACACAAAGGACTGAGGTGAACAGAGTGATTTAAGTTAACTCTGCTAACTGAAAAATACAAGTATATATGTGGCAATGTCTTTTGGAATTTTATACACGGAGCAGATTTATTTCAGCTCAGATCAGAACATTACTTTACTGAAGCTCAATGGAATGGCATTATGCAGGGTTGTCAAACATGCGGCCACCCAGGCCCCCTGCAGCCCCCCAGACGTGTTAATCCGGCACGCAAAACATTCTTAATTTATATTTATTAATTTCCGATTGATATATAGCGTTTTTATCGCTAGAACTACGAGTCCCACAATTTTGCAACAGCTGCCCCTCCCCCGCGCTGCTCAGCAAGTGTCGAGGGCTGAGAAGTGCTGAGGCACGTCGGGCACTAAACTAAAGTCACGCAGAGGTCTGAGCGGGGAAAGAGACGTGTGGTTTTGGGAAACACGAGGAAGAAAGAAAGGAGACTGTACGTTAGAGCTGTACTAAAAGCAACGCTAATGTGGAGCTAACAACAAGAAAACAAACTTCTGTGATGACAGCTCTGTGAGGAGCCATAGGTAAAAACACAGGTCAGAGTGTAATAAAGTATTAACATGACAGAGTGAAGCTGCTGTGAGCTCTGACTGTGTCCACACTAATCGGACTGTGAATACACACACAATGCACTCATTTGATTCACTACATGAAGAGTTTGTCACTAAGATAAGCTTAAACTATAAAAATAGTTAGCACATATTAAGCTATATCAAGCTATTTACTTCTCATATGTTTTTATTGTTTTATTTTATAAGTTATGTTCGGCCTGCAACCCACCTTGAGCGTCAAAATTTGGCCCGCAGCCTAAAATTGGTGATGCCGGAGGTTCCTGTACAAGCCATACTGGCAGATGACAAACGGTTGGGTGGAGGGAATTGAGAATCCCTGGGTAAGATCTGTGCTTACATATAAACTAAACAAAGATGTTAAAATTTTACAGCAAACAGCACCCACCTGAGATTATGGTCTGGATTACAAAAGCAATAAAATATTTTTACCAGATTGTAAAAGAAAATCAAATGAAAAGCTTTGATATGTTGAAGGAATCCTTTGGTTTGGAGATACAGGACTTTTATACAGTAGGTATTAACAAATAAGGAGTTATCATAACTAAGAAATTAAACAAAGCAATGACCATTATAACCCTCTGATTGAAATCTTTATTAAGGCATATAAATCAGACCTCAGAGGGGAATAATATCTAAATTATATAAATGCATTCATAATCTGGACAATCATTCCACTAGATATATTAAAAATAATTGGGAAAGAGAACGTATATTTTGTTTTGAAAGATGAAGAATGGGAACATGGAGAACCAAAAAATCACAATGGTCACTACTCACAGGGATCTGCTGACTGCTGGAAAAACTGTGGTTGTCAAGTGGCTCATCATTACCATGTGTTTTGGGGCTGCCTTATTATTCACAAATACTGGACAGAGATCAACGAGGCACTATCCGTTATTATTCCAATATTCCATTTAACTTTTAAATTATATACCTCGGCTGTAGGACTCTAGCGATGGAGATGATTGATGGAGACCTGTGAAGTATCATTTTGGCTGCAGCAAAGAAGGCAGTAACAATGAAATGGTTGACGCGAACTGAACAGTCTGTCAAGGGCTGGACTGATGGAAGTTTTACTTTGAAATTAATCATGGACACATTTAACAGACATTGGGACAGGTGGGAACGATACATTGGGGGACATGTGCCTGACTGACTTTTGATCACTTATGTCCTTTTGATTTAAACTTTTCACTCTCTGGTCTTGTTTTGTTTGTTCCTTCTGTTTTGTTCAAACGATATAACTTCAAAACATTTAAAACATATTTTTTAAAAGAAACATGGAGCAGACAAACAGATTTTAGTGGTTTAGTCTTCAAATTTGTAGTGGTACCAGACCCTACACGCTTTAAATAATATAGCATTTAAAAATGGTGTCTGATCTCTAGTGGACTGATGTACACGTGCTTTTAATCAGGGTGAAAGTTTCCAAACCATCTAATCAATGCCCTAGTAGTAAATTGCTTATTCCTGGTCCCTGTGGAGATTACAATCAGAAGACTAAAGCCCCAAAGAGTCGATCACGGCTAACCCTCACATTGTTCTTCTGCTGTTTTTAATCTACAAATGTTGTCTTATTTTATGTTAGTTTAGACCCAGATTGAGTTAATGGAAGGGCAGTCCTGGACCAAACTTTTGCATTAACAAATTTGTTTTCACTTAGTAAACACTGACGCTCTCTGATAAGACTTTAAAAAGCAAATGTTCCTTCACCCAGTATAATCAATTCTCTCTATTGGTTTGCATTTTCCTCTAACAGAAGAGAGAGATATGTGTGAAAATATCATATGCATATACTACATCATATTCTGTGTAAATTTGTACAACATTATTGACTGGAAACCTCCACATCCACATACCAGCCTTTAGCACAGGAAATTACATGGGCATATCTTTTGAATCGCACTGATAATTGAGGTTAGGCGAGCTCCGGTGTAAATATGATTAATCTCAAGATAAACAGCCATATCAACAGCTGGTAAGCAAGTTTGCATATGTGCCACTTACTCATGCATACCTAAATATTAAATGCAGGTATGAGGTCTTAATGTGTGGCCTTTATAGAGAGTTATGCTTTGCCCAGTTTCTTTGTGACATGCACCCAATATCTATGCGTATAATTATTTTTCAAGAATGATTTGATTAACACATGAATTCATCTAGATGAAATAGACTCATGCAAAAAGAGCTCCAAATCAAATACCTGTAATTGCTTAATTAGATTTAACTTAAATGTAACTATATTATACAGCAAGAAACTAAAGCTGTTATGTATAATTGCTGAAAGATGATTTTGTACACTATATCAATATATTATAAATATAGCATGGTTTATCAACAAACAAGCTGTTTCCACGATGCCTCTTCAGCACTCATATAGCACATTTCTACCTTCATGTTACTCAAAGCACTTTATATCAAGAAACCACACATCTATTTCACACACACACACACACACCCACACACAAACATCTCCACACCAGTGTACACAGGCACTGGGGGTGATGCTGGTTAAGTGTCTTGCCCATGGACACTTCTTAGTATTTCCTATTTCAAGTTTGATTGTCCTCTAAAAACATGCTGTTGCACCATTTTCATATAGGCTATTAGCTAACAAAGCTGTCCATACCAACACGATTAAATGAAGATTCTTGTTTGTGAATGACATATGAAGACGTACAAGCAATCTTATGTATTTTCAGATGAACAAAAAGCT
The DNA here is from genome assembly GCA_015082035.1 of Chaenogobius annularis. Lineage (NCBI taxonomy): Eukaryota > Metazoa > Chordata > Actinopteri > Gobiiformes > Gobiidae > Chaenogobius > Chaenogobius annularis. The sequence continues at coordinate 708,137 of BJKM01000124.1, read as the reverse complement.
CTATGGTTGTAGTAAAAAATAAATCAATTCCTTGAAGGGCAACTGCAGCAAGTTGATTTAAAGGATCACAGTGTGGTGTTGAGAGCAAATTCACATTTGAAAGTAGAGTCAGTCCAAATGTCTCCGAAAGTCATTTCAATTACTCAAGTCTGTGATCATTCTGTCAAGGTGTTGAGAGAGTGGCATATTGTGACGCGCAGTAGACACCTGACTCTGAGAGTGTCAAATGCAAATTAACTTCAGACACGCTCGCTGTGCCCTCTAAATTGCTTATGACTAAATTCAATAGTTGAAATAGTATTAAACGTTTCAAAGGTGGAAGTCATCAGGACAATGTTTTTTGAGCATCAGAGTAAATGTATGTTTTGTATATTGCTGGCATTTTACAGTAGACTACAGCACATTTACAGAAATGTTGATTAATGTGCACTTTCCCAGTTCAAATAAACGAATAATAATCATAATAATAATAATAGTAATAATAATAATAATTGTAATTATTAATCCTTTTTTTCATTATTATTATTATTATCATTATATTTCGGCCACCATCCAGATGTCATTCTCATTTCAAGAGAAGAAAGTCTATCATTGGTCCCAGAGAAAATATTTAGTTTTCAGTAAGGTTCTAGACCAAGGGTGTCAAACTAATTTTGGGCCGCTGGTTGAATTTCGACGCTCAGCCTGGATTGCGGGCCAAACATAACGTAAAAAATAAAACAATAACAAACTATATCAAATTAATAGCTTTATATAGTCTATAAAAAGTGAGTCCATATTCATGCATCAGCAACAGGAACAGGAGAATGGACCTGTGATATGATTTCTGATATAAAATGTTGATGTCACAGACATGTTGGCTGTTGCTGCACAAACTCAATATGCGCGAACTATTTTTATAGTTTAAACTTATTGTAGTGAGGACTGTAATAACTTGATATTTTAGATGTTTGGATACTGGTTAGCCATCACTGCAGGGTGTCGTGTCAGGACAGCAATGATATGTTCAGGTGAGTGAAGAGAATGAGGAGACACGGCGACGGGTCAGGAGCTTTATAGAACCTCACAGGTACACACAGATTGCTTTCTTTCTCTCTCTTTGTGACAAACTCTTCATGTAGTGAATCAAATGAGTGCATCGTGTTTGTATTCACAGTCACATTAGTGTGGTCATGTTAATACATTATTACACTCTGACTTCTGTTTTTAACCTGTATCTCCAGATCTGTCCAGGTTTGCACTGGTTTGGATATTTTTCTCACAGAGCTGTCATGACAGAAGTTTGTTTTCTTGTTGTTAGCACCACATTAGCGCCGCTTTTTGCATAGCTTTAACGTCCACAAAACTGTCTCCTTTCTTTCTTCCACATGTTTCCCAAAACCACTCTTTCCCAAGTCTAGTTTAGTGCGAAACGCGCATAATTGCTTTTCAGCCCTCAGCACTTGTTAACGCTGAGCAGTGCGGGTGAGGGGAAGCTGCTGCAAAAGATTGTGGGACTCGTAGTTCTAGCGATAAAAACGCTATATATCTATCGGAAATTAATAAATATAATTTAGAAATGTTTTGCGGGCCAGATTAATATGTCTGGGAGGCCCAGTTTGACACCCCTGTTCTAGACTGTATGTAGTTTTCAAACTTTTAATTAATAGCTAAAACTTTGAAGGAACACAGATAGCCTACTTTGAATAAAAGTGGGTCACCCTTAAAATGTAATCCCAAGATTCATCAACAGGGAGAGAAGGAAGCATGCCTTGTTGAAATTTTGCAGCGTGTTTATGTAACTCATGCAGAAGCAACTAAAATAATGTATACAATGTCTCATTCTCTGCTGTACAGGGGCTAGTGAACTGTAACTTGACATTGACACAAAAGCAAACAAAGGTTTTGTTGACTGTGGGGTACGCCAGTTACTGATACAAGACAAGAAGACAAGGGCACTCTGTTCAAGCATTCACATCTCTACCTGAACTGAAAACCCCTGGTTAAAAGTGTGCGTTTTGACAGATGAATTGCTTCTCTACATCAAACATAATTTCGGTTTGGGTTAGTTTCTGCTTCTTGTCACTCTCATGGTGATCCAGAGCCTGGGGTCAAAGTGCCCTAAAGTGAAGATGTAAATATGTTGGTATTCAATGACTAGCTCCAGTGGGAGTTTGTGTTAGAGGGAACATTATGTAAAATCATCTTTTATGAGCTAATAACCCTCATCATTATCTTCCTCAAATTTGTATTTGGACTGATTCACGCATTTCTGAGTACTGGTAACCTTGTATTGTCCTGCATGTAACTCTTGAGTGCTAAGAAAATGTGTGTTTTCACCAACCCCATACTCTTGCCCACAACCCTGTACTAGCGATTGTTCAAAATATTAAGACTAAAGGTCATACCTTGCTACAAAATTTCACATTTAAATTTTTTAAGAATTAAAATGCACGGTGGGGGCTCTCAGTTTTGCAGTTTTGAACAGGAAGTCAATGGTCCTGTTTCTATGATTAAGCTTTAAGTTATTGAGCTTTTAAGTTTTTATTTTTCAATATTGCAGTTTACAATGAATGAAATTAAAGCAGCTCACTGTTGCTTCGCAGTCCACGTGCGCACAGCTGTAAATGTCCTTGTCCTTGAAGGACAGGAGAGGAAGGGAAAATTCACAGTAATTCACTGATGCAGCTTAACCAGTGAAATCTTGAAAACCCTGACCCTCATCTTACCCAACTAATCAGATTTCTGCTTGAAATTGATAAGAGAATACAATATTTACAAGCTGTTTATTAGATAAAAACAAAGTTTCATGCTGTATCTACAGTGGCTTTCAAAAATCTTCGTACCCATGGACCTTTTGCATATTTTATCACGTCGCGACCACAAATTTAAATTGTATTGCCATTTTTTGAGAAAGAGCAACACAAAGCTGCACACAATGTTACATTATTTATAGATTTTTTAAAAATGGGGAAAAAAACTGAAAAGTATAGCGTGCAAAAGTGTTCAGCCTATTGTCTCTCAGTGCAACCAATTGCTGTCAGAAGTTGCACCTGTGTCTCAGTGCTAATCTCAGTATGTGAAGGCCACAGATATTTGCTAAGAGAATGTTGGGGGAGCATCATGAAGTCCAAGGAACACACCAGACATGTCAGGGATAAAGTTGTGTAAGAAGTTTAAAGCAGGCTTAGGTTATAAAAAGATTTCCAAAACATCTCACAGAGCACTGTTCAATCCATCATCTGGAGATGGAGAGAGTGTGGCACAACTACAAACCCACCAAGACATGGCCGTCCACCAAAACTTACTGGCCAAACAAGGAGAGCACTGATCAGAGAAGATGCCAAGAGGCCCATAGTAAACTCTGGAGGAGCTGCAGAGATTCACAACACAGCTGGCCAGGGAATCTGCACGACACAAATCTGGCCTCTATGGATGTGTGGCAAGAAGAGGTTTGGGTTGTTTTTTTTGAAAAAAAAACCGGCATGAAAAACAGCCATGAGAAGTCCGCAGCAGGACGACCCTAAACATAAAGCCAGGGCTACAATTAAATGGTTACAAACAAAACATATTTGTGTGTTTGACTGGCCCAGTCAAGGTCCAGACGTAACTCCAATCGAGAATCTGTGGCAAGATCTGATAAACTCTCTCCATTAAATTGGACGGGGACTATTTTGCTGTTTTGCAAAGTCAGTCATTGCAGAGAAAGGCGACTCCGGGGGCCCGAATACTTTTGCACGCTGCACTTATTTGGAGAAGTCCATGTAGACATATTTGTCCCCTGAGTAGAGAACTCCTCAATCCAGGTTTTTTCAGCTCATCTGATTGAAGTATTAGTATTAGATTGGGTTTAGTGAATATCATCATTTCTCCCAAAAGCTGCGTATGAATGATTTTATTACCAGTACAGGGTTTGTTTGTTTATTCATTACATCATTACTGTGTTAGTGTTATTTTGTTGCAAATTCATAATCTGAGACAACAATGTATTCCTTGCCTTTCTCAGTTCATAATTGTACTTTTGCAAGGATTGTTTGTGAAGATGAAGATTAATTACTAACATAAACAAGGCTAGAAAGGCCTTCAGCTTTGGACATTAAGATCCTATCCAATATTGATAAGTCTCTTTGAATCCACACAATAAATTTCTTTATTCTCTTTTAATGGTAACACCCAGGTATTTACTTTTTGTTCCACAGGAATTCCTGATATTTCTAAGGCATTACGAGATTTGACCGGCAACAGAAAGGTTTAGTTTGAGTCCTGAAGCTAATGAAAATTTGTCCATCTCTTGAGCCATCTCTTAAAAAGAGCGTAGTATCAAGTTAGCTCAAGCGTATTTCACACTGGAGAGACTCCAAAAAGAACCGTTTAGCAAGCTTTATTACATGGGTTATTTGGCGCTCAGACCCCGGTGGAAGACATTGCGATTATGGGCGCTCCATAATGGAATTGAATTAGATGTCTCCCCCCTGGGCCTGAAGACTGGTGGTGGTAGATGTGGGGAGAGGGTACAGAGGATGAATAGAATAAAGTAGGGGATACAGAGGAGGAGAAGGGGAGGAGGTGGGTCGTAGTACAGTCTGAAGCGGCCAAGCCGAACTGCATGAAGGTTTAAATGGGGCAGGCTGTGCGCTGATTGGGAGCAGAGGAGGTGTGCCATGCTGCGGCGAGGGGTCACTTGGGTACGTTGCTTGAGGCTGGAGAGCAGGTGAGCCCTGGTGTAGCAGTGGACGAGTTAGGTTTTCCAGGCTGAATTTACGCAGGCTTCATTTCTCTTCCTGCTATGGTGATTTCCTTAAGACTACTATTATTAATATAATTGGCTACAATGTGCATAAAATGTGCGTAGTAAGAATAAGAAGACAGAAATTTGGCACCCTTGGCATATGCCACACTCAATAAAATATATTAAAATATATATTTATTTAACTATTTCCAAAAGCAATATATATATATTTTTTTTAATGCTCAAGAGTTTTGAACCAAAAATTATGCTCTACTGAATCAAAGGCTTTTTTGAAATCTAAGAATACAACGAAGAACAGCAACCTCCCTTTACTGTCAAAAGTGTTGGAGAAACGTACAGTAAAATCATATTTTTCATCTATTCCAATTCGGCTTTTGCCGACATTACTCAACAGAAATGGCAGATTTGGGAGAAGTAGTAAGTGCAATCTTTTTGGACCTTAAAAGGAGTTTGTTCCCCTAAATCATGACTTGATCCTCAAATGATCTAACCTCACTTCCAAAGTCCATTATTGGGCGCTTGCTTTTTTCATTGTATATCACTTATTTTCCTGAATTGTGTCCAACAGCAGGGTTTCAAATGTACGCTGGCGATGCTGTGACTTATGTGCACGGAAAGACTGTGCATTCAGTTTCAAACAAACTGTCTAAACACCTTCAAAAATCGAGACAGTGTCTGTTTGCTTTGCCTATAAGAACAAGTCTATATCTGAACAACCCAATTTAAAGATAAATGGACAGAATATTGAGCAGGTCTCAGGGATCAAATACCTGGAGCTTGTACTCGATTCACAACTCAAATGTATTAACTTTTTATGTATTCGTTAATTTTATGAATTGGTTATATATGTATTGGTTAATTTTAGTGAATGTTTTATTTGTGTTTTAGTGTCCTGTGTTTGTTGTTTATTTTGTGTGGTGTTTTAACAGGGTACCCATTAAGAGACTTACATATTCTGGGTTAGAAAATTACATCAGATTTGTGCAGTTAAAAACTTGTGTGCAAATGCTTGCATCAGCACGCTACACAGGTTCTTGGTGACATGATTGTTCCTCTCGGAGCAGAGGGGTCAGTCACCAGAGGAGCTCAGAGAGGAAACTGTCGAGGCCCAAGGCTTAAAACAACTTTTGGACAATCAGATTTTACTGTACAAGGCAAACAATGGAAATCTTTACCTGTAGATCTGAAGGGAGAAACAAACTGAGCCCTTTTCAAACGAGAACTTTTTCAGATCAGGTCAGATGTGTAGCCACCTTTGACCTGTTTTATGAATTCATGATGTGTATTGTCTTTTGTATTACATTGTTACATAGTTTATGACTAGTTTATGACTTGCATAGTTTTATGGAAAAACTCAACTCGGGAAGGACATTCTGACATTAGCCCCTGCTAATATGTTGCAGTGTGTGACATGAGCTCATGAAACATACTTGTCCCTATCAAATAACCCTAAATACATAAATAAACTTTATAAATAAATACTTTATGAGATAAGATTGGTGTAATCCAATATGTCAGGGATAAGTCATGAAAGCATTTTTGGTTGCATAATTCAATACTTTTTTAAACTTGGTTGCAAGACAGATTGCAAAATATGTGTAATCATTATTAAGTAGGTAGTGCCAATGATCTGAAATTAGAGCATCTTTTTGAGGTTTTGGAATACTTTTCTTTTTGTGATTTTCTCAATAATGGGATATATCTTTTGGATCATGAACAACAGTACCATTAATGGAAAGTTTATTCATGTTTTTGTTAGTTTGTCTTTGTTTTTCTAATTTAAAAAAGTAACTGGAATTTTGCTCACCCTCTTCTAACCACTTTGCTTTTGGGCGTATAAAGCTAAAAAGGTGCACCTTTAGCTTTATTGATGAACATCTGATCCAGTTTTAGTTGGAGTGTTAATAATTCAGCTTGTTGTGCGTCAGAGATATTTTCTGGCAGGATAGCGGATAAAGAGATTAGTTTAGTACCGGTAATCAAATAAGCTTCCTCTTTTTTCTTTTTCTTAAGTTTTAATACACTTTCTTAATTCAAATTTGAGCAGCTCTCAATTTTTTTCCATTCCCCTTTCCTTTCGGCAATACTCTGACAATTTGTTATCTATTAATTCACATACACTTTCGTTTTGTAACATGCGGAAATGGCGCAAGTCAAAGCTCAAAACTCAAAACTGTCTAACTGTAATCTTGTGTAAATAGTAATGCATATTTTTTATTTTTATATTATACTATAGAACTTTTAAATTGTTTCTTAATGCATGCCCTTTCTGATTTCATCTATGTTGTTCTTATTATTGATCAGTGTTTTATGTTGCACCTTAATGCCGAGACAAGTTCCTATGTTTGTGAATTCTGATTCTGAAAAAGAGATTTACAAAGAAAAGTTGTACATGTACAACCTCATTTATATTATTTTTCAGAAATAATTGGAAGCTGCGGTAACAACTCGCGTGATCTGTTTGCACTTTGTTACTACACTTTGTTTTCGAGTTTCTAGAGCTTATCTTCTGCTTGGTCAATAGAAACGTGAACAGAGCCTTAGCTACAAACAAAGATTGCCTCTAAAAGCTTGTTTTTAAGCACTTAAGATTGTTTTACTTTGTTTCTCCTCTGCACATGCAGACTTACAACCTGCAACCATTCAAGATTCCCACACATGTTTATTCAGCATGGTTTGAGGCTGTGTTGTCCTGCGTAGACCTCTAAAACAAGCTGTTGTCCGCTCAGCATATGTTGGAGACACAATCAGAGTATCAAAGGGATGGAAGAAGAAGAATAAAGCTTCCCACAGTACTGCTCAGTGGCCTGTAGAAGCCACTAAAAGACACCGTGACTTCCAACCATGCTTTAGCAGGCAAGTTAAGGGGAAAACAGGCTTATTCATCATGATGAGTTTAATTTATTGTTTGAGTATTATGTCAAACACCAAACATTGTATAAGTTTATATTACTATGCAAAATGAAAGCCCAAAAGTTATTTACAAGCTTGTTGCCTTTTTGAAGAAGGCCCTTCCTTTGTTAAAATAGTGTTGTATTTCTTTGTTCTGTAAACATTTGTGTTTGTGCTCTATACCGTAGGTATGGTCGTGAGCTGTAAATAAATAAATACAGAAGGAAAGAAAGAATTTATTTCGGAATTTTAAGTTATGACACATGGTAATTTTTCAGTCACTGCTTGCCTTGATTGCCCTGACTGAACACCACTGTTAAGCTCTTTGATTTGGTTTTTCGATTGATAATCCTTGCTTCTCAATATCTAGCATTAGCTGTGCCACTATTGAGTCGGCCGTACCTTGCTCCATTTGATATTTTTTAGTGTTCTGGGATTTGGTGGGACTCAGAGGAGGTCTAGACTTACTTTTGCCGAAGAGGTGGTTGTGTGGTAGTGTTTACCGCTTCGCCGCCATCTTGGCTTATCATTATACCATATCAACTAATCTGCAATGAGAAACTCGGCATCATCATTGCCGCGTGCGCATCAGTCATTTATGCTTTTGGATGCAGATAATTCTTCTGGTTTTCAAGAAAAAACAGTTTTATTGGTAAAAACCTGTATTTTTCATTACACCTTATTTAGAAAAACTGCACAAAAAACAGTTGATTTGTGAAAAATAAAGTCACTTTTTTCATGACTTCAGTTTTAACCAAAACAAAATAAGTTCATAACCAGAACAAAATAAAATATTCAGAAAGAGTTCTGTCACAAAATGCATTCGGCATTTGTGGGGATCCTAAACCTTTTCGATGATTGATGGTTTCTGTCGTAATTTTAAAAGGTCAGTTACAATGTATGTTATAGGACCAACACAAAGGTTTCCCTTCATCAGTACTAGATCACTGGGTGAGGTGTCCATTGTGGTGCATACTGTAATAATAAATTTGCAGATTAGCAAACATTTGGTACTCATTACACGGCTAGACTGACATAAAACCACCTATTTTTCCGTGTCATTGCACTTGTGGCTTTAAATTACAAAAAGTGGGTTGCCTAATAATTAAAAACACCACCAAAGCCATAAGATTCAGTCTTGTCTTTTAAATTTGCTTCCAAGTTGGAGAAGCTTTTTGCAGCAAAGGGATAAATGCTGACGTGGGATGGGATAGTTTTTTGTAATTTGTCTAGTAGTCTATTTTCACGTTACGGTCTTTGCTGATAAAGATCACCACGGTTTTAAAAACTAAACATCAACAGATGCAGACACTAAAGATGAGAAAAAATAATTTCACAAATGGTGATGAATGGTCAAAACAACTATGGCTAAATATGCCCTCGACCAGTCATTAACAAAGTCTACAATGCCTTGTTAATTTGTAGTTTGTGTGTTTGTTTTTTAAAGTTACATAAAATATACTGACTGCCTGCTTTATATCCATTAAAGTAATACATTTAACATGTATATTGATTTAAAACTACATTTTATTTTATGTGACAACCTTTGTTGACCTTGTACCCAACTTCAGACACATAAGTCAAACCAAAATTTTGACAAAAATTAAAAAAGAAAGAATAGACATTGTATTTTTACAAGAGACACACCTGAATAACACTGAGCATCAAAAACTAAGAAGATTCTGTTACCCTAAAAATTCTATTATTCATCATACGGAGGCCTAACATAAGAGGGGAGTTGCAATATTGATCTCAAACCGAATAGTTTTTGAACAGTGTTGAATGTAAGGATAAAGAAGGCAGATATGTACTGGTCAAAGGGAACATTAATGGAAAGGTTTTCACTCGTTTAAATGTTTATGCTTCACCAGGGAGTGATATCACTTTCTATGCTGATGTCATGGACCTGATTGTGAACCACTCTGAGGGAAGCGATTGGAATCTTCGTCTACACTGGACGTGTTGAACTCAAGGGGCACTGGGGGAACAATTAGCAAGAAGTTAAGTTCTAGGAACTAGAAATTGCAATGGCAACAAGCCATTGCGAGTGACTGCGGAGGTCAAAAGGTTTTGGGGAAAAATTCCCAACAACTACCGGAAACTATTGACGAACCTCAAAAATGACCAGAGAATGAAAACAAAGTACAAAAACTTCTAAAAGTACAGAAAAAAATCAATAACAACAAACCCAAGAAAGAAAACCTATAAAAAAAACAAAAAACTGGAAAATTACAATTACTAGAATTCTAAAAGTACTACAAGTACTACAAAGCAGTATTACTACAACATAGTACTAACATAGAACTAAAATCACCGAATAGACTGCAAGTACTAGAAAAACAAGCACAAACATTTTTAGAAATACTGTTTAACTGTAAAAGAGAACACAGAAGTAATATTTAACTCTAAAAAAAAAAAAGTATACAAAGAGGAAATACAAACCACACGATCACAAGTACAGTGCTTTTACTGTGAAAATCCCCAAAACATTATTTTACAGTGATTTTACTGTGAAAATCCTAAAACGTGTTTTTACAATGCTTTTATTGTGAAAAATCCCAAAACATAGTTTTACAGTGCTTTATTGTGAATACACTGCAAGTACTAGGGATCTTACTCAATTAAAAAATGCAACAATTACTTACAACGTAGTACTACAATTTTGTAGTACTACAACCTACAACATAGCACTAAAAATACTGAATACACTGCAAGTACAAGGATGACTAGAATTCTAAAAGTACAAAAAGAAATTTACAAAAAAACAAAACCTGAGAAAGAAAACCTTAAAAAAAACCACCCCTGGAAACTCACAATTACTAGTATTCTAAAAGTACGAAAAAGTACTGCAATTGTAGTACTGCAGCGTACTATAACGTGTACTACAGGAAGTACTACAAACATAGTAATGAAAATACAGAATGCACTGCAAGTACTAGGATTACTAGAATTCTAAAAGTACAAAAATATACAAAAAGTAGTAACAGCAACGTAGTGCTAAAAATGTGGTACTACAAACAAGTACAGTAACATATGATATACTGCATAAACTACAAATTACTGCATACACTACAAGTACTACTCAAACTCTAAAAGTATTTTAAAAAAATCTACAAAACTACAAACCTGAAAAAAAAACTTACTAATTACTACAATTCTCAAAGTACTACAAAGGTACTACAATGTTGTACTAAAATACTACAAGTACGAGGATGACTAGAATTCTAAAAGTACCAAGAAAATCGACAAAACAACAAACCTGAGAAAGAAATTCTTTAAAAAAACTCCCCTGAAAACAATTACTTAAAATTCTAAAAGTACGAAAAAGTACTACAATGTAGTACTGCAATGTGAGTACTGCAACGTAGTACTACAACGTGGTACTGCAACAAGTACTACAATATAGTACTGAAATACTGAATGCACTGCAAGTAGTAGGATTACTGGAATTCTAAAAGTACAGGATATATCTACAACACTACAATTATTAAAAGTCCTGAAAAAATACTTACAAACTATCCATCCATCCATCCATCCATCTTCTTCCGCTTTATCCGGGGCCGGGTCGCGGGGGCAGCAGTCTAAGCAGGGACTCCCAGACTTCCTTTTCCCCAGACACTTCCTCCAACTCCTCCGGGGGGATCCCGAGGCGTTCCCAGGCCAGCCGAGAGACATAGTCCCTCCAGCGTGTCCTGGGTCTTCCCCGGGGCCTCCTCCCGGTGGGACATGCCCGAAACACCTCCCTAGGGAGGCGTCCAGGAGGCATCCGGAACAGATGCCCGAGCCACCTCAGCTGGCTCCTCTCAACGTGGAGGAGCAGCGGCTCTACTCCGAGCTCCTCCCGTGTGACTGAGCTCCTCACCCTATCTTTAAGGGAGCGCCCAGCCACCCGGCGGAGGAAACTCATTTCGACCATTGTATCCGCGATCTTGTCCTTTCGGTCACTACCCAAAGCTCATGACCATAGGTGAGGGTAGGGAACGTAGATTGACCGGTAAATCGAGAGCTTTGTCTTTCGACTCAGCTCCTTCTTCACCACAACGGTCCGATGCAGCGACCGCATCACTGCAGACGCTGCACCGATCCGCCTGTCAATCTCACGCTCCATCCTTCCCTCACTCGTGAACAAGATCCCGAGATACTTAAACTCCTCCACTTGGGGCAAGGACTCCCCACCCACCTGGAGAGGGCAAGCCACCTTTTTCCGGTCGAGAACCATGGCCTCAGATTTGGAGGTGCTGATTCTCATCCCAGCTGCTTCACACTCGGCTGCAAAACCGTCCCAGTGCATGTTGCAGGTCCAGGTTTGATTGGAGCCATCAGGACAACATCATCTGCAAACAGCAGAGATGAGATCCTGTGCTCTCCAAACCGGACCCCCTCCGCCCCCTGACTGCGCCTAGAAATTCTGTCCAAAAAAACAATGAACAGAACCGGTGACAAAGGGCAGCCCTGGCGGAGTCCAACACGCACTGGGAACAGGTCTGACTTACTGCCGGCAATGCGAACACAGCTCCTGCTCCGGTCATACAGGGACCGGACAGCCCTGAGCAAAGGGCCCCGGACCCCGTACTCCCGCAGCACCCCCCAAAGGGCACACCGTGGGACACGGTCGAAAGCCTTCTCCAGATCCACAAAGCACATGTGGACTGGTTGGGCAAACTCCCATGAACCCTCGAGCACCCGATGGAGAGTATAGAGCTGGTCCAGTGTTCCACGACCAGGACGAAAACCACTCTGCTCTCCTGAATCGAGGTTCGACTATCGGTCGGATTCTCTCTCCAGTACCCTGGAATAGACCTCTACCCAGGGAGGCTGAGGAGTGTGATCCCTCTATAGTTGGAGCACACCCTCCGGTCCCCCTTCTTGAACAGAGGGACCACCACCCCGGTCTGCCAGTCCAGAGGCACCGACCCCGACCTTACAAACTACTACAAAGCTTAAAAGAGCCGATAACACCCTGAACCTGGAAAGCGACAAATCTTGCCATTCAAAACAATAGGAAAAATTGCAACTTTGACGACAAATTCTGAAAAAATGACACAAGCGACAAATACCGAAAGTAATACCAAGAATCACACAAGAAATATTTACAAAAAGTACCCCGAACGTCAAAAATCCGAAAAAAAATGTGACCCGTGAAACATGGCGAAAAAAGGTGTTTCTATAATAATAAAGGAACTACAAGAACAAATTTGATTGACATATGGAGGGAAATGAACCCTAGGGCACGACAGTACACCCATTTTTTAAATCCACATACACTCTATTCCAGAATAGACTACTTTTTTGTTCTCAATAAAGACAGATCTAAAATCACTGAAGCAGATATAGGCACAATAGACCTAAATGATCATGCTCCTATCTACATCACTGTAGAACTGGACGAAAGATGAAAATACACACTTTGGAGGTTCAATGGCAGCCTGCTTAATGAAACTTTGTTTAAGGAAAAAATGTCCAACATCATTAAGACTTATCTGAAAATGATATTGGGGAAATGTCTCCATTTCCATCTTTGGAATGATACTGGGGAAATGTCTCCATTTCCATCTTTGGAATGTCTTACAAAGCAGTCTTGAGAGGACAAATTATAGCTATAGCCTCAGAAAAAAAGAAACATTCTTATTCTGTTATTCTGTTTATTCTGTTTATTCTGGTTTTTTTTCACTGTAGCCCCTCGAGGCATACTGTTGTGATTTTGGACGTTACAAAAATAAATTGAATTGAATTGAAAAAACTAAATGATATGCAGGAAAAAATAAAAATTGTTGGAGGAAAACCATACCACAAAGGGGGTCCTAAAATGCTAAAAGAAATTTGAAAGATAAGAGGAGAAATTAATAATCTGACTTCACAGGAAATAGTTAAGAAAATGCTCTTTACCAAACAAAGCTTTCTAAATTACTATCTTGGAAACTTAAAAAACAACAAGCCGAAATAAAAAAAAATTAAATGCAGGACGTGCAAAATGATGTACTGTAATCTTAACCAAACAAGACCAAATTCAATCAGCATTTGAAAACTTCTATATAAAAAGCTTTTTTCAAAAATTCCAGACAAGAAGATGATATAGACTCCTTTCTGGACACCCTCAATTTGCCTGTTATGTCAGAAGAACAAAATAAAAAATTAGGAGCTGAAAATACATTTTTAGAAATACAAGGCGCAATTAAAAGATTAAAGAACAATAAATCTCCAGGGAGCAATGGGTTCACCTCAGAGTGGTATAAAGCTTTAAAAGACACACTCACTCCTTTCCTTTCAGCAACTTTTAACTGGGCACTTAAAAAAACTCAGACCCCACCTAGTTGGAAAGAGGCCATCATATCCCTGATACCAAAAGAAGGGAATGATCGATTGGAATGTGCCTCATACAGACCTATTACTATTCTGAATGTGGACTATTGTATCTACACCTCAATTATGTCCAAAAGAACGGAACAAATACTGCTGAGAAAGCTTTTGATTCTGTTAGTTGCCCTGTGCTAAACAAATTTCAAATAGACGATTTAATTATAAAAAACATTGGGGCCCTTTACGATGGTCCAACGTCAAGAATTATATTCAATGGTCATCTGACAGGTCCACTGACTCTGGAAAGAGGGGTCAGGCAGGGCTGCGCCTGGTCTCCCCTCTTGTTTGCTTTGTATTTGGAACCATTGGCCCAATTTATAAGACAATCAAATACAATTCAGGGTGTACAATTGATGGGACGGAACATAAAATTGCCGGCTATGCAGATGATGTTCTATCGTATTTGACCAAACCAGAAATTTCCATACCCCATTCTGACGCCCCCCTGTGACCTTTAGAACGACTTATTTTTCTCATTTAAATGGCAAACAGAGAAAAATTATACCCCTCTTTTTATTACTATAAAAAACGACAGTGAAAAATTTTACCCTATACCCTACTTAAGTCTAAGTCAATAGATTGAAACTATAAAAATGAATGTTTTGCCCAGATTTCTCCATCTGTTCCAGACTCTTCCGGTTTCCATCTCCAACCGGCTGTTTGATGAGTGGAATAAAGCAATCTCAAGATTCATATGGCAGGGGAAAAAAACCCGTATCCGATTCAAACCCTTACAATTATGAAAAGAAAAAGGAGGCTGGGGTTTTCCTTGTTTGAAAAATTACTTTATTTCAGCTCAGATCAGAGCCTTGCTGTGTTGGTGTGATCCGGAAGCTCAATGGAAGAATATTGAGATTGCTGTTGTGCCGGGGGTTCCTATGCAGGCCTTGGCAGATGACAGACGGTTGAGTCATTTGGGGGAGATAGAGAATCCTTGGGTGAAGTCTGTTCTTACAACATGGAAAGAGCTAATCAAAACATACAAACTAAACAAAGATATTAAAATCTTAAATTGGTTGGCTTATGATCAGAATTTCACACCTAACAGCACAGACTCAAGATTTAAAGTCTGGACAACAAAAGGTATAAAGGTCTTTTACCAGATTGTAAAGGAGAATCATCTGAAGAGCTTTGATGAGTTGAAAGAATCTTTGGCTTGGGGACAAACAAGGACTTACAAATAAGAGTTATTATAACCAAGAATCAAGAAAGAAATGAAGACCATTGTAACACGTAGGTTAATAGAATAGATTTAGACGTTTTAAATTTAGGCTTGGTCGACTCAGAGGAAAGTGAGACAATTCTTAAATACATCGATCACAACATGACGTAGAATTCATTTGACTAGTGTTTATAGAACAAAAATATTTACAACTATTTACAGGGTGCACTACTAAGTTAAAAATCTCTTGCACTGCGTGCAAGCGATGAATATCCACAATCCCACTGTTCAATATAGTCACTACAATGCGCTTAGGCTAAAAACCAAGTTCGACGGATGGAAACCAGATGAGGGGGATAGTTGAGTGTATGAGTGAGTTGTTCCTGAGCGCAGTTGAATGAGTGGTTGAGAGTTGGCTGCAGAGCCTCCTACCGCACAGTATATCGTGAGGAGGACCTCTAGAACTCATCTAGTTCTTCTCCATTGGAGCACAACAGGAGAATGAGCGGAGAATAAACCTGCTCTTTCCTTCCAATATACAAGCACACAGCCACAGTAAATATAACGGAGGCATCTGCAATTTGAGGGACACAACGTTTAGTTACAACTCATAATAGAAACGAGACTTTCATAGTTCGATTCTACTGCAGCGTTCTCACCTTGACGTCCCACCCATCTACCCGAAGGTGCGCAGCTGGTCTAATTATTTTACGCTTCCGCTTGGTGGGGGAATTATTCTTACGCTTCCGCGGGGGGGGGGGGCTACCATGGTAACGAGAGAAACGCAGTGGAGGACTGAACCAATTCAACGGGAAATGCACTTTACCAGCTGGGTTACACCATCATAGCCCTTTGACTGAAATATTTATTAAAGCATATCAATCGGAACTTTCAAGGGGATTAATATCTAAACTATATAACTGTATTAATCATTTGAGCACTCAGTCTACTGAGTATATTAAGGGTAAATGGGAGAGAGAGGGTCACTTTGTTCTGGCTGACGAGGAGTGGGAAGGTGTGTGTACATCTCAGTGGAAAACCACAGAATGACATGTTTGGAGGGAATTCTGTTTGAAAAATGTGTCTAGCTTCTTTATAACATCTTGTCAGAGTGCCCATTACTCACAGGGAAATGCAGAATGTTGGAGAGGATGTGGCAACCAGGAGGCAAATCCCTATCATGTGTTTTGGGGGTGTCCTGTTGTTCACAAGTATTGGACTGAGATCAACAAAGCCTTACAGACAATTTATGACATCATCATCCCACTGGATTTCAGAACTATGTATTCCGGCATCAGGACTCCTGCCGTGGGACACAATTGGCAGGTATCTCTGGAATATCCTCCTGGAATGGATGACACAAAGTGTACCAACGATCAAGGATTGGATTGACATTATAGTGGACATTAAAAAAATGGGAAAAAATCACATTCGGACCAAAATTGAAAATGAGCAAATGTTATATTTTGTGGGCAAAATGGGACAAATTTGTTTTAGTATCTATTGTTTTACTGGATGTCTTTTATTCTCTGTTTTTTATGCTCTTATACTTTAAAAAAATAAAAAATAATATTTATTTAAAAAAAAATAATAATAAATAAAACGTGTCATGAAAGTGGCTCAATGAACCTGCATTGCAAATTTTCTACCCAATCACAATGTAGTATTTGTCTGATTGTGGGAATATAAAACACAATGGACTTTGCACACACAACTGTATGTCCTGAAGCTAAGAAAAAAATGTCTCGGCAGCAACATAATTGTGTGGGTGGTACAGACATTGTGCCAAGAAGATACTTTAAGCTTTACCCCTGACAGACAGGCTGTGAGACTTTGAAGTGGCTGTGGTTATCACAGCCTGTATTCACTCCAGTTCAATCATGTTGCGAGCAAAAGCTGAAAAAAAAAAACCTTTGCCAGTGCACACTGTGCCGGTAGGGGGTGTGTGCGCTCTGATGGTGTGAGGGAGGGCACTATATAAACACAGCACAGCGCTGAGTGCACAGAGTAGTAGAGCGGAGAATGGAAGAGGAAGACGGAGATAAAAACAATGAGGGATGTGGGATCTGGTATCTGGGCTACTTTTAGTGCTCTTTAACATGAGTGCTCTCATGTAATGCTATGCAGAATGAGTTTACAGCTGAACAATAGCGAGGTCCAAACTCTGGTTCCGGAGCCCTTCCAGGTGGAACTTCCACAAGAAGACCGTACCGAGAACTGTTCTACTAACAACCTGTCGCTGCACTGCTGGCTTCAGCTGCTCACTAAGGAGTCCACCATGGAGTTCCAGGGAGACACCTCAAGCCTGGTAGTACGTGTTATGATAGCATGTGTATACTCCATAGTGTGCGCTCTGGGACTGGTGGGTAATTCTCTGGCTCTCTACTTGCTACACTCACGCTACCGGCAGAAGCAGTCATCCATTAACTGTTTTGTGATGGGACTGGCCATAACAGACCTCCAGTTTGTCCTGACTTTACCCTTTTGGGCAGTGGACACAGCTCTGGACTTCCGCTGGCCTTTTGGTCGTGTCATGTGTAAAATAATTAACTCTGTCACCACAATGAACATGTATGCCAGCGTCTTCTTCCTCACAGCGATGAGCATGGCACGCTATTACTCAATATCATCTGCACTGAAGATGCACAGCCGGCGGGCAGCAGCAACCAGAGCCAAGTGGACATGTCTGGGCATCTGGGCTATTTCCTTTTTGGCCACTCTGCCCCACGCCATCTACTCTGACAGTGTGCAGGTGTCAGATGAAGAGCTGTGCTTGGTGCGTTTCCCAGAGTCAGGCAACTGGGATCCACAGCTGCTTTTGGGTCTATACCACCTGCAGAAAGTTCTGGTGGGTTTTCTACTCCCACTGATCATCATCACAGTCTGCTACTTGCTTCTGCTGCGCTTCATCCTCAGCCGGCGCATCACAGGGGCAGCAGGACCTGAAGTGGAACAAGGCAGGCAAAACCGCCGTTCCAAAGTCACTAAATCCATCATCATTGTGGTGCTGTCATTTTTTTTGTGCTGGTTGCCCAATCAGGCATTGACTTTATGGGGGGTGCTCATAAAGTTTGACCTGGTGCCCTTCAGCAAGGCTTTTTACAATGCCCAAGCCTACGCTTTCCCTCTGACAGTGTGTCTGGCTCACACTAACAGCTGCCTCAACCCGGTGTTCTATTGCTTGATACGCCGTGAGTTTCGGGCAGGACTTAAGGAGATTCTTCTTCACGTCACTCCATCTATTAGAAGACTGACTCATCTGTTGCCACGCAAGGCCAAGGTGGCTGTGGCACCCCCCGTTTTGGTGCTAGACCAAATGGATGTCTGACATTACTTTTTAATTTAACCTTTATGTAACCAGGAAAGTCCCATTGAGATTACTAATCTATTTTGCATGGGAGTCCTGGCCAAAACAGCAGCTCAGATTATTTACACATTTAGACAGTAACAAAAATGTATTCCCTATAAATTATGTGGATTTGTAGAGCTGCCATAGAACACAGCAACATGATCATAGGAAAGCATGGGCATCGGCGATTGCAATGTTTGACTGCACAGCACAGTCAATTAAGTGGATATAAATAATTTGAAGTGTACAGGCAGAGCAGCAGTATAATGCAGTGATCTTAAGGCATATAAATCTGAACTTTCAAGAAGAATAATATCAAAACTACATAAATGTATTAACAATCTGAACAGCCACTGAACTGAATATTTGTTTAAGTAAATGAGAGAGAGGGTGATTCTGTTTTGAGTAACAAAAAATAGGAAAATAAGTATGCATCACAATGGAGGACCACAAAATGGAAATGGAAATATATCTTTTGGAAAAATGTAATACTTTTTTTTTTTTCATAACATCATGTGATGTACTCACTATTCACAAGGAAATGGTAACTGGGAGCCCACCATGCTGACTGTTTATCATCATCCCACTGGATTTTAGAACTATGTATTTGAGCCTCAAAACTGCCATGGACACAATAAATGCATATCTTTGGTGCGCACTTGGAAATAGGCCCTCAGAAAAAATTGCATGGTGCAAAATGTACAGACAATTAAGGACTGGACAGAAATCATTATGGACATTCGCCAAATGGAAAAAATTCCATTCGGACTCAATTTGAAAATGGACACATTTTAAATGGAAAAATACATTACAAGGATTTGAAAAACTGACAAAAGTCAACCTTGAGGAAAAAAGTATCTAAATATGAGCTGTATAATGTAGAGTCCTTCCTCCCTCTAACACATATCTGCTTTTGTATGAGCAACAAAAATAATTATTCCCAATTTACATTAGATTTGCAGATCAGTGCTGCATCTTCCATCTAGGTCATTCATAACATTTCTCAATGGGCACCAGCTTTTTATGTGGTACGAATGTAAAAAAATATGTAGCAATGTAATAGATTGTGTATTTATCTTTACTTATATTATCATTCGAAAAATATACATTTGTTGATTTAAAGTATATATTAATGCACTGTGAATGTATTGAAATAAATAAATGAATTCCATATTTAACCCTTTAAGCTCACAAAATAGTTTGTCTTTGTCGACACATGGAGATGCTAACCCAGAATTTACACCTGGTGCTTTGTTGAAACGTAGGAAAAGCTACATATGTGCCTATATTTAGAAGCGTCAATCTACACCAGAGATGTCAACGCTGCACAAGTCTGTGGACCTACATGCCGTTTGTTTTCATATTTTTCTTTTTCTTTTTTTTTTTACTATTTATTATTTATTTTTTTTCTAAATGAAAGAAAAGAGCGAGGAGAGAGAAACAAAACAAAAACGTACACGAACAGGGTCAGAGAAAAAAGAGCCAATTGGGTATTTTTTTTAAACAACATTTTAGAAATGACATGAACAAATACACAAAAAAAGGAATCTTATGAATATGATAAATGTTAAGGCATACAAGCTTCTAAATAATGCCATTTATACACCAAACTGTTTTATATTGCTTACAAATTGAAATGTTGGTCGGATAAAGTACAGAAAATTACAAAAGTTAACAAAGGGGGAAGCTTTACATCACATGTGTCAAACTCAAGGCCCGCGGGCCAGATGTGGCCCGCCAGACGTTTTCATCTGGCCCGCCGAACATTTCTAGTTTATAATTATTCATTTCCATCGCTAGAACTACAATCCCACAATCCTTTTCAGCCAGCCGCGCCCCTCCCCCCGCGCTGCTCCCCGCGGCCCCTCCCCGCGCTGCTCCCCGCGCCCTCCCCCGCCTGCTCCCCCGCGGCCCCACCCCGCTGTATGCCGCCGCTCAAGTGCCGAGGGACAGCGCCAGCGACACTCATCGCAGCAGTTTAAAATCAGAACACACCGGCAGCGATGACCTGTAGCCTCTGCCCCAGGCAGATCGTGGGAAACACGAGGAATAAAGAAAAGAGGCGGTTTTGTGGACGTTGGAGCGTTGCAAAAGTGGCGCTAATGTGAAAGCTAACAACAAGAAAACGAACTTCTGTGAGGAAAACCTCCAAACCAGTTTAAAACCTGGACAGATCATGAGCCACAGGATAAAAACACAGGTCAGAGTGTATAAAAGTTGAACATGACAGTGTGACGCTGCTTTGAGCTCTCATTTGATTCACCACATGAATCATTTGTCACTAAAATAAGCTTAAACTGTAAAAATAGTGAGCTACATATTGAGTTAGTGCAGCAATATTAACATGTCTGGTGATACAAACATTTAATATCAGAATCATATTCACACGTCCATGTTCCTGTTCCTGCTGCTGCATGAATATGGACTCAGTGGTCACACATAAAATATTCACTGGGCTATAAACATTGTCTTTTTTTTATTGTTTTATTTTTTACATTATGTTCGGCCCGCGACCCAGCCTGAGCGTCGAAAAGCGGCCCCTGGCCCAAATGAGTTTGACACCCCTGCTTTACATGAAGCAATAACAAGCCATGGCTGCCCTGTTTACAATAATTAGGCACTAACCTTTCTATGCAATATCTTCTTCTACTGTTTTATGCTGTTTTTGTAAAATGTATGTTCGACGTTGAAGAGCATGAAATATTTCTCCAATTTGACAATTAACTTAGTCCTTCATGAATCACTCCCCGAGGTCCTGGATGCAATGACGAGGACCTGGACGCGCTCAGGGTGTGAGCCATGTTATTATGTTATTATATTATTACCCCAGGCTGTTCATGCGGTGGACAGGAGCTCTACGGTACTGTTGCGGCCATCGGCTTTGATCGCACACTCGCAAGACTACGTGCTCAAGCTATAACTAGTTATTATTACAGGGAACAGGCTTGGCGGTAGGCTCTAGCGTCCGACAAACATTTCAATCCAACGGAAAGAATCTGGAGTGCAGCTGCACCTCCGCCAGCGCCACAGCACTTCGCAGCGTGCAATGTGATCTCGTACTTTGAATGCAACGGACAGGCTGCAGTCACGGCACCGGAGCTGGACCGTGTACAATGTGAGCCCGGAAAGGCGATTCCAACGCGTATGCTGCACTGCTTCGCTTACATGCTGTTAATGCATTGATGTAAATTGGGGGTAACCCTTAAGGCATGCTATACGTCCTTGTAATTAGCAGAACCTCAGCTAATATACAACCAAGCACATTTCAGGAAATCAAAAACGCACTTTCACCAACTTGCAAGTACGCTCTCAAAAGGCAAATGTTTAACTGTAATGTACATAACGTCATGTATTATACAACTCATGGTATAGCATAAATAAATGTATTAACGGATATTTCTGTGGATGTCAAGGACGTAGGAAATTAGCATTTCATTTTATTTTCTGCCTTTTTGTCCTTTATGCACAGTATGTATGTCAATGCTCCTTTGCCTGGGCAGGGAGGTGTATGTGTGTGTTTTATATTTTTGTGTATGAGTAGAATCTGGTTTTGATATATAAATTATATATGTTGTGTGTGTGTATATATATATATATATATATAATGTATATATAGATATAGATTATTATAAGTAACCAGATTATGCGTGTGTGTGTGTGCATGTGTGTGTGTGTGTGTGTTTGCTCCTCCATCCGTGTGTACTGTCCTCCTGTATTTTTTTATGTAATCCCGGATGAAAATCCATCTTGTTAATTTTAAAACATGTGTATATATATATATATATATATATATATATATATATATATATATATATATATATATATATATATATATATATATAGTTAAAGTTAATGGTTAAAACATATTTACAAAAGTTAACAACTGAGTAATACTTATTTATATTTAATTTTCCATAATATACATGATGTAAAGTGTTTTTTCCTATTTCTGGAGTAGTCTGTGAATGTGACGTGTGTCATCATGGGAAGAGAGAGAAGGAAAAGGGGGAGATCTGGCGGGAAGGCCCGGGAAACAGGAGGTTAGATAAACACTCTCGTTTTTGTGACTGTTTTGAAAGTTTGTGCCGTGGTTTGACGGTAAGAATCAGAAAGAGAATCCACCGTGAGGACTAGTGCGCGATTCGTAATTTAAGCGCAAACTAAAGTTTCAACGCGAAACGGGTGAACAGTGCTTTTATCGCGCATTACTAGGTAATTGAGCTGGTAGAAAACAACCTAGCAAAAAGGACTGTTTGTTGAGTTGCCGGACTGGACAATGAGAGACTGATCCAGATAGCACTTTGAGTGCCCTCGACGCTCAGAGTACCTCTGGCCTCGTTGGAGACAACTACGAGACATCTTGGAAAAGCTGTGGGCCACGCACCTGCAGCGCCAAGCTGTTTTGACGGAGAAGGAGAGAGAACTACTCGGGAACGGACCGGACGAATCTGTTGGAACTAACACATTTACACAAGGCCCCACAGATGACATGCTCAGTGAATGTCTCAGGCAATGGGGAACAGAGGATGAGGTGTTGGAGGAGGGACCATCATGTAGGACAATCTCCTACATGGGATGTATCACCGGAACATAACTGAAGTGGCTGATATGAAGAAATCCTACCAATGGCTAGAGTGGGCCGGACTGAAGGCTGGAACAGAGGCACTCATCATGGCTGGACAGGAACAGGCCCTGAGCACCAGAGCAATAGAGGCCCAGATCAACCACACCAGACAAGACTCAAAGTGTAGGCTGTGCAAAGAGGCCCCTGAGACAGTCCAGCACATAACTGCAGGGTGCAAGATCAAAGTGGGAAACACCCCCAAAGGTGGTAGAGAATGAGCCAAGATCCTGTGGGACTTCCGGATATAGACTGACAGAATGGTAATGGCGAACCAACTAGACATTGTGGTGGTGGATGAACAGCAGAGGAAAGCCGTTGTGGTTGACGTGGCAATACCAAGTGATGGCAACATCAGGAAAAAGGAACACGAGAAATTGAAGAAATTCCAAGGGCTCAGAGAAGAGCTGGAGAAGGCGTGGAAGGGGCCCGTGGTCATTGGAATACTCGAGGCAGTGACCCCCAAACTGGAGAAGTGGCTACAACAACTCCCTGGAAAGGTTAGAAAAAGGGACGAGACCACCTGCGGAGGGTGAGAAGGGATTGTTTTTGTTTTTTTATATATATAATTTTTCCTTCTTTTTTTAAAATCTTACTTTACTATCATTATTATTGCTGTAATTATTTTAAATGTATGTATCCTAGTGTTTTATTATACGTCTGTTTTTTGTTTTTTTAATATTGCTCTAATGCTGTCACTTACCCACTGTTACATAGGGATGGGGTGAAATATCAAAAAAAAGAAACACTAATGCTTAAACTGTTGAAGTATGACATATGATGCCCAACCTTATAAAATAATTGATCACCCAAAAAAATAAAACAAAACATTTTAAAACTACAACAAAATACAGTGTTTTTCACTGGCATTTGTGATTGTTCACACCTGTACGGCTGAGGTAAAGCAATTTCCCAGATGTATTAAATGCTACCAGGCATTTCATATAATGGTTAAACGTTAGCCTCATTCTAGACAGACCCCATCGCCAGCAGCAATATGACCGGACATAAAAACTCTGCATGCAACATCGGAAACTATAATGAAAACTGCAATTAAGCATTTATGTATTTTCCTTAATAACAGTCTTTCTAACTCCATTCAGACCTATGATGTCATTTATTATGGCTGCCCTATATTTATTTTATATTTTTGCAGGAGACATGCACTTCAGACTAACCTTTACACTGCTCTGCCAGGCTGCCCAAACTAATTTAGTTTGGCATGTTGTTCAAGGGCTTCTTTTTGATACAAAACAACAAAACGATGAGGAAAGCTAACTTAATATTCCTGGAGCCACGAGACACAATTAATGTAATTTTTCTTTCAACATGTTTCAGAAGAATCTACATTCAGGGATTTGGTGTCTGAATTACCCAGCTTCCCCCTTGTCTGCGTTCATATTTTCCATTTATCCAGGCTTTGGGCAAGCACCAATTGTAGGTATGAGTGCTATGTGCTATGTGTAGTCTGCATTACCTGCAGCAAATTTTTTTCAAAATCCCTTTCTCTTGAATGGTTCACCCCCAATTTACACCAAAGAAGTAATAGTGCATAAGCGCAGCAGTGCAGCATACACTGGGGAATCACTTTTAATAGTAGTCGTCAGACAATCTACACCAGAAATTTCATACTCGTGACAAATGGGCGTAATTACATTGCGCACCACTCAAATTAGGTTGGAGATCTAATTTTTAAGCGCCAACTATACATGCTCCGTTGACGTTGACGCTTAAAAATACACTCTATAGCATTGGCTCTCAAACTTGATTTTTAATAAACACCGACTTATTCTCAAAACTGTTAATGCTGAAATTAAGTCTAAAATGAGCATGGAGCTGCATCTCTCTTTCTAGCATTTGTCGGTGTGAGGTTGAGATGAGGTTTGTGCATTGGTTAAAGATCATGGATGCTTATTTTATATCAGTTTTTCCCAAGGAAAAATTACCAATATTAACCTGTGTGGTTTCTACGGCTGCAGCTATCGATTATTTTAGTAATCGAGTAATCTATCGATGCTTTTCTTCAATTTTTTTGTACATTTCGTAAATCATTTAAAAGCATGTTAAATTATAGTTCATAGTGATAACCAAAAAATAAGTAGTTTCAGTTTAAAAATAACACATTTTATTCTTTCACATAAGTGTGTCCCCAAAACAGCAACTTTTCACTTCAGTCTGTTTGTATATAAATTATATATATAAAGGACTAATTAACTTGTCACAGACAGACAGTTTGTACAGTAGCTATGAATTAATTAGAATTTATGTCACGTCACTTTAAATAACACAGAGTCGTGGACTTTCTGTTTCACAACAGATTATTATTAGATGGTCGCAGTCCTCCGTGGTGTTTACATGTGTATTGGCTGTTTAAAAGTACGAGTGTGACTGGGAGGCAGAGTTGTTGTGTGGGGGAGCACTTGGGTCCGCGGGGGTCCGCGGGGGCTGGGGTGGGAGGCGCGCAGAGCTAGATGTGGTGTTTAGACCACCAAAACCACCTAAACACCACTGTTCAAGCCCCCGGAAAACAAAATGGCGCCCAATTCAAGCCAATGCGGTGTGCTCATTGGCGCATGTCTCCAAAAAAGTTTGTCCCCCCCCCCCTTTGTGACCAGCCCACATACACAGTTCACCGTGAAGTAAAACATTAGATTTTTAAGGATTTTAGAAACGGTAAAAAGAGTGAAATTCCTTCTATTTTATTTTTAGACTAAAAAGAATTTAGCACTTTCGGTAATTTTAGAGGCCGAGCTCTTAAAATGGTCAGGTCGGGAGGCTGCAGTCACTACTACTCAATTTGGATCACGGACAGAGGGGGGGTGCCTTATCCAGTTAATATAATACATCCATGCCACTGTTGTGCTTTTGTCTGCCCGGAACAAGCTCCATGTGAAACAAAAGCGCCACAAGTCGTTCCATGCGTCACTGATTCACGTGTTTTTAATTAAATATGTAAATTAAACGAAGCATCGAGGCAATAAAATAATAATCGAATTTTTTTTGTAATCGAATTATTTGATTTACTCGAGTAATTGCTGCAGCCCTAATGGGTTCACACGGGGCCTATTTGAGGGGAAAGAGCCAGAGAGCGTGCAGGAAACTTTCTTCTGTCTCGGCTGATACTCGTTTTCCTTTGGATTGAGTTCTTTGCTGCACCTGCGGCAATTGTTTCTTCCCTCCCTTTCCGAGACCAAATCTTGCAGTGATGGTTCCCCTCTGCCAGTAAAATAGCATTATCTGAGCTAGCTAATATAGCTATTGTTGCTTATGCGTTTACATTGTTTCCATGTGCCTTCATCAGGGCCGCTGCTAGCCATTTGGGTGCCCAAAGCGGAAATGCTCAGTGGTGCCCCAGGTGCCCAACCCACTTTGATTGTGTAAAAAATGTGTAGGGGTTTGATGTCTGTCATACAAATTTAAGATGAGAAGTTTTGAAGTTACATTTTTATAAATACAATTTTATAGAAATATTGCATAAATCAAAATCCTAAATGGGGCCCTGTTATGGAAAAATATCATTTTGCCCTTATGTTTCATGACATCATGGACTTTCCACCCCCAGCTCGAACCTAGACCATATTGTTAGCGTATTCCTGATTATCACATCTCTGCTGTGTCTCCTTTTGATCAAAGACCTATCTCTGTCTGCTTGGGGGACTTCATGGGGTGCCCAGGAAGTCTCAGGCCAAGCCTAGTTTTGGGCTTTCATGCCAGTGCATTGTCTTCTTTCAGGGCCAGAAGGACAAAATGTAAATGTAATCAACAAACCCACTCTTGTTCCTGTAACCAGCATTTGGCCTGTTACATCAAGTAAGATGTATGTCATGTGACCTGTTCAAGCTGTGATCTATAAAAGAACGTGAATTCCTTTGTGTAAAAAAACTTGAGACTAAGAAGGGAGAGTAACATCTGTTTTGAAGTAGGGACAGAGATTGTATATGTTATATTATTAGCAACTCATTACTTAGACCCTGCCCCAGAGTCACCTGAAGCCCTACTGCTCTTCTGCAGAGCAGATTGAGGCTCTAGATTAGAAAACACTACAGGCTGCAAACGATTGATGCTTTCTGTTGCATTTTTTAAAACAAGAGTTAGACATTTGTAAGAAGTTGAACCACTTTGGCTTTCCGCACGCCGCGGTGTCATCTCTGCGGTTCGCTCCGCCGGCTTGACGCATTGCACGTCTTGTTTCATTCTCTTTTTCCCGGTCTCTAATTTAATGTTAATCATCTGAATACCGTTTTGCTCCATGTGGTTTGTAGAATAGACATGTTGAGTCTAAACCACTTCCACTGTGCCCCTGATCTGTCTGGGTCTGTTTAAACTGTGGCTTATGTAGCTGCTCCGCATCTCAAAATTGCTATAAAGAGAGAGCACACAATGAAAATTGAGTCCACCTTTTGAATTGATAAAGAACTAAAGACAGAGTAGACCTACTGCAGGCTCCTTGTTTCATTGCAAAAGGAACAGCGCAGCTGCTGTTTGGTGGTGCCCCTCGGAGCACTTAATGCCCTATGCACTATGTGTAATGTTCGTGTTATGTGCGTAATGGGAGCGATGGCCCTGGTCTTCATTAAATAAGACATATATGCGTCATGTTTTGGGGGCTGTGGGTCATCCATGGTGAAGTAAGTGGCAAAAAAATAGTCTATCTATTAAAAAAAAGTGGTTGGGTCGTGAGAGGTGACCAAATAGAAAAAGCGGGTTACCAGAGCAAATTTGACGTCTCTGGTGTAGGCTGACACTTCTAAATATGCACACGTATGCAACTTTGCCTATGTCACGTGTCACTGTGGCACCTGGTGTAAATTCCGAATTACTCCCCTTACTTTGAATTCACATTCCCACATTTCTAGCACTTAACTCTTGTGATACCATCCATCCATCTTCTTCTGCTCATCCGGGGCCGGGTCGCGGGGACAGCAGTCTAAGCAGGGACTCCCAGACTTCCCCCTCCCCAGACACTTCCTCCAACTCCTCCAGGGGGATCCCGAGACATACTCCCTCCAGCGTGTCCTGGGTCTTCCCCAGGGCCTCTTCCCGGTGGGACATGCCCGAAACACCTCCCCAGGGAGGCGCCCAAGAGGCATCAGGAACAGATGCCCGAGCCACCTCAGCTGGCTCCTCTCGACGTGGAGGAGCAGCGGCCCTACTTCGAGCTCCTCCTGTGTGACTGAGCTCCTCACCCTATCTCTAAGGGAGCGCCCAGCCACCCTGCGGAGGAAACTCATTTCGACCACTTGTATGTCAGCGACCGCATCACTGCAGACGTATGCATTTGGAACACACCCTCCGGTCCCCCTTCTTGAACAGAGGGACCACCACCCCGGTCTGCCAGTCCAGAGGCACTGTCCCCGACGTGTCAGCCAAGACAGTCCTACAACATCCAGAGACTTACTCAGGGCGTATCTCATCCACCCCTGGAGCCCTGCCACCGAGGAGTTTGCCAACATCCTCAGTGACTTCGGCTTGGGTGATGGATGAGTCAGCCTCCGAGTCCTCAGTCCCTTTTTCCTCTTCGGAAGACGTGACAGTGGGATTTAGGAGGTCCTCAAAGTATTAATTCCACGAGATCCCCAGTTGAGGTCAGCAGGTCTCCACCAGCACCATAAACGGTGTTGGTGAAACACTGCTTCCTCCTCCGGAGGCGCCAGACGGTTTGCCAGAATGTTATCGTTTGTTGTCCATGTGAATAATGAATGATTGTATACAGGAATGTTCCAGAGTTCTTTAGGGTTCGAGATCTTGGGCAGCTTGCCATCGAAAGCTAAAAACCACTGGATGGGTGGATGAAGAGATGAAGACAGATGTTTGGATAACTGGATGAAGTGGAATGGACCTGGCCGAGTCCCTCTTGTTTTACAAGCTCACAGTTGACAATGTGATGTTTGCATCAATTGGTAAAGGCGCCAGAGTAGCAGCTCCGATTTGCCACACCCACACACACACGTAGGCACACGAGTGGGGAGCAAGCCTAATCAAGGAAATGAGCCCTGAGAGTCCAGCGGGAACTCTTGCGGGAGCGCTATCAAATCTCGCGATATTTTGCACTTAGACAGTGGGAGTAATGGGAAGACAAAAAAATAGAGAGAAGGAAGCGGAGAAACTATAAAAATGACCCGGGCTACAATGGCCTCCCCAAACTCCTCTCAGCCCCAGGTTTTTGTTTCTGCGAGAGCACAAGCTGCAGCACGCCTCACCTGCCAATACCTGTCAACGGCCTCAGGAGTCCCACTAGCCAAAGAGGCCTGATAGACCTCCTTCTTTCGCCTGACGGCATCCCTTACCTCCGGGGTCCACCACCGGGTTTGGGGGTTGCCGCCGCGACAGGCACCTGAGACCTTGCAACCACAGCTCCGAGCAGCCGCATTGACAATGGAGGTCCCACACAATGCGCTTGGGCCTGCCAAGTCTGTCCGGCTTCCTCCGCCACCAGTGGATCCAACTCACTACCAGGTGGTGATCGGTTGACAGCTCCGCCCCTCTCTTTACCTGAGTGTCCAAGACACGCAGCTGCAAGTCAGATGACACAACAACAAAGTCAATCATTGATCTCCGGCCTAGGGTGTCCTGGTGCCACGTGCACTGATGGACACCCTTGTGCTTGAACATGGTGTTCGTTATGAACAATCCGTGGCTAGCACAGAAGTCCAATAACTGAACGCTGCTCGGGTTCAGATCGGGGAGGCCGTTCATCCCAATCACCCCTCTCCGGGTGTCACTGTCGTTGCCCACGTGGGCGTTGAAGTCCCCCATTAGTACAACGGAGTCCAGTACCTCTCCCAGGAACTCCAAGAAGGCCGGGTACTCTACACTGCTGTTCGGCCCGTAGGCTCACAACAGTGTGAGACCTGTCCCCACCCCGAAGGCGACCCTCTCGTTCACTAGGGTGAACTCCAACATGTGACAGCTGAGCTGTGGGGCTATAAGCAAGCCAGCCCGCCGCCTCTCCCCGCAGGCAACACCAGAGAAATGGAGCGTCCAGCCCCTCTCGAGGAGATGGGTTCCAGAGCCAGAACTGTTCCAGAGCCAGAACTAGTCCCCCAGCGAGGTGACGTTCCATGTCCCCAGAGTTAGTTTCTGTGTCTGTAGATCCGGTCGTCGAGGCCCCTGCCGTTGACTACCGCCCAAATCTCTCTGCCCCCGCCCCATACGGATCCTCTTGCAGGTGGTGGGTCCAAGGGAGGACGGCCCTACGCTGCGCCCAAACTAGTGAACATAAAACAACAAAAACAAACATACAGCAAACACACACCAAAAAACAAAACAAAAACGTTTTCATGTTGTGGCGGGACCGGGGGGAGGTGTTCTACTACAGACACCTGTGGGTCATCCAGACCAGAAGATAGCATGGGCTATAGGGGTCATTAATTTTTTTAAATTATCACACTGGTAGATCAATACTGTGTGTTTCTCCTCGGGGAAGGAAGCATCATAGAGGGTTGTGTGGCACCCTTGGCTCTGACCTTTCTCTATTGCCTAATGAGTTTTCTAGTGTTTAATTGTCCCTCATTAGCAGTATAAAGGCACAGTGGATCCACGGGATTTTTATATAATGCAAATATTTAAGATCAGGAACACAAATTTAAAAAGCACAATTAAAATATATTCAAAAATATAAATAAATACATACAAACCAAATAAAAACAAACAATTCTCGTGCCGGGTTAAATGCCAGTGAATAAAAGTGTGTTTTTAAACAAGATTTTAAAGCATCAACTGAAGGTGCAATCTTTCTGTGTGGAGAAAGAGTGTTCCAAAGTTTGGGGCCGACCACAGAAAAGGCCCGGTCTCGTTTTTGGGACAAGACGTTGGAGCCGGCTCCCACTCTTCAGCGAGCACTCAGGAGTATATGGAACAATGAGGTCTGAGATGTACGTGTCCAGTCTGTGAAACGCTTTAAAAACAAACAATAACATTTTTAAATCAACACTAAAATGAATAGGTAGCCAGTGCAGTGAGCATAACATAGGTGTAATACGTTCTCTACGGTGTGTGCAAGTTAAAAGATGTGCTGCTGTAAGCGTGACAGGTAAGCTTGGCTGTTGCCAGTGTACAGTGCATTATAGTAGTCACCTGCAACTGTCGAACATGAGCAGTTTGTTTTCACAATGCTCTCTATGGCAAAAATGCTTTCTGGACTGTGGAGGATTTTTTCACAGCAGTACCAATGGACTGGCCATTAGTCCAACTCACAACAAATTCAAGCTAGCAATACACTATCCAGATGATTTAATAAATCCGTGCACCATACCGGCAGCGAGGCACTGGGGTAACTTGTGAGGACATGTACGGTGATGTACCGTAAAAGGGCAGGCAGAAATCAGTGCCAGAGTTTTGAACCGCAAGACAGCTGACTTGTTTATTTTATTAAGTTGTATAATCATAATATTGTTAATTAAAATGTTTCTGTTGAGTTTGTTGCATTCTCTTGTTCTTCAGACATGTTTTCATAAGAAAAGACACTTGTTAGCTTCTTTGTGCCACATGTGCGAAGCAATCATGGAGCAACAACATAGCGATAAACTTGAGCAAACTTGCTCTGCTCACAGGTTTTGTAAATATGTCTGCTTCCATATCTTCTGATGGACCGTAGACAACATTAATCTTTCCCTCATTTAAAGCTTCTCGAATAAAGTGGTGCTTTACATTAATGTGCTTTGACCTCTGTCTGTTAACTGGATTTTTGGCCAGAGCAATCGCTCCCTGATTGTCTCAAAACACTGTGGTTCAAAAGTAGATCTTATTGTTTATACCATTTAATAGTTGGATTAAGTACATGCTTTCTTGTGTAGTGGCGGTGAGCCCTATGTACTCTGCTTCACAAGTTGATATTGCCACTGTTTCTTCGAAGATATCACTGGGCCTTGTTTTGAAAGAGCAAAACAGTACCCTGTTGTACTGCGTCTGTCTGTTACTGAGGATGCCCAGTCAGAGTCACTAAACGCTGTTAGATTTAGTTCTCTGTTATTTTTCTTAAAGACCAGCTCAACATCATTTGTGCCTTTGAGGTACCTTAGGACATGCTTTGCCATCACTAAATCCTCTCTCTTTGGCTGTGCTAACCTTTGTGACAGTTTACCCAGCTAATATCTGGTCTAGTGCTAGTCATGTCATAAATAAGACCGCCCACTCTTGGGTTAACTGTCCCACATTTGTCATTTGAGGTAATGTTTGTTTTTAATTCACAAGGTGTGGACCTTGGTTGAAAACGTTGAAGCATTTTCTCAATGTACTTTTTCTGAATCATTTTGATTACATTCCCACTCTGTTCAAACTGTATCCCAAGAAAATAGGATATTTTGCCCAGGTCTTTCATATTGAATTTGGACTTAATTGTTTCTTTAAATGCTATAAGCAAGGGTTGCTAGCAGCAATTATTAAGTCATCTACTCAAATGATGACACGTACGGTTTCATTTTCTGAACCTTTTCTGTATACACAATGATCAGAGGGGTTTCTCTCAAAACCATTTTGTTCCAGATAGTCATGTAAAAGTTTGTACCGTTTCAGCCAGAATGCTTTAGGCCGTACAGAGATTTTCTTAACCTGTACACCATGTTCTTTTCTGACCCTGTTCAAAACCCTACCCTCGACTGGATCCATTGATCCATGAATATTTCCTCTTCAATAGGGGCATGTAAATATGCCGTCTTGACATCCATTTGGTGAACAATAAGATCATTTTGGGTTGCTATCTGCATTAAAGCACTCACCGAAGTTTCGTGATAATTTCTTCTGTTTGGCTATATCCTTATGCCACAAATCTAGCTTTAAAGATTTTTCCCTGCTCATTTTCTTTAAGTGCGTATACCCATTTTCTACCCACAGTGGTTCTACCTTCAGGTAATCTATTCAGTTCAATTGCCTTGTTTTCTTTGAGAGCGTTCATCTCTTCTGCCATTGCTTGTTCCCACCTGGAAGCCTCTGGTTACATCAGGACTTCTTTAAAGGTTTGAGGGATCCCACATGCTACCCTGTAACAATAATCAACACTGACAGAGGTTATGGGCTCATCTTTACAGTTTGATAACATGTCGATCTAATCCCTCATTTATCCAGGAGTGTTTCATTGTAGTTGTAGTCATCTGGACTCTGTTTTAGAAAAACAAAATATTTATTTTTTAAACAAAGATTGCCTCCTTAACCTACTCTTTCAAACCATCTTTTCTCCCTGCTTAGAAAAGTCACCTCCCTGTCTTCCATTGAGTGGTTTGTCGCTTTAAGATGAAGGTGTACAGCTAGGGGTTAGGGTTAGCGCTCTGGGGTCCTGAACTCGAGTGTCTTCTGTGCTGGTAACGCCTCTTGTGAAGTGGGTGTTTAGTCTCCCCTATGTACCGCTCTTAACTTTCTTCACTGCATTGGATAGAATACACTACATTGCTCTGTTTTTGTGTCAGCATCTTGTCCTTAGGGTGAACCAGTTTTTGTGTTGTCAAAAAATTCTTTGCAGTTTTTCCGACAGTCTCGAGACTAATTTATACACATCTCTCGCATTGCAGTGGCCTAAAATCTTATGCCATGTTTTCACATCACATGTCAGATTTACATTATCACAAGAACCTATGTCATGAAATGAAGAGTCATTGTTTACCGTTTTCAAGTAGTAGAGCCTATTGTATTCTTCGATGGTGAAGGCTGTCCTGTCTTTGTCAATGAGTTCGTTCTGGCCTTTCTTGAAGACCACTTGTGCTCTCTAGGCTGTGGCTGCTTTCACAAAGAATATGCTCTGCGGGTAAGATGGGATGAAGAGGGCATCCTTCAGCGTGACAGTGGTCTAGTTGCCTTGTACATCTTGTAGGGCATTGTTGGTCCTGGATCCATCAGCGAGTTCCATGTAGTGCTTCCCAGGGTCGAAGGTCTTGTTAAACTACCTGAATTTGTTCATCTCCGTAATGATGTGTGAGGTGGCTCCACAGTCCACCATAAGACTTTCTTTAGTTATGTCAATGGGTATATGTCTATTGCTGAGTTTAAACACAAATGTTTGTTCTTCTTTCTTGTCTTCTTGTTTTTTAGCTATCTGCTTAGCATCGTATTTGTTTTTATTTTTTCTTCTGCATGTCTCATCACTGTGTGTAGAACTTCTGTGATAATTACACCACTTTGGGGTAGTTTTATGAGGAGAGTCTTGCCCACGGTTCCTACATCCATAACATGTGATTGAAGTTATGTTTCATTTCATCACATTGTTTGGTTGCTCTTAAACTGCGTGAATGTTATGTCCTCTTTGCTTTGAGCTGTGTGAATGGCAAAAGGTTTGAACCCTTCTGGAAGTCCCTTTAGAATCATGGCGATAATGAGGCCATCACTTATGACTTAATTTGCATTTCTGAGTGCTGTTACTGCTTTTTCAGTTCGTATTATGTAGTCCGTCACAGGTTTAATCTGGTCTCTTTTGTAGGGATGTGAGCGCGATGATTCTTGTCTTACCCTTACTGGTGTAGTGATCCCTTAATATTTTAAGGCCTTTTTGCCGCCATCAGCTGCGCCCCGCATGACAAGGGATAAACTTTTGTTGTCAGAAATTGGATGAGTTCCGGGTAACACTCAGCATTTTTGCACCAGGCTCAGTGGTTGACAGTATGACATCTTTCAGCCCTAGTATACGTAAGTGGCCGAGGAATTGTCCTTCCCAAAGTTCGTAGTTATTTTCATCGCCACTGAACACTAACCTTTGCAATCTTACTTCTGTGTCGCGCCTGGGCCCATAACCTGTTGAGTTTGTTGCATTCTCTTGTTCTTCAGACATGTTTTCATAAGAAAAGACACTTGTTAGCTTCTTTGTGCCACATTTTAACATGTGCGAAGCAATCACGGAGCAACAACACAGCAGCGATATCACGCCTTGACATTACAAAAACGCGGACTTCCGGGATGATGGCTGCCTAGTTCGGATGTGTCTGTATGGCTGCGGTCGTACCCATGGAAATAATCCGTCTTTATTATGAGTTCACCTAGGGAGACCCAATATTTCTACGTGGGAGCAAATGTCTAAGAAATACAAGAAGAATAACCACACCGGGAACCAGGTTGGCAATGCCACATTTGGTCTAGCTACATCTGCATTGGCACAAGCACAGGATCAGGCTCAAGCTCGGCCTGGAACCCCAAATATTAAACTTCCAACAAAAGCTGGGAAAATTAAGATTGACTGTGAACATGTTGCTTATGTGTTAGGATGTTTGTAAAGAAAAGTTAATGAGATTGAACACTGGGCCAGTGTAGGTCGACTCTCTAAGGTGCGTGTAAGTACTAATACACAAGATACAGATACATTTGGGTTTGGTGCCTGTGCCGTATATTAACAGTGAATTTGACATATAAACACAATATTTACCATTTGCAGAAATCATGTTCCTTATATTGAAGTGCTTACAATTTGTATAATTACAAATAGTTTCAACAACAGTTTCAACAAGATGAAAATCAAATAGTCCAGTTCAAATACACTCACAGAAGAAAAACTGCATTGGCCACTATGATTGCGAATTCTCAAATTAAATTGTTTGTGAAATGTCCATATGAATCGAATGGAAGGTTTACGCAATTGTCAAAATCGCTTTAACCAGTTTATGAGAACTGCACGTTTGGTGGAACAAATATGTGGGAGCGGACTTGGCTGCACCCTATCAGACCGCAGGAGACTAATGTTTAAGATGCGGTTTGCACAGTATTCAGGTTCAGGTTCCAGGCTTCTTTTTAGCTCGCCATTGGTTGTTTTTCTTTTTACCCAAATGGGCACACCTGGCTTGCATTGCATGGACAGTACCATCCATCAGTAACATTCATTAATATTAGCTAGCTAGTCTTCTCAGTTTATATTCATTACATTAGACACATTCAAGACAACAATCAATGCATCAAGTTTCTTTGGTACACGAAATTAAATGCATTTTTTAATATTCTTGGCCAAAGTAAGAAATCAGCATTTTAAACCACTATCAATTACAGGTAATGAGTTTAAAATGCTAAAGCTACATGTGGCTAATATTAACAGCTGTAGCACAACAAGCAACAAAACAGACAAACTCACCAAATTCCAGTTAATAGACTTTAGTTCTAAGGTGCATTAAATGAAGTAGAAGCGAGTATTAGCTTTGATCCTGAGACTAACCTGGTGCAGCTGTCCTGTAGCCTCTCTCCCCACTCACTGAATAGGAGAGACGCACTGGAAGCTTGCATCGGCCATTGCAAGGAGCAGGATTGACTGAAGTGACAAAGTGTGTGCGTAACGTGTCATATGCATAAGCCACGTGACCTTATGTTACATTCACAGACTGGAAATAGTAGGGATTTATCATTTTCCGCCGTTTAAGTGATTCCCTAGCTCCCAAACCGGCTCCGAACCAGTGTCCAAGGCAGAAGTTCCACAACTTCAGTGATAAACAGCGTGTCTTGGCTGCATCTAGACGTCTCGTCGCGGGCCAACCCGGATCACCCAAGCTCCAAGAATGTGTTGAGTATCAATGTGATTCGAAAACGTGAATGGAAAAATAAAAAGATTCACTACAGCGGAAGAGGCTTTGGCATTTGCCAATTAAATACAGGACCTTACAAGAATTATTTCAACATGGCTAACACAATGGCATCTGAAAAGTTACAAATAGCATTTTTTTTCATGTTAATGGAATAAATTAAATGACCAAAGATATTGACAAAAATTTGAAAATAAATTAGCCTTAAAAAAATAATAAAAACTATTCCTCATACAGGGGCAAACATAACAGGGGTCTGGCCATATTGATCTGAAGCAGAATAGCCTTTGAACAGTTTTGAACACAAAGATAAAGATTTGTATTGGTCAAAGGAACTATTAATGGAAGTGTGTTTACTTTGAAACATCTATGCTCCACCAGGAAGCAACCTCACTTTCTATACTGAAGTTGTTGATCTGATTGCAAACCACTCTGAGGGAGCCCTTGTCTGTGGCAGCGACTGGAACTTACATGTTCAGCCGACATTGGATGTCTCAATCTCACAAAGTACTGGTATTTTGTAAATTAATACATAATATAGGGTTAATCGATTTCCTAATGTCAGCCAATATACACATATTTCCAACCCGCATAAGATTTATACAAGAATAGCTACCTTTATTTTTAACAAAGATAGGTCCAAAATTACAGAGGCAGACATAGGTACAATACATTTAATTGATCATGCTCCTATTTACATCACTGTAGAGCTGGAACAGAAACAAAAAAACACACTTAGGAGATTCAATGCTCGTCTATCATTGACCCGTAATTTCAATGACCCAATGACAAAATTATGGCAAAGGACATTGAGACGTGTCTGTGGAAAACGATAACGGTGACCCTTTCTCTGGAATGCAGCAAAGGCAGTTTTGAGGGCCAGGGTAATTGCTAATTGCTGTCGCCTAGGCCAAAAAGAAACGAAGGCAGAAAAATGATTACCAGAACAATCTAAAAGTTGTTGAAGAATTAAACATGCCGAAAAACAAGGGTTCTCAAATGCAACAGGATTTATGACCTGACCTCATAGGAATTTTTTTTTTTAAATGTTCTTCACCAAAAAAAAAGTATAAAATGAAGCTTAGAAAACAACAGGCAGAAAGAACTATTTTAAAAATACCAGATAGTTAGAATAAGACCAAAAGAAGAAATACAATCTTTTTTGGACACTCTCAATTTACCTACCATGACCCAAGACCAAAACAAAACATTAGTATCTGAAAAAACAACTACTGAAATTCAAAGTGCAATCAAAAGACAAAAAAACAATAACTCTCCGGGAGTGACAAGTTCACCTCAGAGTGGTATAAAGCTCTAAAAGACAAACTTACTCCATTGCTTTTATCAACTTTCAACTGGGCCCTTATAAAGGCTAAGATCCCGACGGAGTTGGAGGGAAGCCATAATATTATTAATACCTAAAGAATGGAAGGATCGACCTGACTGTGCCTCATACAGACCAATCTCAATTCTGAAAGTGGACTATCGTGTATACACCTAAAATATGTCCAAAAGAATTGAACAAATACTGCCAATTTTGTATTATATTGAAGCTCTTTACGATAACCCAACATCAAGAATTAAACTTAAGGTAAGGCAGGATTGTGCTTGGTCCCCCCTTTTGTAGGCTTTGTACTTGGAATCAAAAGGTCCAATATACTGTATTTGAAACATATATTCGGAAACAATTTATGGTGTTTCAATTGATGGGACAGAGCATAAAATTGCCTGCTACGCAGATGGTGTCTTACTATTGGCTCTTACAATTTCCACACCTACTGTGATGCATTTCCTTCATGATATTGGTCCAATGTCTGGATATAAACTGAATGTGCAAAAAACCTGAAATTCTCTCTTACTGGCGACCCCCTCTGTCCTTTAGAAAGACTTATCCATTTAAATGGCTAACGGAATCCCTTAAATATTTAGATGTGGTCCTCCAAAAAGAACTATCAACAATCTTAGAGAAAAACTATATCCCTCTTTTCTCCACTATAAATAAAGGTCTTGAAAAATTGACTCTGATCCCATACTTATGTCTAAGACCAACGGATTGAAGCTATTAAAATGAATGAATGAAGGAAAATACATTGTCACATGCATATACAAGGGCCAAAGCGATGGACAGAAAGACTCTGTGAAATAAGAAATATAATTAAGAAGAAATGGGAAATAATACACAGTGACCCCACCCTAAGAAACGTTTTCCCTAATCGTCCACTGTTTTCTTTCAGACTGGCCCCACACTAAAGGACAAATTGGTGAGGAGTCGGCTACCCCCCACCTGCTCCACCAACTGGCTCCAACGACCAAAAGGAAACTATCCATGTGGAAGAAAGATGGACTGTGAACACAAACTGGCAATCCGCAATAAAAATCCACTATACCCAATGGCCATGCATTTTGATACAGCGGGACATAACGTCAACCTGCTCAAAATCATGGCAATTGAAACTATTCCAAAAACACTGAGGGGAGGAGATACTTAAACATCTCTTACAAAGGAAGACGTTTTGGATCATAACATTAAAGGCAATATCTTGGTCTGGTGTAAACGATGAGATAGACTTTTCACAATTTTTGTGATATATGTGTTATGGAGGGAACATAAATTGTTTTAAAAGTTTAAAAGTACTGGGGTTAGCATTTCTGTGTTATCTACATTATGTAATGGTGCACTATTTTACATATATTGTATAATACACATTTTTCATGGGTTTATGTGAAAATTAGGATAGCAATTGATTTAATTTAATTGTTGTAAATATTTATTACAGTTATTTCAATGTGAGACCGTCTCTCACATTGAAATAACTGTAATAAATATGTACCTTGTGCTCCTCCCTATAAACCAACACCTGTGTCTATATGCATCCTGAGGAAGGCTTGACAGAGCTGAAACGCCTCAGTACATTTTTTAATTAAATAAGCCATGTTTAAATAAAGGTTTTTAACTTCAACCCGTCAAAGTCCCTTGGTTTTTTCATCTGGCACATGTACATCTTTGGCAGACTAAAATTTGTATTTTTGCAAAAAAGGAATCCACCCGCCATCTCCAAAGAGCACCTGACTGGTTCCCATTTAGAAACACGTTCACATCCACTAGGCGCTCCCCAACGTTATTTTAACTATAAAAATGAATGTTTTGCCCCCCGATGGTTCCTGTATAGGCTTTATTGGCAGATGACAAACGCTTGAGCTATTTGGGGTGTAGTTAAAAATCCCTGGGTAACATCTGTACTCACAACATGGAAGGAAATAATCAAAACATACAAACCAAACAAATGTTAAAAGCTTATGACCAAGGTTTTGCACCAAATAGATTCAAGGTTACGATTACAAAAAGGTATAAAGCTTTTTTCTCCAAATTGTAAAATAATCACATGAAAAGCTTAGACATGTTTAAAGAATCTTTTGGCTCTGAGAAACAGGACTTGTATAGGTATTTACAAATAAGGAGTTATTAAAATCAAGAAATCAAACAAAGTAATGACCATTATAACCCTCTGACTGAGATATATATCAAGGCTTATAAATCAGAACTTTCAAGGGGAATAATATCTAAATTGTATCAATGCATTACTAATCCGGACAGCTACTGGAAACAAATGGAAAAAAGGCCATCTGGTTTTGACAGAAAAAGAGTGGGAAAATGTGTGTATTTCCACAAAATCAAAGAGTTTTGTTGGAAACATGTTTTTTCATAACACCATGTCAAAGTGCCCATTATTATTTATTATTATTAAGGAAATGCAAACTGTTGGAGATACTGTGGCAGCCAGGAGGCAAACCACTATCACGTGTTTTGGGACTGCCCCATTGCTCAAAAATACTGGGCTGAAATTAATGATGCGCTGCTGACTGTTTTTGACATTGCCATTCCACTCGATTTTAGAACTATGTACCGGTACTTGGGCCTCAGAACTCATGAAGCCACGAAGTACATCTGTAAATTTAACTGTAAATTTTGTGTACATACTAAGTATATTTTTATCTTATTTGTCAATTTAAATAGTTTTTCTTTAATACATGCCTTCATAAATTTTATTTATACAGGGAAAACACAAAATAAACAACAAACAAACACAGGGTACTAAAACAAATAAAACATTCAATGAAATTAACCAATACACATTTACACATTTACACATACAATATGAGATAAAATTATATAAAACAAGTGCACCTGTGGGTAGTCCTAGACCAGTGCTTTAAAATCATTAAAAGGTTGATTTAATATAAAAAGTCTCTGTGTTTTGTTCCACAGGAAGGGAGCAAAGTTGTTGAAAGCCTTTTTTCCTGTCTGTGTCGATACAATGGTTCTGTAAACCAAAAATTTAATGAGACCTCAAGCGGTGACAAACTTAATCTGATGTGCAACAAATTTGCAAACTAGAGCCTTTTAAATAAACAAAATGCAGTGCTATTCTCTTCTTGCATCCAATGATTGCCATCCTACTTTAGAATACAATTCACAGTGGTGTGTTCTGTTTCCTTCTCCTGTAATGAACCTCAATGCTGAATGATAAACTGAGTTCAGAGGTTTTAAGAATGTTGCTGTAGAATGCAGATAATTTCACCATAATCTAGAATTGAGAGAAATGTAGCCTGGATTAACATCTTTTTTGATGTTCACAAATGACTATTTTGTATTATATCACTTCATGTCCTTATTTGCTCTTATTCAGAAAATGTCAAATTAGTCCAATAATGCAATTCATCATGTCTGACTTTTGATATACTTTTGTCTCCGTCTCTGGGGACCACCGGGCGGCAGAGGGCGTGGCCAGTCTGAGATTTGGGGTGTTTCCCAAAAGCCTAGGCTCCTTTCCTTGCGTCCGAAGTCGGATCCTTCCAATCCAAGACAAGGGTCCTGCCTCAGCCTTACTTCGTGCTCCACTTAAGTGAACAGAGTTCCCGCTCAACCAGAAGTGCCGTTACAATGAAAGTGCTGATCCGCAGCAAAAAGAGGCAAAAGTGGGCAAGGCGGAATAAGGTGGATAGCAGTAGCATGCTGTAACTTTCATGGCTGGGCAAGCAGACTTGGGGTGTTCAATATTTAGTGGATAACACAAAAGTGAAAAAATAAAATCTAATATGCAATCTGGGACTTTGAACCCCAGCCTCATGCATGAAGGGCAAAGGCCTATCCTACTGAGCTAAACTTCCATTCCTGAGCTAGGTGCTGATTGGATTAAATAAACTGACTTTGACCAATTCATAACACAAATTAGCACTCTGTTTTTAAATGACTGTCTGTATTTCTAACTAACGTCTAATCACTATAAACGTGAACAAAGCCTTAGCTACAAACAAAGACTTGTCTCTAAAAGATAGATTTTAAGTTTGTTTGTTGAAACTTGGCGCTGCTGTTGCTTCACTTCTCCTCTGAACATGCACAGTTAGGGCAAAACCTGCAACACAGGCATACAGCATTCAGCATGGTTTGAACATAGATCCATGGGTTTGAGGATGTGTGGTCCTCAGAGCCCATTAGCAGGCCTCTAAAAGAAGCTGCTGTCCGCTCTGGTTCTAAAAGCTCATGTTAGAGAGCGGCGCATGAACGGGCCTCTGAACACAGTCACAAAGTGAGCAGCTGAAGCAAAATAGGAATCATGCTTCCCGCGCAGTAATGCCCAGCAGCCTGTAGCGGCCACTAAAAGACATTGTGAGTCCAGCCAAGCTTCAGCAGCAGAAGTGAGGTGAAAACAGTGTTATTTTGATATATTTTACAACATTTCATATATAGCTCTGACACACGGTAATTTTAGATATTATTGGCCAATCACTTATTGCCTTAATTGCCCTGACCGCATGCCACTCGTGAATAGTGATTCAAAAGCAATACAGAACCATCCTCTTATTTTTATCTTCAAAAATAATCATGGCGCAATAAGGGTAAATTCACATGTTCAAGGCGGTGAAGGCTAATGTATCCTTGGAAAATTAGCCACATGCTAAAGAAATGGAAGACACGTGCCTCTGGAGGACATGAACATTGGAACACGATTTGGATGATCTTGATGCCAAACCACGCCCAAGTCAAATCAAGGCAAGGCTCCTAAGATTTGCTAAACAGCCTTGGATAGACTGTCCAGAAGAAACTGGAACAGTGTGTCTACATGGTGATGTAGAAAAGTGCATTAAAATGCCCTCTGGTGCATTCTATGTATTTTTACTATCAAGTTTGTCTTTTTATATTCATGCTAATGTATGTTAGCCTCTAGCTAGACCTTGGGCTAGACCTGTCCCATTTTGGCACGACCTTTGCGGTACACGGAGGCTACTCCGAAGACCAGCCTCCGTTGGCTGGCCCTTTGGAGCATGCAGACCCGGAATTCAAACATAGCCTGAATGAAACAAGTGAAGACTACCGTGAAAAGGGCCTATAACCATAAAGCAGGATAATCTCAGTAATCCATTACAAAAAAAAAAAAAAAAAAAGGTAAATCTTGTATGCATTTTAAAACCGAATCTGCCAGTGAAATAGTTACTGCATAGACTATTTTACATGGACAGGTAGCCACCATTTAAAAAAAAAAAAAATACACATTCATATACACATTTCAGTTTGGTGCTGTACAGACCCAGGATACTTATCAGATATTGAGAGATATTTGTAGAGATTATGTAATTACCTGTGTGTTTTTGGTTCAGTTCAGGTGGACGTTTCTGTAGAGCTATGTTTTGTTGTCAGTTGTTCGTGGCCAATTGTTGAGTTGCAACGCCATCTGCTGGACACCGGCCCGGAATATA
This sequence comes from Chaenogobius annularis, assembly GCA_015082035.1. Taxonomy (NCBI): domain Eukaryota; kingdom Metazoa; phylum Chordata; class Actinopteri; order Gobiiformes; family Gobiidae; genus Chaenogobius; species Chaenogobius annularis. The sequence goes on along the minus strand of BJKM01000124.1, from coordinate 664,793 downwards.
ATATGCGCGTGTCTTTTTTTTCCCTCTTGGCGCTAAACGCAAGCGTGACGTCGGACGTGTTCTGCGCACGCGGTATAAAGTCTTGTTGTCTGACGTCAACTGTCTCTTCCCTGCCTAAGCCTGTGTGAGGTGGGCAGCGTAAAACTTGCTCTGTTTTTCACCAAGCGAATCCACAACCATCCGCTAAAATGGTAAGGCCCTTTTGTGTTGTATGATGCCATATAATGCCGTAATACACATGACTAGCATGTTTGACGTGTTGGAGTTATGTTATGAGGTTAAAATTGGACGTATTTGGCTATATTTGGAGCTGAGTGGAATGGCAACCATTTTGTCCTTACGACTTTTCGGTTTTCACTTCTAGGCGGCGTCTTGTTTAATTCATTGTGTGTCTTGTTGTAGTCGTCAGTGTTTTCTAAACTTACATTGCAACTAATGGGCTGTATACTGCAATATATATATAGGCGATGTGGCATCAGCACTGCTTCTTGCGGGTGTTGGCCGCTTAGTGCGCAGGCGGCTTTAGCATTACAACTAAACTCAAACCCCAAATGTTATCTGAGAATTCGTGTGACACATGTATTTTCGCCGCACACGTAGACACGTCTTTAGTGTTGACTTGTCGGGAACACTTATGTTGTGTGTATGCCGCGTTTACCGGCATTTCCTGGTCTCAGTTGCGGCCTAGCGACGACGTTATCTAACGTGTAGCCTTTAGCTTTACGCTACTGTACACGTGGCCTGCGCAGACCTACAATAAGCCGGGTAACCGAATTCCTTTGTGTCACGTGAATGTGTGCTGCACTTTAATTTATGGAAGTTTTGGCCCATGTTGTGGCTGTAGCCGTCATAATTTAAACTCCCCCAACGTCTGAAGTCTAACGTATCTATTTAAGTTGCGCCTAGAGCCCTCAGCTCTCCTGCTAGTGCTTCTATTGGGATCTATACTAATACTTTACTCAATTATAACAATAACCAGCTTTTACTGTGATTCTACATGGCTATATACAATACTTGTTTTCATGTGAGATTCTCAATAGATTTACTTTCTCCTCAGGTGAACTTCACCATAGACCAGATCCGTGCCATCATGGACAAGAAGGCCAACATCCGTAATATGTCTGTGATTGCACACGTGGATCATGGAAAGTCTACCCTGACCGACTCGCTGGTGTCCAAGGCCGGTATTATTGCCTCAGCTCGAGCTGGAGAAACTCGCTTTACTGACACGCGTAAAGATGAGCAAGAGCGGTGTATTACCATCAAGTCAACGTATGTAAACTTTGCAACACGCACTGTACTAAAATGTTTTTCTGTCATGTCTCCCCATTCACTTGTCTTACTTTTTCAGCGCTATCTCCTTGTACTACGAGTTGTCCGCCAATGATTTGGCCTTCATCAAACAGGGCAAGGATGGCTCAGGTTTCTTGATCAACTTAATTGATTCCCCTGGACACGTTGACTTTTCTTCTGAAGTGACCGCTGCCCTGCGTGTCACTGATGGAGCCCTCGTTGTTGTAGATTGTGTGTCAGGTAACCACTTGCAAGTTTCCCATTTATTGACTACAAATGTTCTTGTTGGGCATGTTTTAAAGCTTTTATTTTTGCAAGGCGTCTGTGTGCAAACTGAGACGGTGCTTCGTCAAGCCATTGCTGAACGCATTAAGCCTGTCCTCATGATGAACAAAATGGACCGTGCCTTGTTGGAACTGCAACTTGAAGCAGAGGACCTTTTCCAGACATTCCAGCGTATCATTGAAAATGTCAATGTCATCATTGCCACATATGGGGAGCTAAAGGAGGGACCAATGGGTGACATCGAGGTAAGCCTGCATGCAAGACTAGTGTATTATGCATGTTTGCGCTGGCAGCTTAGTGTGTAATGCTGACTGTGTTGTCTTGTCTTAGATTGACCCCATAAAGGGAACTGTTGGCTTTGGCTCTGGGCTCCATGGCTGGGCATTTACTCTAAAGCAGTTTGCGGAGACCTATGCAAAGAAATTTCTAAAGGCAGGTGAGGCCGAACCAACACCAGAGGAGAAGGCCAGAAAAGTAGAGGACCTGATGAAAAAGATGTGGGGCGATAGGTGAGGGTTCAATTGTGTTACTCAAGTTTTTTTTAAATATTTTTTTTTAATCCCCCAGATCATAAGCAGTTTGCAGTCTAGATTGTATTCTGCTTGTCCTGATTTTTGCATCTCACTAATAAGGCATTAAGCTTGTGAAATTGGTAGTGTAACAAGTTTACTGTAAATGCAGCTTTGCAATTACTTAAATTTGCGTTTTGTCCTTTTTTTCTTTTTTTTTTTGAGCGACTCCATGTGATTTTAAATATTGTACTGTTAAACTTGGCAGTTTGTTTTTCCAGTGCTATTTTGCAGGTGGTGCGACCCAGCTACTGGCAAGTTTAGTAAGACCAATACTGATGGGCAAACTTGTACGCTCCTTTGTGTTTTTTGTTCCTGGATCCAATCTACAAGGTTTGTTTTTTGAGCAATGTATACACACTAATGAAATGCCTGCAGTTGATGAATTAAAAATTCTTCACTTTGACCTGATTTAAGCATGGTGATTATATTTTAGACTGATGAGGGCATGGAAGTCCAAGGCTTTGTCTCTTGGTGTGTGTAGATATTGTTGTAAACTTGTTTTTTTTTAAATATTTTGTTGTAGATGTTTGATGCCATCATGAATTTTAAGAAGGAGGAAACTGCCAAAATGATGGACAAACTGAGCATAAAGTTGGATTCTGAAGACAAGGAAAAGAGGTAAACCTCTGCTGAAGGCTGTTATGCGTCGTTGGTTGCCAGCTGGAGAAGCTTTGCTTAAGATGATCACTATCCACTTGCCTTCTCCTGTCACTGCACAAAGTATCGCTGCGAGCTACTCTATGAAGCCCCCCGGACGATGAAGCTGCTATGGGTGAGTGTTTAAAGCTGGCGAGGAAATTTGAAACTCTTCCCTTCAACTTTTGTATTTTTAATTTTTTATATTCCCCCCCCCCCCCCCCACCTCTCCAGGAATCAAAACTGTGACCCTAAGGCTCCATTGATGATGTACATCTCAAAGATGGTCCCTACCTCTGACAAGGGTCGCTTTTTTGCCTTTGGGCGGTGTTCTCTGGAGTTGTCTCAACTGGCCAGAAAGTTCGCATCATGGGACCAAATTATGTCCCTGGAAAGAAAGAGGATCTCTACCTTAAGCCAATTCAAAGGTTTGTTTTTATTAAATTGGCTAAGGATGGACTTCTTTGCCAGCCATATTAAATCTTTCCAACTTTCAGAACCATTTTGATGATGGGTCGTTACACTGAACCTATTGAAGAGGTACCATGTGGGAACATAGTCGTCTGGTTGGAGTGGACCAGTTCCTTGTGAAACGGGAACAATCTCAACCTTTGAGCATGCACACAATTTGAAAGTGATGAAGTTCAGCGTCAGTCCTGTAGTGAGAGTTGCTGTTGAGGCTAAAAATCCTTCTGACCTGCCCAAGCTGGTTGAAGGGTTGAAGGGCCTGTCAAAGTCAGATCCTATGGTGCAGTGCATTATTGAAGAATCCGGGAGCACATAGTTGCTGGAGCAGGAGAGCTGCATTTTGGAGATTTGTTTGAAGGATTTGGAAGAGGATCATGCAGGCATTCCACTTAAAGTAAAAAATTTGATTTTTTTTTTTATTTTTTTGTCCTTGTTCATACATGTATAAGACCATTGCCATTTATCATTCCAGAAATCAAATCCTGTGGTGTCCTACAGAGAGACTGTCCAAGCGGAGTCCGACATACTGTGCCTGTCAAATTCTCCAAACAAGCAAAACCGGTTGTTCATGAAGGCCCGTCCTCTTGAGGAAGGCCTTCCTGAAGACATGACAAGTATGACGTTTCCTCTCGTAAGGAGCTAAAGCTCCGTGCCCGTTACCTTACTGAGAAATATGAGTGGGATGTTGGTGAGGCCCGTAAGATCTGGTGTTTTGGCCCGATGGAACTGGACCAAACATTTTGGTGGATGTTACCAGGGAGTTCAGTACCTTAATGAAATCAAAGATAGTGTTGTGGCTGGATTCCAGTGGGCATCCAAGAGGGTAAATTGCAGTCTAATCTAGTTAAACTTTATGCAGTCTGAAATGTGTTAATAATGATTTTAATATCTTTTTTTTTTTTTAGGGTGTGCTTTGTGAGGAAAACATGCGTGGCATTCGTTTTGATGTCCATGACGTGACCCTGCATACAGACGCCATCCATCGAGGTGGTGGACAGATCATCCCCACTGCCCGCAGAGTACTTTATGCTGCTCAACTTACAGCTCAACCCAGAATTATGGAGCCAGTCTATCTGGTGGAGATCTCGGTAAAAAAGTGTATATAATTTTTTTTCCAAGTGATTCATATAGTTATACTAACTGAATTCCCAAATCCTAGTGTCCTAGTGATGCAATTGGGGGAAGCTACAGTGTCTTGACAAGGAGAAGAGGGATTGTGTTTGAAGAGGGCAATGTTGCAGGAACGCCAATGCATGTAGTTAAGGCCTACCTTCCTGTCAATGAGTCATTTGGTAAGATTTACATTTGTGTATAGAGGGGTCTCAATTTACAGCAAAATGTTTACAGCCGTTTATGTCCCTTCAGGTTTCACAGCCGATCTACGTTCAAATACTGGTGGACAGGCCTTCCCTCAGTGTGTGTTTGACCACTGGAAGATCCTTGATGGCAATCCCTTTGAGACTACATCGAAGCCTGGGCAGGTTGTCACGGATACGCGCAAACGCAAGGGGATAAAAGAGGGCATCCCTCCTTTGGACAACTACTTGGACAAACTCTAGAAACTTGGCTTATCTCATTCCACGTCTAATAGATTTTACTTAACATTGTGGGACTGAACAGAAAAGTGTAATGTTTGCCAAAATTGACAAAGATAAAAGTAAAAAAAAAAAATGTAAACTTCAAATAAAAGCCTTCTGTTGAACAAATTCATCACATTGGGAGCATGAAAAATTGTATACTTTGTTTTGAAAATGGCACATGGTATATATCAAGGCTATTAAACTTAATTTTCCTGAGGGACAGATTTCTTTGGGGGGGTCGGCATGTCGGTGCAGTCATTACTGTCTCCTGTTTTCCACTAAACCAGTTCTGCACTTTTATAATGGGTTCTGTTGCCGTGCTATGTGGGGAAAGGGCAAAATATTTTATAAATTAGAATTAATATTCACCCTAAAAACACTGTACTGGTCTATTTAATGCAGGAACAGTTTGTCACTACACTTTTATAAACTCAAGCATTGATCATCTGTTTTATTTCATGGCCATGACTAGAAAAAATTACCAAAAGTTAAATGTTGTTCTACATTATTTTGGTAAAATGCAAGCATTAAGAAAAACGCAAGAATTATCAAAGTATTAAATTCTACCACAACATGGCTGCCAGAACTGGATGTTTACTACTATAGGTTACCATGGTGATGTTTCACTTATAAAACTCTGCCTCCTAGTGCAGACTCGGCACCAGTTAAGCTGGAGCAGGAATGAGAATCTGTGATGGTGGAATATATAATAGATTAGTCGGCACATATTGAAACAATGTATATAAACTATGTAAACTTAATACACACAGTATCATCCACTCGTATACAGATGATGAAGTTCTGTACGTTAAGGCATATTCTTGTTCTGATTCTAATTCTGAAAAGTGATTCAAAATAATTGAGGATTTTCACCTCATCCAACAAAACAATTTTCATTTTGTTTGAATTAAAATAAAACAAAATGTATGCTGTTCGCCAAAAGACACAAGTGACCCTAAAAAGTTAGCTATTCTTATGCTCAATGGTAATGTAATTGAACAAGTACCCTACTACAAATACTTGGGCATCTGGATCAATGATAAACTCTTTCAACAAACGCGTACAAGAGCTGACAAATAATCTTAAAGCCAGATTGTCATTCTTCTTTAGGAATAAAATGTGTTTTCCTTTTAATTGTTTAAAACAGTTAATTCAAGATACATGTCTTTCAGTGCTGGATTATGGTGATATTATATATCTGCATTCTACAGCAACTGAGTTCAGAGGTTTTAACTCAGTTTATCATTCAATATTGAGGTTCATTACAGGAGAAGGATACTTCACCACTGTGAATTATATTCTAAAGTAGGATGGCAATCATTGGCTGCAAGAAGAGAACAGCACTGCATTTTGTTTGTTTATAAGGCACTAGTTTGCATTTTGCCTGATTATCAAGTTTGTTGCACATCAGATCAAGTTTGTCACCTCTTGAGGTCTCATTACATTTTTGTCTAACAGAACTACCGTTTTAACACAGAGACAGGAAAAAAGGCAGCAACTTTGGAAACTTCTACGCCAATTGAGGACGTCAAGTCTTAATGCCAAATCAAAAGTTCTAAGAAGCAGGAACTTAAATGGTTAGTGATCAAACTATGGATCTGTTAAATTAGATCAAACCATATTGCAGGAATAGTGTACATCAGATTTGAGGGTCAGATGTATTTTACCAAAGTACATAATTACAAATAAGTTTTCTAAAAAGAGAGAAGTTCCAAATCGGGGTAATATACCTCCTTTTCCCATCGCCTTTTTAAGAAATTAGGTCAGTAAATGGGGATGAAAGAGAAATGTCATATAGCAAATCTCACAACACATATGTCCTATCTTGTCCACTCAGCTATCGAGCCTTCGCCTCTTGTTCGTATGGCGGCTCATAAAATGACACGTATCAACGTACAGTATGGTAGGCGCGTTCGGGATAAGGAAAACTGCACAGATCCGATTGGTGTCGATCATCGACGCAATTTCCGGGTTAACACTAATGGCCTGCACGAGGCTGCTGGGCGTTTTTTCTACGCTCCCATTGGACACTTCAACTCTCGTCGATCATCCAGACAAGGCGCAGCTAATAGAGCCATGAGCTAAACGCGAACGAGCCTAGTGTTTTACGGAGGAGCACTGCCCATGCGCAGTCATAGACATTTTTTGCACGGAGTCATCGATTTCAGCCAATTGGAGCATCGATAGACAGAACACTTCCTGTTTGACCAAACGATTTACAGGGTGAGTATTTTATCCAGACTTATGATCATGGTGGCAATTGCATGCGACCATAAGATGTTTCCCTGTTAACAAATGTAAAGGTTTACAGTTCGTGATTTTGTCGTGGAATCATTTTAGCGAATTCAGGCTAATTCCCTGTACATACGAAGGCACGGACGTGTAGTCTGAAAAGAGTGTGACTATTGAAAAGGTAAAAACCAAAAATGATAACTTTGTAGTTTTAATATGATTGTCAGTATCTTTTTTGTATTGTAACAGAGACCCACTGCGCTTTGCTAAAATATTATTGGCTGTTATGGGAGGAATTAAACAAGAGCACGGTGATGCGCAGCAGCACAACCCCAAGTCCTCGCATTCGCCCGATCAGCCGACAGAAGAGGTAAGCCTGGACTAGGCCTTTACCCCTTTACCACTTTATGAGGCCCTCTGCGGGTCGTGTAAGAAAACTCAACAGAAGTAACGTTTTAAAATTCTGTGGACTGGGATATCTGCCACTAAAATAAGCCTACAAAGCATAAAAATGAATAAATTTTATTTTTAAAAAGAGGATATTTTGTTTTATTTAGTTAACTTAATATTTTTATATTTTGCAGCCAAAGAAAAGAGGCTGGCCAAAGGGGAAAAAAAGGAAGAAGGTGCTACCAAATGGTCCTAAAGCGCCTGTCACTGGATATGTAAGATTCTTAAATGAACGGCGAGAACTTATGCGGGCCCAGTACCCTGATTTACCTTTCCCTGAAATTACCAAGAGACTTGGGGCCGAGTGGACAAGACTGGCCCCCCACGACAAACAGGTAAGTCTGATAATTAAAGTTATGGTCCTTGCTGTTATGTTGTTAAGACAAATAAGATTTAAAGTTTTTGATGATGCGATGTGTGCATAAATACGACTTAAGGGAGAATCCAGAACATTTTGTACACATAATTTGTAATGCTGAAAAGACGATGGAAGTGACATTATTTTTTGTTAATGCTTTCTTTTGGATGTATTTGACAGCGCTATCTGGATGAAGCTGAACGTGAGAAAATGCAGTATGCTCAGGAGCTGAAAGAATATCAGCAGACAGAAGCCTTCCATCTCACAAATGCCAAAATACAAGACAAGAGAGTAAAAAAAGGTAGATATGTACCAAGGATTTGAGAATATCTTCTCTAGATTTATTTACATCTGTGCCTCATGGCTTGAAGTAACAATGGCACCTCTTTTTTTGTGTGGGTGATGAGAAGAAGATGCACCATCAGCATCTATAACTGTTAATTCTGGATTGTCTTTATCAAAGGTGAATACAATTTCAAGTGTGAAAGCTTTCTTTGTCGTTGCAATGTGAAAACTGCAATGTCTTACAGGCCCCTGAACTCCCTAGCAGATTTGATGTTCCTATTTTCACGGAGGAGTTTCTTGATCAGAATAAAGGTAATCTGAATTTGAACTAAAACTAAAGGCTGACTATGAAAGTTTACTGGGGCAGGGTTTTTCAAATGCTTGTCTTATGAAAATGTTATGGATTTGTTCCACAGTATGGCATAAAGTTATCTGTTTTCATTTATTCAATTACAAGTAGTTTTATTGCCAAAAAATTCTTAGCTTGGTGGAGTCACCTGCTTGTTTCCTTGGAGATTGTGAAGTTCTATGCCATTTTGTGGAACATTCCAGGCAAAACATCTGCATGGAGGAAAGACCCCACCACCTAAAAACTTCCAAAGTTCTTAGTGCTTTAATTCAATTGCGCATTGAAACATTTTGTTCCTTTTGGAAATACAGACGTATATTAAAGCAAAAGTAATCTTGCGGTAGATTTTTTTTCCATAGTAAAATGCAGTTACAGTTAACTGTATTTATTTTATTTTTGACTCCTTTTTCTCCTGTGTGTCTTTTTGTTCAGCTCGAGAAGCTGAACTGCGACGTCTTCGAAAAGCGAATATAGAGTTTGAAGAGCAGAATGCAGTGCTGCAGAGACACATTAAGGATATGTACAATGCCAAGGAGCGACTGGAGGCAGAGCTTGGTCAGGATGAGCAAAGAACTCAGGCGCTACAGAAACACCTGCAGGCTATTAAACAAACACTGGTCAACAGTCTGTCCACTGTCCCCTTGCCAGGTGGGAGGCATCTTTGCTTATAGTTACAAATTGATATGGTCGACATGATATACAATCTTGTGTCTTGTGTATAACAGGTTCAGGTGAAACTGCATCTCTTGGTAACCTGGATTCATATTTGAGTCGTCTCAGTGGAGTGCTAGAGGGAAACCCAGATAGACATCGTGCCTTGCTACGACAACTTTGTGAGGTTTTATCACATTTTGACAGGTAACTAAACTGAGAGTATAATACAGCACACAAGCGGCTGCTTAACTGTATTTGTAAAATGCTCCAATCCATGAAGAATAATTCATGATTAATTGTGATATGTTGGTCTAATTGCAATCTTGAATTTCCTGACAGTGAGAAATTATAAGGAAGAGTCTGTTAAAGGATCAAATTACTTATTTTGTAATGAAATCCGTGATCCGATGATTACATGGATATACTCATCGTCACATCACCTACATTTTACATAACAGAGGCAAATGCCTCTTTATAGCCTTTTGTTATTTTTGAATGAAAGTGTTGTACTGTCAATTCTAGATACTAACATGTGTTTCGGTAGATAAGATGGCAACTACTTATATATTTTTTTAAATTATGAAATATAGTAAATATTTCAGTCTGCAGGGCTAAGATAATGCAGGCATTGGCAACTTAACCGTCTAAGGACTGATGTGCTTTGCTATCACAACTCCTATTTTATGCGTAAAACAAGTTATTGTAAACATGTTTTCATTTTGGTCTGGACTATAATTGCATTAGTTACTGCAACTCGTATACAAGTATTAAACCCTCTCTTTTATCACATCTCTTATGGATCTTATTTCAGATTTTCTTAATAAAATAACTGTGTGAAAACGGTGCTCCACACATCAAATTCTGTAGCAATTGCGTAGGAAAAGGCGTGCGTGACGCTGGATATACTGAGAGAAAAGATCCCGCACACTGTCTTACTTGCAAGGTGAATTTATTTACAGGTGAAGAGACAACGTTTCGGCAACTAGTTTTGCCTGAGGAAGACCTAGTTGCCGAATCGCTGCCTCTTCATCTGTAAATAAATTCACCTTGCAAGTAAGACAGTGTGCGGGATCTTTTCTCTTTCAATAAAATAACTGCAATTTAATCTGCTCCTATCTAGTTATGTTTAACTGGTGCAAAATTTACTATAGATTTCTGATTGCTGACGAGAGATCTAAGGGTAACGAGTGCTTAGCCTTCTGTAAACCGTTTTAAATATAAATAGTTGTACAAAGTTATATCATCCACTATTCTTTAGAAGTCCCTTCATATTTTGTCTGCATATATTATGGCTGAATTACAGTTTTAGATTTGTGAGAATGCTGAAAGTAATAATGTGAAACTGGAGTGTAATGTCGGTGTGGTTTGATTTTGTATTGTATTGTTTATTAAAATTTATTTCAGAAAATAGTGTGGCCTTTTGCATTCAACATTACTGTTGGCTGTTTAAAACAAGTTCAGCTGTATTTGATTCAACGTCTTTCAGTACCAGTTGTACACGTTTTTTTTGTGCCAATTACTTTTGTAATGTAAAAAAACAGTGAAAGGATTTAAACGTGATAGACCAACAGAGGGCGGCAACTATCTACACGTGATTGAGCTCTAATCTTAATATTGGCCCTTAAATGCGATGTTGTTGAAAGACGACTGACTTTTTCCTGACAGTCCATTGCATAAAGCTAATCAGATGATAATGGCGTATATTCATACATTGCCATGATGTTATTAATGTAAATAAACAAGCGCCCCTATCAATGGGGTAGAATAAAAGATATCGGGATTATGGATTCTGGGACTTGCAGTGGCCGTTTTGAGATAGTAAGAGTGCCAAACGGGTCAAGAAAATGCCTACTATTATGCCTAATTGACATAATAGTAGGCATTTCTCCGTGGATTATGAAAATGAATACCTACCGTTAAAAAACTGCACTGGTCCCGAATATGTTTTATTCATAAGGTTTGTCAATCGGAGATGTAATAAATCCACGATGTCAATACACTGGACACACCCATTGAACATTATTTTTGTTTATCTCACGCCTGTTACTCTGCTATAAAAGAATCATTTATTTCCTGAAATGAAAAGTGAGTATGGCAGAGCACGGACATTAGATGTAAAAAAAATCAGGCCATTTATCAAATATTTATTTAAGATAAAGTTAAATATTACAGTTAGAACATGGCAGCTGCTGAATGTTGGCTGCTATTGGTTACCGTGGCGAATATCCCTGTAGCCCCTCCCCCACCCCCATGCACGAGCCTGACGTCACCTGAGGCAGCGTCACTCACATCAGCAGCGGCCGAGGAGCGGAGGATGAACAAGATGGCTGTGCGCTGGCTGGAGCAGGAGCGGACAGGAGGACCCCATCATTAGACCCAAATCCCACCCGAGGACACACATCAGAAATACAAACTGCGCTAACATACTTGAGAACGAGTCCAAACCGAGCGATTATAGCCCACATTTCGTCGAGCCATTTCAGTTCATTTGCCGAAAGAAGGCTGGACCACTTCAAGCCCACCCATTCAATCTTTGGTTGAAAATCGTACTAATTAGCCTGCTGCCAAGAGCTGTCAAGAAGCTGGAACCAACAACTGAAGGCCTCTTAAGAGATGTCATTGCTCTGTGTTGGAGGTAAGAAAATCGCCCTCTGCACATGGATTTACCTATTTAGCCCACTCTACTGCCAATAAGTTCTTAATCCTGTGGTCTGAGGTGGACTTCTTTGTAAAGCTTTGCAATATGGAAGAGTGACAACTGGAGAGCATTATTGTATCGTACTGTAAGTGTTTGTCACTTGTTGGCCAATTTCTACTAATGACACTGCTGTTGTGACATAGGCTAAATAAAGAAATAACTTCATTGACACGGATTTAACGATAGCCTGTGGTGGTCAATTTGATTGTGACTGTGTTAGGCTCCCAGCAACATGAAGAATAAAGAATGTATAATGTTATTATCGTTGTATTATTGGCACAGTATCCTACATGGCATCCCCAGCCTCCTGCTTTAGGACTGTTCTAAAATATTCTCTCATTATGTGTTTGCATAATGCTTGTGTTGTTAGGAGTTCTTGATGTGAAGTGATGTGACATAAAAGCTGAACAAGCATTTTGCTTGGCTATTTCTGCTCTTTCAATGACAATGTTTCAATGGGTGATTACTACTCGTTTACATTTCCTAGAAGCCTGTATGATATTTCGAGAAACAAATTTGGCATATGGTTGATCAACAACAAAGCATTTTAGGGGAATCTGCTCAGAGGTCAGAGGTCAAATTAGATGACATGAACTCAAATAAACTACCAATTTTCTTATGTGAATGAGTAAGTGCAAACCTCTGACATCGAAGCCATTGAAATCAATGACATTTCTTTAATGCAAACATATCTTGATGCACAGAAATGACTCTTGAATGCAAATGTCTATTCTTTCCCCTTACATGAGTAAGATGGCACAATTATGGGACATTTGGCTTATTCATTTTCAGTCCTTCCTTTGTGTTGTATTTGCAGTAGTGTCAGTTCGCTCCTATAAGCCTGAGCTGGAAGTGCCCACCGCATCTCCCTCTCTTTCTGGCTCCCCCTCGCTGTCACACTCAAGTGGTTATTTTTAGTGTTGGGGATGCAACTCACTCGCTCTGCTTGCATCCGGCTTCATGGAGAGATTAATTGAGCACTAGCAGAAGAGATGGAAGGGGAGCACACGTGCACACTCACCACATGGCATCATGGGGAGGCTGGTGGCTGTGAGGGATGCAGAGGGGCATGTCTCACTCAGAGTGGGCGAGAGGCAGAATATGCATGAGAGAGAGTGATGGCAGCAGTGTTATGCATGTCTGTTTTAAAGAATAAGAATTACTTGTGTGAATGTCGATCTGCTAACTGGACTGAAGCTTCACTGCTTTTGGTTCATTTCAGCTCCTATGGGGTTAACACATTTCTGCTGCAAATTTCCTGTTTTAATTGCACCATAACACAATAATAATCAGTGGCAGCAGCACGCTATTCAGCTCATTTTGTTCTATTTTGGGAGTCTATTTGACCACATGTTGTTTGCCTCATAAATCTTTACTGACTCTGTATTTTACACATTTTGTGTCCTAGTAATAGTCAGTTGTATTTTGGGTGTGTCTCGAAATGCACCGCTGACATGAGTTGCTTAAGATGTGACTCTGTTTTTGCTTATATCTTTCAGTAAAAAAAGGCAAGCTTGATGGACCACAAGGTTTGTTGTGAACTTAATTCTGATTCTTCTGAGAGAACAAGATAAATCTTACTGAATGGCTCTTATTGTGTTTCACACTTTACAGAGAAATTTAATACCTACGTGACACTGAAGGTGCAGAATGTCAAAAGCACAACTATTGCGGTGCGTGGCAGTCAGCCGAGCTGGGAGCAGGACTTTATGTTGTGAGTCTTCTTCTTTGGATTTCACAATGATAATATAACAATGAAGTGTAAACTGTGGACTGTTTTTTAAGTTAGCCCATTTCTTTCTTTCAACCTTTGTACCTCTTTTTGATATACTTTTCCCGTATTCAGTATAATATAAAATAGTTATGTACAGTGCAGAGATGTATTCTTCCATTTATATCAGATGGTATAAAGGGCTTGAAGAAATAGTAATGGTGAATGTTTTAAATCAAACAATAGATAAATTAAACCCAGTACACACCCTTTCTTCAGAACAGCACGGTGGCAGAGGGGCCAGTACTCTCGCCTCACAGCTAAAAGGACACTGCTCCTTGCAGGTTGTGGATTTAAAGGATGGGTCAAAGGCAGAGGGCAATTTTCTCTGTGAAGACAATAAAACCTTAAACTCCCATCTCTTCAGGCTGTCAGCAAATGGTCCGATTTGCTCCAATTTTCTTGTTGGAAATTCGGTTATTTTTAAAATATTGGCAACTACAGGACCTAACTAATGGTATACATACGTGCTATTCTCAAAACTAGATCAAACATATTAACTAACAAATAACCCAAATTGTCTCTGCACTGTGAATATTGTTAGTGTGTCGCATGTTTTGATTGTATGTGATGTTCTGCAGTGGTCAAAATCAAATTAAATCATTGCAGCCCTGCAAGTACAAGCTATTCATGTTTACGTGCTCAGCACAAAGCAGAATCACAGTGTATGTGTACACCCATTGTCATATTCAAAAGATGACATGCTGAACTCCTCTGTAGATGTTGGACTCTTCTGCATTGTGCAGATTGCAGTGATCAAATTGAGTTGTTCTTCTCTTTGCTCTCTCTAACACACTTATGGTTTTCTTTAACTGCAGTGAAATAAACCGCTTAGATCTGGGCCTCACAGTGGAGGTGTGGAATAAGGGGTTAATCTGGGACACCATGGTGGGCACTTTATGGATACCCCTGAGCAGCATACGGCAGTCTAATGAGGTACACTGTCTGTTCCCCCTTTCATTCCCATCAACCTCATGTTGCCTAGTCAGGATTGTTTCACACACTTTTACATTGTATTCAGTATTTGCATGTAAGCAAAATAGGAATGCAATTCCTTTGTAATTCAATTACATTATAGTCTAGCTGGAAACATTCTCTATTCAAATATGTGCATATATATAATAATAATAATAATAATAATAATAATAATAATAATATGTGTATATATGTATTTGTGTGCAGTATGTAGAACTACTAAAGGGATGGAGAGCTATTGGTAGCGCCCATGTTTGAGACCCCAGAACTACACACTGAAAGTTTCCTTTACTCACTGTTAATTATGCTTTGCACTCTGGCCCATAGTTGCTGGAGCAAGCATGACCAAGTAGTCCCAAACATGAATGAATGCCATGTTTTAATCTCATTTTTCCAGGAGGGTCCAGGTCAGTGGCTGACTTTGGATTCTAACGTGATCATGTCTGAAAATGAAATCTGTGGAACTAAAGATCCAACATTTCACAGACTGCTGCTGGACACACGATTTGAACTGCCTCTAGGTTTGACTATCTGTTTCATGCTATGTAAGACATTTGACCATTAGTAATCTTTACAATAACCTGTATATTATGTTGTTGTAGACATTCCTGAAGAGGAGGCTCGCTATTGGGCAAAGAAACTTGAACAGCTAAATGCAATGAGGGACCAAGATGTAAGGATTTATTAACACTTTTTATTTCAATTTTAGTATTGTCACCCTTGATTGTTTTTCAGTATGCCTATCAAGAGGAACAGGAAAGGCCCCTCCACGCTCCATCCACACAGTGCTGTAAGTACATCTTTGTGTGACTTATTCTAACTGTCCCTTTCTCTACCACCTCACTCTGCTTCTTATTCCCGAGACCAAAAACAGGGCCAGACAGGAGGCAGAAATTGGGCTGATAGATGAAGCAGAGGCAGGAGGGAGGAGAGTTGATTTGATTAATCACTTCAACAAGCCTGTCCGAGCACCAGAATGACTTGCTAGACATGCTAGATATGTGATGAAGAATGTGAACTGACATACGCTGAGTTGTCAGATGCACACTGGTCTGGTTTCTTTTATTTTGTCCTGATAGTGTTATATTGCTGTTATTTAAGCAGCATGGGTGTGCTGAAATATTTTATACAGGTGTGGTTTTATTTCATTCATTTAATTAAATATTTATGTTTCACTGACGGCAGGTGAATATGGACCAGTGGATGCACTCTGTCACTGCATCCAACAGATCAGTGTGTGGATGCAAAACAACTTTCTCCAGTCTTTGGCCCACAGAAACAAAGAGAAAGTGTAAACAGTCACCTCCAGAGTCTCGCTCTAAAACCTACAAATCAAGTTAGAAATCTGGGGGTAATAATGGATTCAGATTTGAATTTTAACAGCCACGTCAAATCAATAACATCAGCAGCTTTTTACCATCTAAAAAACATAGCCAAAATCAAAAGTATAGTGTCTAAACCAGACCTGGAGAGACTTATCATTATTATTTTCCTGTTTTGTGGAAGCACTTTGAATTGCCTTGTGTACAAATTGTGCTCTACAAATAAACTTGCCTTGCCTAATTTAAACTTATATTTCCCTTTCATGTTACTGATCCTGCACATATGATCAACCTAAAATAACGCCCCTTCATGCCATTAATATTGATATATTGGTAATATATATGTTAAAGGTGCACTATGTAATTTTACGGTGGAGGGTAGGACTACACAGTATGCCACAATATAATCAAAATTATAATTTTAGTTTTAAGTAATTTAAATGTCCTGTCTTTTTATAGAAAATTCTTGTACTTTGAGCTCTACAGACACAGTCTGAGTCTTGCATTAGTTTAGCAGTTAATGTTTCAATATTCTCTCAAACATGAATGCTCATGGGGTGTGCTCTCTCAACAGACTCCTAAAATAATTTGCTTGCATTTAATTGCATATTTCTATTCTCCTGCTGTTCTTGAACTGTGCGTTTTCATACTGTGGGAAAAATAAAGGTTATCTTATCTTAAATGGAATCAAAATACTACGGTTAGTGTACATTATATATCCCCCTTGTTTTTATTGCCAAAAAAATACTACATGAAACATTTGATGCCATTGTGTTTGAAATTCCAGGAAAAACTGCCTGTACAACAGATGTTTTTTGAATGCTCCACCTAAAAATTACATAGCGCCCTTTAATTAAGCAGTTGGTCTCAAAGTTTCAAATCCCCAAACCTAATTTCGTTTTTTTTAATCGTTTATATCCTTGCAGGCAATTGGAGTCTCTGGGGCGATCAACAAAGTAAGTTTCACTCATGCGCTCGTAGTTGAAAATTCAAGTTACTCACCCCGACAAAATATGAGTAGGTAATGTATATTTTCATAAACGTTTGATCATTTCAATAGATGATGACCCTGACAGTGCAGTTGACGACAGGGACAGTGACTACCGCAGTGAGACCAGTAAAAGCATCCTCCTCCATACTACACCACCTCGCAGCCCAACGCTTCCATGCACAGTATCCCATGGGGCACCAGCAATACGGACACTCCTACGGCGATGACATCCGCGAGCTGGACTACGACCACCGAGCTCTGAGGTACGAATGGGCCGCAAGTTTGTTTTTTCCGCATGCAAAGTTATTCAGGAATACACAAATGTAGAGTTGTCTTCAAGTAGGTTGTTTTGATATGTGTGTGGGTTTTTTTTTTATTAACACATTGTGCTCTCCTCCCCTAGAGATTAACCCAGGCCTCTGTGTATACAAGCCTGCCTCTTCTTGTATACAGGCTGTGTGTAAATGGGGCCACTGTGGTTATTGTGTAAGAGTAGTGTAAGAGTGCATGCATGGCCCTTATGTCATGTGAACAGTGCCCCCTTTTGGTATTCAGCTTAAAATAATAAACTAAACAAACAAAAAACATTCAAGAAGTACCTACATTTCCTTTAATCCTTTCTTTTTTTTGAGTGCTTTTTTGTGCTCATATAACCTACAAATCCATAGAAAAATACTCAAGCAAAAGATGATTAATTTTATATACAGTTTAAAATTGTATTGTATATTTAGCGTACTCAAACGCTGCTGCGGCTGCTACGTATTATTGCTTATTGCTGCCTCAATTTTACTACTAGAACAGCTGTTAAGTGTTTTTAAGTCCTTGTTTTTACTAAATAGACAAACACATTTTTCAATCATGTATAATTCACAATCAAAAGTATAATTTCTTTAAAACTCTAGTTACCACAATTGACAGGTGAGTTGCACTCTCATTTTGGCGAGGTCTTTGCTGAAGATTATGTCTCACTCTGACCAAAGCTGACCAAAGCTCTGAGCTGTACTGACTCCTGCCTCTTCCTTCCTCTCCACCTGCTCTGCCGCTGCCACCAGGCACTTTGATAGTTTAGACTCGGCCACCAATGGGCGCAGCGATATGGACTCAGGCTCAGGGTCAAGCCGGCGCACCAGTCGTCAGTATTCTCTAGACAGTAGGCATTCGCTGTCCGATAGGTGGGTCTCTGCACAGTACCTCCTCTTCTCCAAACTCTTCTCCTGCTCCGGCCTGTGACTCCGTCCCGCTGTGACGTCAGTGATGGACTTGTCCCGTCCTCCTCGCTCGCTGTTGCTTGCATGCGCTCATACCCTTTTTCTCTGTACATGTATATTATATATCTCAATTGAATCTACATATTTTTAACTTTTTGCAGTGTAGAAGATAGGTAGTTTAATGTTATCTTATTTATTAAAAAGTGTGTATTTGCTCTTTTTTGACTTACGTGTATGCTTGCTTGTTACATTTTATGTAACAGAGATTATTTAAGTGTGAAAATGTCTGTGTAGCTTTGTTGTCCTGACAGCCACTTATTAGCCCGTCGTTCCGTGAACCCTGGCTTTTCAGGGGCACTTGGTAATTATGCACTGTTAATTTCTACTTTCAGCCCACTAATGGGGATCTTTCAGGGAGCCCTCGACAGATTACCTTAATTTAGATTTTCTTTTGCCTTTTGAGGACGGATGCTTTGAGTTGGGGGAAGAAACAGCCATCGACTTTTCCATTTTATAAATTGATATAAAATGTTACTTTTTAGTTGTTATTTGGGGCTATTTGCTCTGACAGACCTTTAAAAGTTATTTAAAGTGATGTGAATTGTGTTTATATACTGTATATTGCAGTGTAATTGTGCTCTTGTACGTCTCTGTGGCTTGTAAGTGTTACTCTATGTTATTGTGTTTATTAGTGTGTTTTTATATATATATAAATATATATAAAGATTTACAGAATAAGTGTTATTTACCATATTTCCCAAATCCAATCCTACCTGGATGATACAATCTAATTGGATGTTTTAAATGGTTTTGCCTATGGTTATTCTCCCACTCCACCATATAGACAATTTCAAAGCTCTAAATGGAAAACTTATTTAAATGTACAATCTGTCTCCTTTCAGCCCCACAGACAGCCGATATGCATCCTCTGGCGAGTTGAGTCGAGGCAGCTCCCAGCTCAGCGAGGAATTTGTCCCAGAGGATGGCGAGAGTTTACGGGGCTCTGAGTTTTACGATGAGAATGATTCCTACCACTCCTGCCACTCCTCTGTCAGCTACGGCAAAGAGGATTCCCCGGTCTGGGAAGGCGACGACGCGCAGGGTGTCTACATTGACGAGGGAGGATATATCAAAGATGGAGGAGAAGGGGGAGCACTTTATGATGAAGAAGGAGATATTTATGGTGAAGAAGGGGACTATAACTATGAGGAAGAGGAGATGGCGTATAAGGAAGATGAGGAGGTATACCCGCTGGACACTAGTTTTACTGAAGACCAAGAAGCACCTTATATGCCAACACCAACAAGCACTGCTCAAAGTTTAATGCCTTCCTCGGATGGTTTGTCTTCCACAAGGCCACCACTAGAAAAACAGACATCCCTGTATCAGCACAGACCCTCGCAAGACCAAGTCCAACCCCAAAGTACAGACATGGGCCTACCTCAAGTAACAAAAGAGGATACAATGCCTCCGTTCACCACAGATACTTCTCGGCCTATGTTTACTACAACACAGTCAGATTTAATTACTGCCATGACTACAACAACTACTGCAGTTACTTTAGAGGTCCCAGCAGTAGACGGTAAAGATGTGGAGGATGAATCCAGAACGGCTGTGCTCCCAGAAGAACCCCACTCGCCTGATAAGCCTCCAGAACCAGAGAGTGCTCCACCAATGACCGAGGAGAAACCAGAGGAGCCCCTTTTGCCAAGGTCAGGATTTTAATTGACTGTATTTAAAGTTTAAATGTGATTGCACTACATGCTACTTCTGAAACGCATTTTACAATATAACTAAATCAAAACACATGTTTTGGGCAAGGCAAAAAGTGAGAATGTTTACAAGCAATTACATGTTGGAATAAATAATGAAATGATCTAGGAAGGGTTGCCATATCGTGACAAAAGTGGCGACTTCATCATAAAGCGGATCATCTTCATATGGAGTAGACAATGACTCCATGTTAATGTGGCAAAAATGATGCAGACAAGAGAGTGAGAATTCCCAAAAGAAGCCAGTAGTTATCAAACAGGTTCAGAACAAATGGGTTAGTGAGTGTTTTTACGGTGAGTTACAGTGGTCACATTAAGGTGAACTGATTCAAAAAAGTCTTGTCCAATTTGTTGGGTTTTTTTCTAAATTGAAGCTGTCATTTGTTAAGAGGGTTGTAGCAATGTAAGCATAAACACAGCATTACTAAAGTTAAATGACTCATTACAGAGTCATTTAAATATATTGATTTAAATCTCACCAGAAGCAGAAATCATTTGTGTATTTTCAGTTAGGGCAACATGTGCTAAACATTTATCTCGAAACAGAAAATTTGCATTAACAATATAATTGACAATATAACTGACACTTCGTAACCATGGCCACTTCGTAACCATGACCACATGAGGGCTGACTTGTTTCCGGCTTTTAAAGTTTATTTGTTAAAAGTTTTCCCCAAATAGATTCTCTGTCATTATTAGGGTTTCATTATCTGCCGTGCCTCTTCGTCAGTGTTTAACTGGGCGCTCTAGGCGTTAGCCGTAGCTGCAGTTCAAACTATATCACTATATTAGAATTTCTTATCACTGCCAAAGCAAACGATGCTATTACATGAGTGATATGACATGCCTGAGCCTTACTTTCAGTTCCATCCCAAGCCTTGATAAATGGGTCTGACTATTATCCAAAGTTGATGGCTAATTATTTTCTTTGGTAGCCACGAAAAGCAAACACAAATAAGAAAAAATATGTTATTACTCTATACGTCTATATTAGCTATAGCTTGGTTGGTAAAATGGAAGATTCTTGTTGACAATGGTCTCAAGGTAAAACACTTCGACATCTCCATAGCTTCCCAAGAAGAGAAATGATGGAGCCTGGTCATGCAAGAGCCAAGGCTAATTGGCTAAGACTATACAGCAGAGTGCGGCTCCAGCTCCAAGAGGTATCACTATGTTTCTATTGTTTCTTTGCATGTGAATTGCCGTCTTGACACTGAGAATGATACAGTAGTAGAGTTTGTTCCATTTGTTCTGTCCATATTTTATTTAAAACAAAAAAACCTGCATGTTAAATTCAGTCCTGATGTGTGATGATGTGTCCACTTTGTTTTTCCATTTTTGTGATTGTAAATGTAAAATGTTTATGTTTATCCCTTGTATTGTTTTGTCATTCATGTTTTCTTTTCAGTTTTTTGCCGTCCTCGTAGCAATTTGCATGTTGTCGTTTCTGATTATCCATGGCTGGAGCCGACTCTCAGGTGGGTGTGGCCAGCACTGTGGACATATAAATAAATATTGCTTGAATCATATGCAGTGCTTTCATACGACAACCCAAGTAACAGAGACAAGGAGACAAATATGTGTTTGTCACATCACATCTGTCTAGATGGAGACGTAAACATAGTGTGGATCACAGGCAGGATGTTGCATATTTGTGTCATAGTATTTTCCCTGATCTAGGTGTGTCATGTTATATATTGTCTGTTGGTTAACTCATTATTTAAGTCTGTGGGACATAGAGTCGTTCAATTACTGTGTAATTCTGATGAATCATTACATGAACATCAGTAGATCTTCTGGTGGCAGTAGTCACAGCTTTAATCCCTCACACTTTATTTGTTGTCTGTGTTGTCTATTTGTGCACAATTTCTCACTCTTTCTCACTATTACTGTCAGGTCTAGTCCCAAAATGCACTGATGCACCAAACTAGAAAGGCATTGTTGCTGTTTTGGCAGCTGGTGGGCAAATAGGATCCTTTGGCCTTTCTGTCTGTTCTCATATCTTTGCTTTCTTGTAGGCTCGGGGAGAATCTGTGGGCATTGCGTCTCTACTTTTATCAGCAGGGTAAGTCTGCATGAAGGTATTACTCCAAAATCAAAGGCACATTCACTCCAAAGCCAACAAATGTAATTAAAGTGATCTTATCCACCTTTTGCAATGTTCACGTTTTTCAGAATGGGCGGTGCTTTGTATAGTATTGACAGCATGCCAGACCTCAGGAAGAGAAAAGCTATGCCTCTAGTTAGAGACTTGGTGAGTTAACAAACATGAAGGTTTTAGTTTAACATATTTTATCGTCAATAAGTAATATCACATTTATTTTCTCTGTTTTCACCCCCTTTCCTAATATTCTCCAGGCTATGGTGAGCAAAGTTTAACATTTTTCCAGACATACTGTATACACTGCTGTTTCTCATTCTTTTTAAATCCTAGAGAGAGTATTTAAAAAAAACTCTACCTCTTCTCTCCCTTTGACAGTCTTTGGTTCAGAACTCCAGAAAGGCAGGCATCACCTCAGCGCTCACATCCAGCACTTTGCACAATGAAGAACTGGTCCGTTTGCTTCATTCTCAAAGCTACAAATTCAAAAATCTAATTTCACTAACAAGTTTTCCTCATGTGCTTGCAGAAGAGTCATGTCTATAAAAAGACACTCCAGGCTCTGATATATCCCATTTCTTGCACCACGCCGCACAATTTTGAAGTGTGGACCGCCACCACTCCCACGTACTGCTATGAGTGTGAGGGACTGCTGTGGGGCATCGCTCGTCAGGGCATGCGCTGTACCGAGTGCGGCGTCAAATGTCACGAGAAGTGCCAAGATCTACTCAATGCAGACTGTCTCCAAAGTAAGAATCCTCTGTACCTTTTCTTAAATGACACTACTCTTGAAAAGTTTATGTTTTATGTGTATGTTGTGCATTTTTTCGACTGCTTAATGTTGGATACAGATTTTTGAATTTGTACAAATGATACGAACCCAACTAATCTTTATATTTTTTCTTTCTTTATTTGAGTAGAGTTCAGTTGAGAATTTATAAGAAGCGTTGCGTTAATATGGCATTATTCAAATACCAAAAATGAAAAAAAAATACTAACTTCAAGTCCACGATGCTCAAAAAGAATTTAGATGTTTCAGGGTTTGAAATGCATTTAGCCAGTTTCAAATAAGATAAGATAAAATGAGTGTATATTGTACTTAATTTTCATTGATTTCTTTCATTACCGTTCTGTAACATTTTACGTGTACATAGCAACTACACTTCTATACAATTATGAATGGGTGTATTTAGCAAACATGTTTTCCTTCTCATTTCTGGTTTATGTGGATTCAGTTTTTTTTTCAGTTCCATATTCAACCTCACTCATTAAGGCTGTGAAAACACGTCCACATCAGACCTGGAGTATAAACAAGACTGAATCAGAACTAGAACAGGACCAAATAAAGTCTACATCAGGACTAAACTGGTGCCAGCCCTGGACAAAACTGTGAAGGCATGCATAACAAAAAAATGATGACTTTTAGAAGATTATTTGTGATTTGAATAGTCGCTTATTCGGTCGACGTGCCTTGGTCCACACATTTTTTTTAATAGTGAGCAGATTTTTTTTTTTAAATTAGGATTATTACATTTTTTTCATTATTAGATTACCAGCATTAACAAGGAACATAACGCTAGAAGAAAGAACTCTCACTTTGATGTGTCCTTGAAAATAGGAGCGGCTGAGAAGAGCTCCAAACACGGCGCAGAAGATCGTACCCAGAACATTATAATGGTGCTTAAAGACCGCATGAAGATCAGAGAGCGAAACAAGCCGGAAATCTTCGAGCTGATTCAAGAAGTCTTTGCTGTGGCCAAATCACTTCACGTCACACAAATGAAGCAGATAAAACAGAGCGTACTTGACGGCACCTCCAAGTGGTCGGCTAAAATCAGTATCACAGGTAAGAAGGAGTTATATTAAACTGTGTGTGTCACGTTTTTGCTTTTGTGTAAGGGCACTTGAACAGAAGGTCAGTTGTCATGGAAAATAAACATTCGACAATATAAAAACACACTTCTTTTTTGTCTTTCCACAGTTTTATGTGCCCAGGGTTTACAAGCAAAGGACAAAACAGGCTCCAGTGATCCTTATGTCACCGTCCAAGTGGGAAAGACCAAAAAGAGGACCAAGACCATCTATGGCAATCTTAACCCGGTCTGGGAGGAAACATTCAATTTGTAAGTGCTACTATGTTTCTATCTTAGATTTAAATCAATGCAACATTAAAACGACCTTATTTTGTGTTGCAGTGAGTGTCACAACTCATCGGACCGCATCAAAGTGAGAGTTTGGGATGAGGATGATGACATAAAGTCTCGTGTGAAGCAGAAGTTTAAGAGAGAATCCGATGATTTCCTCGGTCAAACTATCATTGAAGTGCGCACTCTGAGTGGAGAGATGGACGTGTGGTACAATCTTGGTGATTTGGCATTTTACTTTCGTCATTCCAAAAGCTGTGTATACATTTAAGTAATTCAAACTGTTATAATATTTTTGCTCTGCGCAGATAAACGTACTGACAAATCAGCTGTGTCTGGGGCTATACGCATGCACATAAGTGTTGAGATCAAAGGAGAGGAGACCGTGGCTCCATATCATGTTCAGTATACCTGCTTGCATGAGGTAAGTGTTTGATTTCAAGAATCAATTCAGGACTCATCAGTAAGTAATTACAATATTACAACAGCTCTTTACAGACAGAAAATCTATACCCAGATACTAATCCATCCTAAACTAGTATCACAACTAGATACTCTTTTAGTTTACTGTAAAATATCACATAGGACTTTATATAGGAATATAACTTTTACGCCATCACTACATGGAAAAATACAAAAATCTTCCAGGTAGGGTAGATCTGACCAGGCCTAACACAAAGATCTGGAGATGGGTCCCGGACCACTGCTCCTGTGGATACACCCCGGTGGCAATGAGGGATGGGTCAAATGCAGAGGACAAATTTCCCTACGGAGAAAATAAAGTGTACCTTAATCTTAACCTTAGCCTTAGAACACACCACCACATTAAAGACATTTTTATGAACTTCTGTTGAAAATTACATTTCATTGTGTCCAAGTTACAACCCTTTTTCCTTAGAATCAAAATTGAGTTTGAAATGTGTGACACGCTACTTCATAAATTATTTGAAAAACTATATACAAGAAAGAATTGAAAGTCTCTGACTTACTTGTGGGTTTCCACAGGCTTGAACTCACTAAACCAATTTCTCACCAGAAGTGGCCCTTAAACAATAAAAGACCACTGTTATTGTTGCACAGAGGCGGCCATAAACCACTCAGCCAGTATTAAATGTTTATTGCAGCATAATGCATAATAGCTTGTGAACCGAGGCAGCACCTAATGCAGTCGTGAGTGAGCTTTATTGCTGTGTGAGTCTATGAGAAAGTAATCTGCACATAAACTTTAAATGATTTTAAATAGATTGTCTCTGAGTTATAATCCTTTCTGCGTCTCCCCTGAAACATCTCTCATTTTCTCTTCGACAGAACCTCTTCCACTATGTAACAGATATCCAGAATAATGGTGTGGTGAAAATCCCTGATGCTAAAGGTGATGATGCGTGGAAGGTGTATTTTGAGGAGACTCCCCAGGAGATAGTGGATGAATTCGCCATGCGTTATGGAGTGGAGTCCATATATCAGGCCATGACGTGTGTTTCTTTGCACATTCCTTATTGTTTTGTGATTGCTGCTTTCTTTGAGTATAATACGTCTATTATTTTTCTCATGGCAGTCACTTTGCCTGCTTGTCATCAAAGTACATGTGCCCAGGTGTACCCGCAGTAATGAGTACTCTGCTGGCAAATATCAATGCCTACTACGCTCACACCACACAGGCAACCAACAATGTGTCAGCCTCCGATCGATTTGCCGCCTCTAATTTTGGGGTATGTTTACACGTTAAATGTCATCATATCATTTATCCATCTGCAGTCATTAATATGCGCGACTGTTTGGGCCTTTACAGAAAGAAAGATTTGTGAAGCTCTTAGATCAACTGCACAACTCGCTGAGGATTGACTTGTCTATGTACAGAGTAAGTAAGCTTTTTAATCACTAATCTTTGCCCATTATTATTTATTCTTACTTTACTTTGGGATGCTCACTTATTCTGTTAATGTATTGTAATGTTTTATTGTAAATGAGCAGTGAACTGTTTTAATTTTGCAGACATCTTCTCTTTAACACTTACAGACACGTTTAGTGTTGGAGACACAGTCCTCCCACACAGTAATAACTGGAGAGCCTTGGTGTAGAATTGCATGGCAAGGATAGCTCCCACTTCTAGGATAAAAAGAAAAAGCACGCTCATACACACACAAACAGAGGTGCAAGGGATATCACACTGTTTTTTTCCTCTCGTTGCAGAATAATTTCCCAGCCAGCAGTCCTGAGAGGCTCCAAGATCTCAAGTCCACAGTGGACCTCCTCACCAGTATCACATTTTTCAGAATGAAGGTACAGTTCACTTCAACAGTTTCCAAATTTAGGAACCCGTCCATGCTCGTTCACGCCTACTTACTTTTGTAATTTTAGGTTCAAGAGCTTCAGTCCCCACCCAGAGCCAGTCAAGTCGTGAAAGATTGTGTAAAAGCCTGTCTCAACTCCACATATGAGTACATTTTCAACAACTGCCACGAGCTGTACAGCCGCGAGTATCAGACCGACCCGGTAAGTTAATAGTACACGCAGTCTATGTAATTACACGTAATAGAACAATCTGGTTCACAATCACAATATACAATCAGTTATTCATTTAATTTGTTTTGCCTCTCCATAACAGTACTATTTCGAGTTGCATCTCTTTAACAATACCCTTTGTAGTGTTTTGTAGTTCACTCATTACTCCTATAACAATCTTGGATCCTTTATTTGATTTTGAATCTTGAATTCTGCAGGCTGTCACAAATGTTCTCAGTGCTTTTATATAGTCTGGTGTACACTACGGTCCATTTTGTTGACTTAATTGACGGTATTGTAAAATGGCGTTTTTGTTGCATAGCTACGCTCACATATTTTCAATTGTTAGTGCTTCATAATGATTATTAATATAGCCTGGATGACAGTTTGTTCTGTCAACCGTAGCACTTCCACAGAACATATTTGTGTACTGTCCCTGTCACAGTCCGTGTTGGCTGCTCTCTTTGATTTCTGTTGTGGATTTCACCAGGGATTTCTGGAAGTGCTTCACATCCTCATTAAAGCACAAGCACAGACTCCCTCGAGGATTTCAAATAAGCGCTCTCCTTTGAATTAAACATGTCATCCTGAGGGACACTGCTATATTTTGTCTTTGCAAGATAATTTTTCACTTTTCATCCCCTGCAGTGCTTTTATTTATTTCATAGCACACATCTTATGCTAATTCACAAGGATTGTTTTGACATTTGACATTTTTAGGCTAAGAAACAAAATACACTGCAGAGGAAAATCTCTAATGAGGGAATTCTCAACTAAAAGTGAAAAAGTACCAGGACGTTTGCACCTAAAATAAAGTGCTGTTTTCCAGGCAAAACAGGGCGCAGTTCCCCCAGAGGAGCAGGGACCCAGCATCAAGAATCTAGACTTCTGGTCAAAACTGATCACGCTAATCGTCTCCATTATTGAAGAAGACAAGAACTCATATACTCCCTGTCTCAACCAGTAAGATCACCACTTTTCTTTTTACATTTTACTTAAATATCTTGACAATCTAATCTATTTTGTTTTGTTTTTCTTTCCAGATTCCCACAAGAACTTAATGTGGGTAAAATCAGTGCTGAAGTCATGTGGAACCTGTTTGCTCAGGATATGAAGTATGCAATGGAGGGTAAGGACCAAAAAAAGCATATCTCATACATTTAGCCTTAATAAAGCATGAACAAATACTCAATTTATAAAGAATTTAGGCTTAGTAGCTACTTCATTTTTCTTTCAGTGGTTACGAAGCTTGTATCAGCCTTTATGAACTATTAATTAAACTATTAACGCCAATTAAGGTGTAGTTATTATAAAGTGGTATCGTCATCGCTTCTCTTCATTAAGGCAGTTTAGTTACTTGTAGATGAGATTCTCTGTCGCTGTCCACAAAGTAGTTATAGAAACAGGGGCATCATCACGTAAGGATTTGAGCGAGCCTGACAGGGCCGTCATTACTGATAAAAGGTGTGTCTCCGTGATTTTTCTTTTAAATAGAACACGAGAAGAATCGCTTGTGCAAGAGTGCCGACTACATGAACCTACATTTCAAAGTGAAGTGGTTGTACAATGAATACTGCAAAGACCTTCCGTTTTTCAAAAGCAGAGTGCCTGAATATCCTGCGTGAGTACAAAACATTTATGAATCTGGTTTTTAATTGCCGTGACAGTCGCAGTCACTGATTCGTGTGTCACAGGTGGTTTGAACCTTTCGTCATTCAGTGGCTGGATGAAAACGAGGAGGTGTCGCGTGACTTTCTGCATGGTGCTCTGGAGAGAGACAAAAAGGATGGGGTAAAAAACATCTGCAGTAGTATCTTCTCTTCGCTGCTTTCGATACTGAGCTCAGAAAGTTATTCTGGCAAATATAATATATATCACATCATTTCTGACAGATTCCTTTTATGAGCAAAAATGATTTATCCTCTGCCTCCCACACTGTCCATGCATTTGCCCGTCTGCTCTTCAAAGGAAACATTTATGACCAGCAGCTAATACATTGATGATTGAATACAAGATGTTTAAGCAGTAGAAAGTTTGTCAGTTTATTTCAGAAACTGCTTTTGCACTGTCTGTGTACACTCTATTGTAGGTATGTCAGAATATCAAATTTCATCTGCAATTATTGGGAGAAAAAACCATCACGATTTAACGATTATTCACAATCACTGAGGCTGTGATCAGCAACAGTGAAATCTCGTGAAAACACATTCGAATTCCACAGGTTTTTACGAAACAAGAATCACAAAATAAAGTAAATAACACCAAAACAGCCAGTTAAAAAAAATACTTTACATAATTTTAGTTAATTATATTGTGACCTAAATAATCACGATTATCAATTAATCCAACAATCTCGACGTCCCGACTCTATTGATACATAAAGTTATGATAGAGAATCAGCTTTTGGTAAAAAAATGCAGATTTTGGAAGGGGGATGGCCAGATTAGTTATATAGAAATATTGGATGCAGCTTTATTAGTTAAAAGTGGAATCCAAATTAAGAATAATAGACAGGGTCCGTGATTCAATGATTTTCAAAATGTCCTGTCGGCGTAAAGAACTACCTCATTGAGATGATTTAGAATGGAGTGATACATTTTTGACAGCAGGATATGCGTTTATTCTAAGAAATCCGTCCTCACCTCATTAACCAGGCTCTCCAGAATAGCACCTGCACACCTCAAGCCAATTCGGGACTCAAACCTGCAGCCAATTACAAGGCAGACAGCAGTGCTCTCACCTGTCACCGGAGAGCCGTCTAACAAGCTGCAGGTCCTGCCATTTCTGTGCGTCTGAGGGCTCCGAGCATGTGGCAGAAGAAAGATATCAATGCTCCGTGATTAAAATAGCTCAAAAATGGTAGAGCCACCCAGACGTTACGTCCTCAGAGCATGCATTCAGTTTTCCCCTTTTATTGGATACTTTTTAACCTATGCCATAGACAAACTCAGTGTTCAGTGATGACAGTGTTGATTACAACATATAGTCCAGGAGACAGCCCCCTGCTACGTAATAGTTGTTTACTTTTCTTTTTAGTTAT
This sequence comes from Chaenogobius annularis, assembly GCA_015082035.1. NCBI lineage: Eukaryota > Metazoa > Chordata > Actinopteri > Gobiiformes > Gobiidae > Chaenogobius > Chaenogobius annularis. The sequence continues at coordinate 635,107 of BJKM01000124.1, read as the reverse complement.
GTATATCTCGGGCCATTACGAAGTCTTTTGTTTATACTCTTCTTTTTTGTGAGGGAGTAAAAAGGCTGTAGTCACATATAGTGTCAGACAGTAATGACATTTGGAACAAAGAATACAGACATGATGAGGAATACAGCAATATGATATTATACAGGTTTTGTCCTATCTGTTTCCAATTATTAGACAATCTATTAGAAAAAATATACAAAAATGTCATTATCATGGACAAATCAGTTACATTGTGACCCCAATTGAGCACAATTGAGCTTTGGGGGGTTTAAAATAGGAGTATGGTCAACTTTTTTTTCTTACCCCAAATAGCAATAGTTTTTTACAATATATAAAGCTCCAGAAACAAATTGGAGCACAGTCAAAGCTCAATTCAGACAAAGCCAAAAAAAAGTACTTGAAACGAGGACTAAATTTACAACAGGATTAAAACTAGAAAAGTATTATTATTTATTGGAACCTATCTTAAATTATTAGATGATGCAGTTTAATCGGGAGCAGAAATGTTTAAATATATTGTGCAGTGCTCACAGTTCTTACATCTCATCTGCCCACAGTTCCAGGTCACCTCAGAGCACGCTCTCTTCTCCTGTTCAGTGGTGGATGTGTTTTCTCAGCTCAATCAGAGCTTTGAGATTATTCGGAAACTAGAGTGTCCCGATCCACAAATAGTTGGACACTACATGAAGAGATTTGCCAAGGTACTAGAGGTTGAACTGGTGGAATTTAAGACGCTTTTCGAAATATTGTGGATAATCATATGAATATTCTTCCTTATCTTTTACAGACTATCAGCAATGTTCTTCTATCCTACGGCGATGTCATCTCCAGGTTGTTTCCAAACTATGTCACAATGGAGAAAGTGGTGAGTGATTCAAATCTGTAACAGTTCCACTGTGTATTATTTACTGTTTATTCTTCCTGTTTGAAAAGGAGATTTTGGCCAAAGATGTAAAATGACGTAATGTACGCTATGATTTTGGTCCACAGCCGTGCATTTTGATTAACAACATCCAACAACTGAGAGTCCAGCTGGAGAAGATGTTTGAAGCAATGGGTGGAAAAGATGTCAGTATTCTATTTAATATGTAACGTTCTTAATAATAAATACAAACAAAAATTATATATATATCTATATATATTAATGGCATCCTTTTTTTCGTCAGCTGTGTGTCGAGGCCAGTGAAATCCTCAAAGATTTGCAGGTCAAACTCAACAATGTAATGGATGACCTCAGCAGAGTCTTTGCTGTCAGGTAAACAAACACACACACACACACATCTATCACAGGACTATTCCAGGTCTAAATTAGTGCTACAATAAATTGAAAATATGATTAAATTATTATTAAGTTTTAAACCCAAAGAGAGACAAAAATGTGGATTAAAATGACTCTAAATCCACATCGGAATCCACGTAAAAAATAATAATTCACTGTATTTGATGGCGCCGTTCAGGACATCCAAGTACACTTTGCAATCAAACAAGCAGCAGTAAAACACATATTTAAAACCCATTTGATTTGAAGAGATATGTCTTGAGTTGTGATTTTAAAAAAATGTCCAAAGAGTCCAACTGGCACAGATTAATTGGTCAATTGTTCCAGAGTTTGGGGGCGGAGTGACTGAATGCTCCGGCCCCTACAGTGAGCATTTTAACTGAGGGGACTGAGAGGAGATGAGCAGATGAAGAACGGAGAGAGCGGGAGGGGGTGTTCGGATGGAGCGGGTCACACAAGTATGAGGGGGCAAGACTGCGGAATACCTCGGATGTCAGGAGGAGGACTTTGAATTGGATGCTGTGGGTTACGGGGAGCCAGTGGAGCTGGATGAGAACCGGTGTGACGTGTGATATGTTGAAGTCGCTGGGTGAGTGTTATAGGGAGGCCAGACAGGAGAGCATTACAGTAATCCAGATGAGATGTGACAAATGCACGAACGAGGACCTGGGTGGAGTGTTGGGTGAGAGATGGGCGGAGTCGGGAGATCATGTGCAAATGAAAAAAGGCTGTGCACATGGTGTTATTGATGTGAGCTGCGAATGAGAGGGTAGAGTCCAGTATGATGCCTAAACCTTTGATTTAAGAGATTGGAACCAGTGGATAGACTACTTGAACTTTGAGAAACAATGTAGATGGAAATCAAATATTTCAAAACAACAGAAATGAATGACTACTACCAGTATATTTGTTGTTTGTAAGAAGCGGAGAGTTGGTGACAGATTATGTTTGTGATGATGTGACGCTCAAGTGGACAATTACTTGTGGTTCAGGGTTACAGGGCTGGATGTCAAGGCACTTCATTATTGTAACATATAGAAACGGCAAATGTAGATGATTTAAAAACACTTTAACATCTGAATTTACTAAATGCTCCTTGAATTGTTCTGTCTAGTTTCCAGCCCCACATTGAGGAGAATGTGAAGCAGATGGGAGACATCCTGGCTCAGGTAAAGGGAACCTCTAACGTGGGTAACGCCAGCAGTGTGGCCCAGGACGCCGACAATGTCCTCCAGCCGATCATGGAGTTCCTGGACAGCAAGTGAGCCGATTTACTCACAGTGTCTATTTTAGCTTAGAAACCTTCCAACTGAACAAACATAAAAGTTTGGTTTCGTTATATTAACTCAGTTTGATTTGTTTATCCTTCGTCGTCTTTTCCTTCCCCAATCTTGTGTTCGCTCTTTCTATCTTGGCAGCCTGACATTGTTTGCCAAGATTTGTGAGAAGACTGTGCTCAAGCGTGTGCTGAAGGAGCTGTGGAAGCTGGTCATGAACACCATGGAGAAGACCATCGTTCTGCCACCGCTGACAGACCAAACGGTGAGATCCTCACCACCATTCATTAGTTCTTACATCATTACATCAGATACAAATTAAATTCACTTAACATTGGATTGGATCATTGCTAGACTGCCAAACTCTTTAAGAAAACAAATTCAAAAGCACACTCAAACTCCCAAGTACTGCATCAAGAGATCTACAGAAGATTTTGAAGGCAGACATGTTTTTGTTTCTAGATGTCATCTCAATAAACAAACAGCAGCTGACAGAGGATTAAACTGCTTTTACATCATCTTTCATGCCTCATGCTCGCATCTCCACCCCCGCACACATTATATTAAGCAACCCCTCAAGAGCTTTCACCAAGCAAAGCAATAAAAACAAAAAATACAGACAAAAGGAGTGCACCATACCATTCTAACTCGTGGCTGCTCTTCAGTATGGACAGATCTTGTTTTATATTGACAAACCTGCAGCAGCAATTTGCCTGAATCACTGTAAAAAAACAAAACAATAACAACAAAAAACACATACATGGAAAGCAGCCTTTTAATTTCCTTTCTTTTGGGTTTCCGTGTCTTTATTTGTGTTTATTATTTATTATTGAAAGAGCCTCATATCACAGTACTGCAGTGAGAAGGGAGTTTATATCTTTTGTAATCGAGCTATTGGCTATTACGCTCACTTTTATGAAGCTAGAAAAGAGGAATTTGGTGTGATGTCGCCTCTGACTTGGGCCCAAACATGTATTTCTTGATTGATGTGGGGCTCTTTACATTTTAACTGACCCTTCTCTCTGGTTGTTGTTGTTGTGATTATTATGACATCCTGCTCCCACCGCTCTCCCTCCACAGATGATTGTAAGTACATCACTCCTGCGTGTCTGTCTGTCTGTCCGTCTACGGTGGTTTGGGTTTCTCTGCTGTATATGGCTGCAATTCTCCCTCTATTTATTTATGAGTAGTACCCCACTCCACACCTCTTCACCCCCAATGTTCTATTTCCTAATTATCTTTCTACCTTCTTGTCTCAGTCCAGTCCTGTCTCTCTTGTGTAGAGACAGAAGCATGGTGCATTCTTGACTGGTTCTAATAGATCCCGCCCCTTAATATACTCCACCAATTAATGCCTACCTCTGCTGTCTCATCTTTCCCATCACTTCTTCAGACAGGAAGTGGTCATTCTCCTTATTGCGTTGCAGTGTGTCATTTTACCTGGACTTTGGTGGGATGAATCTCTTAGTGCTTTGATATAGACCTTTGCTCCCTTCTGCCCTCTCCCCTCTTCTCTCTCTGTTTGAACTGTGTCCTGCCTCTTACGCCTTCCTGTGGGTTTGTTGCTTGCATCTGATCTATTTCAACAGCGCAGTCTCCTCAGTATACTGTACGACCCTGTGCTGTATGTCTCTCTGCAGACTGTCGGCCTGTTGTGGTTTGACTTGGATGTTTCGTTGTGAACTATAATGACATGTTGAATACAAAATACATTTAATTGACTTTTTATAATTTTTTATAACTTATTTTTAGTTTTTGGCATTTACCTTAATTCTAACTAACTAATTTGCTACTATAAAAGCTCGACTGACTTGACTGATGTCAGCCATTGACATGACTAAGCAGCTAGCTAATGCCAAATATAATGCAACACAAATGGTGTCTGATGTATAAGGGAAACAGTTTGCTCTCGCACAGATGCCAACTCAAATGTTATCGTCTCCTCCTTGCTGTGTCTGGTATATTGTGCCGGTTATCGCAAACCAAATATCGACCTCTGACTTGTTTCTGCTGTACATTCTCTACATGTACTGCATGTTGAAGGGAAGCCAGACTTGGACTGTCCTCTGTTTACAATAATAACCTCGTGCTCTCTTTCCAGGGGAGACTGAAGAGCGCTTCTCACAGTGATGTAAGGACTAAACCTTCAGATCAATATGTCTCGTCTCTTCTTTATGTCCTTGTCTTTGTCTCTCTCCCTCAGCTCTCCTGTCAAACAAAGCAGTGGAACATTTATTTCTTCACTTTTGCTTTTATATGCATAATCCTCCGTTATACGAGCGGCCAACTACAATTTTTGCAGTCACACACATAATTTCTACAATACACTTTTACTGTATTATATTCACAACTTCTGTATAGACTCCAAAATGATGTAGCAAGCACCATATAGTTACATGTTGGGTGTTTAGGTTGAGCCTTGTGGGCATGCATCAGTGTCTGCACAGTTCTGTCTACCTCTCCAACCGCCACAATGAGCTGAGGCGCTTTCCCTTTTCTTCATACCGAGATGTCTCTATGTGTGTGGATGTGTTCAGCAGTGTAATGTGGTGGAACGACAGACACATTTGATAACAGGGCTTGAAGAAGAAAATACCTTGACAACTATAAAGCCATTTAGAGTGGTTATATAAACGTGTGTGTCAGAGATGTCGCTGTCCTCTGTGTGAAGCTGAACTTTGTTCCAGTCATTTTCATGCTAATAACTGCTTATTTCTCTTGTTTGTCTCTCCCCGTCTCTCCCTTTATCTCTGGCTATTTCACATTTCAGGGAACACAGCTCATCTTTAACGCTGCCAAAGAGCTCGGGCAACTGTCCAAGTTAAAGGTTGGTTTTGCCATTGCAAGGTTATATAGTTAAAGTCACTGCTGAAAATATAAAACTGTCTGGCTGATTTTGAATTGCATTTTTTGGCTTTTAGGAGCACATGGTTCGGGAAGAGGCCAAGGCTCTCACACCGAAGCAGTGTGCAGTTATTGAGCTGGCTCTGGACACCATTAAGGTTAGGAATAACTAACTAATATCTAATATTTTACTATATCTCATGTGAGTAACTGAAAGAATAAATATGTGTAAAGTTATTCACATTTTCTTTTTTATTTGTGTTCATAGCAATACTTCCATGCTGGTGGTGTGGGTTTGAAGAAGACATTCCTGGAGAAGAGTCCTGATCTCCTGTCCCTTCACTATGCTCTGTCCCTCTACACTCAGGCTACAGACAAACTCGTAAAGACCTTTGTCCAATCACAAAACGCTCAAGGTAATGCAGTCAAAATCATTCCCACTCAAAGAAATATTTACAGTTATCTTCTCAGTTCTAGTTTGTTTCACATGTCACAGTTAAATACGAAATGACATTTTGTAACTGTAAGTCACTAAAGTCTAAAACACTTGACCTTACACATTGAACAGTAGAAATTGTGTTTTAGGTTAAAAACATAAACATATGTACACCACTTTATGACTCAAAATATCAACGTGAGTGTGAGTTTTATGTGTAATTTTCATGTATGTCCGTGTGTCTCCTCTCTGTGTCTGCTCTGCCGCTCTGCCCCGTCTGTGGGCCAGTGTTCGGCGGGAAGGGGGTGAGGTTCACCAGTAGTGAGGATATTTACCCAGACAAGGGTATGTTACACAAGGAAAAAATGCCTAAGACATTGAAGAGAATCCTTCAGACCAAAGCCCAAGTCCCTCCACCCTCCACCCCACCATGAACATCCTGGTGCTCCTGCCTGACTCATGTCAACAGATTATTGAACATTCTCCCCCTTTTTCACTGTTTATTGAAATGCATATTACAATGAAGACACTAGCTTTATGCATTGGTGCATGAAACGTACACACTGATGTCTGTGTGAATGGTACTGCACTCTATACATACACTTAAAGCGTATGTATGGGCAGACCAAAGCATGAAGTGTGGACATCAGAACAAAGAGGAGAAATGCATTAAAGTGTAAAGGGATCCTAATCCAGCATGATGTCACTCAAAGCCCCAGAGCCCAGCAAGCATGAATGTGAGAGTGGGCCGAGAGCGACTGAGCACAGACAACGTGTCTGAGACTGCAGACACCAGGCGTTTAACTGTTTTAAATCAAGATTATGAAATATTTGTATTGTCTGGGGAAAAAGACTCATATTATGATATACTGTTTTTGCAGTTAGTCTGGGGAATCCCTTGTATTTGCTGCTTTGCTGTTCAAACACTCTGAGCTCTGATGTGCAGCAGACTGCACAACTGACCTAAAGCAGCCAATCAGAAACATGCTGTCAGGTCATGTGATCCGATTTGTCACTTGATGTTAATGTCAAGGAACATGACCAAGCATCACACATTTATATGCTTCATTCATGAAGGAAAATAGGCTGCAACCTTTTAGGCACTGCTATGCTAAATTTAGTTCCGTTCTTCATACAGACAAAAACAAAGGGCTTATAGCTTCACCTCCGTGACTATAAATGCAGTAGATACATGACAGGGTGTAGTGAAATTCCCCCCAAAAATTGCCGGCAAGTATTTGAAAATAGAATTGTGTACCTTGCTTTTGGGTTCACATTGCTACTTCTTCATCAGAAAGTTTGTTTTTCATCTCTGGTGGATGTCCTCATAGACAAGATGAGGCCAGATGGACGCTGCTGCTCTCTTTGGTCGTGTTGGCACAGAGACCATGGATCTCGAACTGCTGCCCGGAGAGCTGCATGCCAGGAACAGACACCTTGTTTAGTGGGTGGCTAGTACAGAAGACTCTCATATCGACAGGCTGCTGGTCCTTGCCACAACGATACAGTTGACAGAGTGACAACACTAATTAAAACACTTGCAATACATGTCCATCTGCTTCAATATCCCAGCAAAAAATCTCAACCTCTCATTCAGCAAACTCTTGGTGATATCATAGAACGTTATTTGTCATGGAGAAAATCTTTCAGTGTCGCTTTTATGACTTGATAAAACATTTTATCAACATCATTCCCACTTTCTAGATCCCTAATGGCATGACTTGGTTGGTTGTTAGGATATTCATTCAAACTTGAATTTACCCTTACATCCTGGCAGACATCAACCATCTATGAGTGGGAACAGTTACTGTCTGACATATATAAATTATTTGATCGTTTTCAGCTTTAGGAGAAACACTGCACCTACTCATAGCTGCTTTGTCTGCCATTTTACATATTTCACTACCTTTTATTGGGTCCTCCTGATAAACAGTGATTACTTAAAGGGTCTGCTGATGCGTTCTATCAAAATAAGTGGGATTCATATTAACAATCTCCAAATGGCATGCATAGGATCCAAGGAGTTCTATGGTCTAAGGACAACACGTGATTATTGAAATCTTTTTCTATTTCCACCAGGATCAGGTGTCGACGACACGGTTGGAGAGGTGTCCATACATGTGGAGATTTTCACACATCCCAACACTGGAGAACACAAGGTTACAGTCAAAGGTAAATAAAAATGATAATGATAATGATAATGATAATAATAATAATAATAATAATAATAATAATAATTAAATAAAGGACTTATTGTTTTGGTGTAGTTTCAAATTGTCAGGTTTAAAGGGAAAATATCTTAGGCGCCGAATTATTACCAGATTATTTAAGATTTGAATGTTATGTGTCTGCAGAGATGTGTGGCTTCTGTGCTTGTTTTTCGCTGCTCATTTTCACACATCACTCTTCCTCTGTGTTCTCGCTCACCCACACGGTCCCTCTGTCTTCCTTCTCATTTCCTCTCTGTGACAGTTGTCGCTGCCAATGACCTGAGGTGGCAGACACAGGGAATATTCAGGCCATTTGTGGAGGTCTATATTATCGGGCCTCACCTGAGCGACAAAAAGAGGAAGTATGCCACCAAGTCAAAGAACAACAGCTGGGCTCCTAAATACAATGAAACTTTCACATTGTAAGTGTTGACATAAGTAATTCACATTTGTCATGTTGATCCCAAAGTAATATCTGTCTCTTCTGCAGCACTCTGAGTAATGAAGTGGGCCCTGAGTGCTACGAGCTGCAGGTTTGTGTGAAGGACTATTGTTTTGCCCGTGAGGATCGCACAGTGGGCATGGCCGTCCTGCAGCTTAAAGATATGGCCTCTAAAGGCAGCGTGGCCTGCTGGCTGCCACTGGGCAAACGCATCAACATGGATGAGACAGGCCTCACTGTGTTGCGCATCCTCTCCCAGCGAAACAACGACGATGTGGCCAAAGAGTTCGTTAAGCTCAAATCAGACCAACGCTCAGCAGAGGAAGGCCGCAGCTAAAGAAAGAAACGGGATATTACACCGCTACATACTGCCCTCTAGAGCTCATCCGAGCTGTTGCTAAACACTGCCCTTGTACAAGCACAGATCAAACACATTCATCAAAGTAAACACAGCATTATGTTAAAGTGCATTTGATATTTCATGGTGTCATTATAAACTACGTTTTCATATGACGATCAGGGTGAGAAATAGTAGCCTTTCTATGTCTCATATGACCCGATCCCCCCACATTTAGAATTTCTTGTCACATTTCTGTCTTGCAGCTGCTCAGAAGGGACTACAAGTGCCAAAATATAATTAATGATGCCAAGATCCACCCGAAGCACAAAAGGTCAAACTGTCTGAATGACCAACAAAGGCTGCAAGGCTTCAAACATTCCAAAAGTCTCTCACCATTTTATTTATAATTTTGACGTGTGAAATTATTAACACTCTTTCTTCCAGATTATATTTATATTAATTAAATAATGTATATTATAATAATATCTATTATAGAGAAATGATATTTAAGACCGATTTAAAAATGCTATAAAAGATTTATGGTCTTTGGTACATGAGGAATTTCATGTCGTTTGTCTATACTTGTAACAGAGCACACTGCCTAATACCCCAATGCCTTCTGTCTCGTAGGCCCGTGTGTGTAGTACGTCTCTTCCATAGTGCCTGTATAGAGCGTGGATTATCAGACTCTGTCTTGTGTGTGACATGTCGACCTCATGTGGTCACCTGTGCTGCCTGTTACCTACAAATGTATTCACTGAAAGCCATTTAAGGGAAGGACACATCCAGGGTGTGTTTGCCCACGATGGTCATTGCAGCGTACATGTGAACAGACATTCCACAAACTGCCCTTGACTGCCTAACTATTGAACCCTTAGAGGGGGTGAAAGCATTTCTTGTGAAATGATCCGTGGGCACAATTTTAGTCCCAGATTACTTATAAAGGGCTGCATCTCCAGACCGCTTCTGGTTTGGACAACTTACATTTGAAATCTTCTTTTTAAAGTAGTTAAGCACAGGGTCTTTGTTGCACCGACAATAACACTTTCAACAAAACAAACTACTTTTGATGGAAATACAGGAATTGCATGTCATGTGTCCTGCTTGTCTTGAGACCACCAATTTCCTTTTAAATAATTTTTTTGTGGATGCCATGCTTTTTTAAAAGTTTGACTGAATTATTTATCCTTAAAGGTTAGTTCTTGACGTGCGGAAGTAAAATTTTGAGTTCAAAATTGGAAAAGTGAGTTTTATGTTGAAGGATTTAGAACTGAATTATTTCTAACCCCTTTTGAACAAGATGTAACTGATTTCTATGCATCTAATTTTGAAATATTGTAGATTTTGAAACAGTCTTAAAATGTTTACATTGTGGATTTAATATATCAGCAAAGTGTTTTGTCTGATATCTCTTGTTACAGGCCAAATATTGGAGTTGTCATACTGAATAGAGAAAGAAAGTTATTGATGTTGTAAATACCAAAACAAAACAAAAAACAAAAAAAAATGTAAACCTTGTCATGTGAAGTTTGCTGCTCTTTTGTAGACTTAAATTATGCTTCAGGTGACTTGCAAATCATATGGATACCCACTCGGATATGTAGCTTATGTGAATGGTATGTCAAAGCGTATGTTTGAAGAGAGTTGTATAGTTGTACATATTCCTCACACAAGGAAATGGAAATGTGTACAGCATCTTTTCTTCAGAGGAGTTTTACAACACATCATTTAGAGCCAGAAATGCCACGAAAAAACATTATTTATTGCTGTTGACAATGAAATGTATAAGAGAAAGGAAGAGAATTGGGCTAATCTGCTGGCATGAGGGTCGAGGTTGCACGATCATAAACATAGAAGCACAAAGATCAGCACAGATTCAAGCCGACAGACAGACAAGCATGTTCTGTCCTTTCTCTCTGCACTGTACCTGTACTTCCACAAATGGTGCATGATAGGAACAATAAGACAAAAAGTTAAACATGTATAGTGCCAGCACGCATAATTATTTGATGTGAAATGCCAATTGTCGTCAAATTTCTTTTGGGGAAAAAAACAAAACAAACATGTCATTATTGTTTTATATTTCTGTTTGTGAATATATAAATATGTATTACGGACGACGTGTAGTGGTACAAAGTACTCGCATGAGAATTTTTTTTATACTTGAGATGTTTCTAATTTTGTTTTGTTTTTTATTCTGGATGTTCTTATTGGGATGGACTTTGATTGCAGTTGCAATGTGATTCTGCTTCCAATAAAATATGAAGTCTTAATGTATGTCTCTGTTTAATCCTTTCTAATGTAAGTAAGTAATATGGTCCACGCAGATACAAATTCATAAATGTTTAAGCTTTGCGTAGGAAGGATATCTTCAGGTTGTCTGGGATCTTCAGCTGATCCGCATGGAGGTTTGGTGGAGTCAAAGATGGAAATGTGACGGGGAAGACTTGCCTCACGTCCATTAGGAGCTGTGGAGCCTGGCTGTCAGAGCGGTTTTTGAGAAGGCCCTAGGAAGAAGCAGAAATGTTTACATTCGCAGATTGCAGATCTGACAAAACTTATCAAAAACATTTTTTTTAATTTACATTGTCGCCTCTACTCCTACACCGCAACTAAGTATTTTTGATGTGCGTTATTCTTTCTTCGAGATCAGATATTTTAGCAAAATAACAACCAGTACCTGAACAATGCGTATAAAGTTCAAAGTGACTCTTTCATCAAGATCACTGTGTGGCGTGTAGAGGGTCAGAATCTTCACAATCTGAGAATTAAAAACAGGCAATAAGTAGTAGTAGTAGTAGTAGTAGTAGTAGTAGTAGTAGTAGTAGTAGTAGTAGTAGTAGTAGTAGTAGTAGTAGTAGTAGTAGTAGTAGTAGTAGTAGTAGTAGTAGTAGTAAAGCGCACCACCTGCTGGCTAGAAAGAGCTGTACATGTCTGAACCAGGGACTGTGCATCGCCTTCAGATTTCTTTCCCATCTGCAGCAGCTGCACAGCCTGGATCAAAGGTTCCAGTGTCGTCACAGTGCCCCCTGCTGACAGTCCTCGGCTCCGCAGCCATTCCTCCAGCAAACTCACGTTGTAACTTGAGTGATAAAGCACACAATATAACATTTATGACAATTGAACAAATGTATCTTTCAGAGTCAGAAAAGGTTTATTTCCGTTGTCAGTGAACAAAATTCACAGACTAGGAACTTGCTTTGTTGATTCGGACATACACCTTAACATAACCATTCAGTTACATTTGGTTTATAGTTTACAGTTCATTAGATCATTAAAATACAAAAAAAAAAATTACAAATGTTATGTTGCGCATGTAGTTTATTTGCATTATTCGAATCTCTTTGCCTGTTCATCTAGATATTTTTATCTATGAGATGATTTTTACCGTATCTGCATGCCGCGGTCCCAGCTGCACATGTCTTTGCGAAGCAGCAGGCTGTTGAAGGCCGAGGCACACATGAGGTATGTGAGCTGGTGGAAGGCCTGTTCTAACAGCTCGGGGGCCAAAGCCTGGCGGGACATGGCTACGTGTAGCGCCCCTAACTCTCTCAACAAAGAGCCCATGCTGGGGGCTTCGCCCCCCACCATCCGAGGGTCTGAGCTTGCACGCTTCCTGGATAATGGCAGCTTTCCAGCCGAACCTGGCAGGCTAGAGATGCCTTCACTCTCCAACAGTGCCGGCACTAATACGCAGAGATATAACTAAATAAAACAATAAAGAATCAACAGCAATTTGACGAGTGTGTTTGTACCAACGACATTCTGCAGCCGAGCCTCAATGATGGACAGAAGTTGCTGATAGGCCTGAATGCAAAGGTCACTCAAGGCACGAATCTGGTCACTCAGGTCTGCCACAAAGGAGACTATTTCATCTGAATCAGACGTCTGAAAGTATAAGCAGTCTTTATACATACTATAATACCACCTAATTTAGTCATATCTAAATATAACCTGCTTTGAAGAGTGCTGGGCCAAAAGGTCATGCAGCAAGCAGCCGTTTTTGAGCCAAAGGGCTGTTATGTCAAGGTCATTGCTGTGCTTCTAAGGATCAACAAATAAAAAACTATATTTAATAATAACTTCTTGTAACAATACAATTCCTTCATACAAAAAATTGGGCAATACATTTCCCCAACATTTTACAAAGTACAATTACCTTTAAAGCAACCTTAATAGCAGAGACAAAGGCAGAGCAGAAGGATCGAGTACGTGTCTGGTCTCCACTTTGGTCGATCTGACGCAGGCACAAGAAGAGCACACTGGCAGAAAGACCTGGAGGTAAAGTCAGGGCCATGTCCCCACGTAAGTCTGGAATACACATCAAGGAAGTTACAGTGTAAAGCACGTCACACATTCTGATGGCAAAACAAAGCCAAAATTAGCACTGACCAGTGATAAGACTTCGTAAGAGTTTGCCTTCATCTTTTTTCCTACATTCAAGTAAACCTGTGACTGTGGCAGACTTTAGTGGTTCAAATGAGCAATCATGAGATGTCAAAGGTGCAGACAGAACTGGAAAAGATAACTTCATTCAATGTTTATATTATATATGTATTTGTATATATTTACATATATATATTTATATATATTTACACACACACATATATATATATATAAATATGTTATTTGACAGACCTTGAGTCAGGAGTCTCCTGAGTGTGCTGGTGTTTTTAAGGTCCCTCAGCTCTCGTCTTAGTCTCACACACTCTTGCTCTCGAGCATCAAGCAAGTCTTGAAAATCCTAACACATACACAAATATGTTCATGAATGTTTAACATTTTAATTTTAATAAAAGTCTAACATGGTTTGCAGTATATTATATGTCACAGTGTGTACCTGTGGTATTGTACCAGGAGAGGATGATACTTTTCGGAGCTGAGATCTCAAAGCCTCCATTTCATTCTGCCACTGATTGTGCTGACTACGTAACTGATTCTCCAGAAATCTAGAAAACAAACATTACATATTTATAGAAGTGGAAAAGTTTGTATTTTGTAGTACTGTAATAATGCATGACATCCTGACTTGTTTGCCACTCGAACAGCATCATACGCATGAGCCAAGTCATCTCCTTTCATCTTCACTGTGGGGTCTTTGGCCACATCCAGACTCTCCATCAGCAAATCCTATCACATGTGGTATACACTGTATTTCTATTGCCAATATAAAATATCACTAAAGCTGGACAATATTTCAAGTCACTTTACTGTTTTTTATTTTTTTTTTTTTAATCGTACCATTGTATGTTCTGTGCTCCGTAGTGCTCTCCTCTCCAAGGTGGGTGATGTGACGCTCACCCTGCGCTCTGGCTCAGGAGAGGGGAGCCCTGATGGGAAGGGTGACACTGAGAGTGGGGTGGTTGAAAAAGGGGACAGAGGAGTCCGAGAGGGAGAGAGAGGCTCAAAACTCAGGCTGTGAGTGGAGTCTGTCCTCTTGTGACCCGTGGTGCGCTGAAGGGACAAGCACATGTTCATATTATCATGAATCTAGACTATAATTTTTTTAAATAAATATTGTTCCAGACCTCTGTAAGCAGACTCATCTCTCTGAGATTGTCATATCTCTGCTCTAGTCTGGAAAAGTCCCTTAAAAGACCCTGGTACTTCCTCCTCTCTTCATCCAAATCTCTTTTAATAGCAGTTGTGGCTTTCAACACAGCCTCATGCATGCTTTCTGCAGACATGTAGTCGGTTAAGACGAGCAAAATGGAAATATCTGATAATACATACTGAGTGCCTGCCTTCTCCAGCTTGTTGTTGAGTGAAAAGATGAGCTGACAGGTTCTCTTTTTCTTTCATAACATGTTCTCTTTCATTCTTCAGCAATTGTAATTCCTAGTAGAATATATCAAACAATACAACCGTTTTAACAATATAAATGTAACACTATGGTATTTTGGAGACTAGGTGAATGCACCTGTGTCAGTTTTTCAATTTGCTGTGCAGCTTTCTCTTCGGCTCGTCTTTGCTCCTCTGCCTCCTTGATGATCGCAGTACTGGGTTGAGGTTCTGGTTTTTGATTTTGTAGTTTCTGTAAAGTTGCCCGAAGTGTTTCTAACTCAGATTTTCTGGCATCTCGCTCTGCATTTAGTGTTTCTCTCAATGATGTGCGCTCCTTGACCTGCAAATGCACTAAAAATCATAAACCCTTTCAATACACTATTATGTATGAAAACTCCATATCCTATCTCCACCTCTTGGTCCAGTCGTAGCTGTAGCTGCATCACTTTCACTTCCATGCCTTTGTTGAGCTCTCTGTATCTCTCCACTGATCTTGCCTCCTTTTTCAGGGTAAGCAGCTCTCTCCTGGCAGCACGTCGACGCACACAGCACTGCATAAAGACCACAGTAGCCCGCACACGTCTGTAATCACGCCTCGCTAACCAGCCACGGACTCTGGACTGCACCAGAACAGCCGCTCGTTCCGACAACAACTAGAAAACACAATGTTGAGTATAAGTGCACGGTAAACTTTTATCAAGACAACTGTATTGCCTGGGTACCTAACCTGTCTATATTGTCGCCGTGCCAGTGTGCCTCTGGTGAAGGCTTGTATGGTGACGGTGGCTTGTCGAATCATTTGGAACAACCGTCTGACCACAATCATGCGGTATGTCTTTTGAATGATGAGCGCAGCGTTTGTGTAACGCATTGTCATGGTGAGCCTGGGGATTTGTAAAAACTTCAAGTATGCATAGATTTCTTATATGCAAAAGCAATAGATTTTTTTGAACATTCACTTTATAATAAAAGAATAATTAATGTGTTTATATGACCTATTGCAATTTGATCATTCGACAACCACTCCAATTAATACATACACTATACAAGGTGCGCAAATGTTATGCAGTTTAAAGTGCGGTTTGAAAGTGCGGTTTTGTAAATTGGAAGAACGAAATTGGCATCTTAAAAGTACCCATACCGTCTTGCCAGTGCCCCTCTGATGCATCTTTGAATGGTCATGATAGCCCATAGGGTCCTATGGAAGTGGATCTGAGCCTGCCACCTCCGAACCCAGCTCTGAATGATCACAGTGGCGACCCTCAGCCTCTCCGCCCGCAGACGCTCCAGCAGTGCCACCTGTCCCGCCCGGAAAAACACCTTGGTTTTCCCAAAGCGGTACTGATCCAGGTCAGGGATGAGCTCAGGTAAGGCCAGTCGACACAAGACCTGGGCCTGCTCCTGGTCATGAGCGCCGCGCAGAAGAACTCTGTAGCGTGTGAAGAACTCCTCATATGTCCATCTGGAAAGGAAGAAGAATGTGTATAAAAAGATTTAGACAGTTCCAAGAGTGCAAAGGGCTCTTTTGCTGCTTCTCCAATGTACTTAAATGTAAATGTCTCGATTGGTTTCAAGTGATTGAATACAGTTTGTTTATGTATACCTGGATGGATAACCTGCAGCACTGATGCGAATGGTCTCTAGTACGCCACAAGCTCTCAGCTGTTGGACTGTTCTTTTTGGATCAAACCTGACACAAACAAGACATGTGGTATTTCAACATTTCAACAACATAAAGTACATGTTGTTGAAGTAAAGTACACAGCTATTGTAAGCAATAATAGGCTCACGTAAAGGGTTCTTTCAGGTCATTGGGTTTTATACATCGGACATAATGGGGTGTGGTGCTGTTCAAAGTATCCATCAACAGCTGCAAAGACTGACGGAACTAAACCAGACACAAATTGATTACAATTTAAGCGATAGAATTATCGAGAAGGGCTTTTCTACCTGAAATCCCACTGTGAGTTTGTGAGCTCTTCTTCCAGAGTGAATGCTTTCTTGGGTCACTGAGGAAGAAGTGCTTTGCTGCTGGAACAACTCAGCCACCAGCTCTGACTGACACAAAAGAGAACAATATACAGATACAAATGCCATCCAAAGTGAATCTGGTATAACAATGGCAAAATGCCTATAAAATGTTTTTCCATTTTCAAAGGGCACTCAAAGTGCTTTATATCAAGGACCCACTCACTACCATTCACACACATCACACAAAAGTTTGAAAGATGCCTCATAGCCTTTTGGCCCTGGACAAACTCACTCAAATCTTAATGATTATCATTAGTACAAGGTTTGTTTCACTTACCTGACTTGCTTTCAAAATGTTAACCAGTTCTTCAAAGACTGTATCTCGGTTTTTGTCTAGAAAGCCTTGACACTCGTATTGAACCTTAACAAACCGAGATGTCACAGGTCAGAGGAGATTCAGCGACAGACTGTGTGATGCTGTTTCTTCTCTTACCTTGTCAGCAAAGTGCAGAACAATGAAAGCACTGCTGGAAATACGCGGTTTCTGGAAGTGAGGATGAGGTTTGCTGCTAAAGTGCTGGTCATACAGTTTCCTCACCCAACTCTCATCTGACCCTTTTGGCATCTGATATTTAACACATTGAATGAATGTGACCAAACAGTCAAAATCACTTCATTTCAGGATATCAATTTCGATTTGAGACATTTTCACGAATTTAGATTTATGTAAATTTGGTCTACACCATTAAATCTGTTTCAGTTTTTATGAACTATTTAAAACAAAATAGTCCGCAGTGACTAAGACTTATTTAACTGATAATTGAACTGACTTTTTCACTTTTAGAAATGAGAAAATATTGAAACTAATCAAAACACCAGTAGATGTAGAGCAAGAATCTAAAATACATCTAAACAACAAATGAATAATGTAGAGACCCTGCACTCCTCGTCCAGCAGGTCTAACAGGCCCAGCTGCCCCTCGATTAGATGGATACACAACTGATTGTCACTGAACTCGATGCGGTGCCAGTCCAACTCCTCACGGATGTACTCCTCCTGCTCCAAATGAAATACATGCTGCAGAGCAATACACATAAAGTTAAAGAGGTTAAAGATTCAGGTTTCTAGGGTATAGAATAATGACATCATTTTATATTTATTAGATTGCACATCGCATACAATATATGTATGTATGTATGTGTGTGTGAATGAGTGTGTGTATGATTATGACTTGGCAACATCTTTGTTTTGTTAAAACGGTCAGAAAATTGTGTCTGTTGCGTGTCAAATGTTTTGGATGTAAATAACTTGATCGATGACATTGACAGCGCTCTACTTTCTGTCATTTTTTACTTTCCTTTTTTTCTGCACAAACTGGCACTTGACTGATGCAAAACGATTATAAATATTTACCACAGGTTCTGTCCCACACAAACTAAGTCATAATTTAAAAAAACACGAGGACCTGTCATATGCACTTCAAATGTTTTGCTCAAGGACAAAACAACATTATGCACTGGTCCAAGCTTGGATCAAACTGCCAACCTTTAGGTTAGGGGGCACCTGCTCTTGCCATTGAGCCTCTGCCACTGCCAAAGATACTACTTCCACTGCAATTATAGGATTGTGTGTGCTGGGTAAATGCATTGAGACTTAATATTTTGTGACGCTATCAAATACCAAAATTAGCAATTAATTTATTGGACGGCGTTTGCTCCGTACTGACCATTATACTGAGTTTCATTCAAACAATTACTTCTCATGTCTCAATAGAGGATTTTACCCTGTTGAACTGCTGCTGTAGTTTTTCATTTGCATAATTGATGCAGAACTGTTCAAAACTGTTCTTTGCAAATGTCTCAAATCTGCCAAAGAGCAAAAACAGAAGAATGAATGACTATAATAATGAAAATATCTTCTGTACATGGCTGCAGCTGACCCATATATGTCCAGCACTCCTATAAAGCTCTTGGGATTCCCTCTCTGACTCCTCAGAGCTGAGTTGAGTCGGTGGACAGTCCATGTGAATAGCTGTCCATAGATGTGTTTGGACAGTGCATCCCGGGCCTCCACAGCCTGCTGCCCCGGCACAGGCTTCACCAGCGTCTCTCCTCCTACAGTCAGCCTGCGGTTACACAGCCAGTGAGCCACCTGAGGGCCCTCCACTCCCAGGAGCTTAGAGAAGATGGCCAGAGAGCTGTCACCTGCCTGAAAAGAGGATAATGAACGCATTTAGAAATGGTCAAACCAAATGCTACACAGTATTTAAAAGGTGGATAATAGTAGTTACATTTATTCAGTAACATTTAATTGAGTCGCTTTCATTTTACTTTCATTTTAAGTTTTAAACAACAGCACTCTTACTTGAGTAAAAGATTTGGTTGCTCTTCCCACTGTTCGCAATTCTATAGTGACAAAAGTGACATTAAATGCTTTTAACCCTTACCATCAGATAGGATTTGTTTTTGTGTCTTTTCTTTAGAAACACCAGAATTTGTGCATCATTTAAATGTTTTGCCTGCCCCGATAATATTAACTCAAATCATGAATCATATTTTAAATACCTTTTACGTCCAAACTGTTATTCAGTACTCAAGTATTAGTTTATCCAAATGCCGTTTTACTCTTACGTGTGTAATAATTTGGGCAACTACTTTTGACTTCTACTTGAGCAGTATTATTTCGAAGTAACGTTACTCTTACTTAAGATATTTTGGCTACGTTAACCTCTGCTTAAACGGTTGGAGCTAAAACAATATCACTTTAAAAACATTAAGGTTACAGTATAGGAAGTCTGGACTGAACTTGTTTAAATTACAACTTTTTTTTAAATGTTTGGTTTAATAAAGATGTGTTAGAAATAAATCCTGCAGAAAATGTCTTACATCAATATAACTTCTGTCTGAATTTCTCCCACTCGCTCTGACGTTCACGTTTCCCAAATGAAGAATCGCTGCCAGGATTCTAAACAGCTCCATCTGCTGGTCAGCCTGCACTCCTGCAATTCGACAAACCAAACTGATAAGTCATTATGGCTACAGTAGTTGACAATAAAAACAAAAAACATAAACAATAAACTTTTTTGTGTACATTTTCCTTTACCTAAAGTGGTAAGAGAATCAGAAGTGCGTTTTAATTCTGCCAAATCATTAGTGCCAGGAATTTGCATGTTTCCTCCCTGACTGGTGTAGCGGAAATCTTCAGGTGCAACTACATGACAAAGAGACAATGAGTGCCAATGCAAATAAAATTAAAGTGAGAAATTGAAGTTTTAAAAATGTGCCAGGTTTACGCAGTTTGAGTTCTCTCAGCTCAGGGTAATTTCTGGCAGAACAAAGCTGGTAAAAGATGTGGTAGTTTCTCTCTGAGGATGCCTGCCATACACACAAGAGAAGCACATTCACTTTTAGTTGTTGATAATATTAACAAACAAAATCAGCTGTGTAGGACTTACCTGGAAGACTACCCTTGACTTTTCTAACAGATATGTTCTCATGTTGGCTCCAATGATGTCCCCTTTTCTGCCAAAACCAATCTCAATGTACTTCCCAAACCTGCTGCTGTTGTCATTTCTGATGGTTTTAGCATTGCCAATAGCCTACAAACAAGTAGACCTACATTGAGCTGCTGCTACACTGACAGTTGATAATGGTAATATGGTCAAATGTTGCACACTATCCCTCACCTCCATGATGGGGTTTGAGGCCAGGACCCTCTCCTCCACACTGGTCTGCTGCGCTGCTCCTCCCACCACAGCAAAGTAGCGCATTGTAAATTTAGCAGAGACAGTTTTGCCCGAGCCGGACTCTCCACTGATGATAATGGATTGATTTTTCTCTTCTCTTGAAAGAGTGGGGGGAAACATGATTGGAAATGTGCTGACCTGGTTTATGGTTAATATCTTTTACTACTGGTCCAATTTACATGAACCAACAACTGACATGAAGTTCAACATCTTTTCTATTAGCACAAATAAACACACGTTAAATTGGTTTGCCACCAGTAGATTCAGAAAGTGGTGCAATAATTCAACCCCAAAAGTGCGATTTTTGTCAGCTGAAAGGACTTTAAGACATAAGATTAATATAGCAGGTTTGTGGAGCCAAAACCAACAAGTAATGATACGGTTGTGAGGACAATAGGTTTGAATATTTCTTTTCCCTCAGAGTTTTACAGGCCCATCCGAAATTATGACATAATCAAATTCTATAACACTCTTTCCACATCCCAACAGGAGGCACAAATGTTTACTTTGTCAGTAAAGTCTTTTACCTCGTCATTGTGCGGTATGCCTCTTCTGCCACAGAGAAGATATGAGGCTCCATGTCTGCCATGTCCTGGCCACTGTATGCATCAATCACCTCCTCCCCATACAGAGGGAGCTGGTCATAGGGATTGATGGCAACAAGAACAATACCTGCAGAAACATTCAAATGTGAGACGCTGAGAAAGCTTTGATTCTGTTAGCAGGCCTTGTTTATTTTAAGTGCTGAGCAAATTTCAAATAGATGATTCATTTAAAAAATAAATGGGCATTTCCTTCATAATATTGGACCAATGTCTGAACACAAACTGAATATACAAAAAAATGAAATTCTTTCTTACTGGGGACCCTTCTGGACTTTTAGAAAGACCATCCCATTTAAATGGCACGGAATCCCTCAAATTACAGACTCTACCAATTTCCATCCCCAACTGGCTGTTTGATGAGTGGAACAAAATAATCTCTAGATTTATATGGCAAGGGAAAAAAACTTATATTTGATTCAAAACCCTATAACTTAAATCAAAGGAAAAAGGAGGTTAGGGTTTTCCCTTGTCTGAAAAATGACTTTATTTCAGGTCAAATCAGAGCGTTGCTGCACTGGTGTGACCCATAATATGAAGCTCAATGGGAAAGCATTGCGATTAATGGTCCAATTGGCAGATGACAAACGGTTGGCTCATTTGGAAGAAGTTGAGAATCTCTGAGTAAAATCTGTGTTTACGGCTAGGAAAGAGCTAATCAAAACATATAAACTAAACAAAGAATCTTAAGATGGTTGGTTTATGATCAAGGTTTTGTACCAAACAGCACCGGCCTTATATGTAAAGTCTGGATAACAAAAGTTATTTATCAGATTGTAAAAAAGAAAAATCAAATGAAAAGCTTATATATGTATAACCTTCGGACTGAAATCTTTATTAAGGCATATAAATCTTCTGTGGCGTTGCTCACGGGGAGAGGTGGTGGGCTGGTATAGGCTTACTTATAGCCCCACTCTCAGCCCCCACATGTTGGACTTCACCCCAGTGAACGAGAGGATTGCAGTGCTCTCACTGTTGTGTCGGCCTACGGGCCAAACTGCAGTGCAGAGAACTTCATGGAGTCCTTGGGAGGGGTACTTGACAGTGCACCTACCGGGAAATTTAGTTTTGACCGACGAAGAATGGCAAAATGTATGCACTTCACAATGGAGGACCACAAAGTCACATGTCTGGAAAGAATTCTGTTGGAAAAATGTGACCCATTTTTATAACACCATGTCAAAGTGCTCACTATTCACAGAGAAATGCTGAATGTTGGAGAAACTGTGACAGCCAGGAGGCAAACCATTACCATGTGACTGTCCTGTTGCTCAGAAATATTGGACTGAAATTAACAAGGCAATGCAGACTGTTTTTGACATAATCTTCCCACTCAATTTCAGAACTATGTATTATGTAAACTCCTGGCAGAAGGGAAAAGGACCATCAGGAAAAAAAAACTGATGACAAATTGCGCTGCTGGTCAATAACTCGACCAACATTATAACTTAAATTCAGAAAATGGAAAGAAATGAATCACATTTGGACTGAATTTGAAAATGTACAAATTTGACCGACTTTGGACCAAACAGAACATATATTTGGGACTTTGTGTGCCCTAATTCCAAATCCTATATTTATTTGTATGTCCTTTTCCCTCTGGTATTGTTCAGTTTCTTGTGTTTTAATTTTGGAAAAATGAAAAACAAATATCGAGTTAGGAGGCAGTGTAAAAAGACCAATACCTTTAACTCATGGCTAAGGCCCACGCACAGAATAAGCTAAATGTATGTCGAATATATTGTAGATTTAATGAGTGATACCCTTATTTACATAATCCTTGTTGTTCCTAGAACTAGGAACTGCATCATGGCTTGGGGCCTTTCACTACAATACAAAATGACAATACTCCAAGAAGACTTTTTTTCCCCCATATTTATATCTTACCACAGTACGTGTAGATACTGTTGTAGTCCAGAAAGCGAACTCGTAGGTTGTGTAGGACAGCAGGTTCATGGAGGAAGCTCAGTGCAGTGAGGTCGTTCTCTCCTTCCAAAATGTCTGGGTTTCCAAGAGGTGGAAGGTCAGACAGGGACGCCACAGGGTAATGCAACTCCTAACAAGGAAAGAGTGCAATGGTTTGAATTATCATGATCATTCATTCATTTTCTTCTTTGGATTTTTGGCCCGTAGGCTTTATTGGACAGGAAATGGGGATGAGAGTGAAGGGAGGACTTGCAATAAATAGTAAGAGTCAGGATTTGATCTCACGACACTGCAGCCAGCTGCACTTGGCATGTGTGCTGAACCTTAACCACTCGACCACCAGGCAGTACTCATTCATTTTCAATTGCTTGTCTTCACGGGTGAATGGAGCCAATCCCAGTGCCTTTGGGCCTTAGGCGGGGCACACCCTGGACAGAGGCCAGCTCGTCGCAGGGTTAACACAGAGACAGACACACAGACAACCATTCACTCTCACATTCATTCACTAGGGCCAATTTAGAGTTGTCAACTTTACCTAACACAATATCATGATAATTTATTTCCAATTATAAAATGTCTAATACCAGTCCATTGCCGAGTTGTAGACAGAGCAGTCCTTCTTCAGGGTTGTAGTCCCGGAGGAGTTGAGCTGAAACCCAGACTGCATCTTCATCAGGAACCCACACAGTCGCTCCCTGCAGTTTACAAACACAATACAATAAACAAGTGCAAGTTATTTGTGAACGTCCCTGATAATTACTTCATCACAATCTTCTATTTTACACAAAAACAGTGTCGTAGCTTCTGTATACAACTAAAGTCAACTAACTTGTACTTGAGCACCTTTTTTGATAGTTTTGCACCAAAACAGCTCAACTTTGCTACATATCATATCTTTTCTTGTTACGTAACATTACATTTTAACAACTAGGTTCATGGTTTACTGCACTGATCCCACCCACAGAATATTTCTTTTACATCAGCATAAATGCTCCAAAGCAGCGTTAAAGATTAACACCGCATTCTTATAATTGGGAACATTAGAGAACATGAAGTCATTATGCTCACGGTTTACATCTTAGTTTGAATTAAATGTACACAACAGTCATTCCTTTTGCATATTATGCACTAGTGTAATCATTTTAGAAGTTATCTGCCATAGAATTGATTATTGATACTTAAATCACAAAGTTAATAAAAAACATCTTGATTGTAATTGTATACCGTCTGGTTTACCTTGCAGTACAGTTCCAGGGGTCCCATTGGAAAAATTTGGGAGATGCGTTGTGGTAGAAACCTCTGAATTGAAGCAGCAATTGTCCTTCATTCATCCAGTCCCAAGCCGGCGTCTGTCCAATGATATTCCTTGTACTTTGTTCACCGTCTCAACCAGGCACGAGTACTATTAAGTTAACAGTTAATCCAGAGGAGGATGCACCAGTTGGACAGAGATACGGTCTTTGTGTTACCTTTACAAATGGACTAACCAATTAGAAAGAGACATGGCGACAAGGTTTGTGACATATGGACTAATTTTAATAATACAATCGATTTCAACATACAGCCTGTTGATACACAATGACAGGATTTCAGTGGATCCAACAGGAATAATAATAATGATAAACAGGGATAAAAAATACAAAAATATTACTCATAACCAGTTTTGTGCGTGGGTAGGAGGAGGCCGTCTTGAGTGTAGTAACATTAGAAAGTTTAAATAATATGGGCTGAAGCTGTGGAATCCTGGTACAAAAATGCAGGGTTAAACAGCATCAATAAAGCACCTGTAATTACTATGAACAGAAAGAGGAGGTGTCGAGTCCCTAAAGATCACCTACGTTCATCTAACTTCCATTGTTTTTGTACTTACAAAAAAATTGTCTCCTCTTGGACAATACTGAAAATGACTCGCAAAATAACATGCCATTTTTGAAGTCAAAATCAAGTTGTGGTTGTTGCAGATATTTCAACAGATCTTTCAAATTAGTTTGAATGGCTGAATCTGGTTTGAAAATGTCTGCCTGGCTCAAAAATATTTGAGTGCGTGATGATTTTTATGGAAATGTGGCAATAACACAAAATCACCACATACTGTATAGTTGAAAAGGAAACATGGGTGATTGTCGCAAACATTTTTGCAAACACTGATTATATTCACACTATGGATAAGTTACATATTTCAAATAAATCTCGGATTAAAAAACAATCTTCATGATCAAAATAATTTGGGCTCAAAATCCCACCGAATAAAATTATCTGGAGTCCAACACAGCAGCTTTATCCATGACCCACTTCAGACGCTTCAGAAGAGACTTCAGTATTTGTTTGTGACCAAATAATCAGGGTCAAACGAAAGCTTCTGAACTTCAAAATCCTACAAGACAAAGCGGAAAATCATTTTGGTGCCAAAAGTTGGAGGAACTTTACATGTTTGAATTGACTTATTGAACCAACCTGTGCTATACATTCTCGCCGTCCTCGCTGGCGTTGCCCTCCTCCTTCTGCGTCTCTTCTCCATTGGCAGCCTCCTCGACGTGAGCCAGCATGTCAGCCATAAGTGCCTCCTCCAGCCTTTTCCTCACACTGTACACCAGCTCCTCCTGCTTCCTACGCACACCAACAACAGGAAACCGTTACACTCGGCCTTTCAAACAACAGCGACTGAATCAACTTCTAAGAAAACTCAAGCCTTTCACAGTTGAGCAATTTAAGAGCCAACACCACATGATTTTATCTCAAATAAAAAGGTGTTCACTTATGTTTGATGTTAATCCTGCATAGGCTCAAGCGCTCCTACAATTCCTGTTGATTCACCTACCCTCCATCTCCTCCTACTGTTCTGTACTTACATTTCTAAACCCTACATATTAGTCTGTTTTGAATAATTGCCAGTCATTTTAGAATTTTTGGCCTATAGGCTTTATACAACAGGAGAGTGCAGCGTGAAATGGGGATGAAACTGGGGAGTCCATCCTCACCTCCTCCACCACCGTGTGGTACGCTGGAGCCACAGCCAGGGACAAACAGAGACTACAGCGCATTGTGCGCTGAGAAGGTGATCGGCTGCAGACTTCCATCTCTGCAGGACCTGTACGTCTCCAGGGCTCTGGGACGAGCAGGTCGGATCACAGCTGACCCTTCTCACCCTGGACATGGTCTGTTTGAACCACTCCCCTCAGGCAGGAGGCTACGGTCCATCCGGACCAGAACCTCCCGCCACAAGAATAGTTTCTTTCCCTCTGCTGTTGGACTCATGAACACTTCTTAAACACCTGTCACTTTAACTACAACTATTCACCACTCACTGCACTGTCACTTTCTGCACTCAAAACTGTAAATCTAACTGTAACTCTTGTTATAGTAATTTTTAAATTGTTTCTTAATGCATGCCCTTTTTGATTGAATATATGTTATTTTATTATTGCTCAGTGTTTTATGTTGCACCTTAAGGCTGAGAAAAGTTCCTATGTTTGTGAATTCTGTTCACTGACAATGGCAATAAACTCTTTCTGATTCCGATTCTGACATGCAGCAAACTGTCAGAGCTAGATTCAAACTCATGACACTGCAGCCTGCCCACCTGGCAGGCATATGTGCTAACCCCTCAGACAGAGTGGCACGACAGCCATTTTCAACAATAAAAACATGTATATGAAAATTAGCAGTTTGCTATGATGAAATGTCATAGCAAGAGGCCGGAACTCTCAGTTCTGCAGTTTTGAACAGGAAGTCAGTGAACCCGTTTCAGTTATTAAAGCTGAGGTACCCGATTTCCAAACCTTAAAAAGGAGAAAGTAGGGACAAATCTAACCAGTTTCTAGCTCTAACTAACCCTTTGGCACATCAGTAGTATTTACATGCACGTTTTTGCATGCAAGCTGTGCTTGTTCTGTCTGAACAAGCTCTCTCCGACAGAAGAGAAGCAGGATGGACCACCAAAGAACAGCCGATCGGCTCTCATCCCAAAACATCATAAATCTATAAAATGTCACCGAGTGCAGTGGTCTGATGTTTGCCACAGACTTTTGCTTTTACAAAACACTTAATGGAGGAAAAACAAAATGTAATAATTTATACAAGAAAATTTTGGCAATTCAGCTTTAAGTCGTTCTCGATCAAAATTGCAGTTTATAATAAAACTTTAGCTCAAATAAAAAAATCTTGGGGTTTATAATGAAATGATCTGGATTCTACTTATGCTTTTTCAGATATTTTACATAAACTAAAACATGAGAACTGAGAAAGTCTGCACTTCAGAGAATTCGCGTAATAAAACGTGATTGGGTAAAACATCAGTTTAACTGCAATTTAGTTCATCAGAAAACCACTGCCTGTTGCTGAACTGGCCACAAACAGATAAGAACCATGTTTAACAGTGTTTAAGTGTTGCTGATTAATGATCATTTTGCTAATCGATTAAGGTGTTTTCAAATACACTAAATCAGGGCTATTCAACATAAAGCTTGGGGGCCAAATCAGGCCCACCAAGCAATTTAATCCGGCCCATAACCCATCCTCCAAATATTGATTAAAAAACAATATTGAAAAAATTGACTGGTTGAATTCTGGTTTAGCACTAGATTAGACCTGTTTTGGTCTTGGGTTTAGTCCTTGTTTAGTTCTGGGTTAGTCCTGGTTCTGGTTCAGTTCTGAATGGGCAATTTTGCAAAGCAATGTTAGTAAAGTATTTTGTTGTATATCACAAACATCTCATCTAGCAGTAGTTATTTTGTTGTATTTACTTAATTTACTGAAATTGTTGTTACAGTAGTGGCATGTTGTGCACCTCCGGCCCAGAGACCTTGGCCCTCCAAAAAATCTGGCCCTAGGGAAAATTTTGTTGAATAGCCCTGCACTAAATGTACACATTTTCCATGTCATTTTTGTGTAATTGCAGATCAATTTGAGTACTAAAACGGATTTTTGCAACTCTTGGCTTGTTTCGGAACTCATGTTTTTAACAGTTAATAATTATTTAATTACTAAATTAGTTGACGGTTATTCCAATAATCGATTAGCTGCGATTAATCGATGAACTTGTTGCACCCCTACAGGACAGTCTACATTATTTATTTAAAATATGATCAGTTTAACCATTAAGGCATTCCTTTCATTGCATTCAGTTAGCACTTGCTGCCAAGTTGTTAAGGTACAAAGTGAAATTCATTGTGGGGAATGCACTTGCCTGCATCGCTCCACGCTGTGAGAAGTGTGTGGTGAAGTGCGGCTCAAAACATTCTAAAGAATT
The DNA here is from genome assembly GCA_015082035.1 of Chaenogobius annularis. Classification (NCBI taxonomy): domain Eukaryota; kingdom Metazoa; phylum Chordata; class Actinopteri; order Gobiiformes; family Gobiidae; genus Chaenogobius; species Chaenogobius annularis. The sequence goes on along the minus strand of BJKM01000124.1, from coordinate 606,994 downwards.
GAGACCCCTGCACACTCTGAAGTGCACAAGTGTGAGAACTGGGGCAGAGCCATGGTCTGTTGAAAGGAATCTGTTCTCATGTCCAAGAAACCAGATGAGACACTGGGTTTTTAGGCCGTTTCTGACTAACCTGATGTCTTCATCTGTGACGATAAATGCTTTGCACAGAGGCTGTGTTGTGTTGAGCCACACGCCGGGGTTTTTCTCCACTGCCGCAGACAGCTGACCAGTGATGGGAGCCGCGCTTGTGTGAAGAGCACTTGCAATTGCCGATAGAAGAGTTTTATCTGTACAGCCTGGACCAACACCTGAGGATGCCATGTGTATATACACATCAGGACTTTAATAGAGATGACTTATACTCCTTCAAATAAATTGTAAGAAAACTACACCTTGTAAACCTTTTGGGAGTTCCATTGTTTTGACGAGTTCCTCTGCAATGTCATAAGCATTGAGTCCGCTGAGCTTCTTCTCCCAGAATAACTGCAAAGGAAATGTACATTGAAACATAATGTATTATTTAACCAGGGGTGGACAGCGTTGGGGAGATAGCATGTAGTACCACCACAGTTGAGCGTTTCTTTCTCACCTGTCGCGGCTGGTCCACTGCTTTCTGAGGATCCGTCTTCACTTTGTTGTTTGGGTGATTGGTGACTTTTGTAACAGGCTGTTTAAAGATGGAAGCCGTCTGTCTGACTGGGAGGGATGTGTTCAAATCTGGTTTGCCCTTATCACATAAACAGAATTGAACAGTTAGTTTGTCTTTGACGGTGAAATCTGCAGTAGGCTTTCGGAGTCTCACCTTGTTCTGGCTGTTGTTGTCGTACCTCATCCGCTGCCTGTTTTTGTTGAGTTTGCTCATCAGCATCTTTCCTGTGCGGAAATCAAAGGAGCTCAGGTCCATCTGGTTTCCAAGGTAACGGGCCAGTTGCGGCTTGCTCCGAAACTTCTTCCCAGATGGACTAGTAAAAATACAGACATGAAACGACATTATTAAAAAGGTACTTTGCGAACCCACAAGCTAAAACTCATCACAACTGAACACAAAAGACAAGCACCAATACATGCTGTAAATGACTTCACAAAAACAAGAGCCAAATGAGATGAATGCTGCAAATGAGCACTTTGTGGAACTTTAGTTGCACTGGCACAAATGAAGTCCTATCCAATGAATGCAGATAGTCACTAAATGTGTGAGCAGAATAGCATACTATAACAAACCATTTAAAACAATGCAAAACAGAGTAACAATAAAGGCAGCTTGAAAGCAATGACCTACAGCTGTGGGTGGATACGTGCTAGCAAAACATGCAAATACATCACACACCACGGTTACACAGTATAAATGTGCAGTTGTCCTACCACAAACTATACAACCGACCCGCCTCCCCCCTCTCCTGCCTCTGCTCCTCATCTTGCTCTTCTCCTCTGCTAATAAAAACATCGAGGTTGGGTCACTTCAATAGAAAATGAATAGGATTAACTCAAATGACACTTATGTTTATTCATTTGCGCCACAGCGGGGGCCTAGTGCAACCAATCCCCCAGCCTCATCCCAAACTTTACGCGGAACAGTCCCAGTATTGTCCAACTTTTGAACGTTCTCGTCCTCCTTAAAGTTTTACAAACCCCTGTGAGTGCAGTACCTAAAATAATACACGTCGCTTTTCCCAGCTGACAAACCGGACTTTCTGGTCACTTCTTCCATTTTCCAGCCCTTGGGAAGAGCAGTGCAATCCCACCTTTTCTTCTCCATTGGCCCACGCACGAAATCTGTACTCAAGTAAAATAAAGTACCAATAACTAGGCCGAGTTGGTGAAACGTGCACAGTAAGCGCTCTCCTTTTACGCTTTTGTTTCGACCATAATACGGCGTGCGCCTGAGAGGGATCAAGCTGCGGCGAACATCGCGTCTCTTTGTCGTGGCGCAGATCGCTCCGCCGCGGACCTCAGCCTCATCACTACCTGCCTGTCTCGCCGGGGCACAAGGGCTACATCCGCAAGGAAAAACATAGGACATCTCCAGCGTCAAGGCAGCGTGAAGGAGATGAGAGAAGACGGGAAGTGGTCCGCTTTGTTTTCGACCCCTCGTGGCTCTGGCGCGCATGCTGCCTCGACATACAGGTGTACTGCCTTCACTCACCCCTTTGTACGTGGGTCTGGGGCGAGGTTTTCATTCACGCAATCATGATAGGCTAAAGTGTAGTTAGTTGTAAACCTGCAGTATAGCGCCCACGGATCTATTAAAATATCGGTAGCCGCCACACTTGATAAGCGGTTTTTATTTTGACATGCAAGCCGGAAGTTATCCCCCTTTCAAAAAAACAAACAAAAAAAAACGCAAAGGACGTTCAGGTTGCAATGGCACATAAATAAAACCGCTTCCACATATAGACGATGAATAGTCCTTGACCATGTGTCATTGCAGGATAAGTACAACAATTCAATAACGAATGTCCATGGTGCACTGTGTACAAAAGCCTGCTGTTTAAATTTGTTTTTAAAGCTGGACAACTCTCGAAACACAAAGCCTGCCGTTGTCATTCAGCCTGCATTGCAGCCGGCTTTTATGAATGAAGAAAGTAGATCTCCGCGATCAGTCGAAAACATTTCTATCAGCTTCTCGAGTATTTGGTTTGGCAATTAAAACGGGTTGAAAGCACATTGGAATACGATATTTAATAACTGTTCTTCTGTCCGCGCGTGTACAAATGACATCGTTTCAACGCAATAAAGTAAACGCCGCGTTATCCTCGGCCTTTAAATGAATAATATAACAATGTTTCTGCAGAGACTCAGCGGCTTGACAGATTTCCAAAGCAGCGCACCGAGTGAACGTCCCGCTGATGATAAACACTGCCAACCCACTGCAACGCCGAGTCTTTGCAAATGGTACATTGTGCATTAAACGCTTCAATCCGAATAATAGTGCAGCGAACGGCATAAGGGCGCGGTGAAGAGGTGTACTTACTCGTTTTTATCCATCTTGAAGACAGTGTAGCTTTCCTTTCCCTCTCGCTATGTTAAATCCCTTCTCCCCTCTCCTCTTTCAGAATCCCCTCCCCCTTCCACGGAACAAATCAAAGGCATTATCAGCGCAGACTCATATAATAAGAATAATGTCTGTAAATAGCGCCATGGTTTGAGATGCACAAACAAAAGCTTCTGCACCATAACTTTTTCTATAATAATCATTAACTGGATAAAAAAAGAGGTGTATCCAAGCCTAATTTGTGGTTTCGAACATATGCTACAGGTGCATAGCAAATAGTTACCAAATAGCCAAAAACTAGACCGATAGGTTACTAAAGAAAAATACTTTTTATTTATAATACATTTTGGACAACTATGAAAAGGTTAATGTTGAACATAGGCTCTATTGGCATATTCTTTCAAATTCACATAAATAATAAGTGCATCTTGTGTTACAAAGAGTCTGGGAAGACCAGTTTTAGAGCCATGGATTTGATACTGAGCTTGAATTGTGAAAGCAGTCTTGTTCCCATCTCCAAATGTGCTCCTGCAAGAACAAGAGTATGTTTTAGGACTTACGCAAGTCCATTTTGCATTTTTAACTGTAATTTACTTGGAAAAACAAGCATTAAAAACAACGGACGACTGTGATATCTTTTGCAGGTAAATTGTAACAACTGCTGTGTCTGTCTTCAACATGTTGATCATGTTTTTGCTTACCACTTGCAATCATCACTCATCCCTTTTAAACTTCCCATTAACGTATGGCACATAGTCCAAGATTAACCGCCAGTCTGTGAAGTGGACAAGGGCCACACCACCCACTGTTCCCCAGGCCACCATGTTTGGGACCCTAAAGAGCAAATTAGGCATGAAAATATATGTCATGAAGAGAAAATGCACAATAATGAAGAAATGAAAGAACAAACAAAGAGAGGGGAGGCAAAGTGCAAATCCTTCCAAAAATGCCTTTAATTACCACCCAAAAAACAAATATTTTGTAACCTAATACTTGGACTACATTCCATTGTGTTGGTAACAAAAATCATAATGGAAGGCCTATGTAAAAGAAAGATTTGCCGTAAATAATGAAATATCTGTAACCCCAAGAATGAGCGAAGAGACAGGTGTGCACCGCGCAATAAAAACACTCCCTCATTTACATTTACCTGGAATTTAACTCAAAAGTCTATATTCAAGACAGTCGTTTATTCTCAGTTGTGCATCAATGTATACATATTAAATGTTCTGATGACAGAACAGTTTTATTTTGTAGCCAGTGCCTGTTGTTATTAATGGCAGAGTAGGACCTCAGCCTGCCCGTTCTGCTGCCTGCTTTAAAATCACGTTTTAGAGGCAGGCAATGTTTGGGACAGCCCCACGCAAGTCCTCACTATTTATTTCTTTGTTTACAAGTGAAGGACATTTTAGGGAAACGTAACAGAATGTACCAACTGCAACACATTTGATACAATTCTTGATTTTATTTTTTTCTTTTATTTTTATGTAGGCTATACAATGTTCAAATGCCACACACTGGAAAAAGTATAATCTGTCATCAAAATGGCACATTTATTGCTACATTACTGTTTATACAGGACAGTTCAACTATATATATTTTATTTATATGTTATAAAACACGAGTGAGTGGGAAGTTCTGTCAACAAGCCTCAGACTGTCAGTCCCAGTTTCACTCTTATCCCCTTCTTAACTCACACATGACCAGCTATATTTGAAATTTCTTAGACCAGTTTTACAAATGAGCTCAGGCCTATAAAAATGAGATTTGTATAAACAGCATTTAGTTGCCAACAATTTGTGTGCCTACATCAGATGATACTTTTTGTGAAAATTGTTTTGACATGGAATTTGTGAATTTTAACAATGAATTAGTGGTTTAAATAAAGTCATGTTCACTGAATACTAACGATAAAGTCACTCTGATTTGACCTGTGACAAATGGTGATATTCATTACACTCATTTATTGTAATACAAAAGTAAAAAAAAAAAAAAAAATACAAGTCCTCAAAATAGACGTTCAAATCCTCTCACAAAAATGTATTTCTCAGAATCAACAAAACAAGAGAATTTTGCCAACTTTTTTGACACAGGAAAAAAAAAAAAAAAAAAAAAAGCCACTGCAGGGTTGCTGGGTTTGCACTCCAATATAAAGAAAACGCAGTAAGTTCTAAGGGTCTCGAGCTACTACAGAAAGTGACGCAATACTTTCAATTTATGTGCATGAAAAGCAATCAGCAACTCTTGAACCCCGTCATATTTAGTGATTTCCCAACACAAAAATGAACTTGTCCTGGACCCATGACCTTTAACTTAAACAGCAGTTTTAATCCAGTTGAAAACAAATGAATAAAAACTTAACAAGCTCTACATAACATTTATTTACTAGATACACAGAAAGAAAATCTTAAAGATTGAAACCTTTCCTTGGAAACAGAAAAAGCATTAGGAGAAAGTCAAGTTGGGAATGAACAAGTACCTTTTAATCTCCAAGATAAATGAAATGATATGGTTCACAAAATAAACTTGTTTTCAATGAAAATACAATTTCAGGCACTGATAAGGTATCACTCTCCCATCATGACATCTTAAGTCTTGAGAATGAAAAGGCCACACTATTGATTTGTATAGGTCTTCATCTCTTTTGTAGAAATTAAACACAAAATACTCCCATTCGTGATTACATGTTGGTAAAATAATTTACAACATGACAAAATGGGAATAACATCACAATAATACTGTTTTGTTCTCATATTATAATTTTACCTTGCAACCAAATGTCAGCATCCACCTCCTTAAGTGTGCAGGATCCTGCCCCACTGAAAGCCACTTGGTCAGGGCAGAGAATAGGAAAAGATGGAGAAAAACGCCAAGGAGACAACAAACAAAAAATTCAAGGCGATTAATATTTATGGTAGCTACATTCAAGAACCAGTTGCATAATGTTTGAGAAAAATCCCTTTCTGCATTTGCCTTGGTGTTTCACCGTGCACACGCCCCACCGTGGGACATGGACACTGCTCATAGGCCTTTTAAAATTAAACAGGAATAAAGGATACACTATACTCAATACATTTCCATTTATCACCGTTTACTTTTTTCCACTGCCACCCACGTTCAAATGGTTTTTTTTACAATTTCATTAAAATGTGAAATATCCCCTTTTTCAGCTCATCTACAATACACTAAAGTTCAAACTAATATTGCCATTTATGTAAAAAATCTACAATGTATAGACTAACAAAAAATATATATTTATATATATTTAAATCTGACAAAGAAACATAACTGAGTAATGTTAGCGTAAGTGAATTTACATTTCACACCAAAGTGTGGACAAACTTCATAAGAAGTCGAGCCTTTTTTCTGGGAATGCTCATTTTTGTTAATGTAAGCCAATGTTGCACAGAGGCTAAACTAACTGGTGGAGATCTTATAACCCAATCATTTGGAATTTCTCAACATATAATTGCTTCAGGGGAAACGGCAGCATTCGATGTAAAGTTAGCTGGCAATGAGTCCTAATTCATCCACAACATTGACGTAGGCTTTTTCTGGAGAAAAAAAGCACTGAATACATTTTTTAACTCAACCCTTCCCCAACAAACTACTCTTGTATGCTTTAAAGCACAGCAATACAAAATGACCCTAAAATAAAGATTACTGATGTAACACTTTTTGTGGTCAGTGGAAAGGAAAAACAGTTTGTTATCGACTTGTTCTACCATATGAATAATTTATCCTCTTTAGTCTGTGGTCTCCAGACATCTGTGAAAACACTTGGGGATCAATCTCTGACTGTCCCTGGGCCAGGGTTACTGTCTAATCGCACAATCAAAACATTGTCCTTTTCCCTTCTGACCCTTTTAACATGTTTCCCGATCTTTTGTAGACAAGATTATGAAAAGTAACTGAATGGGACAATAAACAATGGGCTTGGTTACATAACATATGTAAGACTGTACCATCACACTGGGAATGACATACATTAAAAATAATTGCTCATACATATAAGCAATCCCTCACAATAAATGTTCCTCGCATGTAAAGCAATTTGCTTAAATGTCAAATAGAAAACATGTAACAAATAGGCACAAATCCTTGATTAAATTTGTGTTCAGGTCTCGCTCTCTGGTCAGAGCACCTCTTGGCAGTGTGTAGTCCCAATCTGTGGCAGGACTAAAGTACTCTGGGGTTCCCTCCATTTGTGGAAACCAAATATGAAAACCAAAACGCTTTACATGTATAAAACAAAGCAAAACTAAAAAAGTTCTTCACATTTGAGTTTGTAGTCGTGGTTGGGAGTGCGCTGAACGAGCTAAGTCAGTTTGGCAGTATGCATGTGTGCGTGTAAATGAGCATCTTGGGACTTGAATGGACAATACACATACATGTCCACATTTACACACAGAATAATGGGTGGAAGCAAACTGTTAAGGCCACATCCTCCAACAGGCAAGGAAACACCATCAGATCTGGAAAAGGCATACATCAAAATGGCATTACTAAAACAAAGAAAAAAATACATATAAAATATAATGGAAATGCATAAGGACAACAGAAAACATAAGGTTGTCAGTATTTTCACCCAAAAACCCACCTTGTGTTACATGTGACCGACTGAGTTGTGTCCATCGCCTGGCATGCTCGGATGACCTCCTGAGAGCTGCATTTGAGATTCGCCTACCACACCAGATACTTTCTCCTCTTCTCTACGCTTTAAACATGCTGCCTTAGGGTTAAGGTTGCGCTCTAAAAGAACAGAAAGCTTGATAAAATAGCCTGTTGCTTAACAATCCTATATGTCCATTATTGAGTGTGTGGTGCAGGCAGACTGACCTCTGACTTGCTGCTCTAAATTGAGGATGACGTTGACAGCTTGGTGCAGGATGAGGAGTTTGGTCTGAGGTTTGTCGTGGCTGAGGTGCAGCTGGCACATTCTCCCGAGCTCCTTAAACGCCTCATTGATGTCTCGTACTCGGAGGCGCTCACGGGCATTGTTAGCGACTCGCCGCTCCCTCTCGCGCTCTAGTTTCACCTCAGGGGGCAAGTCCTCGTCGTCTTCATTTAACTGACTGATCACAGATAGGAGCAATGTGATGAGGCCATCAATGCAATTAAACTCATGTTTTTATGGCTTGAGAATAACCATCTCTTTACCCAAGTCACTAAAATGACATGTGAAAATTTATGAAAGTAAAAGTCCACAATCCATTGATGAAAAGAAGCAGAATTTTCATCCCACAAAAGGTGGATATAATTATTTTGAAGAATATTGCATTTCGACTTGCTGTCAAGCATTTTGTATTCTTCAAATAATGATGGCTGTGATTCATAGTCATTATATTTTTTTGTTGCTGTTCACTACTAATTCACTACTAAGGATTTTCACATGCTGTTAACACTTAAGTGTCTAGAAAACCAACTGATATAGTTAAATGTGTTTTAATACTTTAAATGAAACATAAGTCCATACACAGAAAATTATTTTCTAGTAAAGAAGCTTACTCATCATCTTTTGGATCTGAAAGGGCAGACATCATCTGGAGGGCGAACGCCTCCTTTCTGTAACGTGACATGAGGGAAGGGGTTGTCAACACAGTTAGAGCTAAACAGTGACTTTGACACCAGTCGGGCACACACAAATAAGCTTGTAGGTTTCATAAAGAATACAAGAATCCAATTTTCAAAATTTAATTATTTAAGTATGATTTCACAAAAAAAAAATTACATTCCATTTTTGTGGGATAAAATAGCCGCCTAATTATTATTTAATATTATATTTATCCAATATAAATAGGTTTGTATTACCTGCTGCGGCTGCGGGCCTTGGAGTCCTTCTTCTCATCGTCTGATTTGTCTGCCACTGATGAATTCTCGTCATCTTCTTTGTCCTCCCTCTTGATGTCTGAGCTGCTGGAGGAGTGTGTGGAGCGGGACATGCCTCCAGGGAGACCTACAACATGCACATTAGGGTGAAAACAGTGAACCATGTAGAATAATTCAATATTACACACTTATTTGTGCCTTACTGCTGAAGCCTTCAGGCTGCCCAGCTGACTGTGTGGGTCCAGATGCGTGATGACCGTGGAGAAGAGTGCTGCTGGGAGGAAGACCTGCGGCCTCCTCGTCTTTTCCCCCCTGACACAAAAACAATGCAAAGCTTACATTAACATGACTTTCTGTAAACTCTGTATACTTTTTCACCAACATTTCACATTTAGACCGTTGCCTAACAAACATATTTGAATATTTATTTTGTAAACAGTTGCTGTAACCGTGCTGTAAGTGACTCACCATTGCAGGATGTCTGTTGCTCAAAGCAAGACTGGCGCTCGGGAAAGCTGGGGAGAGGCCCCCGAGGGCCCCGTTCTGCACCGCTGAGAGCAGGTTGTGCATGTCAGGGTGGGCACCTTCCAGACCAGGAGCCTGGCCAACAGCATGACTGCGCAGTACATGTATGGCCTCCTCTAAGCGATCCTCCATTTTATTCTGCTACAACAGGTAGGACACACAGTAAGATTGGTGTCCATTATAAATGATGAGCGAGTTGGGAGTCAAAAGTACTACATACCAGTGCATGGGGCTGCCCTTCATAACTAGGTGTGGAAGGTCTTTGCCACTGAGACGGCGCTCCTACAGAGACATGTGGAAGTACATTATACATTACTCAACACCAGGTGGCACTGCACTCAAATTATTGCGCTTCATATGCTTTTTATTCAATTTCATCCTTTAAAAAGTCAAATTAAAAAAGCCAAAAACAAGGCAGCAATCAAACTGGTTACATTAAGTGATCCGAAAAATAAGGAAGTTTACATCCAATTTTACTGACAAGTTGAGAGAAAAAACGGGTTCGATTAACCTGAATTCACCAGATGACACGATTGCAATCAAGAATGTAACATTCAGCTTGTAAGATGGAAAAATCCTGTCAAGTGTTTCTTTAGTGAGAATCAGTGTTTACTTAAATTAGTAAACATTGTGCATTTTGATTTGTATGTGAACTTTTAAAACAATTCTACACAAAGGCATAATCAGCAACGACGTACGCATGCGAGCTTCAGAATACCTGCAATTCCCTGAGGAGACCCAGGTGTCGATGGGGCCGACGAGAAGTTATTACTGTTATGGTCCGACGGGTAGATCTTCAGGTTAAAACACAAATATGGTATTCATTAAATCAGTAAATAAACAAACATGATTTTGTTTCCCCAAAATATATATTTTTGACATGAAAACAAATATTTACACCTTTAATGCCAAACTAACATTCTGTCTAACAACACTTACTGAGGCAAGGGCTTTGCCAATTTCATCGCCTGAGCTGCCAGCGGTAGTGCCTCGAGTAGCTGCAGACAAAAATGTATTATGATTTTTAAGTTTGACATCTAAAGAATATGTGGGACTCTTGGATGTTCTGACAGTGAGCAACCAAACGACAAAATGAAGGCGGTTCTCACCCATGATGCCTTCCCCGTTGATGGCTGGTGTGTGACTGTAGGTTGTAGGGGCTGGGTGAAAGCCATTGACCTCACTGCCATGTAGAGGATAGTTCTATGGGGAGCATTTTATTAGGATGAGCACATTTCTAAAGACATCGGAGCACATAGTAAGTATCCAGCACTACTCACCATCCTGTCCTGTGGATTTAACGCGGAGAAGGAGCCCGGCTGCCCAAGGTGAGCGTTGCCAAGCATGGCAGAGTATCCAGAGGATGACCAGGGATCTTCTAGAGCCAAAAATATTTGTAAATAAATCCAACTTCATATTTAGTTGAGCATGCATAATACATTGAAACTAGAGAGGGCAATAACGACAAAAATGATTATCTTGCGTTTTCCAATAAATGATATTCAGACAATATTATGGCAATTAGGGCTGCAACGATTTCTCGAGTAATTCGGTTATTTTTTTGCCTCGATGATACGTTTAATTTACATACTTAATTAAAAACACGTGAATCTGTGGCGCTTTCGATTCACACAGAGCTTGTTCCGGACCTGCAGCAACTAAAGCACGACAGGAGAGAGCGGCATGTTTTAAACTTACGAGTGTGACTGGGAAGAGTTTTGTTTTTATTTTATACGTGTGTCCTGTCATCGCGGACTTTCTGTTTCATACTTTCGGTCCTGTGAGCTCTTTCACACAACTGCTTCACAGTCACACTCATACGTTTAAAACACGCCGCTCTCTCCTTTTTTGTGCTTTGAAACAGCCAATACATCCATGGAAACAGCACAGAGGACCGCGATTATGAAAGGGAAAGTCTGCGATGACAGGCGAAGACATGGAGGCTAAAGTGAACGGCACATGGAGCTAATGCTGCAAAATGACATAAATTGCAGAATTACAGCACAAAACACCAGGCATCACTGGCCTCACTCAACAGTTTTACAAACAAGTTTCTTATTTTAAGTTATGTGACATAAACGCAATTTAATTCATAGCTACTGTGTTACAGTCTGGTGATATGTTAATTAGTCCTTTATATACAGACGGAACAGTTTGGACCGGTGAAGTGAAATGTTGCCGTTTTGGGGTCATAATTATGTGAAATTATGAAAAAAATTGGTTATTTTAAGCAGAAAGTCCTATAAAAAATGTAATGTGCTTTTAAATGGTTTACAGAAAGTACAAAAAAATCAACCGAATACTCGATTAATCGAAGAATATAATCTATAGACAACTCGATTACTAAAATAAATTGATAGCTGCAGTCCTAATAGCAATCCAACAAAAATGAGCCAAAACCGTAAACTTTTGCGAAATATTGACGTTTCTAGACTTTTGTTGTAAACTGCCCACCTCTAATTGAATACCATTATTATTTATATAGTTTGGCATCGACACAAGAAGAGCATTACCTTGCATGTAGAAAGAGCCTGGGTAGACGGCTCCAGATTTAGCACCAGGATATCCGCTGCCGTCTCTGGAATACTCATCGCCTGATGTGGAAGCATACACCTAAAAATAATAGAATTGCACAATTATTTATTTAATACAACTTTCTGGTTTCATCAATAATCAACATGAAAAAGGAGAATACACTATCAAAAAAATTAAATAGCAACATGTGGCCACAAGATGGCAAGCGGGAGTCCATGTGTGTGAGAGACAGGCTCTGGGCCTGTGGAGAAGAACACAGCGGCCATGGCACGCTGGGCACTGACGAGCAGAATCCCAAAGCATAGTGAGCACTTCCTGTGAGCCCAAGACCCAGTGACACTGCAGCCCCTCCCTCTGACCAGCAGTATCAGCTACACACATACCACGCATTCAGCAGCGACTCACTGTACAGCCACCATCCCACAAACAACATAGTGTCACATCCATATTCACTTATTCAAATGACCTGCCATGACATTACTGAAATACACTAATCCACTAAAGGCTAAAATGAAACATGAACGTGACTTATTGTTCTTCAGTTCTTAAAACAATCTGACCTAAAAAGTCATTCATTTCCTGACACTTTGGTCCATCTTTCCCTTCCGTTTAGAATGGCGGAAAGAGGAAGGGAGAGAATGGATGCTATGCTGCAAAGAATGCTAATCCAGAGAAGGGATTTTTTCTGTAATTTGATTTAACAGGGAGAAGTGGAAAGGGAATGGAGAGATGCACTTCTAATTACAGAGCCATCTGCCTGTTCCTGGACCACATCCAACTCCACAGGCAGCTGGGCTGAGGAGAGGGAGAGGAGGCAGAGAGATGGGGGCTGGGATCCAGTCACTGCGAGAGGGAGAACGAGAGGAGGAAGAGAGATTGCGGTGGGTGGTAAAGGGGCAAGGGGGGCTGAGGGGAAAAATGAAGCCCTGATGATTTATGAAATGGTAGGGAGATAAGGGCTGTTGAGGGGGACAGGAGAAGGTAATCTAAATGACTTAAACAAAGCCTGATATGGCCAGGGGAGTGTGAAGGAAACAAGGGATTTAAATGATCACAGTTAATTCAGGGGAAAACATGATGGAGATGGCTTCATTTAACAATAGGCTTTGAGTTGTTCTTTCAAGGGGAACAATGTTGAGTGATTCCTGCAGCTTTATATGTGAACAGAGCCCTATACAATGATGGTTGCTGCAGGATAATTGTATTCTCAGGAAGAAGGGGGATTTCTAGGGTAAAATCCGCCACTAATAGGGGTTTAATGTAATTCAGGTTATGACCGTGCAACCATCTCTGCACTAGACGAGTGTGGGCTGTAGCAGGGGCCGGGGATAGATTAACAACAAACTAAACTCGCTCAAAGCATTTACGCTTGAGGTCTGAATGTGACCAGAGGACAGCCACTCCACAGGGGACTGCTGCAGGTGAGCGGAGGCGCAGAAGAAGACACTTGGGTGGTAGTTTGGGCCGGATACAGAGAAGGGATCACAGACGACAATTGGCATAAAGAAAATCATGGATGTTAAAGGTGGCACGAAGAGTAAGTGCAGGATCATCAGCAGTCATTAATCTGGGCTCAGACACGGGTAAGAGGGCTCGCAGCACTGCGTCTCACAACTGGGTCACTCACAGGGGGAGGCCCACCCAGGCCATCATGTGGTAAGGCGGAGGCTGGCAGAGTGTGGGGGAGGGGGGGTTCACACACAAATAACTCATCATTCGGACTAAAAGCACGCAACTATCATTCACACTGTGCCAAACAGCTGAGCTTTAGACAGCCAGAGCAAGGAGTGGGGCAGAGCAGGGTAAAAAGACAGAGTAGTTTGTCTGAAACCTACGAGTGGACTTTCCAATACTAACTTATTGGAATGATCAGAGTCAAAGCTACACTTTTACAACCAGACTTTATTTTTAACGTCTAGGCTTTGGAAATATACAAAATTACTTTATTATTCCAAAGTTATTTGGAATGACAACACTAGCAACAATTGTCTAGGTTAATTACACAAAACAAGATGACAGCTCAAATTTGGCACATTTAACAACAATTATTGTAAGCGTCCAGAGATGCCTGGTCCAGTTTTGATAAAGAATAAAACCATCTTCTACAACCAAGTACAATTAAATCTGCATTTGGGTGCTTGTTTTTTTGGGTGAAATGTGAATACTTGACTTCCTTCTGCTTCTTCTTGAGTCAAAAGTGGATGGAAATGTACTTTATGCACATTAAAACAGCTATCTGTACACAACTGAAACCTGATGAAAATTACTAGGCAACATAAAATAGAGCAATTTTCCATCAAATGCTACAACCACCACCAGACTCCATTGTACTACTGAGCGAGCCACAGTGATGTTAGTCAACTCACAGGTCTTTAGCTCTGTCTGTCAGAGTGGTTTGTGCATGTGTGCTTCTGCAGTGTGTGAGCAGAGGTGCCAAATGCTGTGAAGATGACCAGAAAAAGGTCTCACCGACGATGGCAGGCCAGGGGGTTTCCGAATCTTCTTTGGCTGAGAGTCTGCACTCAGTTCAGCAGGCAGAGAAAAGAGAAAAGAATGTGGTTAATTGGATATTACAGTACACTAGTCCACATGTGAGTTTAATATACAAAATATAATAAAGATATTGGGAACGCGTTACCACCAAAATACCTGTAAACAAAATAAGACATTAGAAATGGATAGACATGGGTTTTTTCCAGGGCCACTGCCATTAGTAATTTTCCCAGAACCCAATATTCCCAATATTCTGTGGCTGACATGCATTTTCCCGAACATATGATATGAAATGACGATTAACTCAATCATTAACTATACAGTGCACTGGTATATTAAAAATATCCATCAATGAATTCATCCACAGACCTATATGAGCAGAGCAGTCCCACTTTGTGCATTGGCCTCTTCTTACGGGCTGAGTGTTCAAACACAGCCTCATGTTTCATGCTAGAGCTTTATTGAAAATAGTCAATACGTCATAAAAGACAAATATCCGCCTGACATCTCTCCATCTATATCCAATATACATCTTGATATCCATCTCTAGATGTAATCAATGAATGTAGTGCAAGTCCACCTACCTATGCCGCCCTCTGGAGGTCTTCTCCTGGGATTGTTAGTGTACGAAGGGTAAAACTGAGAACTGGATTTCAGACCAGAGGGAGACATGGCATCTGGGCTTGGCAACGTTATGTCACTCGGAAGAAACCCAGGCTACAAGGACACAGACAAAATGTAATAAATGTAAGAGCCTCTGTAACCATTCATTATGATATATTTGGCCATACATGATGACCCCCTTACCTGGCTTCCAAAGGGAGGGTATGGTGGCCTCTCACCTTTACCTAAAACATATATGATCATTTTAAATGTACAGCCCAATCTGGTAAATATGCGAAAAGTTGTCAGCATGCATGCGCGTGTATAAAAAAAAAATATATATATATATATATATATATACACACACACAATATATACACTATATATATATATATATACACACACACACACACATATATATACACATATACACACACACACATATATATACATACACATAAAAAATATATTTTTTTATTCACAAGATGCCCTCCCCTTTTTCAGTTCGCTCAGCTGCATAAAGCAGCCTGCCAGACAAAACCCTGGGGAAGGTTTCCGCGTCAATGCGCCAACATCCCTAACATTTAACGAATGAACACAGACACACATACATGTAGACACACACACGGTTTGCCATGCAGAAAACATTTTTGGGTCAAAACATTTTATGCTCATAAATTAGGTTGTTTATTATTAGCCATACAAATTCCTTTAAAACCGAAAAGAACTAAAGGCCCAACTTTTAAAACAAGCTTATTTTTTTTTAAAACGTTGGAATTGTTTTTTCTTTTATTGTTGTTATTATTATTTAGTTGTAAATAGGACAGTTATGACATGTTTTCGCTTATTAGTTTCATTTAAGAAAAGAACATACCTGTGATGCCGGAGCTGAGGAAAGGAGAGGACAGGGCCTCATGCTCACTGTAGTGGGATCCTTCAGCATAACCCTAGAACAATGTATATAAAGATGAAGCTCAGCGCTGCATTTTAAAAAGGAAAAGAAAATGCTAACATTCCCTCAAGGAAATGCAGTTTTTGCAAGCACACCTAAAACTCTACCTACAGGATCAATGCCAAATGAATCTACATCAGCTCCGGAGATTCAAACAGACATCCTTAATTATCAACTTGTGGTAATCAAAGCTTCTTGCATCTTTTTCACCCCCTCTTCCTTGTATTTACACAGACTTGTGCCAAGATGGTTACGGTGAATGTAAAACCGCAATTACCGGTGGGCTTCGACTGAGGTTGTTGGCTAGCACAGAGCTGGCCAAGTATGGACTGCCAGCCAAGTTTTAGGGAGAAAAGAAATTGACAAAAAAATCTAATTGCAGATTGTGCAAAAAGCAGTTTAAGACGATGCAAGGGATGTTTGGAGTAGTACAATTAAATTATCTAATATTAAGGTGTGTGTGTGCAAGCGTGTATTACCCGTCCTTGGCTGAAGGAAGGACTGTTCTGTTCAGCTGATCCCCAGGACCCAGAGCCACTGCGCTCGTCTACTGCTGAAAATGATGAAACATTCAAACATCTTTGTCATTATAAAAGGTCAAATAGGAAAGGACTATTTCACAGGGGAATAAGAACATCAAGTCTTGGCAGGTAAGTCAGCATTCCCTACGGTTAGGATGTCCTTTTCCCAAAAATGTTTGTTGTTAAGCAGGCACAGAGGAATAACTAATATCCACAGTATTGATCAAAGACTGCATTTCAATAGAAAGAGGTTTCGCAGTTAGTTAACGAGTGAACAATGAAAAAAACACCACCAATCTTATTCCATTGAACCAACATAAAACTTTTTTTTTTTTTTAAAAAAGGTAATGAAACATCCTGTGAGTGGCACAAAGGAAACACAGAGCCAAAAGACTAGTGGAGCAGAAAACTCCAAAATACCCCCATCATCCTCTTCTCCCTGTCTTCTGCACTAATGCTATCCAGGCTCTCTAGAGACACAAGGCTTAATTGCATGCTGATTTGCATAATTGTGCATATTAATGTGGCTTCCTTATGAATATTCATATTTAGTCTTTGATTTTTGCCTAATTAAAAAAAATGTGTGTGAGAAAGCAAAAGAGGGCTGGAGCAAGAGAGACAGAGAGAGAGACAGAGACAGAGAGAGACAGGGAGGGAGAGAGGTCCAGGCAGATCAGCAGCCGGCGGAGACAGAGAATGAGTGATGAGACTAACAGAGCGGTGCAAGCACCTACACATGCGGCGACAGCCCTGATCTATGGAGCTGATGCTCGTGGCATCCACAATAAGGAGAAAGGCCCTCAGCACATCCGCCTCAGTCATGGTCAGCGCGGCCCGGGCCAAAGACCGGCACCTTTACTTAAAACGCCTCAACAGCGTCAATGTAGGAGGGCGATATGCCAAGAAATGATGACAATCACGAATCACGATTTTCTTGGAGCCAGATTTCTATTTCACCCCAATTCATGTACATTTAGTAACTTTATATATATTTTAAGTGGTAAATAAAGTAATCTTCTTGTTCTAAGAGTTTATACGTCACTATTTTTGATTAATTTTAGCTGTCACTCACTCAGGACTTTAGGGAGGTTGACCAACAGAATAAGAATAAAGCTACATTAAACAGAAAACACTCATCATATCGTCACGGCGGCAATAAGATTATTATAACAATATCGCCCAGCCCTATGACAACTCCAAACAAACAAAGTCCTAACCAAAGCCAAACATCTAAAGGATTTGTTAATAATCTTGTTGAACTGTAAATTCCAAATTCCAATGTTTGTAAACGTCATGTTTACTGGCTCACTGCAGCCTCTAATAAGCAGTGAAGCCCCATTTGGTCAGCAGGGGTGCAGAGGATGGAGTGAAAACATGGCGGCGCAAGAGAAGTCTGACAACATTGTTTCACACTTAGTGGAGTAATTAACTTGGAGCCAATTAAAACAAGGTGAAGAGCTGCTGAGGTGACACTGACACACTGCCAACCCAGGAGAGCCACGCTCTGCCAAAAACACATTTGTTTTGCAGTGGCTTATTCTTAAGAACTATTTAGTGTAACTACAGGAAGCCAAAGATATTTTTAATAAAATGTGCTAAATGTTGCTTGCTGTTCGTAAGATTAATTCCCTGACATATCAGAAATACGTTGTTATAAAACAACCTGTGTTGAGATTTATGGACAATTTGGACAGTCAGTCTCTGCACCGGCAGAAAGTCCTGAAAATTATACAATTTAGTGCAAAGAAAATGACAGTATCTTCAGAGTCGCTGAATCTTAGCCCAAATTCGCAACCTTGCTTCTGTCAGTCTACCCCAGGACAGCTGCGGTTACAGAAGTATATTAGCACAATTCAGTTCAGTTGTGGTAATCTACATACCACAAGGTGTGAAGTGGAGGAATAAAGTAATGTGTCCCCGAGAGACCGAAAAGGAGCTAAATAAATCTAAATAATAATAATTTCAAACAGCTTTGGTTCTAAAAGACATGTGAAATTCACAATAATGTGATTTAGAGATGTGTTTGTGTGTGCCAGCAGCTGCAGAGGTGACAGAGGAGACGCCTGAGGCCCATGACCCGCACGGCCGCCTTCTCCCGACACACTCTTCCCGTTCACCACCACCACACTCTCAGGCCGCTGAGGAAGAGCCAAGGACGCCTGATGCAATTAGCACCCCTCTGAGCACTTTTGTGTTGATGAATAGAGGTGGTCTGGTCGGCCACTAGCTGCACGCTGCAGTTCCCGCGCTGCAGGTCCCTGAATATACAAGCGGCATGTGACGTCAGAGGTGGTGCTCTGTTTTGGACATTATTTCTGAAGAGAAGCTTGGAAAACATCCTTCTTTCTCTCTTCTTCCTTCTTCCCCCCCCCCATTTTATTCTTCTTTTCTTTTTTTTTTAAACATACAGCAACAAAACCTTACATAAAACAAACATGTAAAGAAAGAGAAAAAAATCTATACACATATACACACATCATAGACATACATGTACACATACAAATTAAATTTTCATATACACATATTCCCACATACCCATAGACACACAATATATACATATATATATACATACACACACATACACACATATATATACATATATACATATAATACACACATACATATATATATATATACACACACACATATACATACATATACATATATATACACACACACACACACACACACACATACACACACACACACACACATACACATACATACACACATGTATATATATATACACACATACACACATAATATATATATATATATATATATATATTTACACACAGACTCATTCTCGCATATGCATATATAATAATAAAGATACCATTTTTTATTTTTTTTAAGGCAGGGCTGGGCAGGACCATAGGGAACTCAGAATAAGTAAAGAATAAGATTAGAAGATCATGAGGTAGCGTCCAAAGGAAAGAGGGGTTAAAGCATTTTATGTGGGAAGTATCTCAGAGATAACAAGAGTCCCATTTTGTCCATTGTTTGTTGAATTGGTCTATTTTCATCATCAGCATCCTTCTTTCATCGTTTCTGTTACAATAACTTTTTGGAAAGCAGGGCCAAAAACGCATTCTAAAAAATTTTTATGATGGAAATGTATTATGTGGGGAATATATAATATCCTCAAAAAAGCAAAGGATTGGGAGAAATGCCCTTTTTTTCAGGGAAATAATTGAGGTGCAGTTCCGATAAGAAAGGGGTTAAGATTGATGAATGGAATCTACGCCACAGTACAAAAATAAAAAAGGTAATCCAAATGTAAAAAGATGCAAAATAGTGCACACGGCAGTGGCACAGCTGCATGTATGAGGCGATAACGCATTTCAAATCTGATACAAAACACGGAGACCCAGAGCTTCATCTGTCAGCGCACACAGGAGTGTGTCAGATTCTCCTCCTGCTGTGTCTGTAGTCCAGTTAAACTGAGGGCCGGAGCTCCGCGAGGCTGTGAGGCAGTCATTGTGACAGCTTCAAGTATCACATTAAAATGGGTGTCAATGACCTGGGGCCACACTTTTGGACATGAGGAGGGGCAGAGGAATTAACTCCTCAGTGCTGAGTAATTGCCTGCTGTAATAGAAACAAACAGGATTGGGCCTTCCCCTGGCTGATCCCTCTATTCACTGAGTGCTCTCTTCCACTTTGACCACTCGCGGCATGCTGGGCTGTTTAAGAGGCTCGGAGCTGTGGGTAAGGGACATTGTCTCAAACTCCAGCCATTTCCTGCAGATCAGTGGGGGTGAGGGCCCTGTGCAGAGTTGGGGGAGGAGTGTTTTACAATTCAGGGTGGGGGAGTCGTTTCAAGTCTATAAGCTCCTTTTTGCCTTTGTTCCTTAGTGGCCAAGTTCTCACTCTGGGGAGCACCGGGAGTGTGACTCCATTTCACACACCAGGTTGGCAGGGAGACAGAATGAAAGTAACAGGGCTTCCTAATAACATCCAGGAAGAGGGAAGCGCTCCCTCAAAGGCCTAAAGGTGCCCACAGTGGTTCACTT
Organism: Chaenogobius annularis; assembly: GCA_015082035.1. Lineage (NCBI taxonomy): Eukaryota > Metazoa > Chordata > Actinopteri > Gobiiformes > Gobiidae > Chaenogobius > Chaenogobius annularis. Next base: position 586,528 of record BJKM01000124.1, on the reverse strand, counting down.
GTAGCTGCTACTTTGCACTCACAACACAGGAGGAGAGGCTGCGGTGAGATAATCAGGTAGCTGTCATAATACAGCACTAAAACATTTTGATTTTAAGCCCCACATCACTTTACTCACAAAGCAATGGCAAAACCAAAGCAGGAGTGGCAATATAGAATTGAGTCACGAGAATATGAAGTGCAGTGCAGCCATTTTTTATTATTGTGATACAGAATAAAGTCAGAATAAAGAGTTCAGTGATTAATACAACAGAAACACAAACAGAAGCACTCACCTGATCCACCAAACTGACTGCTGGCAAGGGTCATGGGCCTGTTCTTTCCATTGGCTACTGGAGGGGCAAACATCTAAAAGACAAAGGGAAGTGCACCGTTACTTGAATGAAGGCAAGCACACTTCACACATTGGTTCTGGGGCAATAAAGGCATCATGTTCAGTGTGTGAGACAGAATTGTGTCAACAAAGGAACGCAATGTTTTTCAGCTACACCTAAAATTTGTTTTCCGTTTTTTCCATTTCCATATTCAAACAAAACATTTAAAAACTATCAGTGGCTTCGGTCTAATTAGATTCAAAATTTCTTCGACCAGTGCCAAATTGAAAAAGCGTTTTGAAAGTAGGACAATGCAATCGCCACGAACAGATTTCACATTTTAAGTAAAAAGATATCCGTCCAAAAACTGAACCTTGTGCCATCTTTTATTTCTACTTGATTAGACATGTCCAAGCTAACACACATGGCCGACCAGCAAATAAACAAAGAGGGAAATTGTAGTGCATTCACTTGTTAACAGTTTTCAATGTTAAATTTAGGATGAACATCTGTTGATGGAAATTGGCAGCAGATCAATCTGACTGAGCATTTCTATCACAAACCCCAGTGTCTAATGAGGACCGCCCACAAGCTCCTCCACAAGAAGCGCTCTACCCCGAGAGGTTCCACACTGAATGGAGCTTGAAGGCCAAAATTCGCCTTGAATGGCCTCAGTCTTTTTAACAGGGGTCTATCGTCTGTACCATTTTCCATACACTACATGATATTAACAGTTTTGTCCATGCAAGACTGACAATGGCAAAGATGTAGCACAAACACCAATGAGAGTAGGATCAACTAAAACTGGTTATTACATAGAGATCAGCCAATCAATCAAGTCTAAAAGCAAGTTATGCAGAACAGAAATTTGGAAATTTTAAATGATCATTTTCATTGCTTTATTATATGGCCTATATGTTCATCCAAAGAAATTTCATGTACATTAGCACATAGACCATCACCAATAGCACAGCTACAAAAACGAAGGCCAAAAATAACACAATGAAAACAAGTCACACTGGTTGTGCCCCTTGCCTCCCCCTCTCCCCTTTACCCCAATTTTGCCCACCTATCACCCCCCATCTCCACAAGCTTTGTCCCAGTCTTACCGCGCTGAAATCCAGGAGGTCGCTTAGTTCCTTGTCTGTTCCAACTGCAGCCATTCTTTGCTGCTGTTCGTTCATAACCCTTAGCCTTAATAAACCCTAGGAGAGAAAATGTGCGTAGACAGACTTTAGTGGCTTTGGCAAGAGCAGAAATGGTACAAGCAGCAGTTAAAGGTTCAAATCAGTCTACCTGCATTTTCACCTCACTATATTAGCACTAAAACGTCTTTTAATTTTGTTGTATTATTTTGGCATAAAATAGAATACAAATGATAATGACATTATCATTTTAATTTCTGATTGTGTTGACAACACAGACTTATTGCAAAACAAAGAGTAGTAAACACATTAGCTCTTGTCCCACCCCCAAAAACTCAAAATGATCAGTGACTCAAGCTGGAGGAGAGGAAGACACAACCATGGAGTAATAAGCACAATGCTTATAGTCAAATTACTAAATAAAATCAAAGAACTGTCCTTGATTTTAGGCCAAGTAAGGCAAGTAACACACACATGTCCAGCCCATCATTGGTACATTGCAGTAAATGTAATACATTTATTATTAGAGCGGTATAATTGGGACCATTTGTTAAAAGGAAATAAATGTGAAAGGCAAAACTAATGACTGTATGCAAACATATCATTGCTAAATTACCACATGGCAAGTTAAAAAAAAAAAAAACCTTGTCAAATGACACAGAGCATAAACACAGGATTTACCCTGTGTTTTGCATTCCAGCGCGAGCCTAGGGCCGCTGAGAGCCTCTCCAGAGCTCACAGGAAACAGCGATAAGGAGAACAGAGGCTCTGGACACCAACAGGTGGTGTACTTTTACAGCCCCTTTCAATTATTACCACAACCGAAAATATTCAGGAATATCTTAAATCTGCTAATAGCGATTGTTTTTAATGACACTTAGGCATAGAATAACAAAACTGCAATTTTTAAGCAAAGGCTATACAGCAATCTTTGCCAGACCACTTCCTTGGACAAACTAGGTGGATGCAGGTAGGTCTTTGAAAATATAAACTAAAAAACAAGTAGCCATATAAAAATAACCCTTTCTAATTGTCCCGTGCACTTGAGGTGTAGTATAACAAAATGGCATCTCCAGCTACTGCTGGATCAATATTTGAAGCTAGTCTTTGTCACCAAACACAAGCAGCAAGACAATTTATTCTTCAGTTTAATTAGAAGTTATGCTCCTTATTATAAACAGCTAAAGAAGACATTACAAAAAACATGGAGGTCTCTGAAAAGTTAGCTCTGGCCTATATTACAGCATCATAATCTAGGCAGTCTGATTAGTAAGTCTACACAAGTCATTAGTCTTAGCCCATCAATAGAGGAGTTTACAATTGTAGCCTATTCAAATGTTAAACGATAATAAGTGACTTAACACCTATGAACCTGATGTGAGAGAAACGTGCCATTAAATCTATAAACTACAAGGCAACATTAGGCAATTTGAGCATGTTGACAAATACATCTAGATGTTGTTTACAACCAATGTGGTCCAACAATTATTCAATTGTGCACAAGCCATGGCAACGTCAAAGTGAGCGATCTGAGGTGGAATAAACATGCGTAAAACAAGCTTGGTGTTTTAGGACAAAGCAGAAAAGTTGGAGTAACTGATCTCTTTCTTTCACATGTTCGGGTTCAGGTCGAGCATTAGGAGTTCAGTGGAGAAGATGGTGGGGGTGGGAGCAAGAGGAATTTCCTGCCAAATGTGCAATAAAATAAAGTCTAGCTGGTGGCCAGACACATCCATAAAGGGGTGTTTTAAAAGCCACAGGGCGTTTATTGAAAGTTTGTTTCCCCAATAGCATGGGCTATAAGCTATGCTACATAATGTAGCCAGACCTATAACACTAACTTCAGCCAAAATACGGCCCTTATAGCGATATTTTACATTTTCCACTAGGCGCGACGCAAACAGCTGAGATACACAACACAACAACATGGACTTTATTGTGGATGACTAAAACATGCTGTTCGTCTGTTCGCAGAACAAAGGAGTAATTTCCTTCGTGGTCGCTGTGTGGAGACCATCACACACTTGGCTCGCCACCTCAATCCAGACAAAAACTTGCGTCCCCCGCTTTAACCACACATTCCCGAAAACTTTTCGAAAAACGCAAGCAAAATTACGCGCAAAGACTGTGCAACAACATAAACATATTGAGCTTAGTTTACCTCAGTCCAAGCGTGTAGTATCCAACAATAAAAAGAAAACCAAGTCTCCTATTGGAAAAAACATAAAACTTCAAGAGAATTTCGACCTCCGCGCATGAAACGCATTGGGGCACTGTGGACGTCTTCCTTTTGTCCCGGTAAGCCCGTTTTTCACGCTGCACCCACGTGTTTGCTTCAGTGTAACAAAGTCTGTGAGCAAACAAATCTACTATAGTAACTAAGCTCGCGTCTTCCCTTTTTGTTGTTACAACTGAGATGATTTCATTCTTCTCGTAGACATCTTCACCACCTCCGTCCACATTGTCAGACGCAACAACGTATCCTTCCGCCCGAAGTGAGGGCCTCAACGCCAGCGGTATCCGATTTCAAACGCCTTTGAAAGATTGCTCGCTTCTACAAAGACGAGAATGTATCGGTAATGTATTGTACTTGTTTGAGGGGCGAAACTGCCTAATTCTGAAGGCAAGTCTAGATTAATGCCAAGAAAATCTTTAAAAGAAAGCGCACATCGAGCACTAGCTTATTGCGCGGAAGCCTATCGTAAGAAAGTTACCTGCGATTACACAGCAGCAGCTCGGCGAGATGGCACGATAAATGCGAAAGAGTTCAGCCAATAGGACTGCGTTTCGGGTAGATCGACAGCGTCAAAGTCCAATAAGCGCATGGAAATGGCTCCTAGTTCCGCCTTCTTCTTGACGCTCACTTTCCCTGTGTATTCGGGGCTGTGGGGCTCCGATGCCCGCTGACATCATTTTAGTATTGTGGTTGCAGGGCACTCTTTGCTTTCATTTCATGTTGCTAAATATTTACATTAGTCTCAGATAGACCAGACTGTAGACCTAGATTTACACAAAATGGTCTTAAGTAGTTTTCATGTTTTATTTTTACTTTCCGCTTACTTCACTTACAGCTAACTTTACAAAATGCCCTAATTTTAATTTATTTTTATTGTATAGTAATTTTAAATTGTTTCTTAATGCATGCCCTTTTTTGATTGAATATATGTTGTTTTATTATTGCTCAGTGTTTTATGTTGCACCTTAAGGCCGAGACAAGTTCCTACGTTTTTGAATTTTGTTCATTGACAATGGCAATAAACTCTTTCTGATTCTGCATCTGATTCTAATAGCTACAAATTTTTCTAGACTACTTCTGAAGCATATTTTCTTCTTAGATTCTCTATAGGCCTGCATTTTTTCAAACAAAGTTGGCTTTGGGTTTCAGAAGACTTCACACAGTTATAAACCTAATGAGTTTATTTGAGGTGGGAATAATAGCCTACAATAGATCATGAGCACATAACATTCAATTAAGAATCTGTTTTATGAAGCCCACTTCGCATTAGGCATAGCTCAGTACCTGGTTCAATTCAAGGCACTAAAAGGTAATTCAGCCCACTTTAGAAAACAGGTCTACAATATAATCAATGGACCTGATGAAAAAATGTCCCCCTACCCTCAGCTGCAGGTGTGACATTATCACATTGTAGTTTTTGAAAACTACACATTCTAGGGTGGAGATAATGTCCTGAGAGTCCTTGTTTTTCAAAGAGTTGGCAACCATCAGATCAACCCAGCCTGCTCCAGAGTGGACTGGAAGGCAAGGGGAAGCTATAGGACTCTTATGTAGTGCTCCTGGGATGTTTCAGAAGAAATCTATTCCACAAAAAGACTATGCGGTTGGGTGAGAACATGAGCCAAACATAACAAAGTATCTTGGATGTGATTAAATGTAATGCCATGGGTCATATCAATCTCACAATATAGTGAATTCTTGACTAATTAGAAATGACTTTGCTTTTTTGTATGAAAGTCTGCTGGTCCTCAAAGACATAATGAGCTCTATAGAAACGTGTTTGTAGGTGTTAGACAGCTGTTGTTTTTAACCTGAGGGCGAACCTTGTCAAAGAAAAAGGAAGTTCAAGTGACCCCTCTTTGTTTCCTGTCAACAACCAAAATCACTGCACTGTTTTCATAAAGTATTATGAAAACCATTTCCTCATATACAGCCATTAAACTAATAACCACAGATGAAATATACTGCAATTGTATTTATTTAGCCATGCATTGAAGGCCATTGGGGTTGTGCTTCAGTTCTGTTATACATTTGTAACTGCAATATGTTTAAAAAGCTATTATAGTCTATTCACCGTATCCTGCGTGTTTGATCCCTGTGGGATTGGAGAGTTGCTGTCAATAGGACATTGAGGTAAATCTATTGGGTGTCCCTGAGTAGAAGGAAAGCCCCCGCATAGAATAGAAATGAATTAGTCTTAGGAATGTAATGAGGTTAGAACAAGGAAGCAACACACATGGACCATAAATATCATACATGAACAGAAATCTTATTTTAATTTTTTTTTATTCGATTTTGTGGATTTTATGTTTTGTTAGACATTTTTCATCAAAGATCACTTGGACTCTCATCATTGTGCCGTATGATTTAGCCTTTTTTAAACAAGCAAGCATATCATCTAAACCCAACACATTTTCTTCATGTTAAATCCAGGCTTAAGGTGACATGTTGTTAAAGGATGTAGTTTAGTTTTATTCTTTTTAAAAATATATATATATATATTTAGTTTTGCTCTTCTCTCATTTTTTCATGTATCACACATACAGGGGAACATAAGAATTAAAAAGATTAAAATTTAAACAGGTGGCAACATCTGTTAGGGAAAATGATTATTTTTGCAGACACAGAAAAATCTCTCATATTCTCACTTTTTCCAGAAGACTTTAAGCTTTGGGTAAGAATGCTGTTGTCAGTATTAGCAATGAGGCTTGTAAGCCCTCCAAGTAGTTTGTAGTAACAGCTGGGTCTGACATGGAGTGCATGTACAAGGGCAGCCAGGCTGAAGAGAGGGAGGGGCCGCAGAAAAAGAATAAAAACACAATACTTCAGCCACCTCACACTGAGTGCATCTAACAGACACAAAAGCCTAAACTCTTATGTAAATTAGTTGTGCAACACAAAGCTGAAAAGAAAAGGATGAAATTGTTTTGTTGCTAAAGTCATGTACCAGTTTGATTTGTTTATTTATTTATTTATTTTTACATTACATGTAATACCTTATTCAGAAATTATAATTTACTTTAATTAATTTTCCATAGGCATTGCATCCTCCATTTTACCCTTAAAAAAGCAGAGTGGCCTGAGAGTGGCCTTGTTATGATAAAAAATATGTTTCTGTAATCACAATATAACTCTGGGTAATGTGCCACATGGTAACCTCAAAATGACTGCATCATTATCCAGCCTGGCCAAAACAAAAACAACTAACCATGGCCTCTATTATCTGGACATACGTTCACATCACAATGGACATGAGTGGCAGAGGAAACTGTCGCACATGCCCTGGGTGATTCCTTCCAGCCATTCCCAGCTCCATATCTGTAATTAACGACAGATGTACATAGAAAATTAGCATATGTTTGGCACATTGGTGCTAATCGGTCATATTTGTGCATAATAATGAAATATCTATTTATGTACACACACTTTGGGTTACATAAATGTAGACACATAAATTCGGGCAGGAGGCAGCAGTCAGAAATAATTGCTGCACTGTAGGGTGTTATCATTAAAAATAATAATAATGATAATAATTAATTAATTGTGTGTGTGTGTGTGTGTGTGTGTATATATATACATATATGTATATATAGATACATAAATGTATCTATATACACATATGTATGTATATATATATACATATATATGTGTGTGTATGTATATATATATATATATATATATATATATACACGTGGTGTGTGTGTGTGTGTGTGTGTGTGTTATATATATACACACACACACACAAACAATTTATTAGTTCATGTATATATTTTTTTGATTATATATATATATATATATATACCAAAATCATGGCAATGATAGAATAATTAATGCTATATGTCAAACAGGGTCACCAATAATTAATCTTCTCTAAGCCTTAATAAAGACAATGGGAAAAAAGTAGAATTAGGACACTCCAAACAATATAGTTTAATACTGTCATACTTCAGAGAAAAAAAAAACAAAGAAAAAAAAAAATACAATTTACAGTGTGCATATTTAGATACTATCACTAGTTTTTCACTTGGAAAAATTCAGGCTGCTGTTGCCAGAAGTTTACTCACGGGATTTTACAAAGTTACCCTAGATAATTCACCAGTTTTATTTGAAAGACAGATGCAGACATTACACACAATACTTTTAATATAGTTAATCATACTTAAAAGGTGTTGGCCTATATTTAGCAAACAAGCTAATTCATCTGTAAATTACATTATTACTTTATTTTTTTACTTCAATCTGTGTATCTGATAATTAGAGGATAGATCAACTTTACATATTTAATGTATTAAACCCACTATTACTGCTGTATTTTTCTACCTGGCTCTACACTGTCACATACTATACATATTAGCACTCAATGGCATCCTCTTCAGCTCGTGTGAAGCCAGCCGTGCGCGCCAAAGCTGCATCACTGGGTTATATCACACCACACACATTCTACACAAGATGATTTGGCCGTAAAGACAGAGTAGGCAGAGCACATATGCACTCTGTGATCGCTGTTGAGGCAAGCTGCTCACCTCGCTCCACACTGCGCCCCTCACAGCCTGTAATAGTAGAGGCTTAGGTTTGGGTGGGGGAAGGGCAGAGGTGCACACAGGTTTCTCATCAGACAAGGGAAAGAAAAAGAAAAAAAAAAAGAACAAGAAAAAACTAGGCCAAGACCAAGAAGAATCCCTCCTTCCTTACATAGACTCCACCTAAACACTTCCTCTCACAGCTGCAATGGCAAATGCCGGAATGTTATCATCAGCAAAGTAACAAAGTGATTTTGGACAACACAACACATGTATTTGGAGGTTTCTCATAGTCGAACCATGATTCATGCTTCCTTACCCCTTTGGAACCTGTCCTCCAATGAGAGTTAGAGACTGGGGGTAGGAGCGGATAGATTGATAATGTTGGCGGAGTGCCCATGCTCCCAGTCTATGCTGAAGGGGAGGAGACAGGGGAGAATCTATGTGTTGTACTTGCTGTGCTTGTGATAAACTCCAAGCATTCCCCCCCCTATTACAGCTGGCCTGGCACAGAACAACATTCACTAAATTCTGTCCAAAGCCACTGCAGTGAGGGAGTTTAACGAGGCAATAATCAACAACTTCATGCAAAAGTTACAATTATTCTGTAAGATCGAAAAATGAATGTGTTTTGGGCCCACACATAAACTATAGCATAATATAATTTAACACTTTTGCCAAGTAAATTAAACTATAGCATAATATAATTTAACACTTTTGCCAGATAAATTATGGCACATTTGGAATCATAATTTCCAAATTTGCTTTACTAATATTATTTGAATTGGATTGAATATAAACATGTATAGGGAGTCAAAACCTTTTATTTTTCATCTTTTAGGCTTTGTGAAATATGTAAAAACATCACAAACTCTCACCAGGATAAAAAAATCGTGATTTCATATAATACCTTAAATATTTTCCTGTTGTAAAGATTTATTTGAGCTTTCAAATGTGGTCATATTTTTAGGTCAGTGGCACAAATGCACTTGAAACCTGATAATTTGTTTGGAAAGACTGAAAACCGTAAGACCAGTTACTTGGTGCCACAACTGGTCCACAGGCCACACTTTGGACACCAACTTTAAACTGTGGATTAATAGCTTTCTTTGATTTCTTTAGTTCACAAATAAGCATAAGTCACAATCTCCATGCAGCTTCCAGCATACAATATTAACAGACAGCTAACAATAACAGCAAACCATGGCAATAGTCCACCAAGGTTATGCAATAATTGGGAAGAAGAGCAATTGTTTTGGAACAAACGAGGACAGTGTATCTGCATGTGCTCTCAAAACAGAAATGTTAAAAAGGCACCACTTACTGAGCCATAGAACTTTATGCATCCTCGAAATGAAGGGTTTGGACGAAAATGTAGTACTTTCTCTCTTATCCCAAACAGTAATTCTCGCACACTGCAAAAGAAAATGAGTTTGAGGGATTGTTCGTGACATTAATCCTCCCAAACACTACAGTTTGAGACAGGATCCAATTCAGACAGACAAGCATGAAGCAAATCAACAATCTATTTACAAAAGGCAAAACTAAATCAACATCGCTTTTGGCTTTTGTCTATTCTCATTTGACAATGGCTTTTGTGGATGGCGTTCTTCCTCTGTTCTCTCTCAGGGTGGTTTTATGGACCCCTCCCTATCATCTTGGATTCCCATTATTGTGCATTTGTATGGGTGCCCCTGTTCTGCCACCCACACTTCAGGTACAGTGAACCAGCAGCGGCTTCCTGTTTACAAAGCTGGGATATTGAGAAGCCCACCACCAGGTTAAACCTGCTTTAGATGAACACAGAGGCGAAGAATGGGAAGGTGGAGTTGACAGAGCAGAGCACACAGGCATAGAGCCGAGAGTGTCAAAGATATTTCTGACCAAATAAAACAATATCTCAGCACTATTTAATTAAAGTGGGAGCTTGCAAAAAGTCATATGATATTAATCAGATCAGGAGCTGAACTGTCCCTAAATCAATTGAAGTAGGCATGTCAGTGCTGCCCTGGACAGGAGGGAGAGGAGATAGATGTGGGCTGTGTGGGGGAGGGGGAGCTTGTTGGTGTCGTGGGAGCACTGCAACAACAATAACAGCAGTGTGTGCATGTGTGTTTGTGGGACTGACACAGTGAATGAGCTTGACTGGAAGTAGGGATGTGTTATGGCTCACACAAGTGATGAAATGACATCTCCTTTACTTCAGCACACAGCTGCTGTTGCAGCAAAGAACACACTGTTAAGATATCTGACCTTCTATTTTCTCTGCCAGCTCCTGGTCAGAAGTGTCTCCCTGCCTGTCATGTCCTCCTCTAATTAGCTAAACCTTCACAATGACCACACTGTGTCCAACACAGACACATATCTGTCTATTGATGGCATCCTCAACAGTGATCTACATCAAAATACACTAGCAAGCACAGAAAAGCTAAAGAAACACAAAATGATGAGATGCACAAATTATATATATATATATATATCTATATATATATAGATATATATAATATATATATATATATATATATATTTGTTAACCTTCAACAATGTGACACTTTATTTATGTATAAACAGTACAAACATAAACATGAATCTTTAACTTGTCCACCAACAGGAGAATACAGGTAATGTTCTCGTAGAAGAATATTAGGATAAAGATTCTCTTTTTGTTGTTTTACAATTTTCTTTCATCTTTTTTCGTCTCCCCTCCCCCTTTCTTTGCAGATTAGAATTCATTAGCAATCAAAGAGCCTCCAGAGAGCTCCAGCTCTTAATTACCTTCTCATTTGCATTTTTGCATATTAATGACTGCAGGGTTTTGGTTAGGTTTTTGCCGCAGTGGTTTAAAGGCACCTCAGTCCCCGTTCTCCAGGGAGAGGCAGTGATGTCCGCAGGCGAAGCTCCAAGCCTGGCCGCTCCTCCTCTCCTCCCTGAGAGCTGGACACTGCCAGGGGACAGGGCGAGTTGGGGGCAGTTAGCCAGGGGCATCCGAGGCGCGCAGAGTAAGCTTGGGGGGCTGCAGGGTGTACAGGTTAAAGGTCAATGTCCCTTATCAACATAAGAAAGAACACATGTCTCCAGTGCTGCCTAATTATTGTCATATTGAGTAGTTTAAGCACCTGATCAGGACAAAATACACCCCAGGAGGAAGTGAAATCTATACTGCAGAGACACTCACGTGGGTTTATTGAGGACGAAGCTAGTTTAGATGAAACTCATGTCCCAGCGTGCGCAGAGGAAGGGGTCTTTTTATATCCCTCGAGAAAGGTGTGCGTTCAGAGCGAGCCTATTGTATGCAGCGTTCTGCTTTACGTTCATGCAGCCTGTGTTGTTGAGAGAGGAATAACGTGCTCATTTACTGTGAACCTTCATGTGTATAATAGCACCGTAGATACTTCACACCAACATGTAAACTGTACATTTTGCAGTATAACACTTGTGTGCACATTTAGGCACACAGTGAGAAGTGAATAATACCTCGGGACAGCAGACAACAGCTCCCAGGCATCTTGTAGCCCCTGAAGGGTTGCTGTTCCTCTTATCCAATATGTTTTGACTACAACAGGGATGTCTGAACATGGAAAATAACCGCTATCCCACTGCGTTTTAGATGCCTCACAAACAATTAATGATTTGGAGCCCAAAGACATCTGCCCAACAGGTTCCCCATCACATAGAAGAAGATATTTCATGTGCTCCCCAAAATGATTATATGAAAAATTATATTACACTAGTGTTTTACTCCTTTTTGTTAAATTGGCCATTCAATAAATACCCACGACAAGAACAAATATAAAGGCACCATTGCGAGCTTCGTTTCTTGTGTAGCTGAGGTGAAAAGGTAGATACATATCGACAGTGCAACTAAAAGGTGATGAAAAATATTTCCAAATCCAAAAGTACAAAATAATAAATGTGGATAAAAGCTTAAGATTTTTTTGCTTTGCAGTATATGCTTTGATTCCAAAACAAAACTGTTCTTCTGACAGTGAGGTGTTTGAATGACTGTTCAAATAGGATCATCTTAAATGCTTGAAAAGTGATCATGTTTTTTTTTTCTTACAAAAGAACAAAGCATATTGGATACTACAAACAACATTATACATTTGTGTCTCATGGTGGGTCCCTGAAAGCATCCTGCTCAGAGTGGGCTTAAGTCGACTTAACTGCCATTAGTGAAGCTTTATAACTGTGTGCGTGCGCGTGCGTGTGTTTGCACGGGTGTGAGGGGCCCGGGACTGCAGCTCTGTGTGGGCAGTTGGGGCGGGGTTAATGAGCTGTTCGATGACCTCTGTCACCCCAAAGGATCGCCTTGGGGAGAAGGCCTGAGACAAACAGGAAGACTGGGTGACAACAAACCACACTCTGCCTCTGTACCTATGTGATACAATGGGGGAAAACTACAAAAAAATACATAGACACTTTGTTTCTTGTAACCTACATATACTGTATAGGCTGTGCATAATAAATAGAACAAATCTCTAACACATTTCAAACAGCATTGGAAATCATTTTGGATGGTTTCAAACCTGGTTATTTCATCGTCAGGAAGCAACAGTGGCGTGTGGCCTGTCCATGGCCCTCGCATCTTGAAACGATCAAAACAGCTACTATACTGCCACCTCCTGGCGCCTCTGTGGAATTGTACTCAGCTTCACACGGGAGGAAGGCAGCAGAGGAGCTCCAGAGCAGCATTAGCAACATGACCGACTGCATCATCGTGTGCGTTAAACACGCAGCTAGTCTGTACTAATGCAACATTGGAGTATGAGCTTTTATCTATACGTGTACTGGTGCATTGATCGAATTCATAGCTACATTTATAGCTAAAGTTGACTAAATGATCACTATCCTTTTCAGTAGATATCATTGATTAATATTGACGAGAAGACCCATTTGTATGTTATATTTCATAAGCCTATTTTATTTGTCTAAGTTAGCCTTTCTAGCACTAGGACAGCAGTTAGACAAAAAAAAAAAAATTAAATCATTAGTCCACATGTTTTACAACCATTGTTTTTAATAGAAAGATGTTATATTCTTTAAACCAGACAACCAGATGCCAGACATAAAAAAAAAAGAAAAACAATAAAAATGACACAAAATGGAATTTTATGGTTTAGACTGTGTGGATTTAGTGGTCTCATATACAAGTTCTTTTTGTCACCAAAAAGTGCAAATTGTCCCAAATCTCCTTTCGTCCCCTGCAGCTTTCTACATGTTTGGACTGACAGTCTGCATTAATAAGAAATTATTAGGAAAGGGGGTTGTTGTTCAAAAGGAAATGCGTGAAAATTAAGTGTCTGCAAAATGAGGCAAAAGCACTTCTTACTGCAATTTAGTTGATGCACATTAAATTTAACAGCATTTCTGTCATTGTAGTCTGAAATGTAGCTTCTATATTTAAATATACCTGTATGATAATTCAAGAAGCTACATTATTTGTCTTATTTTCTGTTTATAATCACAGTTACAAATAAACCTATGTAGTATGCGTCTCTCTCTCCCCAAGTACAAACTCACTGAAAGCATATTTGTAATCATATTTGTAATCAATATTTTATTATCTGGTATTTGACAGTGCTATAAAGGCCATTGTTTTCTAAACATTTTTGCCAGTTCACTTGGCTGAATTATAATCATAAAAATCTACATGGAACCCAGCCCAGTCTTGGAGTACAAATAGTGTGTTATTGAAAAGGACATTCTGCAGTGGACACACACCACTTGTTTAACATTCAGTTCAGATATTTTTCCTCAGAAAATTTTGGTTCATAATTCAAGACAGACTGTGTGGATATGCATCATAATTCACAAAGGTGGTTAGAGGATGTTTGTGTTATTGTCCAGATGATGTGGCAGCATCAATTACCTTCTATCCAAAGACCACATATTCAAGTTTCTTTAAAATCTAAATATACTCTTTGCATTTAAATAATTTGCGGTAAGAGAACAATAAAGAGAAACAACATAAACAATAGTGATAACCATAAAATAAAAGCATACAAAATTGAGGATGGCCTTTGACAAAGTGCTTTTAGTTACAATCGCAGAAGCTGAAAAAGGCAGTTGGACAGCGGTACACCAGGTCTTTTGAAGTGTTTATATGAGTGTTTCACACACCGATGCAGAATGAGCAGGGCAGACAGGTACAGCCAACATGAACCTATCAAATGTGTCTGCTGCCTCCAACTTCCCAGCCAAACACTACAAAGTGGGAATCACAGTATGAAGTTATGGAATGTTTCCTAAATGATTTTAGATGGCTGCAAACTGAAATGGTCTTTTTTTCTCTTGGCTGGTCTGTGATCCCGGCTTAAAGAGGCCAGAGAGCTATAAATCCAGAGGGAAGGGTGACGGGAGCAAAGTAAGAGAACATGCTCTGTGCTTTTCTAATATAGCTTTTAAAATTTTACTTTTATAAGATTCTCCTGTGGCTTCCTTCCTTCCAGCAAACTTCACTAAACCAATAAGAGAAATGCTGGTCACAGCCACTGGACAAAAATAAAGTAGCTTCAACTTGTGTGGTAGGTAATAAGTTAAATATATTTGTGAAGAAGGAAGATATAAACATAGGGCAATGAGCCATACAATAATAAGCAGACATCAAATTAAATGCATAGCTGTGTATTTTCCACCTGAGAAGTACATGGAAACAAAAGAGATCATCAGTCTCCTTGGTGACGACCTGTGTTTTACATTTGTAATCAAATCTGTGGCCATAGGATTCCCCTTGTTTGAAAAGACAAAACACACATGTATTGGTCAGTAAACAGTTGGTCACCTGCTCTGTCTTTAGTCATCCCTGAAATCTACAGTCAAGAGCCCCAATTCCACATCTCTTTGTGGCCACCTTTGCATCCCCAGAGATCGTGAGAGACTCCAAGAGCAAACTGCCCCCTCTTGGCTGAAAGCGGCCAATAGACAGCTGCCGGCCTTCTGAAGGACCCAGGGCTGCCTGTGCTAGTGCCAGAGCCACGCTGTGCATAGTGCTGTCCTGCATATGCTGCACTCGTCTCGCTGTGAATCTCAAGCTCAATGGAAAACACACAAAAACACAGTATCAGGTGTCCTGCAAGATTGCAAAGCTAACAGTCCCCGTTGTGTCACCACACACACACCAATGGTTATTGACAGTTATCACTGTTTTGATGTTGATTGTTTTGTGGCCTTACAGATAGATTAAAAAAAAAAAAACACAAGGTCAATAAAAAACACACAAAGATTGAGACAGCCGTGTCAGAGTAACCTTGGTTTGGGGCTGAGGCGTTTGGAGCCACAAAGGCGAGACAGACAATGCTCTAGAGTTGTGGCTGCTCATTACTGTTTCCAAAGCAGCTTTTATAATTTGGTTTTAATCAACTTTCTATGGTACAAATATTGGACACAATGTGTAGTTTTGTGTGTAAGGCACACTGCAGCCTTTAATGTTGCAGTTTTCATAGGAGTGAGCCTCAGCCCCACACTGCACAATACCACTGTCTTTATCAATACAAACACAAGCTTAAAGCTGCTCAAAGACATTTACAGCCCCAGACTGCTCCAGCTGTGAAACAGTTACATTTTTTTCAAAGTCACCCAATCATGTACTGTATGAATCACATGTAACCATTGATCTTTCCATTAATCTGCTTGGATATCACCCAAAGATTAAAATAGCTGAGAAGAATATGGAAAATCAAGACAAAACCTTCCTAAATGACTGAACATGCACTCAATAGTGAAGGTCTGCTGTGATTATTTAATTGTAGTTTATAATCTCTTCTTAACATTCACATTCTGTGAAGTATGTATTTATTTAGCTTAACAAGTGGGTTATGCTTTGGTATTTATTGTTGAATGTGAATTTCATATAATCTGTCTTTTGATTACATCTCCATAGGGGAGCGGATGGACTCTTTGTGAGACCACTGAGTATTACCACACTGCTGTAAGCTAATGCTAGTTAGCAGGTGGCTGGTGGTCTCTTGGCCTTTTCCCATAAGCAGGACAAGGACATTGACATTGACATTAGTGCAAACTTTGCTCTCCCAGCTTAAGCACCATTTCCAGTGCCGTCAGGCTTTGCATCCATAACCCCGCCCAAGCACCCTTTAACCCACCCTCCTGGCACAGCAATCCACACACTGACCCGATGCGCACACACATTCATGCAACCATGTCATATTGTTACGAAATAAAAACAGCTGTAGCACAACTCAACTTTTAGAAAACAGGAAATAACTACTATACATCCTTACACCTCTGATTCTATCGTCCACAAGGACACAAAGAGCGTTAAAAAGTAAACTCAAGTAGATATCTGACTCCACACACATTTCTGCATATATATTCAAGAGGAGGGAAACTGCATGTGGCTTTATCTGCGAGGCCCAGTCTAGATGAATTATAAACATACTTATAATATATCTATACTACATAAGTCCTTTCTATGGGCAATAGTTGGAGACAAGAGCTTTGGTTAATCAACACATGTAAGACTTTCTACATGACAATATAGTCCAGAGAAACAAAAATGGCTCAAAAAGTGCCAACAGGTGTTGTAAAATTAAAGACATGCAGAGACAAAATGGGTTTGTGTGACCCATACCAAGTACCGCCTTCCACAAAGATCAAAGAACAGATCTGCATTGGTCTGCCACACTGTGCAAAAAAACTCTGACTATGAATATCAAAACATCCAAGCAAAAATATAGACACTTGCCAACAATGGCCAACAAGCTTAAAGATGAAATATGCAAATCTGGACCCAGAGATCTGTAAAGTAAACAAGCAACTGTTCAATGAACTGCTTTGCGATATAGTATTTTTGCTTCTGTGGTACCGTGGTTTATTATCACTGCCGCTCCTCGGAGAGAGTGTGTAGTTATGAGAGGAGCTGGTGAACAGATGGGCTAGACATGAAGTTTGTTTATCCAAGCTTGTCCTGAGACCCTCCAGCCTGCCAGCCAGTAACACACGCCTGTGCACACGCAAGGCAAGTGTAAGGCGTGGTATAGTGCCCTTTCATTATCTAAACCACCACTTTATATTAAGATATATAGAATAAATGGTAACATTTTTATTATCTACCTTCAAGTGCAATCAGTTGGAATAATTTAGTTTAAGGTCACAAACCCAACATTTAACTGAACTGGCTTCTCTTTTAGAGATCTGAACAGTTCAGAGTGAATTATTTGGCAGCTCATCAACACAACCTGAACTAAACCAGTGCAGAAAATGCTACTGATCTAATTTGCAACTGGATCACTTAAAAAGTACCCGTTTTGTTGACAAAAGTGCTCCCTCCTCCAAAGTGCATTCACCTGCTTTTCCATTAAGGTGCAATGGACTGATGATTGGACTACGGCTCTATAACAGACAATTGAGTGGGGAAACAAAACCGTTTTAAAGGCTTCATATGTTCTACTTGAACATAAATATTGTATATTTGATATATTTTGAGGGGGGTCACAATTTTATAGTATATAGGTTATTAGCAGTGGCATTTTCCCCACAATACAGGGGCATGCCTGGCCCCAGTGCCCGTGCGTGTTTAAAACCAGAGAAAGTGCATGGGGGCGAGCAGCTTAGGGCGCATGTTTGAACAGGCCGTGTCTGACTCAAACAGTGATGATGTGGCCAGAAGGACCCACGCACACTGAATGCCAAGCACACGCATGTACACACACATGTAAATACAAAGACAGGGGACCAGGCATCTCACCCATTCTAACAACAAGCCTTAATAATTCCCCCTCAGGCTGGTTCAGGGGCATAAGGGGACTACAGGGGCAGAGAGAAAAGGCCTGATCCGATCCGATCCTGCCTGGAAACGTGGCTGAGTGAGCTGGGGAGATTATTTTTTGGAATGCAACAGACATTGTGAGATCCCCCTCCCTTCCCTGGGCCCCTCCCCCTCAGCGAGCTGCAGCTGCACTCCTATTTGGCCAAGCGACTTGTACAGGTATTTATTGCTCTCTTCATCATACAGGTTGCCTCACGGTTGTGGTCCCTAGGGCAAAAAAGATTGGAATAAGCATGGAACATAACCTAGCTCCCACTCCCTTCCAGCACCAGCCCACTTGCTTTAAATATACCTTTGCACTGTTGGATATCTTTAGTAAAGCTGTGCAAACATAGAAAAGGTGCTTGTCTACATATGTACTCATTCTCTCATTGGGGCTCCCTGCCATTCTCTTAACCAGCTTTTGGTTAAATGCTACCCGCTCCTTGTTAAACAAGGACCGAAAACTGCAAATAGTTAAGCATATTCATTCAAGCTCTGCATTCCCATCCTTTCCATAATCAAGTGATCAGTTTTAATCTACTGGGCGACTTTATGCTCAAACATTCATACAGTTAGCCTTCTTCACACATGTGAAAAGAGACATCAAGCCTAAGAGGAAAAACCCGATTAGTAAGTACACCTCAGCATTAAGAGGGGACCCATGTCATCTTACCACTCGCTATATATACATACAATTATACAATTATAAAGTGTCAAGTACCCAAAGCAGTCAGCACAATAAAGAACAAAATTAAGAAAAAAATATAAAAAGAAAAAGAAACAATTAAATTGCAGGATATGGAGGGAAAAGAGGCAACGTAGTCAAGCCAAAATATACAATGGTAGTGCTTTTAAAAACACAAACCCTCCACCCTGCAACTAACGAGCCCCCAATGACGTGGATTCGACTCGATGCAAATTTGTTTTGCAATAAGACTAATGGTCAATTTCTAAACACATTTTATGGAGTAAGTAACACTTCAATCATACCCTTTTCTGATTCTTTCTGGAACATTTTAAGTGAAAACTGTTGCATCAGATTTTTTTTCTTGCATATGCCATATTGTGGCAATGTAGTTTCTATGGTAACTGTACATTTCAGACCTGCAAAAGAATAGAAAAGAGTTTTCACGGATTTGTCCTTGTTTCACCCGTACAGCAGCCAGAAGGTGCCTGACACCTTGCTTAGAGCTTTGAAGGCTTTGAGGACAAAACCAATAAAATCTAAATCAACTGCATAGTTGCTGAGTTTTTATAATTAATATACATTTGCCTAAGCATATAAGTGCCAATGTATAAAACCCCAAATATCATAAAGTCTACAGAATGACCCAGAAAGTGGACGTCATGGGTTTGAGATCTGAAGCGTTCTTTTGCTCTTCAACAGAAAACTTAAGTGCTTGCAAAACTACTCCATTTCCTAGTAAAGGAAAAAAACAATAAACATTAGATTTTCCGACACCCTGATTTGGTTTATAGAGGAATATTGTGTTTAGTTTTGTTTTTCAGTTTGCCTTTGAACATGTTTTTCCTCTCTTCACTCTGTCCTGTCTCACAGGGTGCAGAGTGACTGGTGTGTGTCTTTGTTTCCGCCGCAGTCTCAGGGCCCTGCGTCCCGTCCCAGCGGCTGCAGCAGAGGACTGTGTGCGTGGGGCTCAGCTGCCCCCTCCCGCTCAGCCACAGAGCTAGCCTCAGAGCGCCGCCTCCCCCGGGCCACACGAGGCGCTGCCCCAGAGTCCAAACTGGGGCTCAGCAGGCTCAAAGGGTCATCCAGGAGATCAGGCTCTCGCACCCGGGGCTTTCGGCCACGACGGGAAGGAATGCCGTTACAGCCATCTTTCTTAAGGTGGCGATGAAGGTGATCCGAGCGAACAAAAGTCTTAAAGCAGCTGGAGCACTGGTAAGGCCGCAGGCCGGTGTGCACACGCATGTGATTCTTCAGGTCGTAGTTGTGAGCGAATGCTGCTCCACACTGTGTACACAGGTAAGGCTTCTCTCCTGTATGCTTCCTCATGTGGACCTTGAGCTTGTCCTGTCTGAAAAGACCAGATAAGAAGATGATTCACAATAACCAACACAAAAGACGCCCAAAGAACCTTATGGTGCAAATAAAGTTTCCTGAACTTGAGTACAGATACAAATACAGACTGTACATACTGTACATTTACTTTCTAATGTTCATATGTCATGACTTAATGACTTTTGGCCAAAAACTGTACAAAATAGACACTAAGCTTGAAATCTTTAAGTGTTGGATTGTTAGATATTGTGAAGATGGAAATTGTCTTTTAGACATATTAGGATTGATGGAATCTGTAAATTTGCACACATTTAGAATAATACCTGCAGTAACTGTAGTATTCAAACATTTCTAAAATCTATTTGAAATACAACTACACAATGTATGTCTAGGGATGTCACGATATCAAATTTTTGTGTTACAATTATTATGAGAAAGATTTTCACGATATAACAATTATTCGCAATTATTGAGACTGTGACCAAACAACAGGGAAATCTTTCGTTTTCTTTCATTTCCGTGGTCTAAAATGTTACTGTTCCTCAAGTTTGTGACCGTCTTTACAAAATATAACTTTCTGAAAGACAAAATAAAGTAAAATTTGGTAAAAACAGCTAGATAAAATTAAGTTCTTTACATTTAAAGTTCTCTCATTTGGATGAGAGATTGAACTAAAAATACTTAATTTTGCTTCTAAAATTGTCACAATTATGATTTTTTTATTCTTATGATTATATTGTGACTTGAATAATCACAATTATCGATCATCGTGACATCGCTATTTATGTCAAAAGTAAACCAATAGTTTTAATCCTGGCTGTGCTTTTCCTTGAGTTGATGTTTTTAAAGCGTCAGACTCAGAAAAGTTTAACACACACATGCCAGTAAGCAGATCCTAGTGCTCCTATAATGCTTGCAAAACATGCAAAGCAGTAGGACAGAAAGGAAACATTACTGGAGGAAGGGACACACAGAGAAGCTTAGGAACGATGTGGCACACTGACAGAGGTGAATTATTTAAAGGACTGGAGTGATTTATTACCGTGTGAGGCACACTCTTAACCCTGATCAACCAGGATTAAGATTACAATACCCCCTTCCCACCGCCAGTCGATTCAGATGGAGTACTGGCCCTCCCTCACGTGTTCAACTTCTAAGTATTTGTAGCCAACCACATCTATTTCCAGCACAAGTCTGCTGATTAATTAATTAAAAGAATCATTTCAAGGAAAACATAAAGAAATAAAGGGAAACTGCTCAAGTCCCTTGCTGGGAAGTTGCCACATTTATCAGAGAGGCACATAGCAGATTTCATGAGTGAGGTAAAGGAATGACAGGGAGGGACGTGTGTTAACTACTCTGCCATGGGCAATAATCAACATAACCAGAGATCAAAAGTTCAAATTACTTCAATAGAGAACACGGACCATCCAGGGCCAGTAATTCCCTCTATATCAGGACACAGTGCTTTATAGCTGCCCTTGTCTAGATAAAATTACAGAGGCCCAACCTTGTTTTATCTAACCCCAATGTTAAATCCCAGGACTTTGCAAAGCAGTGTGTGATAATAAAATAGACCATTACAACTAAATGACTACAGCGATGGAGTAGTAGAAGTGTCCTGCTGCTGCCATCTAACACTGGTCTATGGCTACACTACCTTAATGCCTGCTTAATACAAAGCTAAGTTGGTTAGTGCCAATAATCCCTCTTGTTGGCTTTGTTGTGTTTACCACTGCTGAGTGATTTATGTACAGTGCCAGTTTCAAGACCATAAGTACATGTGACATGGGGTAGTCCCTCCATTAATTGGGCTTACCTGGTAAAGCGCACTTTGCAGATGGTGCATTCATAAGGTTTTTCTCCTGTGTGCGTTCGGATATGGCGGGGTAGTTTGCCTGCTCCTTGGATGACCTTGGAGCAAATAGGGCACTTCTGGAAGGCCTTGGAGCGCATCTTTCGTTCACCCCCTGCCCCTCCAGCCGTGCCACCTCTCTCCCCTGTCGCCCTCTCTACTCGATCTGGACCCGTACTGCCCCGTGACATCCAGAGCGGCTGCTGTCCTTGTGTCACAACAGCAGAACCAGGATCCTCGTGCTGCGTGCTGTTAAAGTAATTCAAGTAAAATTCCACATCAGCTTCATCCCCGTCCCCCAGGTCCTCACCGGCCAATACACGCTTCTTCTGCCTCTCTATGGAGTCCATCATCTGTTGCAAGAGGGCACTAGCTGGACCCCTTTCCCTCACCATCAACTCTTTGCTCCCATCTTCCATTTCTGCCTCCTGCCCCAGCCTGGACTCTGCAGGAAGATAGTAGTGGCCGTTTTGAGGTGGAGGGTAGCATGTTGAAGCGAGGCTTGCTCCATTGCCCTGAATTATGTCACCATCATCATCATCCTCTTCATCGTCATCTTCGTCTTCTGGTTCTTGTTTGGGGGCTGGAGATGGGGCCAGGGCTAAGGCGAGGGGTGAGTAGTAATCTCCCGGACCACTGAATACCCCGTTACTAGGTATTCCTCCATTACCATGGTTAAAGTGCCTGTGTGAGGGCAGGTCCCTGAGCTCCGGCGTGCTGCAGCTGCTGCTCCAGTGAACCCCTCTCTGGAAAGATTCTAAATATTCACGGGCCCGCACACGGTTTCCCTTGTCCTGGCCACCACAGCCTTTGCCTTCATCACCATCCTTCTGATCACAATCCATCTGTATTTAAAACAAAAAACAAGCAAACAAAAAAGAAGACGACATTAAAGATTTGAGATTACACAAACATAGTAAAAAAATATTAGCAATGTAGCAATTAAATCAGGGGAAATAATAGTTAATTGTGACATTTACTATACAGAATATATCTATCTCTTTGCTACAAGTGATATAAGTAGCGAGTAGAGTAGAGAATCATGGGCCGTTTGAACTGGGTGGAGAGGAGATCAAACTACCAAACATCTGATAATAGTGTAAAGTTTATCTCTAGTGAGTGAATGTACAGACATGTACAAACCAAAGATACAGCATTTTTTGTGACCTAGAAGGTCATGTATTCAAGTCTATTATTATTATTATTATTATTATAATATAGTGGTATGATATGATAGTGAGTATGGCCCTGATATGTCTGCAGTCTGCTGAAGAGCAGAGTGTCCTTAAACACTCCAACACATTACTGGTTCAACATGAGTAAGTGTTGAAGTAACCCTAAAGCTGTGGGTGTGTTTCAGGCCTAGTGAGAAGAACTAATGATGATATAAGCTCTCCTCTGCTGGAATAATACACGGTTGGTGCAAACACCTCATAACTATAGAGGTAAAGTCACTAAACTACAGCTTGTTCACAAACGCGAATGCCTACAATCTATTTTCACCTTCATGTTTAACCAGTGGCTTACTTGTCTAAAGTTTACAACATTTGCATTAAATACAATGTATTGATGTAATAAAGAAAATGCCTTGTATCTAGAAAAACCTTTCTTTGTGTGTTTTGGTGTGTTTTCTGGAAAAACGTGCTAGCAAATTATGGACGTGACTATTGGTTATAATACTTGATAGAAGTTGTTTCCTACCGATGGGGAGAGCACTTTTGTATCTAGTAGGTGAGTACAGACATCCTGGACTGGAGGGATTTCCAGAAGGCGTGCGGCAGAAAGGATGTCAGCCACACTGTTGTGACTGACCGTCAATGTGGCAGTGTAGGCAAACTCCAGCAGTGCGCCCAACGCCTCGGCAGCCACAAAGTCAATGTTGTAGATGTTTTGTTGGTCAGCGGCAACCCCCGAAGTGAAGAGCTTGTGAAAGTAGGAGCTGCAGGAGGCCAGGACAGAGCGATGGGCAGGAAACTCACGATCTTCTGCGACCAGGAGCACATCACAGAGCAGCCCAGTGAGGCGCTGCTTGTTGAGGCTGCCCAGGATGTCTGCGCTGTGCTCAGGGAAAGGGATGCCCACTGATCCCTCCTCGGCCTCTCCACATCCACCTCGGCTTGCTCCACCAACGCTCACCGTGCCCCTGAGCCGTCTGCCTCCCCTCCCTCCGGCTCCGGACGACATCTTCCACCAGCCTGCCGCCGAGCCGCCCAGCACAGCCCCCACCCGCGTATCCGTCCTGCCGTCTGTCCGTCTGCCTGTCTGCACTCACAAGAGAGGGAGAGATACAACAGGCCATTAATATACAGTTCATATAATGTACTGAAGAGACAGTAGGACTGTGCAATTAATTTAATTTGAATAGAGATCGAGATTTAGTCTTTTCTATTAGTCAACGATTAGCTTAGATCTTTTTGATTGAGAGGCCCACAGCCAATCCTGTCAGTAAAAGCATGTGGTTTTGAGCAGAGCCAGACCTTTGGAGGAAGAAATTTGACAAATTTTTTGTTTGCAACTATTGTTTGTCTTGTTCATGTTCCAGAAATTAATATTGAAAGTTATTTCTATTTATTTTAATAACACAAAATAAAATTGAATAGAAAATCATGAAGAAAAAAATGTGATACATTGTTTTGTCATATCGCCCAGCCCTAGTAGACAGTATATAAAATACATAGATAGATATAAGCAAGGATCTACGACGGAGTATGAGGGCCAACCCAAATAAATTAACGAGAATAAACTCGTAAATTAACGAGAATAAACTCGTAAATTAACGAGAAAATAAACTCGGTTAATCGGGAGAAAACTCGTAGTCAAAATGGCTTGGATGAGTTAAAAGTTAACACAAAACCCAAATAGATGGAACTTTATAATTCGGACCTTTTAGACATCACAATCAATAATTTCCCCCGTGCAGTGCCCCTGTCCTTCTGGTTGAGGGTCTGCGTGTGGTGCTCAGCTCCTGGGCACTGGGCAGGACACTGACGCGGTCAGAGCACAGCCACAGGTGAGGGAGTCTCGGACAATTTTCAGCTACTAATCTGCTCCCTCGACTTCGGGCGTCATCCTTCTAAGCTTTGTAGAAAAGTCACCGTTCATATGAGTTATTTGTGTGCATAGGTTTTACAACACAGCACTAGGGGCTGTGGAGCCGTGCACACTGCGCCAGGGGCCAGAGCTCAGACCCTGTACCGCGGGTCTGGGCAATGCTCCAGACCCTGTACCGCGGGGATTTGGGGCCAGAGCCGTTTGTGAAATGATGCGTAACAGGAAAGGTGCTGCTAAACTGCGGTGGCGATCTGTCTTGCTTTTATGTAGTTCTAAGATGTTTACTCTTCCAAGCCCATTCGTTTGTGTCCTATACATCACGTTGACACCGGCCCCTAAACGTTTAAATGTCGACTTTATTCTCATAAATGTATGACTTTATTCTATGATCAAACAACAAGGAGCCATGGTTTTAGTTTTAGCACATGTCGTGGAGTCTCAAACTACCGGTACATAACACTAGGATCAGTTAACGTTGGAATTCTCTCTGACAGTGGTATGATAAAAGTTACATTTATTAGATTGTCATTACAAAAAAACAGGAAATGAAAATTATATTCAGCTCTGAAATTTGTAAAAGTCATGGGCATGGGTAAAGATATGCTAGATATGGGCAAATACACTTGATGGGAGCGGTCTCTTCGAAGAATTCACTAGCCCCTAAGGGCAATGGTCTTACAAAAAGAGATGTTGACTTTGAGACTATAATAAGAGTACACACCAGGTGTCACATTGCAACTGTACATCTAAGAAAAGTTACCCAGCAGGTTCTGTTGCAACCCCTCCTCAAGACACTGCCATTCGTCACTTGCCTGTGCAGGTGGCTGTTGCCTTTTTCCTTGTAAACACACCTTCCTCTAGGGGTGTGTGCATGCACTTAGGCAAGAAACCAAGGAAGAGGTCATGGAGGACAGATAGGCAGAGGGCAGTGTGGGTTACAGTGCATGCTGGGAGTTGGGCAGTACAGCTTTTGCACTGTAGGTTGGTTAGAGCCAGAGAGGGAGAAGTGTGAGGTGAAGTAAAGAAGGGAAGGGGCTGCCAGTGCCAGAACAGACCCTGTGGTAAAAACTCTTAACAGAGGAAGAGGACACGCAACAAGCTGCGAGGGAACAGTATTAAAAAGGGAGGTTGTCAATCCGGTCTGAGCTGGTTACCCCACCCTGTACTGTGTGCCAAGTTTCAGGAAAGGCTGTCCCCTTGCTCACGTGTAGGGGGGAGATTAAAATGATCGACTGAAGCCTGCACTGTGGGAGGGGGGGTTTCTGCAGGACAAGCCATCCTCAATTTCTCTATTAACAAACACACAAGCAAATACAGCAACATTACAGAGATGCCAATCGCATCACAGTGCTCTTAAATGAACCTATAGGACAACCATCTGCTGTTAGACTCAGCAGGCGGTGCAATGCATGTTGCTCTAAACAGATGAACAATTCCAGTGGCATTCCTTCAGTTGTGGCCTGGTATGTTGGTAGGTTACACCCCGGAACCAAACCTGCCTAACCTGGCTGCCAGTTGCCATTTCAACCTGAACACCTCCTTTTCTAGTGTCGCTGTCCTGTGTTCATTTTATTGGTGTAAAACACCTAAATGCCTCCACTACTTCAGATTTGGCACAGACTCAGCTCTGCCCACAGGTCAGAGTTAGGCAAAGCCCTTTAAAAGACTTCAGGAGGAAGGTGGTATCTCAACAAAGTACCTCCAGATTAAGAGCCTTTAAGTACCGGTAGGTCAGATTTACATTTAGGCAAACATTTGAGTAAACATCAGAAAAGTATTTCCATAAACAAAAGTTTAATTACTACTACTACTACTAAAATAAAAAAAATCTTATTACTTTGTGTTACTGTTGTATTACTATTGTAATGTAAAGCAGTACTATTGTACTGTTGAGTTCTTACAATCTAACTTTGTAATAATGGATCACTCTTGTCTGTATTGTGATTGTGACAAGATATTTTGTTTGGACTTGATAGGCAGGTGACTTTACAATGAAATAAAGATAAAACTTCTAATTCAAATTGAAGGTGAAACGTGGCATAGGCACAAGCAAATGTAGCAGACTATCCTCTCTTCATCTTGGTAGACCAAGAGCAAAGACATAGAAACATGATGTGACGAGTTGGAGATGGGCTGAGAAAGACAGCAGAGAGCAGCAGAAAGGCCGAGCACATGGCGATCGGTCATGTCCTCTGCAGGAGGAAATAGATCTCTGTGAGCCCATCCAGTCCAGAGGCAACCTTCTTTTCTCCCTCACAAACAGAGCACCTGCACTGAATGCTGTGTATGTGTTATCCCCCTTACATACGCAGCTGACCCTGGGTCACGGCTTTGTAGGGTAAAGACGCTGAGCTGAGATAAAACACGCACACACTCACTGCCAGCAGGGCATGGGACGACATCTCTGTGAGGCGGAGCCACCTGTCCCTGAATAACCTGCAAAGACGACCAAGAAAAGGAAACAGTGCAACAAACCTGATCCTGACACCTCCTCATGGCTTGAAACATTTCTTATCACTAATTCATGCCTATGGGTGACAAGGCCCGCAGCCCAGCACAATGCAGCTCCCAGCTGTCCGTGTCCCTGACACTGGGCTTCATGTAGAGCCCTCCTCTCGTGCCTGGGCTATGGGTTTCTGAGCCTGCTTTGCAAGTCAAACCGTCGCTTCAGTTCAACTTGTCCCGCCCTTATTACCTCCACCTTGTCCTTAACGTACCTCTACCCCTTACCATATACATCTACTGAGAGATATTACAATGCGACTGCAGGGACACCACGACCAACCTCCTCTACCAGACAGCACTTTCACTTTGACTGTTTCATCAGTTAATTTTACTCTGTGTTCCTCATGTGCACACTCATTTCTGATATACCAAATCTGCTTATCAATTACCCTCTAAAAACAGAAATAGAAATGGCATTCTTGAGCACTTCTTTCATTCATTACCAGTACATAATATCTTCAAAATGACATGCCAGTCATTCCTTAATACAAAGCTAGTTGTTAACCCCGTGCAACCTTTGATGTTTCTAAGGTAAGGAGGCAGATAAAGTGACAGTCATGTAGCACAATGCAAGATATTTAGCCCTTGACAGTGTTCCTATCGTTGCAGTGTATTGGTCTTGTGTCCTCATTTCACTCACTATCTCCATTGCTTCTATGGCAACTGTTGTTTGTAACACGCCCCTGGGCAAGGGATCTACTCCATTCAGATGAAGAGGGTTCAAGGTTGAACCAAAAGGATATTGCGATATAATCAGACTGGGGAGGGGTCAACGTTCCTAGGAAAAGTGGATTTTGTACAAGCATTATGACCAAGTGACTCAATGCTACCAGTAGTGGAAGGAAACCAGACTGGTCATTTTGGCATCAAAGCAGGAAGAGAGTAAGAGGCTGATAAAACTGTAGTTGTAAGAGCTGATCTAAAAAAAATGAACCAGGAAGCAGTGCCAAGATACAGACACAAAGCAAGTGAATAGGTAGTGGGTGAGGCAGGGCGTTAAAATCACACTCATAAGTCCTTAGCCTATGGTGGCTTAGGAATCTGGCTCAGATGTCAATGATAAACTCAGCTTTCATTGAGTTACCTGGAGTAACCTATGTCAATAAGAGGAGAGGGCACTAACCACACACAAGAGGGGCAAAGTTTGATGTGAGAGAACTTGTGTAGGCTTTATAATAATAAAAATCGTAAGATTATTGCTGACACTTCATTCGCTTCTCGTGTTTGTTCCTCTCATTCAGGACAACTCCTTTAGTCGCTGGAAACAAAATCATCCAACTTTAATACTTGTCAAAACAAAACAAAGTATTTGAGAAATATTTCAACTATAAATTATTACAAAAAAATACATTCAACTAGCCTGCAATAAAAGTGACTGACTTTGCATGTGATTCCAGGTTAGCAGCAATTATCATACACTACATCAACAGTTCCTTCAAACTTGAGTAACAGGCTCTATCACCGCCTTGCTGCCAAGCAGGAAGTGTTAGCATTTCTGTAGACACGGCACTGGTAGGACCCAAGTTTGCCGTAGTGTAAGGGATGTCATAATGTCATGTCATATTGTAGTGAAACAATAAATCATAATAATACCATTTTTCAAATATAGTGAAATCCTTAAGTCACAATCGTTTACATTTCCTTCCTCCAGTATGCTTTAGTTATGCAAAGTTTATGTGAATGAATTAGGTCACATTAATGTGACTTAATGTATGTCATTAAAGAGATTTACATCGATTAAGATTAAATTCACAAATCACTTGTAAAAGTTATTATTTTATTGTGGCATCAATTACCATAATGAAATAGATTAATCTTGACATCCCTAGTCTTGGGGCGGTCCCACGTACTCAGCTGTGTGCATGCGCAAACCTACAAGGAGACTTCCTGTGAGTGTGTGGCAGCCGTGTAACAGAACCCACTGTGTTATCAGATGACTAGCTCTATGCGCGCTGTCCCAACTGTCTGACCCGCTCCCTCTCTCACTCCTCTCTTCCTCTCATCTGTCGCTCTCATCTCATCATTGCTCCATCTCTGCCTCCGACTCTGTACCCACCGCTTCACCCACTTCCCCTTTCCGCTGCTGAGATGGCAAATCATGGTAGTCCCACCCAGCGTCTCAATATCCTCTAATACAACCCACTCATGTTTTTTAAGTGTCAGCCCAAGCCAAATCGACAAGTAGACAGTGTCAGATTGGTCACCTTACCCCATGCTGGCCTTTCTGCTTAATTAACACGTGCTTCTATAGCGTGTCCATTACAAATGAAACACATTTTGCACATATTATTGATCAGTTAAATCAGCACATAACCATGTGTTAAATATAAGGCCTCGCTTCCTTGAAAAACAGATCTTGGTCTCCTCCCTTGGTCTCCTCCTCCTAATTCGATCAGGTTGTGTTGGCCTCGCCATAATAAATGCCCCAGAAGAGAACAGAAGAAGCCCCTTTACTGCCCCTAAACTTGAGCAAAACAACAGAAAAACAACAGAGAAGGATCTGTCTGGCTGTTTAACCAGACTGGAAGCTGTGGTATACAGACCAGCTGACCAGGGGAACTGAACATAAGTGGGAAGTGAAGCTACATTTACTGAGCAACATGCTGCTTATGTGTGGGCACTTTACTCATAGCATTACAAGCATGTGAAACAGGCAAAAATTGTAACGTCAATGATAAAGGAAACCATACTACGGTATTTAGAATCTTGACATAAAGCTGAATTTGACGTTTTGACAATGCAAGTACAAAAATGTCTACATTACTAGAAATGTTTTGCAAAGAATATAGCTGTAGAAGTCGCACAGCTGGTTATGATAATATCTAAGAAGATTACAAATATGAGGATGCAATTACACATTAGGTGTTATGGAATGTGTACCTGCAGAATTGTGGTTATTTTTTATGTCAGCAATCCCAGATCCAAGTTCCAAGAAAAACATATTAAATAAAAAGTGGATCCGTCATCGTAAGTTACATTGAAAATATTGATTAGACCCATATGTGCAAAACACATAACATGGATCGCCTAAATTTCGTTCTAAACAAGCAATGATGTATGCAGTGCTGTAACATGTGGAGTTCCGTACTATAGAGCCAACATTTCACTCTCAAATGAAGCCTCAAACTGCCACGGAGACATCACGCAACCTGTCTCCTCCGTCTGCCTGAACCTGCTCGTTTGGGCCAGCGTGGTGTAGGCACAAACATAGAGGAATATCAAACTGTATTCAGCCTCACCGCCAAATTGATGGGTGGTGTCTTGGACCAGCCCACAGGCACTGAAGTCCCCTGCAATTCCCCCAGAGTCTATTGTTGGCAACACAGACACACATGCATGGCGAGTGAGTCGATTCAAAAACACATATGGCGTCCTAGTTTAACCCCATGCAGGAATTAACAAACTATATTCTTTCTATACCTGTAGGCAGAAGGCTGTATCAGAACAATGTGTACCATAATTACAGAAAACCTATCAATCAGACAGCAGGGTTTTAGAGGCACATTCTCAGCATTAGGGCGTCTTTGTGGTTCGTTATGTACCCATATTTAAAAACCAGTTTGTCAAGTCTATACAAAAAAAAGATAATATGCATCGGGTTATAAAGAAAAGAAAGCTGAGGAGATAAAGTTGCTACACCATGTTCCACAGGCTAAAAAGACATGGCAGTTAAGATTAGGATAGAACTTTAACAAGATGCTGGTGAGGAAAGGAGGAGTGACCCGGACAAAGATGTGTGAGCTTCAACCGACAAGTATCCAAGTCACAGTCACGTTTTAAGTCGTCAGTAGATACTGTATGTAACAGCTTACACAGACATACTGGGGTTTCTCAACACATTCCGCTGTTACTCAAACCTCTACCAAGCTAGAGCTATGGGCATGGCTGCACTGGTGGCTAACATTATACAGTGGTTTTCACAGAGCTACCTGAACGCCCCTAAAAGCAGAAGTACAGGATGTGTGACTGTCTAAGACTTTCACTATACTAATTTAGCAGCTTTACAAGAATACAATGCTCACACATGCCAAAAGACAATAAAACAAGTAGAAAACTATTGTGATAAAAACTTCTGTCACTTTTGTATTGTATGCACTATCTCACACTCATTAACCCATTTGCCATCCCCCCATTATCTGCAAGTGGGTCAAGAACTCTGAACTCAAAGCACAATTTTTAGAACACATGGCATGCAATATTGTTAGGTTCCCTTCCTCATCCTCTGTCAGTCCCTGGCATTAGTGTTTCGGGAGTGCTTACCGAATCGGCAGAAAGTGTTGCTCTGGCCCTGTATGCCTCCCTTGCGTGCTGGCCAGCCCTGTTACCTCGTCTCTGGGCAGGACGACAGCTTTACCAGACAGGAAACTTGCGAGTGGCCCTAGTCATACAGACAAGCCCTTGCCTGATCCCACACAAACAGACACCTACCCCCCTCCCATCCAAACACCACACCACCCTCCTTTATTTTCGTCCCACAAATGGGCTCTGCATCTCCTTCTCTCATTGGCCTGACAGCTCCTCAATCACCACACCTCTTTGTTGGGATAGGCTGGCAGCAGTTCCCTTTCCTGGATGGCCATGGGCAAGGCACTATGGGATATAGAGTTCCAAGACCTCATTTGACCTGCTTTAATGCTCTTGTTGTGAACTACAGTTCCCTGCATTGGACGTCCTCACCACCCCCTTGGTCTCCAAGCCTGCTCTAACGTAAGCACTATGGGCTGAATTATACACTACAATATGTTGCTAGCAGGCTGCCAGGTATTAGAGTACAGAGAAGCCAACAGCCAGGGCCCAGTTTTACATGCTAAAAACACACTGACAACTAACCTCAACTCTATTTGCATGTCATCACTGCAGACTTCTTCAGCATGTCAGGCAACATTTCACACATACTATTCAGTATCTTAAATATGTCTTAACACCAAAGCAATTTACTGTTCCCACAACCTCATGCTCAAAGTAAACTCACTCCACGTCATGCATATCGTCAGTGTGTTAAAAGTTATTACCCCATCCAACGAAATCATTTTTGCTTCTCCATTCCCTCTTGCACAGTACCCCCCACCCTCTCTTGGCAGCCCCCACCCCTCCTCCTCTTCTAAGTGCTTCCACCTGCCTGAAAAGTTAATGCCTTGAACACATCCTATAAACTTTATCTCAGGACTCCCCAGAGGGACACACCAGTACAGAGGAAGTACTTTCAAAGGATTAAAAGAGGAACCTTAAAGTAGCAGAGACCCACCTCTCCTGTCCGACCTGCCCCCCCACCCTGCTCTCCTTTCTCCCCCTCCTTCACTCCTGTCTCTATGTTCTCCTCCTTTGCCCTACTCCCCTTTGGTTTGACAGGCCCAGGGCAGCCAGCTACGGGATGTCAGGGTGCCTTTTTGCTCACCTGAGATGGCCGTGGTGCTGCTTGTTGTGGGGTTTAGCTCAGCCCTCTCCTCCTCTCTCCAGAGCTCTCTCTCTCTCCCACAATGTTGTGCAGCTTAAAGCCCCGTATGCGCTAACCAAGCAGCAGCAGCAGCAGCAGATCAACTCATTTCCCTTCCTGGTTTCTGGAGGGCAAAGAGGTCCCTCCCTTTCTCTCTCTCTCTCACACTTGCTCTGTCTCTCTTAAAGACACAGCATTCACCATCATCTCCATTTACTGTGAGACAAAGCGGGAAAAAATTGGTTAAAAGTGGTCAATTGTCAAAGTCATGAACAATTAGATAGGACACAAATGATTAACCCATTCATCTTTATTTGCAGACTAATAGCAGCAGCAGTGGGTTATTCAAAAACTCCAGGTAAACAATTTTGGCAAAGTTAAAGCTCTTTTTTTACTCGCCTCATCTCCTATAACCTCTTTCCTTATGTGAGTCACACCCACCCATCCTACTGCCTGAGGTCATTGTGTCCCAACCCAAAAGCAAGCCATGGCACATTCCAGTACGCACAGTAGGGCCTGCCAACCCCCCCCCCCTCACCTTCTCAGAGACACGCCATTGCTGGGCCTACCTGCCAAGCTTCAACAGGTGAGATGTCGCAGAAGACATCAGAAAGCTAGTATCTTATCTGCAATCAGGAGTTGCATGTTAACTTTTGTGGATTTACAGCTTGTGCACTTGACACTTTCAGCCCGCATCCCCCGCCCTCCCCCACCCACAGTCACGCCACAACAATAAAGCATGAATGTAATGTAAAATAGTTCATGTTTTAGGGGCAAGGTGTGACATAGTGAATATTTATCATTGTAATAATAATAAAAAATATTCACGCCCCAAGAAAACTGATAAAAATCAGGGTTTTCATTTAAAGCATTGGCTCTATAAAAAGGCAATCTGGCTTAATATTCAGAGATGAGGCAAGATGTATTCTATTTAGAGGCTCATTGGCATAAAATGAAACATACAGGCTAAATGAAGGGCGGCTGGAATAGGCAATAACAAATTCTCTCTGCAGAGGGCACTGCTGAGCACCATCAATGCCTAACGTGTGCCTCTTTTCACCAGGATGAATTTTTCTTATTCTTTTCTTATTCTTTTATATATACATATACACACACACACACACACACACATATATGTTATATATATATTATATATTATATATATATATATATATATATATATATTATATATATATATATATATATATATATATATTATATATATATATATAATTATAATATATATATATATATATAAATGTATTTTAAAAATCATGTAGGTCAACCATATCGACTGAGCCTGTTTTTCCTTTGCCTGGGATCCAGAACACACACATCTTCATTCTTTACAAAGAGTAAAATCAATCTATATAAAAATAGAGATATCATTCTGGCTATTCCAGTCAAATTACCGTTTACCGAGTTTAAGTGCTTGCGAGAATTTCATTTTCAACCAGAGCTAAACAGTCAAAGCTTGTTATTGTAGATAATTATTAAATCATACCTAAAGATAAACATACGCACACCACTCCACTCCACGCATGATTTGACGCTGCTACAATACGCCATCTTCCACCAAATCACGCGTTTTTTCATAATATCGCGCACTTTTAGATGAATTAGAAATAAGCTATAATACATTCACAAATAAGTTTTATTTGAATCTTTTTATACATTATAACCATATCCAACACATTTTTATATTATAATAAAATGACTTCTCCCTTGTCATTTACATAAATCAAAATTGTATATTAAGACTGCAAAATAGTAATGTCATTTTTGTATATATTTTTTTACACATACAAGTGACATTGCATCCATGTTTGCTAAGAACGAATGCACATTTTGGGTAAGAAAGGACAGCCATAAACAGAGAATACAAGAGCTCTAGCAAGAAGGCAGGCTAGCAAATAACACCACCATGAGACCAACACTGACCTGGGTAAAACCAGTCATTAAATGTCTGTAATTTTTATAGACTTAAAGTTGAGTTATCAAGAATTTCAACTGTATACAACCCAAATCCTTTCAAAAAGCATACCTTTCAAGGTAAGAACCCAAGAGAAAGCTTGGAAAGCAACAAGTAGCTGTACAGGAAATACAAATTACAACGTCACAACAAAATAAAAAATAAAAATAAAATTGACATTGAAATTACAGAGACTGTGGTTTTGATCATCTCCACTGACTTGAAAAATCATAAAACGCACATACAAATATAACAATCCATGCAAGATCTTCTTGAATGAATCTGTTGACATCCGAGGCCACACAGGCGAGCACATATTCAGTGTGTGCTCAGCAGAAAATCAAATGCATGTGAAGGAAAACAAATAAGCATTAAGCATTATAGTAGACTCCAATGACAACATTCATAGTACGCCGATAGGGTTCGGAAATTTGAATTTGAAGCTGAATTAGTCTTGACAAATACCCTCTTTGGTTTGAGAATTGTCCACAACATGAGCTTTAAAAATAAGTTAACATGCCAATTTGTAAAAAAATATTGACAGTAGAGTTAGATAAACCGGATCAAAACCTATAAAGACAGGCAAGTAGATCATTTGCAATACGATCAGTAAAACTAATTTCCAATTTGTATTGGTTTGTTGTCATTCTCAGCCAAACATTTCTCTACAGCAGGTAATTTATTAAAATAAGTCATCAAGGGTAGCCATAGAAAAGATCAATACAGAATATTCAACAATACAAAAAGATCTTTGTCAATTAATGCAAATCAGCGGACACACTGACAGCCCTTAAGTGCTTTACATCCTTAGCAACGTGGACAAGTGAGCAGTGCCTACTCTGACACTGGCCAGGTGACGCTGTGGTCTTACAGTACGACAGATGGATGGACCCTGAAGGTGACAAACAGAAGGGAACCCAAACCAATATTAATCGAAAATTAGATTTAATAAAGGAGCCAATGTGTGTGATGGCTTATGTCAGCAGATGATGTATGAAAGCAAGACCCAGTGTGTTTAGGGGCAGTGTTGTTAGTTCACTCAGTGCCGCGGGTGGGAGTGCTGGGCTGGTTCAGGCACATGGTACGACACAACCAGCCAGCGAAATCTACTTCCTCCACTTCTGACCGCTTGATGAACGTGTGACTCTGAGAATAAAATTAGAATACATTTTTATAACAAGCTGTACAGAGTATTGCGTAATACATGTTTATTACTCACCATAAGCATTTTCAGGTCAGCCCTTTCAGCTGGGTTTTTGATTAAACTGAAAAAAAAAGAAAGAAAACAATAAAACAAAGCACAAATAGCATTACACACTGCAAATTACTTCCTAAAATAAATATTAGGTAAGCTATGTTATATTTTTTTGTAGCAAGAAGTGCTTACCACTTTGTTACAAAATCCTGGAAATCGTTCGTAAACACTCCATGTGGTAGTTTTGGTGGTGGCTGAGGAGGTGATAAATTATAAGTATAATGATCTCTTTTGTTACTTTATGTTATGCTTATTTTCCACACACCTCATTCACAATGTAATCCAGCAGTTCAAATATGGCCATAGCCGGTCTGCTATCCATCCCATGTCCTGTTTGAGAGGGGTATATTGTAACACATTTCTCCTTTCACTAAAGCTGCAGTTGTACCTAACAAATAAAATATCACTGTTGTGCTTTCCCTGCTTTTCCATACCGCTGACAGGCCTGCCCGGTGGTCTCGGCCTCTGAATGTTGGTGTGAATCTCTCCTTCTGCCCCATCCAGAACAGCCCGCCCAAATATGGCCTCTAGCTCCTTGGCGTCTGGTGGGGGGATAGGGTAACGGCCAATGGCCAACTCCACCAGTGACAGACCCATGCTCCACACGTCAGACTGAACAGAGTAGTGAGTACCCTGCAGTCTCTCCGGCTGTTGACAAACATGCACAGGAAAACTGCGTCAGAAGGTGTAGGTGGTGCCAAGAAGACAGACAGGAGGACTTTTATAAAACAATTTAATGGGGGATGGGCAAAACAAAAAAGACTAATGTGTTCCTACATTGTAAGAGTAAAAAGTAGAAGCCAGTGTAGTTCCAGTAGCATTTCAGAGTGAAGGGAAAATGCAGAAATAGAGTAGACACAGTAGTCTTTATGTTTGCTAAAGGGCTCTTTTCTGGGCACAATGTGCAGGTGCTGGCAGGGGACTGAAGGAGGGGACAGCGGAGGGTGGGGCCAATAAACAAGAGCAATGTAAAAACTGAAATTGGGGATAGGGCCAGTGCAAAGGGGGTGGGGGCACAGTCGGGTAGAGCTGACTCACCGACATGTACGAACGGGTCCCGACAAAAGAGTTGGCCATGGAATCTATGAGCTGGCCGCTTACACCGAAGTCACAGAGTTTGATCTCACCACGCGAGTTTACCAGGATGTTGGAGGGCTTCACATCTATGGCAGCAACATGAAAAAAAGCTCATTTACTATTAGACTCAAGTGTCACATAGTCCATGTATGCTGTCAAATACTTCCTAGTTGTTGATAATGGTGTGCATCAACAAGATGAATACAATTTATTCATAACTGGAGCTGTTGGGGTGACTGGAGACTGTCAAGAAACAGCTGTACATGTCCCATTTGGCTGACTAGCGTGGGATTACGGTCTTTCTCTGTAGAACACTGTACAATGAGAAAGTCACATGGTTTGCCACAACACTTCCACAAAGGACAAAAATAGGACTAAAGAGAGGCAAAAGTGGGAAAATGTATATTAAAGTGTGCCAAATTCATACTCTTTTCCTAATACAATATAATGGAACAAACAGCTGTACAATGAATACAACTACGTAACTTCACCTCTGTGCATGATTTGGTGTTTCTCACGCAGGTAGGCCAATCCTCTTAATACCTGTTAAAATACATACATAGTGCAGTAATCTTAATATTATCTAATTAACGTTTTAGGTTAAATGTGTTTTTGCTTACAGCTATGCTAACTTTTCCTAGAATATCCTCTGGGATTCGCCTAGCTTCCTTTAGGACCTGGTCCAAGGATCCCCCATCCTGGAAGGACCGAATGTTCATATTAATGTTAGGTTTTGAAACATTTATGTGAAAAAAATATGAAACGTTCACAGTTTTTACTAAATTACCATATGCTCCATACAGATGCT
Source organism: Chaenogobius annularis (assembly GCA_015082035.1). NCBI lineage: Eukaryota > Metazoa > Chordata > Actinopteri > Gobiiformes > Gobiidae > Chaenogobius > Chaenogobius annularis. Next base: position 548,571 of record BJKM01000124.1, on the reverse strand, counting down.
GATTTCTCCATCGCTGTAAAAGGCTCCATAGAAGCCCACGATGTAGGGAGAGTTGCACTCGTGCAGCACCTGAAGCTCTCTGATGATCTGGTTCCTGATGGCAGGCTTAATTTCCAGATGAATGAGCTGAGCAACCAAAAAACACAACAATGACTTTGATCCAGATTAAGAACATTAATTCATTCAAATAAATTAAAATAAATGATACGTTTTGAATCTTGATTTCATAAAATATATCTAAATTCTCTTGGTTCAAAATGAGCCAGGAGCTTTGTATTATACAACAACATACATAGATAAATATTTTACATTTTGTTAATTATAAACCGCGATATTGATCATTAGTCATTTGCTAATTTCCCATTTCCTATTGTTTAATCAGTTTTTCACTGTCACCCTTCAAGGTAACTACTACTGGGATTTTGGGCGTTACAAAAACAAACTGAAATGAATTGAAACTGCTTAATAATAGAAATTTAAATGTTGTGAGTTTGTTCTTTTGATGTTTAGAGTGTTGTTTTCTGTATTGTGCTTGTGTTCTAGTTTATTCTTTTCTTTTTTAATAGAAAAATATAAAATAAAAACATTATAAAATAGAAACATGAAACACTTCCTGTTCAAAACTGCAGCTCTGAGAAGCCACGCCCCCTCACAGCAGCATTTCCCTGTAGTAAGCAGTAGACTTACATTTACGTGAATTTATTTGTATTAAATGGACAAGTGACTTTTTGAACCCTATATGCATATGACGTGAAGTCTGAATTTTTACTACATGGCTGTGGGTGGAGATAGAGGGTAGGTGAAAACAGCACATTTCTGAAATAAGAGCCAAACGCAGCGCTGATTGGCTGTGCTTGGGGCGGTCTGCACGAGTTCTACTTTGCCATCTGAAAAACCCTGTTGTAAAACCTGAGCTTGTGCCTGAAAATGAATGCTTGAGGATATTAGCGATGTGCCGAAGGCTTTGTGAGCACTAGGAACCAGTTCCACAGATGTAAATACCTACTTTTGCCGTGTGAAAATTAGGTACCCCCAAGTCTCGAACGCAGGACAATGCAGTGAATCAATTTAAATACAGTTCTGAATGAGCCAATGAGTGAGAAATGAAAAGCTCTTGATAGTCATAAATGAGCCCCTTAACAATGTGATAAAACTGTCAATATTCACCTTTCTAGCCATGACAAGACTTGAGGGTTTGTGGCGGACTTTGTTGACCACTCCTCCATTCCCAGCGCCCAGCTCACATATAGGGTCAAAATCCTCATCTTTCAGCTCGCCAACCTGGGCTTTCTGGGTGAGAAAGGCTTCTAGGCGCTTTTTCTGTTGTTCATCCAAGTCCAGCTCACCCAGTTTCTTTTGTAAGGCCTCGAGGTTTGCTCTGCAATGGAAATACACCAGTTTCAAACTACAGTCATCTTTTAGCAAATTCCAGTTTATGTTTTTTTGCTTTCCACATGTACATCATTAATCCCTGTAGTTAAATGATATAAAGAGGACTCACTCAGATGCAGCATCACAGGTGATAGAAGTAGTCTGTCCCTCCCCAATGGGCGTTATGTTTAGGGGAACGGGTCTTCTTTTAGGAGCCATATTCAGATGTGTTCAAGGACTTTCAAAGACAACAATTCTAACATAAATACACGACACAAGGCAGCAGGATGTGTGATCGTGCCCTTGATAAAAATCTGAAAAAGCAACAGGAATCGTTCTTCTGCTAGTAACTTGCTAGCACACGTTAGCAAAAAAGTACACTTTCAGGAGCATTTCAGTGCACTATTTCTGAATTTAGACCATGCCGTGGTGCCCTGTATATGCACAACTATTTCGCGGTTAACCTACAACAACAGGGCTTAACCTACAACAAAACAAGTAAGAGCACATTTCTTTTTACGTGTTCTTTGAGCCAATCTACCTGCTACAAGTCATTAGCCGCTTTAGCATACACAAGCTAGCCCCAATCTAGACGGTCTCACTGAGTCTACTCGCGCTTATGGTCCTTTGTCTCTCCAGATTTGACTGGATAGCAGTCTTCTGTTCTGGACAAATAAATGGTCTGGTTTGCCTGTAAAAACTAGCGGAGCCCAGCAGCCCTGAGTCCGTGTGAGTCCGGGTGTGTGCGGGTGTGGGCTGTGGTGGGGCTGAGGAGCTCATACAGGAAGCAGCATCAGAAATGACAGCTCATATAACCTATAACTTACTTTTATGCACACACCGCGAGAGCAGGGTCAGGGGTCTTGTTAAATTAAAAATACAGTACAGACTGAATGAACCTTCTCGATTTTTTCAAAACAATGTTGAAGATTCTCCACTTGAACCTCTCATTTCTCGTACAGCTAAATTACATGGAAGAGCTATTACTGCCACTCTGTGGCAACATTACAGCACTGCAGGGAAGCTACATTGGTACAGTTGAAGTTTTTAATACAACAAAAATATCACTGCAAAATAAACCTGCCTGTTATATAATCTACTTCTAAAGTTCACATTTGCTTGATGACTATATATGTATATTATACACTTTTTATCATATGTATATATACATATATATTTATAGATATATAGAAACAAAAGTTCATAAAAGTGTATCACTGATAGGGCCGCTTCGTTTTAGTTACAACTTTAAATGTTTTTTTATTGCGTACATTTCTTTACCTATACCTTATTCAACTTTTGCCTGCAGCCAAAACAAGGAAATCATCTTGTCTTATGTAAACTTAACTAGTTATCCATATCACGTAAAAAATAAAATAGTCAAAATGTTTAATGTATTAAATTCCATTATTGCCAGGTTATATTAATCAGATATCAAAATCATTACATGCTTATGTAATCTCCAGCTAACATGACAAAAACAAATGTAATAGATAAGAAAAATAAAACCATATTAGACAAGTTAAGAACAGACTTTTTAATTATTTCACACATGAATAACAGCTGTTAGATAACGATCATTTAAAACTTTACACGTCACCCTTGACCGTCATTAAAGTCTCCCCAGATGTGATGTGGATTTAGGTAATAATCAAATCTACCAGTCCTTCCATTTCTCTTGTGGCATTGGCTGTGTGCTGGTGTCCTCATGAAGTTTGAATATCCATTTGTCTTGAGGAACAACTAGAGGCAATTCAAGACTTTATAAAATATTATTTAAATTTTATTGTCTTAATATGAACATATAAAAACACAAACAAAACATTTACATAATGATTATAAGCCTCTGTCCATGCTACTGTATGCAATGTTAAATATGTCCCCCGAAAATATCAGATTCAGCTCTTGTAACCACAGAATGCAGTATGGCAAAGCTCAACTCCACAGAAGCAGCCTTTCATTAACCAAAAACTAAAATAATTTTAAGTACATATAATGACCACCTACAACTTGGGACACAAAACTGTTTGTGCTGTTCTTTACAGCTACTTACAGATACAAACATCCCACAAATGGGAAGTGTATTTTCTTTACAATTCCTATGTATTCCTAAGCATTTCATGAAGATCAGTTATTTCAGGCAGAGTGATGTATTACAGGCAAAGTGTCATCAATCGAAGCTCTGTAGTGTACTGAATATATTTCATCCCTATATTGATTTTCTTTTTTCAAAAGTGTGGAGTAAAAAAGGAATACCAGATTTCACATGGCCTACTTTTTCAATCATCAACCCGGTGTGATGCTAGGCAAACGTAGTGATGTCAAAACGGTTTGTGATTGAAGGAAACATATATATATTTTGACCTTCACATTTTTAAAACATGCAAAAGGATGAAAAGAAGAAGAAAATTGGGACAAACAACAGGCAGAAGTGCAAAGAGCTCAACAAATGTCCGATCAAAACTGACTAATTCGGAGAGCAGCACACCCAGACATTACTCCTGGCACTGCATGACCTACTGAAAATACTAGTTCTCGTGTGAAGGAGTCCTAGTAGTAAATATTCTGCACGTATCCCAGTCTACAGCAGAGAAAATTAACAGTTTGTACTCTAAGCGCACACAGGAACTACAGGGGCCTCCACTCGTCTCAAGACTGGACAAACGGATGCCCATTAAGGACTTAAGACAGACTGCGGTTGTATGTATCGAAACTTCAATAACTTTCATAGTATCAGACTTGCTGAAACCAACACAGTGAAATAAAGCATAGAGCTTTGAGCCGCCATGGAACACATACTCAACATACAGTCTCGAGCCCAGACCTGCAATACCCAAAACAGAAACAAGTTTACAGCTCCCTGACACTGAACAAGCTTCTGTTGAACCAGACTTAACCTAAACAACCATTATAGAAACTCAACTGAATACAGGCAAGGAGATTGTGAAGCCAAAAGCAAGCCATTATTCTCATCAATTTCATACTCTTCTGTAAAACTAGGGTTTAAATCTGTTCACCAGCACAGCCTGATTCAAAACAAAAGCTCTCGTCCCTACAAAGAAACAAAAAGGCACCAAGACTACAACCACTGAGTTGAACCACTTTTGCCAGTTCCTAAATACACTGCTTTAGCACGGCTGCCATACAGTCATCTTTAAAGTTGCATGCACTCAGATTATGCCAAACTCAAAACATTATTTGATGTAAGCTATGACTTGAGAGGGCACCAAGCTGCATTAAAACCATCAAATAAACAAATTATAAAATAAATGTCCAGTGTAAAATTGAAAGAGACTCAACAATTGTTCCGATCACAGAATAACATTTCCCTGGCCAGTCTAATTAATTTTCTTATGACTGAGGTAGGTTTTTCTTCTGAAAAGGACAAAATAAAAGTGGAAAGTATTTCTTGTCCTCCCAGTCCATACAGGTTCCTGAAAATCTCTTTCAAGCTATTAACAAATTTCCTGAAGAAAACAGAAAATTATTAAAATTTGCATCTTTAAACATTTTGCCCTATGGTTTTAAATATGCTCTTCAACCACACACAGCTGAGATGACCCTTTGTTTTAACATGCCTGTCCAACACGAATGGGACAATAAAAACAAGCCCACTGCTAAATTAACCTGTTCATCCAAATACAGGGAGTGATGTAGTCAAGACGGAGGAGTCTGGGGAGGAGGGTGCTTGATCCATTCAGTCTCCTTAGCAGGACGTTACACATATTCACTGTAAGGGAACGCTGAAATCATGTAAGAGATGAGTGGTGTACAGTACAAATAAGTATCCTACTCACACCATACAGTGCATGATTTGCTGTCTGGAAAGAAATCAGAGTTACCCAAAAAACTCTGATGAAGTGTCAAAAGGGAGGGCATATTTGCATCTAGTGGATTACTGTGATCCTGTCCTGTTTCCCCGTCTGTAAGCGGGTCAGTCTTTGCGGGCACACATGAGCAGGTCAGTACGCAGTGACCAGGTCTTTGTCGTAGTTATAGCGGCCCCTCTTTGGGGCTGGACTGTCAGCGCTGTCCTCTGTGTCCTCACTGTCCCCTCCAGCCCCTCCCCCCTCCTCCTCTGAGGAGGAGTCCAGAGTTAGATCTACCACTGCACCTCCTCCAGGTGGGACCGATGCTCCTGCGACACCTGCCCCTCCCACTGAGCCGCTGCTGGACTTGCCCGTCAGACTTGTGCTGCTGTGGGCCGGGGAGTGCCCGTTCGCCTCAGGAATGCCTACACACGGAACAGTATAAACATAAGAACAGTGGCTAAGGATGGACGGGAGAGAAAATGACTTGACGTTTGCCACCTACATATATCAACGACAGGATACTCTGGTGTGTTGCTGCGTTCTCTTTCTCGTTCTCGTTCCCTCTCTTTCTCATCCCTTATTGGTCGCCAAGAGCCATCTGTTAAATACTCGATTTCCTCAATATCCTCACTGGTCTCTTTTAGTATCTCAGATAGCAGCCTGAAATTGACAAAAAAAGGTAAGTCACAAAAACTATAGAGTATACATTTTTTTCAATATATATTTTTAAGATATTCTTGCTTACTTGCAAATCTAGCATGACTAAGTGACAATAATTCCAGCGCTAAACTAATTGAATGTTTGTCCATGTTAGACACATTTTCATTAGTCCATTTACAAATATAAAATAATACGATAAATACTAAAACAAACATTGGCATTTACCCATCAATAGTAAGCAACTCATAAGGAGCAGGTTTGTCACACACTGGACATGTCCAGGTGGGTTTTTTCTCATTCATCTGCAGGAAGAAGACGGCATCAAAACACTGAAGATGGGCACAGGTTAAGACTCGACATGGCACACCAAGACGCATTTTCACCAACTGTAAAAAATAAATGAAATGTTTAGTTTACAACATACGAAAAAAATCAAAACAGTCAAATTAAACATTACAACTTACTGGGCAGATAAGTGAAACACGAAGACCTGTGGTGGCAATTTCACTTTCTGGGTCAAAGCGTAGTTTATCTTGGACTGGGGATGAAAATTAAGAATTACATATTTTCTTAGTTAAGAATCTTCTTACAACAGCTGTACTCACTGCGTTCACGGCAGCGTTCGGCACTTTCAACAGAGCAGAGTTTGAGTTGGTTGAAGAGGTCTGCCGCAGTGAAGACTCTTACCAGATACACAGCCACAGAGTATCGCTGAAAAACCGTTTGGGACAACATCTTATTAAAAAGTCGTGTGAATAAACTAGTTTTTGGCATCAACATGGGTCTCAGATAATAACCGGCCAATTGAGTTCATACAGATGGGACGGACCATTTGAACAGTGAGACAACACTCTGGCTCTAAATAATTTGGCGAATAAAATGGAACAAGGGTTCACATTGTACTCTACAGAAATGTTTCTATACTTTGTTTCCCTTTTGACAATGGAATCTCCTTGTATTGGCCTGATCAACACAACTGGCCTATAGTTGGAAATGGATCATTCAGAATGATTTAATATGTCATTAAGGCCCAGAGAATTGTGTATCTTCAGAGTGTGTCATAAAATGAAACTCTTGTCGAATAGGGTTCAGGAGGCAAACCCAACAGGCTTTTACAAATACATTTCAGCTTGTTTCTAGTATTTGTTTGTCGCACACATGCATAAAAACAAACATATTGCAAGGAAACGAAAAAACAAGTGTGTGGTGTTTGTGCTATAACCTTTTAAAATGTAGCCTATACTCTTTTAGTTCACTGTAGAAAAACTGCACTAAGGTCAGCTGAGCATCAACACACAACCGACTTCCCCGCATGTCCAGTCACCCCGATGGCACAAAGCTGAGGAGGATTACTGGGACTCCGCATTAAACTCTGACCTTGCCAAAGTTTCCCCAGGTGACGGTGATTCTGTTGGGAACATTGGAGAGGTGCAACCAGGGAGTGATATTTACAGGACGACAGGGCCGACGGGGCTCAACTCCAGGTTTATTTGATGGATAATAACCCTGTAATAAAATAATGAATACATAGAAAACCATGAAAGTGATTATTTTCCATTATTTGTCTGCAAACTACAATTAATTGTTCTGGAACATTCATAACAACATTGAGGTGAGCAACCTTTGTTACCCTTGCAAATGAAGAAATCTTACCGGCACGTGACAATAGGACTGATTCACTTTGACTGCAATGTTAGGGGGATACTGGTCCTCTTGAACACCAATGGAGTCTGTATAGCAGATTCTGTAACGAGAGAAAAAACATGAGCACGTTAAGAAGATTGCTTTGAGTGTGCACATAAAGGAATTTACATCCATGTTTTCTGGCAATTTCTCTTTTACAAGAATAATTTCAACTGAGTTCTTATTGATTCCTGAAATTACTCTAAAGAATTACCTTAGAACAACTTGGATTGATCCAATTCCTGGACGAATTTCACTGAGGAAGAAAAAACAAATTCTATTACCCAGGTTACCATGAAAAAGAAAGCATTAATGTGCATCGTTTTCTTACCTGGCATTTCTAATCTGGTCAGCTTGTTTGGGCGTTAACTCAAATATGTGTGGACTGTCCTGCAGCTTTTCGTTATTATGGGCAACTATAACAACATATTAAACAGTAATTAACAAATTAAGTAAATCATTTACCAAAATCGTAACTGACAAAGTAGACCGTTTGCACTCACTAAGCTCTGTTGGTGGTAGTAATGTGTCCAAAGAGTGATAAAAGGGCAGTGGCACAAGCTTGACTTCTGCTGCAGGTGTAGGCAAAGGTTTGGAGATGCCATTGAGGTAGTCTGCACCCTGAGAGGTGAGATTGCTGGAGGAATTGAGAGTCGAGTAGGTAACTGGGACACCCTCGGGACGCCGCGCTGCCAGCCACCCAGACGATTTGGGGAACCGTGACTCATACAGCTGCCTCACGTTCTTGAGAAGCTCTGGACTGTATTCAGTCTGCACCAACTTCAGTGCACGTCCCACCAGGTCCTGCTTCAGACCACTTTTACTGCGCCCCATCGAGGAGAGCAGCGTTTGCAGGTCTGAGACCCGAAAACTCTTCACCATGTTCTAAAAGAAAGAATAACAAAGGTTTAAAAAGGTAGCCCTCGACAGTGTAAGCATTACAACTCTTGAATAGGATTAGCAGACAGAATACATTATTATTTAGCTCACTTTTATGTGGCCTATGCCGTAGATGTAACCAAAACCACATTGTCATACAGAACCTGTATGTTGACAAAACACTACTTTGTTAAAATGTGTGACAAAGTATGAGTTTATCTCAATATCTGACTGAAGAGTAAAGAACACGACCGGCATCTGCTCTATGAGGGGATTTAATTTGGAGTTAACAACAATGAAGGACAATTGTTATCGCAGTGGCTCCTTAATCAAATCTAGTGTGCATTTTGACAGGTGCACCCATTGTCACCACATTGGACTACAAACAATAAGCCATATAACATTGGTAAATGACAGGGAGTACCGGTAATGAAAATAAGCGTGTTTATATAAACTTTCACTATTTTGTTGTGCTGCCCCCGTGCCGCCGGAAAGCCATCGAAGCCAGCGCACTTTTGCGAGGCAACATTCTCCAGAAAGCTAATGTTAGCCACACGAGCTAATTTGTTTCGGCTTCACGATACGCCAGTGAATGTGGACTCTTATTGCAAACATTAAAGTGAATCTCCTGCTTTCTCTACCACACCGTAGCATCAAAACACTCGAGAAGGGCCCCTGTCTCGTCAAATCAAAGCAGACAGAGCTGTACTTGCCATCGCTTCCACCAGTTCGGCCGCCATCTTCGTGCATCAGTACCGCGAGAGCCCGGCGCAGGTCTAGTCTTTCACCAATGAGTACACAAGGGAGGTTTGATGGACAGCTCTCTCTGACCAATCACAGCACAGCTTTCCACGGCACCCGAAGCGATGCACAGAAAATAGGCGGTGTCATGACCATTTAAAGTTACAGTGTAACTTTTTAAAAACACTCAGAGTCAGGTCTAAAAACCAAATTAGGCCGCAGCCTTTATTAATAAAACTACACGTCAACGTGTTTCAGAATCCATTGTGATTTTCCTTGATAATCTGGGGATATGTTGAAAGGTCACTTTAAATATCGCTTCATTTGAACATACAAGCGGAACATTGAGCTCCAAGTGGACGGGATCGCATGGTCCTCTGAGATCCCATCCGTGCGCTTTTTCCCAGTTCACATTTTGTGTTCAGCCAAAGGATGAGGAGCGTGGGCTTTGTCTCTAGATTGTGTCTAAAAATTCATGTGTAGCCTATTTAAGTAAACAACAGTGTTGCCATTAATTGAATAAATTAGTGTGCAACAACAATGGCGAAAACACGAAACTTGCTTGATGCAAATTCCATTAAAGATTAAATAAAATGGCCCATTTAAATAGGAGTAATCACAGATGCTGTGGTAATCCAGTTCAGTTTTTCCATCTATTCACTAATGTAGGCTACTGAAGACAAGACCCATAACAATTGAAGATATCGAATATCTTTATATGCAGTAACAAAGGCAGAGTTTTAGCCTACAGCAGAAGTAACAGGATTAGGCCTACCAATGTTATTGGCCTGTACACTAAAGTTAGAATGTTCACTCAATAGTTTTTAATCAGGTAAGACCTGGTCAAAGGAAAGTTTGAAAACATTACTTTTCTTCACTGAAATCTTATTTGTGGAAACATAAGCGCACTGAAATTTTCCAATGGGCCAATAGCAATAGTTAAACAAACAAACAAACAAACAAACAAACAAACAAACAAACAAACAAACATAAAAACATCATTGTGGTTGGCTGGCCTCAATCACTGGAAACATTCTTGTGAAATTAATTGAATAATCTGTTGTTTTGATATTCCTGAGTTAAATTGCCCTTATGATAATTCAGCTGCATGTCCAGACCAAACTGATTGAGGCTGTGTATGTAGAGAATACTCCTCTATTAAATATTATTTATTAACCTGCCTAAATCAAGCGGGCCTGATTGTTGTGGGAGACTCATAGTCCCATACATTATTTTTGTAATGCATTCTCATATACCTTGTATCCACCACAGGCCTATTTGGCATTTGTCTCATCTTGGTCCTCCATTGATGCTAATACAATATGGGACAAAACCAGCTTTTAAGAGCTTCATTTTTTGCATCTTTTTTTAGACAAAAAAATATCCAAATCAGTTCTGGGGGTGATCATTGGGTTGTCTGGGGGCAATAGTACCTGCACAAATTAAAATAATGGAAATAGCATCAACAGCATATTTTTGTTTTTTGCCAAGTGAAATGTTTTGACATGCTATATTTCGAAGGGTAAAACTACAAAAATTACTCGTCTGGTATGGCAGAGGTTAATGATCACATAACAAGACATTTTATCATGTTTTAAAATTGGACCCAGTGTCTTGAAATAGCTTTAAAGAAGAGTGAGTTTTTTGTTTTGTTTTAAGAGGACCTAAACAGAAGAGGGCAGTATAAGGCACATTCTGTCCTTCCAAAATAGCCTATGTTAGAATTGACGGACAGAGAAAAGAGGGTGGGTGAGAGATTATGCCAAACAATATTTAAATAATTGGACAAGAAGGTGCTCGGATGGCCTGATCATTTTAAGCAGACTATTTCATTTTGTGATTGTGCGGTGCGCAAGTTAATCATTTAAGATCCTGGTCACATAAATAGAACAAAACAAACAAAACAAGCATAGAATATAGAGTTAATCATTTCTATCCAGCCAACAATAATGAAATGTAATGTAATGTACATTGTGTTTATACTGCAAATACATAAGCAAAATGCATGGTGTACTTTTCTCTATAGACTATTAACATGACCAATTAATTAAAGGTCTCTCTGGTTGGATAAAACAATGCTAACAGGATCAGAGTAGCATCAGGCCTTTGGTCGCTCCACTCTTTGAACACAATGTGTTCTTAAATCTTGAGTGTTTAATCTCCCGTAATTACGAAGATTTGCTGAAGTTAATAAAAATAATCCGCCTGATTTCAGACCCCCTACTTGGACCACCACTGTGCCTTCATGACAACCTTCTGTGAGGGATAGCACCACACTCATATATAAAGGACTCAAGTGCAGCAAGATCAAAGAGCTGATATTGACATAGAGGTTGACGATACGTTTTCAAGCTGTAAAGTTTTAGGCTTTACTCTTGGTAGACATGTTGCTACATTTAGACCAATAAGTTGACGTCATTTCCACGCATTGAGATAGTGTCAGTGTTGAGCGCGTCAAGGTTAACAACAGTTGAGAGGCTCATCATTATCTCTGATCTTGTCAACTGATTTGGACGTAGGACACTTTGCCTATCGAGGGTCCTAGAACGTCAAATATGCTTTGAAATATAAAGCAGGAATTGCGAATACATTTTGAGAACTGGTCAAATTTGTCTTGCTGTCAGGGTTAAAAATTGTGATCTGGAAATGAAAGAGGACAGCAGCAGAGAAAAACTTGGACTGAGCTTCACTATTGACTATCTTCTCTTCAATAAGGGCGTCAAAGGTTCTAAAGCAGGACCGTCAGGATGTCCCACAATGGACCAAGCAACGCCGGAAAACTTTTCAACTCACGAGAATCCCAAACTCAACGAGGTGGGGACAAGTGGACAGAAAGAGAAGATTCAAGGTTTAACCGTCAAAGAAGATAAAGAGGAGGAAGAGCTGACCACAACCACCTCATGTTACTCACAAGAGAAGTCTGAAGAAAAACCCAATCAATCCTATATTGCACTCATATCAAAGGCAATTCTGGCATCCGAACATAAGAAACTCCTTCTTTGTGATATCTACCAGTGGATCATGGACCATTATCCCTACTTCAAAAGCAAGGTAAGTCTCCAAATTTAATAGCAGAACACCAAAAAATGTCAAACTATAAGTAGAAGCCAGTTCCTTGTGTACAGTTACAGTTAAATATAAAGATTATTTGTCTGTTGGTAAGACAATGGGTTCTTACAAGGACATTGGATGATCTTGTTGGTAAATTCAGCCAAATAAGGTAATCCGGTTGATAGGGTTGCAAACTGTCACTTCCTTCACCAGGTGCAAAAACAGATTGGTGGATTACTCGTGATCAGGTTTGACACGCTAAAAAGGTAGCCGAGGGTGTTGTGCCAAACAGTGATCATAGAGTGACGTACTGCGCATTGTGCTATGATGGATTTAAGAACTGCATCTATTGTCCTAAATGTCATTATTGTTGACAGTTTCTCAGAGTCTTTGATGTTGATATAGATTGTTCTTTGTTAAGAGATTCTGCGCTATTAAGAAGTGTTGAAGATATCCACTTCACTTTAATCTTGGTGGCACAATGCATGCAGGCAAACAAAGTTTATTTATGGAAAGGACATTTACCCCAAAGCTGTTCGCATTTAAGTCTTTTAAGTTTCAGTTGATGTTTGGGCACTATTTATAATACTTTGACAGAAATATTATATCATATACCGTAAATATATTTGTGTTCACAGTTATCCACAAGTACATGTCAGTAGTTGTAACCATTCTTGTTATTATTTCCCACAGGACAAAAACTGGAGGAACAGTGTGCGTCACAACTTGTCCCTGAACGACTGTTTCGTCAAAGCTGGTCGCAGCGAAAATGGCAAAGGTCACTACTGGGCTATCCACCCGTCCAATTACCACGACTTCTCTAAGGGAGACTACCACTGCAGACGAGCCAGGCGAAGGGTGCGGAGGCTGGCGGGACACCTGCCTTCCTACCATCCGGCTCTGTTTGGGCCCCGCCGACCAGCCTGTTGGTGCTGCCCACAAAGTCCCACTCCGACCGGCCTTTCCACAAGACTTTGTTGGCCCTGGTCCTATTTGCAGCCACAGCTTGGGATGTACCCACTTGTCCACACTTCTACATCATAAATTTTAGCGATTTATTTTTAACAGATATAAAAGCCTGTTCTACTGTGTCTCATTTGGTAACGATTTTATAATTAGGTGATTGCAAAGACACTAGGACAATATTAAATTAACGTCACGGTACAATACCATTTGTAATTTATGGTGTGTGGTGAATTGTCTTCAGTAATTTAATGAAACGTTGGGATCTTAATAAAGCTTAAGCACTTTTTCAATCATGTACCAAATGTAACTTTAGTTATCATGTCATTAAATCATTACGTATTAAAGCTTCCTCATTTGTTGTTTGTGACTCTTATAGGTGAGGGCTAAAAGTGAGCCTCTATGGTCAAAAAACCCTCTATTGCTAATTGGTTTGGATAAGAAAAAAATCTTCTAAATAAAGCTTTTATAAAATCCGACTCGTAGGATATGTGGTGAGATAATCTGGGCAGTTGGAAGCTTATCACACAGCGTAATCCATGGCCGCTGCTCCAGAAAGAGGGGCACCATGGGAGGTCAGGGGATGAAGGAGGAAAGGAAAGGGGTCACTGAGGTATGGACGATCATTTAACAGACACACAAGCGTTTCAATATTTATACATGCATGATGAATAACATAAGCAGGTGCCCTAAACTGTTCGCATGGTTTATGAGTAACGGATGTGAGTGAACATGTTACTTGTTAATCTGAAAAAAAACATGAGGTCATCTGTAACAAATATAGAGTGATCATCTCCAAAATGGTTGATCTGGTCCGTAGTCACTGGTTACATTTACATCCGTCAAAACCAGATAACAAGAATGATCAGATAACACAATAATTAGACCTGATTGTTGGTGTGTGTTTACATGCACAAAATAAATCTGATGCGATTCGTCAACTAATTAGTGGAATTTTAGAGTAACTTTTGTATTTAGAAGACAATTAATTTTGAAATAATTCTTTAACATTGTCTCTTTTTGATTTGTCTTTGCCACATTAGTTTGCCCTTTTTGCATCATTTCCCTTGTCCAAACTTGCACAGGTTTGAACAATCAGAAGGATTACTCAAATCAGATGTAACTGTTTACATGACATTTAAAAAATCTGATAACGCTAGAAATCAGATACTGATCAGATTATTGGTGTGCATGAAAACATAGCCAATGATAACGACAACGATAAGTGAGGCATGTGGGCAAGGTGCAAATGGAGACGACAAATCAATGTATATTATGGAAATATATGGAATATGGAATATATGGAAATATTATGGAAATATTAGTCATGTGTGTATGTTTTCTCATCTTGACACAAATGTAGAGTAAAAAAGTTTATTGTCTTTGGTCAGAAAATAATACCATACAAATAAGCAAAAAATGCAGTGCCTACACCTTGACCAATCTCACGTCTATAGTAAAAATCCTCTCTGATTTTCAAAGGTTGGCATTTACATCCACAGTGCTCCAGCAAAGAGGATTAGGTCAGACATTGACTTTTTTGAAGTTTGTTTGTCTTGGCTCAACGTGGGCTTTTTATTCACAATTTATTGAATATTTGAATAAGTCTCTGTTTGACAGGAAATGAGATAGTAAATAGACAAATAATGAGTCAGAGGGGTAAAACGTAACTCATTTACAATGGTAAAGCTCTCGTCTCTGTTGATTGAAACAATGACAAATCCATCTAATTAATTTTTGTTCCCTAAATCTTCAATGTCTGCTAATTGGGGAGCTAATTTGCTTAATTCCCATGAATTACTCCCAGCATCAAATCCTCTTCAATTCACCAGCTTTAAGGCTTTAATTTGGTTGCATATGTTTGCTCACACACACCCACGCATGACCTTAATTTGGCACTGCCTGCAAAGCAATTAGCTGCCATTTAGTAATTTAAGCAAGGAGTTTTCAATTACTCTATTTTACATTTTGCTGCATTTACAAAAACTAATGCAGAAAGTCAACTTTGCATTGTCAAAAAGATAGATGTTGGCATGTGTATGTAGATAAATGCATGTCATTATGTTAATCTGATGCGATGTGCGGAAAGAGGCAGGGGGCCGTAGATTAAGGCACAAAGATTTGTTGGTGATTAGCAGAGAGTGAGCTAAGAAGCTAAAACCTACTGAGATGACCAATAAACTTTATGGACATGATTTAATACCACTAATTTGCTGCAGTTCTATAAAGTTCATTCTAATTCCATATTTGGCTAATTCATAATGTTTCCAAGCAAACTTTACCTTGGTATTATACCTTTCTAAAACCACATTGCTATTGAGGCCTACTGTTTGATCTTATGCATGTTCAGGTGAAACTACACTCAAATTTAAAGGAAAATCCCACAATTTCGGTCAGCAACGGTTATGTGTAATCTGAAAACCAGTTACCTTGTGGCCAATGTTATGTATTTCTTTGTTCTAAATGGTGAAGCAGTCTTTTGTGAATTATAAAAAACATACAATTAAATAAACATTTCCAAAACGTATATAGGCCCACATAAATCTGAATTGAATGTTATAACCTGTTGGCTGAATAGGCCTATTTTACGCAGTTGATGGGTGTTTTATCCCATGTGCCCAACTGGCTGTCTAATAGGCCTGAAGACGGCGGGCTTCAAATTGCACTTGTTATTTGAAAGCCTGATTGCATACAACTAAGCAGTGTTTAGGAAGCGCTATAGTTGGACCAAAAGCAGCTGCCATTTGCTGCCTGTGTCCCTCCGTGAACAATAGGCCGGCGTTACCTCGGCTTCAAAGCCGCTATAATAGTCAATCGATCAGAATGCGAGGCACTATTCTGCAGATTACTGTTAACAATAATTTGCCTCCCTGTGCTCCATTGCCATCTTTGAAGCAATGTTTTATTGCCTTTTTTTTTCATCTGCATCTGTCATCCCCGAGGTCCCGTGTTTGATCTCTGCCTACCAGCGCGCGCTCCCGGGGGTCGCGTTGACCTGTTGATTGGCAGCTGCGATCAGACATATGGTGGGACGAGGCATCGACCGCAGACCCCCGGAGACAAAGCGCACTGCTGGGGCAAGTTTCCCCCCTCCGTTTCCCCGAACTCGGCGCTCTCTCCATCAGGAGTGACGGATGTGACGGAAGAAAGCTCGCCGCTAGATGGCGCAAGGGCCAAGCGAATAACGGTAAACACCGCAGCTGCCAAAGTGAGGCTGAATCTTAATCTACAATTTGACTTGATCAACGAGGGTTACATATGTGAGGATGTAATTAAATCTACATAGCATGGTCTGATTGTGAAGCTACTGCTTTGTAGACTGCATGTAGTCAAAGGTTTTATTTAAAACGTACTCTGTAGCAGACGACATGAGCAGAATTGTTGTATTAACTTGTCATGCAAATCTAACAGAATCTAAGAACATTCTGAAATGATCAACAAGCGTAAATATATCTGAACATTTTTAATTCAACTGAATTTATTTTATAAATTCAGTTAAATTTATAAGCGAAGCAAAATGCATTTAGTCTGAAACGCTCAACAACATTGATGTGTTTAATCACCTTTTTGAGGAGCCAAAGGGTTTTCGCATATGTTCTTTGGACTATTGGGAGAAAAGGAAAAGGAACAAACTTGCTGATATTGAAAACCTAAAGCCAAACCACAAACCCCATCTTTGACTATACCCAGTTAACATTTGTGTGTAAAATAATTTATATAGCCTACATATATTTGAAAAAAAAATCATGGGTAATTTTACTGGAAGAGTGTGATGTGTCTTTAACCGTGCAATAACATTTCCATCTGAGCTAATAAGGATGGACAAATGTGGTCAGTGGAGATTGTGTAACTGAAAAAAGGATTTTCTTTTCATCTTGAGGAAACATCAAACAATTTTCAGGCTATAATTTAATTGATTTTAAGCTATGTTTCTGATCAAAAAGTTAGACTGGTTACTGTGATTAGGGAAGCCTTTTTTTCAAGACTGACTTGGTGCTAATGAAGCTCAATGAGCTGCACATGGATAGTTCAGAGAAAGAGCTGTTGATTTTATATTTCTGACCAGAACCCATTTGCTTTTATGATGTGCAAACATTTGATTCATATTTGATGCACATGTATAAATTAACCATTTTCTAAAGCTGGACTGTAGTTTTTAATGACAGATTTATAAATGCGCATTATGTCCTGCTAAATTGCATTGGCCTGTATGAAGCAGGGAAGTCAAGATTATTCAGTTGATCGATATTCTCCGAAAATGTTTACCTAAATGTAGTTCAGCATGCTGTTTACCTGGGTCTTTGTGTCACACTAACTTTACTTTGCTTACAGAAAGTTTGGTTGTATAATGCTAGTGCTATAAAGAAACTGTGATCTATTTAACGACAGTGAATTAGGATTTCACTGTTGTTCAGTCATAATGTCAAAATTGTGATAAAATGGACATATTTCTTCTCACAATAATTGCAACCCTAAAATTGTACATCATGAGATCCATAATATGCATGTAGAGTTGGGACGTTCCAAAAACACCCTGTTGAAAAAAATTCCATATATCAATTTCATTTTTCACCCCTTTCATTTCTTGCTTGTGATTTTACGCCTGGTTCTTTCCATGACACCCGTGTTGTCTGTCCAATTACCTATCCAATATAGAGAAATTAAATATGTCCCGTTTAATCCATTTATCAAGCGTGGGTAAAAAGTCTTTGGTCTTCCAACACATTCCCCCCTCATCATTATAGTTACAACAGGCCTACTTGATTATTACACCTTATTTCAGCTGAATATGTTCCCCAGTTTCTGTGTAAAAAGGGTAAAGAAATTGTCGGCAGGAAAGGAACAAACTGAAAATTACCCAAAAAATTTAAAGGAGACATATAGTGCGTTTCCCCAGTACTTTGTAATAAACTATAACATACATAGATCATTATTCTATATTTTGTTAATTGCAAAATTGATCCAAAACGGCAAAGAAATAGAAATGGAACAATTGACTTCCCGTTAAAATACAGTATTGATAAGCCCAGACTTTTTTTGTCGCATTTCATTGTAGCGAGCAGCAGATTTTTCATTGTCATCGTTTCATTGTGAATAATAGTAAATGGTAATGCTTCTTCTTACAATAAACACAACAACAAAATCTTGTATCGTGAGATCCATAATATAGTTGTTGGGTGTTACAAAATCACCCTGATGAATAAAGTTTCATGTGTTTCTTTTGTCGTTGTGTGGCTTGTGATTCTATTCCCAGTTCTTGTTGTCTGTATATTCAAATAGAGAAACTAAATCTGTCCCAGAGCAAATCCCAGCTGACTGTCACTGACTGGATGCTGACCCACAGTGAATCGGACACTCGTGTGCAGTGACCAGCCTGATGTGCTTCTGTGTGTTTTGGTGTTGGTTTACAGGATGCAAACTACACCTCCTCCATCTTCTTTCTCTCTTCCTCCTCCAGAGCGTTACCATGGTGACGCATCCCCTTGGCTAGGGTTTTGCCATGATCCCCACTGACCCTGGCCAGTGACCTTTGACCTTTAGGCCATTGCCAAGGGTCAAAAGGTCAGCGATGGCCGAAGGGCAACAAGAGCACTTCCATGATTGGCATCCAAACATCCTCTGTGGCCATCACCGGCACAGCTATTTCATTCGTACACACAGCACTCTTTACTTTAGCAGGTACTGGCCACTAACTATATTCTATATTCAATAGAGTTAATACATGACATCACAGCATCCTGAACTTTAGCAGTGAGAGGCAAGAACACAAAAAAGTGAGAGTCAGTGAAGTTTTCCTCTGTAGGCGCTCAAAACACAAAACATTTTTTAAAGACCTGCTACAGTCTATAATAACAAATATAAATAATACAACGCTGCTAAATATGTAGTTTGTGACAGACATCAAGTAAACAGTTGTAGAAAATCAGATAAACAACAGGAACACTGCAGCCACGCTCACTTTTATCACTGATACAGACTTTGTGATCACTCACAGCTGAACTAATGACCTTTCTTTCCTCATATAAGATGTTTCAGAGTCTATGTGTTGAGGAAATTAATTGATGTGAGGCAAGTTGAAGTGTCCTTTATCTCCCCTGTCATTAGTACACAACCTAGCTCAGCTGTGCATAGTCGGCACAAACCAGATAAACTACTTTCAGCTTCTATTTTGCTGTGGGAATTTGATTTGAGAAAAACAATAACTCCAAGGACAATAATTAGGCCAAAAAAGCAAAGAAACTCATTTATTTGTGTTGCCCATAATCCTGCCACTGAGTCGTTGACGTTCATGAGTTTCAGGCTAATTATTCCTTCCTGATTTGAAGGATTTTTGAGGACCTTTCCCCACTAAAAATATATATTTTTTTAATATGAAATGCACTATTGCTTGTATTGTGCCTCATATATACCCATTTCTATTCTGAATGTCGACTATTGTATCTACACCTCAGTTATGTCCAGAAGAATTGAACAAATACTCCCAAACTTAATCCATAATGATCAGACTGGATTCATAACCAAACGACAAACACAAGACAACATAAGGCGATCCCTACACGTAATGAGCCAAATACAAAAACAACGAAACAAAGCTGTAATAATTAGTTTAGACACTGCAAAGGCTTTTGATTCTGTTTGCTGGCCATATTTATTTAAAGTGCTAAACAAATTTCAAATTGACAATTTAATTATAAAAAATATTAGGGCTCTTTACGATGGTCCAACATCATGAATTAAAATCAATGGTCATCTGACAGATCCACTGACTCTGGAAAGGGGGGTCGGACAGGGCTCAAAACTTTACAATTATCAAAGAAAAAGGAGACTGGGGTTTGCCTTGTTTGAAAGATGACTTTATTTCAGTTCAGATCAGTGCTGGTGTGACCCAGGCCTTGCTGGCGGATGACAGACGGTTGGGTCACTTGGGGGAGGTGGAGAACCCTTGGGTGAAATCAGTTCTTGAAACATGGAGGGAGCTGATCAAAACATACAAACTAAACAAAGACATTAAAATCTTAAATTGGTTGGCTTACAATCAACATTTCACACCTAACAGCACAGACTCAAGATTTAAATGTCTGGACAACAAAAGGTATAAAGGTCTTTTATCAGATTGTGAAGGAGAATCATTTGGAGAGCTTTGATGAGTTGAAAGAATCCTGTGGTTTAGATCAACTTTTTTAGGTATCTACAAATAAGGAGTTATTATAATCAAAAAATCAAAAAGAATGACAACCATCATAGTCCTTTTGACTGAAAAATGTATTAAAGCATTTAAATCTGAACTTTCAAAGGGATTAATATAAATGGTACAAATGCATTAACAATTTGTGGGAAAGTATTTGTGCATCTCAGTGGAAACCACAAAATCACATGTTTGGAGGTTTATAACACAATGTCAAAGTGCCCATTACTCACAGGGAAATGCAGAATGTTGGAGAGGCTGTGGCAGCCTGGAGGCAAATCACTATCACGTGTTTTGGGATTGTCCTGTTGTTCACAAGTATTGGGACTGAGATCAACAAAGCCTTACAGACAATTTATGACATCATCATCTCAATGGGTTTCAGAACTATGTATTAGGGCCTCAGGACTCCTGCCATGGACACAACCAGCAGTTATCTCTGGAGCATCCTCCTGACATCAGCGATGTCTTACAAAAAAATGTATGACACAAATTCACCGACGATCAAAGACTGGACATTCGACAAATGGAAAAAAAAATCACATTTGGCCTCAATTTGAAAATGGACAAATTTGACCGACTATGGGAAAAGTGGGCATTTATTTGGGTTCAGTTGGTTTGTTTTTAGCTCTTATTGATTTGTGGATGTATTTTGATTTATGTCTGTTGTTTTCTCACTGGTCATGTTTTTTTTGTTTTTTTCATATTTGTATTTGTATATATTTTTGTTCATTGTTTTTTATAGTTGAAAAATAAAAACATTTTAATAAAAAGAAAAAGAAATGCACTATTGCTATGACAACAGTCCTCCGTTGTCATGCCAAATCTTTCAAATTAGGAAAGAATCCTTATGTCTGAAACCCATGAATACCATACCATTTGCATTCACCGTCAGATCTAGACATTACACTTGTGCACATTGTGATGATAAAATGCAATCTGCAGCCGGCTAACATCCTCCATGATGACGGTTATGATGGCCATAATGATCATCAGTATTCCCTTGGCTCCTGCAATTCACTGTATGTGCAGATATTTATAGTTCTTCGTGTAACTGTGTTTGTGAATATTGGGGGGGAAGGGCAATGCACCACTACCTCCGTGGCTCTCCTCGTGGGGAATAATTACAGAATCGTGGGTATTAAAAGTCACATGACCCTCGCCTCTTGCTACCCAAATAATTTATCCCCCTGGCTGATAGCTCGTCAATATCTATTTATTAATTTAACAGTTCTGGACTGATAAAAGGTAGTGCGCACAGTTAGCTTGCTGAAGCGGGGAATAAGGGGGAATTTTACAGTGCAGCGGTGTGAGCGAGGGAGAGAGGGGAGGACAAAAGCCTGAGAAAGAACCTGGGTTGATCAATTCTACCGCGGAGGGGAGTCATGCATATTCGCTTTGCAAAAATAGGACGCCATAACTCATTTTCCACCGGCTATCGAATCATGCTGATGAAAATTAATACACTTATTATCACCTGATTAAAAATTAAGATAAAAGATGTGTTCCCTTTTGTATTGACATTCAGATGTTTTCAATACATTGACAAAATTCACCTAAATGTTCTCAATTAAGGTGATTTGACACAAACAGGTTCCTATAATTTTCCTTTTCCGATCATTTGGCCTTTATGTAAAGCCTTTTACAAACAGGTTTGACGCCACATTCCATTCTTCATGTTATCCCATTTAATCGATTGATTAGACTTGGGTAAAAAGCCTTTTCTTGATCTTGATCTTTTTACAGTAGTCTTGCAGCACATTTTCCCTCACACATTTCCACACACACACTCACACACACCCACACACACACAATTTATGAGGCATATGGTACATTTTCCCAATACTTGACTTTGAAATAATAATAATAATAATAATAATAATAATAATAATAATAATACATTTTATTTACATTACACTTTACATTTCAAGGAAGTTTCACATGCTATAGAAAAAAGAATGATTACATTTACAACATTTGCAATTTTAAAATGATAAAATAGAAGTCCTTTTTAAACAAAAATGACTTTACGGCCTAAAGCGGCTTCGTAATAGAAAAGGGACCATTGACGTCCTATAAAATAATGCAGAAATAATAAACCCAGACTTTTCATAGTTGCACTTCATCGTTAATCTGGCCAGCCAGATGAATTTTGACGATATTTCTTTCACAAAGAACCCATCTGGTCGGGCTCAGGCGATTTGATTATTTGTGCTGGTTTCAAATGCTCGAAACTAGCACAGATAATCTAATCAAAAAGTTTAAACATGGTTATTTTGTGATGATGTATCATCAGGGTAAATTCTAGCCATCCAAGTTTTGAGGGTGCTCAACACCCAAGGGTAGTACATACATAATACTAGTTTACGAATGCTTTACATATTCTGTCTTCTCTCTCTGGGGTTCACAAACTATGGTGTAGTAGGTACGGATAGTGCACATGCTTCTTATGTTGTTAATGTGGTGTTTGAGTCAAATCCTGCTTTGTGGCCTATGAGCATGGCCGCTGTGGTTTAGTCCTCCTCAGTCCTTTCCGATAGGTAATGATATAAAAAATGTTGTAACGTAAAAAAAACTAAAGTACGGTAATTTTATTTTACCAACACGTGGGATGAGAGAGAGAGAGAGAGCGAGAGGCGGAGGAGTGATCGCTAATCAAGTATTACCGTAAAATGTTTAAGCTGCTGAAAGCAATACAGTATACAAAATACGAGGCTTTTGAGCACAAATACTCCAGTTTGACCTCTTCCCAACCCCAGAAAATGGTCAGCTAATTTAAATGAAAAGACTTCTTAATTTTATGGGTGCTGGAAATATTTGCCTACAATTGGGTGACACGGTGGCAGAGTGGCAAATACTCTTGCCTCAGAGCAAGAAGGTCATGGTTTTGACTCCCACCCAGAAACGAACACTCCAGGTACCCCCATCAACTCAAAACATGCACAATATGTAAAATCCTCCAATAAAGGTAGTCAGCATCATATTTTTCTCTTTGGTTTTAACTAAGAATGAGCTGTTGTCCTATTGACCATGTTTTCTTTTTTATATTAATAAAAAAAATAATATTGTAACTTTGGTATGTGCAGCACTTTGGTCAACCTTGTTGTTTTTAAAGTGCATTATAAATAAATTTGATTGATTGCTCGATTTATTGAAGGATCGGTCAAATGCAGACAAATGGTGTACCTTGCCTGTTTAGGTTCAATTATGAACCTTAAGAACTTGCACATGTTTTCTATCTTCAGGTAGCTTACGAGGTTTGGGCAAAATCACAATAAATAACAACATTTCCAAAGTTGTTAATTGAAATTTAGTTCAGATATTTCAGAAAAATGTTGGCTGATTTATTGACCTTTTGTGGCTGAATTAACAAAGACAAATAACAATTGTAATAAATAGCAGAACAAATTCATGTTTTTGTTTGTTCAGATGGGCTGAGAGAGGACTTGTACAAAGAACATTACTTCCTGCAGAGTGAATCCATAAGGCCAAACAAAGAAAGTGCATAAACGAGAGCTGCTTTTTAGTGACCTCTTGTGACCTCCCAACACTTTCTTTGCCTTGTGATTTCAAAAACAGGGTAATGAATATACATCTGGCATAAAGCACTGCACATATATCATTTGCCACCACAAAACAGTCAACCTGCAACCTAACCTATTCCCTGAGCCATTACATAATATCCCTGAAGGAAGCTAAAAGGTATTTTAACAAGACCCACTGCTTTATGACCTTTGACCCTGGCCGAGCTGACCCATCGCTGCTGACCCCACTTACACTAGCCGCAGTGACAGTGTTGGACAAAGACCCTGTACACTCTCTGGTGCGAGGGGACAAAGAAGGGGGGGATTCATTTACAAATTGATGCATGTGAAGATTCAGCATCTTTAGACACCAGCTGACAGATTTGTGTAATTGGTTGATCTATGAGCCTCAGCAGAGGAGAGTCTTCATCCGCTCTGCCATCCGGTCATAAACATAAAGACATGAGAAGTCCATAACCCCTGATGCCATGTGATTCACTAAATACTTACCCTTTTTGCATTTCTATGGTCATACACGCAAAAACCTGCAAACTAATAGAAATCCATGTGAATTTTTCCTCTTTTGGCTTTTCTTCTGCGGATTGCCACATCAAAACAGCCCCAAGATATTTCCTTATCTTTTCGCGTTGCCAGAGGACCGTCCTGACAGGCTCCTTATTCCAGTTTTTTTTCAATAGCTTTGACGAAATCTAAATTTCGGCACAAGGGACACACAAGGGAGAAAATACTTTGCTCATATTGGCACAACCTATTTCCGAGCCTTAACTTTTATTAAAACTACAGAACCCCTTTGGCCGTACATAAAACACAATGATCAATAATTTAAACCCTCTGTTATCAAAGTCCATAGACCAACGACACAGGGGAAACAGCAGAAACACACAGGAGTTACAATATGAAGAAGTCAGCACTATAGACGTAGTACAAATCACTAGGTGAAACACTTTTGTAGTAAAACCATAGTCTGAACCAGGTCTGAACCAGGTTTTGATCAAGAGACTCCGAGGTCCAAGGTCCTGATATCAAATTATGATTTTGGTTCCATTTAATACTAAGTTAAAAGTTAAAACTATAATTCTGAACCTTTTCCATGGAGATGGATATGTAGTTTTAGGCCATGAGTGAACTATTATAGCCAAAGGAACACCATTTCCAACAAGCAGGAGGGGCCGCCTCCATGCCCAGTCTGGTTTGTGGAGATGCAAGCCCTTTCCTAATAAACAATTTTCTTCATTATTAATCACCGGTAAGTGCTTGTTCACCCTTTTCTTAAGGATAATAAAAGTGTAGTTATTTTATTGTTACCAAGATGTTGCGGTTACATAAATGATTTGCACAGCAGCATATCCCTCACAGCACACATTTAAAAATGTTGAATATGTTTTCTAAATCTGATTGCATTTATATTTCAGTAACATGTTTTTTACGTTTTCTTCACCTATATTGTACAAGGTAATCAATCAAAAAAGTTTCAGAAAATGTTCCAAATATGTCTCTTGACCCCTTGTGGTTGTACGAAACAAAAATATTAACTATGAATTAAAAAAATATACAAATGTCATGTGACATGTCACATTTTAGAATCCCTGTAATTTAAAATGGAGTATTTATGGTTTATGATGAATATTTTATGAAAAAAAAACCTGGCACATTGTTCAATGCTTTGTAGCATACAAACAAAAGTTATTTTTTCCACAGTGGTATTATTATTCAACCTGAAAGATGTGATTGCTGTCAGTTGAAAGCAATTTGAGGCCTTAGTCTGTGGAGCCAATACGTAACAAACAATGATAAGAGTAACATTCTCTCAAAAACAGCACATTTCCCATAGAATTACACAAGCCCCTGCCCTCCATCTGATCATCTGATCATCTACATCATCAAGTTAGAAAATGAAAACACAACTGACCTAGAGAGAAGTTCAAAATAAACACCATAAATTGGTATAGACAGAATAGCACTACAGTAAAAGTTATTTTCAAATGCTATACATCTAAATGTAAACAATAATTAGTGTCTTCATTTCCTTCTGGGGGTTGAAGCATAAGGTTGTTGCTTTGATGTGTATGGATCCATTGGACATGTGCCAGTTACATGAGGAATATGCAGACAGCCACTGGCAGTTCACTATTAAAGCTTAAATTGTAGTCATTCATTTACCAACACACCGAACACAACTTGTGGCTCATTCCTGCTTGTCAAAGCTTGATCTCGCCAGGTCTGTGACTCTAAGCCTGGTTACTACTTGGATGGGGCCACAGTGGGACAAGACACTTCATCCATCTTGACTAGTATGAATCTGATGTGTGAGTAAATGATTGGTGGTTGTTGGAGGGGCCGATCGCGCAGATTTGCAACCTCACTTCCGTGACTCTGCCTCAGGCAGCTATGGCTACAGTACCACTACCAAGTGCGGAGTAAATTAATAATTTACTCACTTTGGTTATTATGATAGATGCAATATAAATCCAATTATTAATACATTCATAATTCATTAATAACTAATAGGTCATGGGCAAACCCCACACAAAACAGCTCTTGCAGCTATTTTGTCAAAGTGCACTCCTACAACAATATTATACTATTATTGAGTGCACATTTTTTTCATTGCTTTCCCACATTTTTTGAGACTTGTCTCTGGTCTGTGGACTTTGATAAGAATGTGCGCTCATTAGGTGGACACATTACAGTCCACACAAAGAGAACATTACATTTGCAAACTGTGTTTAAATACAATGTTTCACTCTACAAGTGGCAGAAGAATTACAGTAAACTGGATTTGTGCTTCTCATACTGTGGTATGGCTATCAATTAACCAATCAATAACATTGCATTTGTTTCAACATATTGATAGCGAGGAAACCTGCCTGGGACTCTAGGTACTGTAAAATAATCTAACTTTACGTACTTTATCAGACAAATCTGAGAAGCACCATTGCAGACCTAAAGTAATTATTTTCTGCTAAACTTTGCTTTGAAGTAATGCTGACAGTCATTTTCAAATCCTGTATGTATCGGATTAAAAATATACAACCTATATAGAAAACAACACAACATATCAAGGGTAGTCCTTGTGTGTGTCTTTGGTAGATATTACAAGCTGTCACTCAATGTGATTTGTTAAAGGTTATGTTCCACAGTATAGACGACATGAGAGCACTAAAGGAGTCTATTGATACGTGTAAATGTCCGGTAAGTGTTCCACATCGCACGTCTAATCCCATCCCTTTGTTGTGTATGTCAACACAATATGTAGCCCTTTCTTCTCGGTGGGCTCCCGGGCCTCTGCTCTCATGGACAATCACTGTAGTGGATTCTCCTCGGGTCTTTAGAGAGCTGCAGGGGAAGCTAGTGTCAATAGATGTGGAGTGTGTGAGTGCGAGAGATGATAGACTGAGGTTAAGAGGTGTCAACACGGAAAAGAGAGAGGGCTTGAGGACTCTTCACCGGAGCCTTCCTGACACCGCGACACCACACTCAACCCTTACTCACATTAGCCACTCTAAAGACGCAGCACACCGCCTTCAATCACCGCCAGCCTTCCCATAGAGACGTCAGTTCATCTCTAAGTGTCTACTTGTCAGAGCCATATCAACTGTGAGGTGTGGAAAAACCTGGAGAAGTGTTGTTCACAGGCTCAAAAACCCTCTGAAAGGTTCCTAGCGGTCGGCAATGGATTTGTTGCACCTCTGATGTGCTCTATATGTTCAGCCGAGTGTAAGAGACAGCAGGCCCTTCTCCCCACAGGGCTTTGCACCTGTCAGGTGGAGTGGAGCTGCAGACAAATGGCAGAACACACAGCAACATACATTATCACTCCTATGCATCTATAGCGTCACTTAAAACCACTGCTGGAGGCTTTCTTTGACGCTATCAACAAGGTGTGAGGCTTTGTCAACAACATAGACGAGTATACAGTACGTACAGCAAAGTACAGAACAATACAGGGCTATATACAACATGTACCAAACATGTACCAATCGCACTTCTGTTTATTTGGATTTTTGATGCTTTTTGCTACAACAAAGTATATGCCATTGTGTTCCCATCAGTTTAAATATTAACTGATATGATCTTGTCTTGGGTCAGCAAAAAACATTAGTATCAAACAGAAAATGTGAATACGTTATTTCACAGTTTCTTATTTAGATGTTCATAAAAAGCAGCGTTCTTCTCAAGTTTCCAATATTTTCATTGGTTCAAGTTGTTCCCATGAGCCCTGTTTGTTTGTGAGTCAATCTTATCTACAACTTATCATAAAAGTTCCAGTTATTTTATGTTAAGATAATAACTAGGGTCCGTTCAACATTAATGGTGTTTTAAAAGGGACACTAATGAAAGAATGAAAGTAATGAGAGGCAAAACACATTTACAGATGGGAATCATTACCAGTTAAAAATACACAGTCTAATAACTTTGACATATTTCATAACGATGGCTTTAAGAGCCTATGAGGCTCAATAGGCTTAAAAATATTAGTTGATCCAAAAAAATGACTGTTTAGTGTCACACAAATAGAGCCTAAATGATAAACCCATGAGTTACTATATCATTCAATTTAATTTTGCGTTAAAAATGGACCAGTAGACCAGTAATTAGTAGACAGAAAAATCAATGGGGATGATGTCTAATCAAAAGTTATTTTCAGAAGCTTCAGATGTTTTTTAAAGCTTTTCTGAATCATGCAAACTGAGGGATTAGGAAAAAGTACAGAGTTTCTTTAAAATGTAGAAGGACTTTTGGTTGATTTAGTTAAATTAGAACTTTTTACATATATAATGATGGCAATATTACTAATTTTAGTAAGATTACAGTGAGAAGAAGTAACTTTAATTCACTATTATGGACACCATGACCAAAAGCAGTGAAATCATTTTAATGCTTTCATTCCCAACGTCTAATACATTAAAATTCCTCTATATGCCAACAGCAAAGGTTTACCTTTTGGATTTAATTAAAATTATTCCATTGTTCCCGTTAGGGGTCGCGGGTGACTGGAGCCTATCCCAGTGCCTTTGGGCCTTAGGCAGGGTACACCCTGGACAGTGGCCAACTCGTCGCAGGGCTAACACAGAGACAAAGACACACAGACAACCATTCACTCTCACTCTCATTCACTAGGGCCAATTTACAGTTGCCAATTTGCCTAACACATGCATGTCTTTGGACGGTGGGAGGAAGCCGGAGAACCCGGAGAGAACCCACGGTAACACGGGGAGGACATGCAGACTCCACCCAGAGAGATCATGTGATGTAATGCAGGAAATGACGAACCCTGGATCTCTTCCTTCTTGGGAGGTGAGAGCTCTAACCGCTCTGCCACCGTGCACCCCTATTATATTAATTATTTATTATATTATTATTATTATTATTATTATTAATTATTATTATTATTATTATTATTATTATTATTATTATTATTATTATTATTATTTTATTATTATTAATTATTTATAATAATAATAATTAAGAATAGTCACTATGATCGATCACCCCAATACTCTTGACCTCCTTTATTCTATCTGAAAAGAGGATATGTGGACAGGCAAAGGGATGTGAACACAGTACATTCATTTTTCAACCCGTGATTGAAAATGAGGTCAGATAACGTTATAAATATATATATATATATATATATATATATATATATATATATATATATATAATATATATTATATATATATAATATATATTATATATATATAAGTTTTGTAATAAATTGATTATTTATTATTATTTATTACAATGATACTAATTATTCACAGTTAATATCTTACAGACTTGGCCATTAAATTATTATACTCCCTTATGCTGGTTGAATCTAATTATTTGGAAGGCCCGAATCAAGTTTATTTTCTCCATTAGCCTCCTAAACGTATCCCCTTTTTGTCTGTTTCTATGCGTTAAATTCAATAAATCAGTTAGTTTGGGTATTTCTGTGGATTAGAAGCAGTTTTGCTGCATGGTTAGATGTTGTGATCACTTTTTGCTCTTATTATGTCCAAGTAAATGGCCGCGGTGCCAGCAGAACACCCCCTTTTGGATCATTATGTTTCGGGATAAAGCAAACACAGAAGAAGAAGTGACCGCTCAAAAGTGCAGTGAAATAGAGATATAATAATGCCCCAGTGCAGGCTATGGATTGCAGAACAGGGGAGAGTGCAGGAGTCAATACCTAAATGAAGAAAGATGCTGATGTGAATGCAGATGTATGACTCATATCTGTACCAGTTGTCATGCGGCTGGTCGCCCCATGAATCTTCATAATCAAAAATGAGGAGCTAGGGGTTTGCCTGATAAGATAGCCCTACACAAAGTATTATGAGAAGAAAGCTCTAAACACAGAAACTGGGTAAATTCTCATTCCACTAAGCCACCAGTCCATTAACTTTCACAGTGGAATAAACAAAAAGCTTGTAAAAAATTTTATGTATCACAAAATATAACATAGTAAATGTATTATATTGTATAAATTATTAATACTTTACTGAAAAATGGTTTTGTTTCGTATTCAAGCTCCTTTGCTGTGATCTATTGAAAGTCAGCCCTTGAGCCAAGCTTTTGTAAAAACAAAAACAAAAAATGTTTCGGGTTCTAAACAATTTATACAATATTAAATGATTTATATTAAAGTACATTTTTGACACGTCACAACATTTTGGCAGGCCTTCTAAGGCGCTTTTTTTTTTTAGCTATAACCGTGTTCACTAGATACTGGACAGTTCCTCTGAGGCAGAGGGGGCTTCCTGCAAGTCGTGTTATTGCTACTCAATTTTCACTCTGTAAACTCCTGCACTTCTGCACCAATAACATGAGTCTATTTAAACAAATGGTCACATTAGAGCCGGAAGCTGGCGCGACTGATGCCAGCACCTCGGTCCTCATCCTGACAACCTGAGAGCCACAAACCGGTTCACATGAAGAGGTGGAGATAAGCTAGAGATGGAGAGCTAAGAGCTAAGGGCCATAGCACATGCTCCTCTCCAGGTCTTCTCGCACCAATGTTGTTTTATTAGCCCTGTCAGATTGTAATTTGCCCAACAGTAAACACACAGAACAGGCTTAATTAAGAATTTTTGAACGGGGATACACTCAAGTCCGGAAACATTAGAGAGATGCAACCGGGTGTCGTAAAGATTGATTGAGACAGGAGGATGGAGGCGACGTAGGTGGAGAGCGAGGGGGGGTGGCACTGGTTGCGTACGTTACATTGGAGGGGTATTCTTGTGTTGCTCGGGGCAGTAGGGCGAGATAAGTTTGGAAAGATAGGGACAAACGATTTTTAATGCATTAACAACCTGGCTGTGTGAGGCAATAACAAGGACAAAATCGCCGCTAAAATGTTTGACATCCTGCATAGAGATCAATGCATACCGGAGAGGGCACACACACACACACACACACACACACATACAATAACACACAACCAAGCTGCCAGATAACACACAACATGCAAACACACCAGCATTAGCAGGGTGCAGAGCATGTGGGTGGGTGCATGAGTTAACAGCCCTCTAGACCTCAGGGCGGTGTGTAGAAAATAAAACAACAATACTTATATCCATAACAATATCCGCAGGTAAAAGCATCTTTAAATCAAAACAGGGAGAGAGGGGGAGAGAGTCGATTGTTTGGAGACTACGTAAAAGCCCCACAAACTAAAAGAGTAATGAGCCTATCCATATCTCCCCGTGGACCTTAAGTTTGCATTCAATACATTATTTACAGCTGAATTTTTACTGAGGTATAAGTTCCTCTCAGGGGCCTTTACACACTGGTGCTCTAACTGCTTTCCATTGCCTGCAGTTGGCCCAAACTCATAGCTAATGCTTCCAGGTTGTTTTCCCATGTTTACAAGCTCAGACATGCATTACAGACGCCTGGGATGAAAAAACACTTCATTCATGCATCTCTCAAATTTGGTCTACATTAATATGTGAGTTTGTTGATGTTCAAAAAATAAATAATGAAAAAAATCTCTTGTTTGTATTGAGTGGAGCAAAGAAAATGTAATTGGAAAGCTCAGTGAGTTGAAGTTGGATTTTGAGTCATTTGGCATTTTGAATTGAACACAAAATGCCAAATGACAACAGCTGGCTTTGCTGCAAACATTGAATCGCTCGTGGTTCTTTAGAAAACGTGGGCTTTGTTGTCATCATTCAAGAAATGCTCCCAAGCAAATAGTCCTGGGTCCATCCATTTCAAACTGAGTTGTGGTGGGAGACAGCAGCAATGTCAGCTTTAAAATATTGAGCTATACCTTAAAATATGTTTGACTATGTTTAATTTATTTATAGTCAACATAAATGCTCTTTAAATCATGCTTTGTATGGAATGAGATTAGAAAAATTAATAAAAATGATGAGAGTGTAATATATGGATTTTAGAGCTCCTTTTGTTGTGTATTAACTCATAGAAAAGCAACTGACACCTCTTTTCATCCAACTAGGCACATTGTTCTCTAAGAATCATAGGAAAACTACTGCCTGACACTATCCCAGACACTTGAGTCCCCATCATGGGTCATTACAAGTGTCAAAACAGCAAGAAACAAGAAGAAACTGAAGAATTTTATGTCAACTGCATTAGACAGACTCAGACAGTTGTTTCTGTGTCATAGTGACAGAAAGGACAAACAGTTCAAACTAAAACATGTTTCTGACTCGTGGTTTGAAATCAGGTGCAGGCCCTTTAAGTGAAGAAAGATACCTCAGATAAATGTGTTTGTGCCCTACATGAAGCCAAAATCTGCAGCTTCCATACTGTATGTCACCATTGTGGTGCCCAAAGATGAGAAGAATGAAGAGTTGCAGTGTGATATGTAATTAAGAGTCAAATTACCTGTGTATCAGATCATTTTCTGTGGCAAATCTGTTGCAAAAGAAACAGCCAAAAGGTTCAGGTGGACCAAAAGAGAGACCTGCTTCCAATGAGGACCTCTCAGGATCGATGCTATAAACAGAACAGATTTGTTAATATCCAGTGTGGATGTGTTTGACCACTACTGACATTTTAAGCAAACTACAAACTGTGTCACATAATTACCACTGTACATCACCTGGAATACTCAAAGTGTGTCTTCTTATTGTATTCATCTATATTATCATTTACAAAAATGTTTTTAAATAAGTCATCTCATCATGCATCAGGTGATGTGTACATAAGCAAAAAAAAAGTCAGAGCCAAGCATTATTCTTATGTTATGAAAATATAGCCGTTTTATTGAGATGCATTACAAAAGCCAATATGTTTTTGAAAAATCATAATATTATTGACTTGGACTGCTTGTGAAGGCCTATTTTCCAATGTATTTGATTGAATTTGGATGTGTGTGGTGATCTCTTACCTTTAAGCGTAGAGCGTGTGGATGAGTTTCATGTTTACACTCAGAAATTCAATAGAACTGACAGGCAGATGAAATGAAAACGTAGAAACGGTAAAACCTGCTCTAAAAGACTGTCTGCAGCAAAGATGATATCTGACTGGGCTAAAGGTGATATCAGATGCAGAATTGGACTGTAAATGTTTTCCTATGTGTGTTCTCAGTCTTCTTGTGGAATGGGATTTTTCAGCGCTGCGCTCCCCCTCTCTTTCTCCTCAAACATACAAGCTACAGTAGCAAGTCCCTGCCTCCTTTGTCTTTGTAGTTGGGCATCTCCAGCTCCCAAATCTTGTAACATCAGGGAGTCAGGGAGGTCTCAGCGAACACAACACGACTCCTCTCCTTTGCTTCAAATCTATCTGTATTTTTGCCTCTCTTTCTTTCAACTCGACTATTTGTCATCGCTGAAATAGAGCGTTTTAAAATTTCAACCTGGAGCCAACCCCCACCCCACGACGACTACCCCGCGATTCTCACTCTCAATTCCCCAGACTCTGGCCAGCACCGATCAATAGTCTATTGATCAGCTCTCTCCGTTCCCATTATACACCAGTGCCAAAAGAGCCCACCATTTTCCCTGAAAAGCTGATCTGGAGCATATTTGCAATAGTAAGGTTGCTCTCATTTCACTGGGTTATTATTAAATGCATAAACAGTGTGGGAATGGCTGCTCTGCGCTGTGCAGCTGCTGATAGTAAGTGGTACTTAGTGAGTGTACCTAATTGAAAGGCATTTCACTTGGAGTGGACAATGCTTCTCCAAAGACTTTTTTACTTTTGAACCACACATAACAAACCTCCGTGATTTGAATAGAAGTTTAAGCAGTGATGGGAAGAATATTTAAAAAATGTATTTAGTAACGCTTGCATTAAAATGTATTTTGTTATGTGTTTCAACACACGGTCCATTCAGAGTATTGCATTCGGAATACTTTGCATATTTTCGCATTGAGTTGCATTATATTTAATGTAAAAAAACTGCATTGGATTAAAACAACTTTATATTGTTTCACTGTATGTTATGCATTCAAATGTGTACCAAAACCTGTGTTTTCCCATATTTACATTTATCTACGCATTCGACTGGCACAAAGGGGATATTGGCCCTGACCCTCAATGTAACAGGATTAAATGCATATTTTAAATAATAAAATAAAAATGACAGCATTACCACATACTGTACAGAGCGTCCTTGCTTTTCCAGCGCTCTCCACCGTCCTCCATCTTACTTCTCCCTTCTCTCCCCGTTCTCTCCATAGACAATGCTACGGGCAAAATCAATACTAGAAAAAAAAAAGGAAAAACAAGGCATATTTTTAGCCCGTTATTATTTGAGCCGTATGAGGAAAACAGTGTTTGTGGGAAAGACAGAAAATGCCAAGGTGCTGATGAGAAAGAGGAGAAGGGAAAGAAGAGAGTGTGTTGAAGATCAGGTGGGGATAAGATGGGGTAACTGTGAGAAAATGGCTGAAGTCCTGCCGTGTGGCTCTGTGCTTATGGGGATATTGTCACAAAAATAACATTTGTCATCACGCAGTGTTCATATTTTACGTTCAGCTCGCAGCATTTTATGTGAGAAGCCATCATTCTTGTTTCATATGTTTGCTAAGGCGTTTTTTTGTTTCAAGACACCTCATATATCTTTCTGTTTTATTACTTTGTAAATGATAACTGATGTCTGCCAGAGTTTGCCCTATAAGGTCCATGTATAATTAAGATTTTGTACACAAAGATTTATGAAAGACAAAGCCTTAGTTAAACATATGAAACTTTTTAGGTCCAAAATACCTTACTGTAAAATAAATCAGCGCTGAGGCCAACCGATATATATCGAACCAATACTGCAAATATTGGTTCCGTGTCAGCCTCGGCCTTCAATTTCCTGCAGAGGCCGATATTTTGTTTGGGTCAACTAGCTGCCTAAAGAACATGTATAAAGCTTTGTTGTAACACTTGCTGCACAAAACCTGATTACAGTAAACCCAGTTTGTGGCCGATTTTGTTGTAAATTCAAATCTTATCATTTGAGGAAAATAATTAAAAATCAGCCTTACATATAATCAAACTTATCGTTCATTGGTTTCTCAGCATAGTCATTGGCCGGCTAAATACAGTCAAAAAATCAAGATTTAGTTTTGTTTATTTCTGTTTGAACTAAATCAGCCAAAGGTAAAATAGGTGAAGCAACATGTTTGAAATGCTATTACTGCTGTTTAATTTGACTAAATTCTTGTAAATCTATTGTCCTGCTCTAAGCATATGTACTGAGTGTATGACACCAGCCCACCCAACTGCCCACAGCCCCCAATTACTTTCTGATGGACTTCCCTTCCATATATTCTTTTTGGGATCACTCCTCTGCTGCTGTCTCTCAACCTCTCTTCTCCTTCTCATTGGCTGGAGATGCTCTGTTGATCAAACGGCGGCCTGTGCGATTGGCTGCAGAGCTCTGGGGGGAAGACAAGAATTGATTTATCTGTGGTATTAGGGGATCAATTAATCCCTATTGTGTGTGCCAGCACAGATAGTCCGACGTGTCTTATTTGGTACGGCTTGTTTCTGCTGGGCCAAGATAAGAGACCGTTCCCATCACTTCCCTCTATGAACAACAAATCAAATGCAATCGAAAAGGATGACGGCACGGCCCAGGGTTCCTCCCCGAGCTGTGGCGGTCTGATCACATAAGGTGGAAGCATCAATATGAAAAGTAGTCGCCTCAAGAATAAATGTCTTTCATTTCAGATGTAAGGCATCGTGGTTGTGACAATCCCAGCTGTAAACATTTTAAATAACTTGTCTCATAATAATATGTTTGATTAATGACATTTAAGTGTGTCTGAATACTCTATAGACGACGCACTTATCCGTATAGTGCATTATTTATATAAAGATCAAATTGTTAAAGATCCAGGTGGAGTACTGTAAAGCGTTTGGTTCTGAATGGAAAACTAATCATAGCCAGGGGAGGAAGAGAGAAGGGTCAATCAAGCATTACTTGCCAATAGTTAGTCCGAGATGACAGCGAGGAGAAAAGGTAAGAGAGACTCAGGGAGAAGTGGGTGCTAATTCCTACTTTTCAGTTTAAATAAAGATTGGAGCTGGATAAAAGCCATTAAGGGAGAAATCAGACAGGGCATGCTATGTAGGACAAGAGCTGACTGCAGGGAGGTGAGTGGTGGGATCAATACTCAGTCGATGCGCTCAACACCCAGCAGTGGGCCGTGTGCTGGAGCCGGGCATCTGCATGTGTGTTTGTGTGAGCGCACTGACTAATGGAGAAAGAGACACAGGCAAAGCAAACGCACACGCAATATACAATTAACTGTTTTTTGAGCGAGGCGGTATTAAATCGGCGCTGGCTGTAATTTGTAGTGATAAAAGTATTAAAGCAATGCGCCCGGACAAAGATGGAAAGGTGGACAGCTGCAGAGATGGATTTATTTTGGGAAGGCGTGCTACAGTTAACAAAGATAGATGTTTGAAAAGACTGTGTTGAGCCCCAACTGGAGCCTCAATTCGACTGCAATCACTCTGCATTCTGTCCTCCCCTCCTCTCCTCCATCCTTTAGCCCCTCGCTGTCTCTCTCTCTATAGCATTGATCGGCCATGTCTCCTCAATCCATCTCTCCCTCTGTCGCCTAGCAACGGGCGCTCTATCGGGCGTGGAGGGTGGGGGCCCGGCCACGGGAGGGGTCGGACAGGCTCATGCATGGGTAGGTGGGTGGGTTAAGCAAAAGCCAATTGTACTTGATTTCACATTTATTCTGACTGATACATGCTTCCCTTTCATGTGTGGTGTGTGCGAGCTTCCCACCGCTGCCTGGTGAAAAGCAGAAGACAAAAAAGGTTTGCAGAGTGGTGCTGGCGAGGGGATTTTTCCACTGTTTATCCCGTTTCAATGCATGCTGCAGTTGTAAGCACGTTGCGAAATGTTTTGATATGTGTGCCAGGATGATAGTAGGTCATTGTTTAGATTTTTATGCCTGAAGCTGTGTCACTGTTTTATGTGCTGAGCTGGAGCGGTGCAAAAACAAAATCTGTCTCTCCCACAAAAAAGAACTGTAACTTTGTAAAAAACAAAACAAAAAACCCACACATATTTAGACTTTTAGGTGCCTACTTCAAGCAACTGAATGACCGTACAGTACAACTGACAAAGTCGTGCTACTATAAAATTTAAAGTTTTTCACAACATTTTTAGGCCCATAATGTGCTAAAATCTCAATTATGGGGCTAATTTGAATTTCTCGTTTAATTCAGGTTATTGATTTGAGAAACGGATGTCGAAGTTGAGTCGAGTTTAAAAGTGCACATTTTTGTACAAACTATGGGCAGCTGGTACAAAGGGCTTAGTCTAAAGACACTAGCAGTGGGACTGAAAAATCCTTCCTTAAACTTTGAAACTTTCTCATCCTCCTGGTGTGTTTCATGGTAAGCCGCACAATTACACTGTCTTTTCCCATCATGATTATTGGACACAGATGCAAATACGAACCGCTTAACAAAAAGAAACTATCTCCAGTGTTTTCTGCACAATCCCTGTATTAACATAGTCGTGTGGGAATAAAGTGGTGCAAAAGGCATTGTTCTGTTTTTAAGGCCTTATCCTTTTGATCTACACTTAATGTCTGATCCCCTTTGAGGAAGATGTGTAGGCTATGCTTTAAGCCCTAATAAATCCAGCGTTAGCACTGCTTAAAAAGGCAGAAAGCTACGGGCTTAAAAACCAGGAGAGCAACGGGGAGAGCAAACCGTGCATAATGCTCTTAACTAGCTCGTGAGATAATGCACACACACAATCTATGATCATTCTAATCTGAAATCTATGCAGCGTGATAAATGTATGGATGGTGCAGCCTGTAGGCAAACAAGTGAAATTATGTTAAAATGGCTCCAGCTTCCATAGATTTAGTTATTTTTCGACGAACAAGTTAAATGCAAATATTGACAAGAGATTACTTTAGATATATACCAAGCATACACACTGTCGATGATGCCTTTTCATGTTTTTCAGTTCATCTTTCATCATTTAGTCTTCATCTATATTGACGGTCTTTATTGTACTTCAATGTTTTTTTAATTCATCTGTTAAACCTACTGTATCTGGCATTAGTTGCATATATCGCATCATAATAGAGAATATAGATTGGATAATAGCTCGCTTATTGTGTCCGTCATCCACACACACTCAGATCAACTTTAAGCAGGTGAAGAAAAAGCAGTGTCATTACATGTCTTTCCTGCATGGCTTGATCAATGCATTTTGTGTGGGAGCGCGTGTCTAAATTAGATTTTATTTCTTAGGTTAACAAACACGCAAAAATATAATGCATAAAATACAGTCAATGGCCTATTTACAGACAACGCATCTGTTAGTAGTATGTTGTTTAAATACATGGGTATACAATTTTAACTCTGACTTTAAAATGTGTGTTTACTGTAGAAAATCATTATAGGTCTTTTGTATTAAACCAAGGGGAAAAAAAGACTGTAAATTGACACATTAATTAATTGATAAATGTTGTGGTGTGTAGCGCATGTCTTAAAGTAGCCCCTCGACTGCACAAACAAAGGAAACAGAATTAAAAATGAATCAAAATTGAGAATATTCTGATATAATACCAGATTTAATATGATACCAATGTGTACCAACACCAAGAGTTTTGCAGTTCTTTTTGTTTTGTTTTGTAGATTATCTCTTTCTTTCTTTTAAAATCAATTTAATATTTCTATTGTTTCAAAACAGGTTCAACTAATATATTGTATTGAAAATAAAAGCTAAAGTTGATTATTGAGGATTAGTTCTTGAGTATTTATAATCAAATCTGTACATAAAAAGTGCCATGTTAAAAGTAAAATAAAACTCAAAATCAAGTGTGTATGAGTCCTATCTACCAAAGTCAAAATCGCAAAGTAAAGAATTATGACAAACATTTTTGTTGTTCCATTTTGTTA
Organism: Chaenogobius annularis; assembly: GCA_015082035.1. Lineage (NCBI taxonomy): Eukaryota > Metazoa > Chordata > Actinopteri > Gobiiformes > Gobiidae > Chaenogobius > Chaenogobius annularis. The sequence goes on along the minus strand of BJKM01000124.1, from coordinate 509,344 downwards.
AGGTCCATTTTGTTAAGGTCCTTAGTGAAAGGGTGATTAGATCAGTAATAAATAAGAATGGAAGAAAATGTTTGTGTCAGTCTTTTCCATGTTTAAGTTTCACACACACACACACACACACACACACACACACTTCCTCTCACTGTTGGAGGCCACCTCAGAGGAAGTGGAAACAACAGAAACTCCAACGCAAGTGAATCCGTGTAACATTTAGTAATCAGTCCAATTTAATCGATAGCCCATTGAATGAGTTTGTGATTAGTAGCTGTATTGATCACGTGCACATCATGGGAACACATCCGAATAATGGTTATTTTCCCAACAGTTTGTCACAATTCAAATGAATCTGAGGCTCGCGTGACCTTTGTTGTGTAAGAAATAACTTCGGCCTGTAGCCTATTTATTTTCATAATTAGCGCACGGCAAATGACAGAGCAGTGATGACGGAGAAATACTTTTAATTATAACAGATGTGAAATATTAATTGTATAGGCAGGCTAATTGGTCAATTGGTAAATTGTGAAATGCAACAATAAAGCGCGACAACAGATACTAAAAAGTTGAAAAATATTGACAGCCTTTTTTACGGAGTGTGTTCAACTTCCAAAACGCTTTAGGTTATTATTATTTGTATTTATTATTATGAACAAGCCGAGCATACAAAAGCATCTAATTTGATTGATTATTGATTCATGAGATGCCACTATATAGGCCTCAATTAACACCTGTTGTTCTTCACCATGACAAGATATACACAGCCATATTTATTTGTTTTAAATATACAGGTCTATACATTCTTTTACCTTTTATTTTTGACACAAAGCCAACAGCAGAGAAGTGATGTGCGCCCAATTCTTTGTGCCAATCGATCAGGCTGCGGATGGATCGATAAGGCACCAGGGCTATTGATCACTACGGTCTTCTATTGCTGCCTGCTTTCAAATGCAAATCTACCTAAATAATAATCTATAGCAACACACTAATTCCTTAACAAACTGCAGGCAAACGCTTTACAAACACAGCGATTCAATGTAAGAGTGATTCTGCTCCACATTTAGGCCTCTCCATCCCACTGCAGCAGGCTTTTCTCTGGCGCTGAAGCTAAAGTGTTTTAACGCGAGGGGCTGACGTTCAATGATTCAACAGGACAAACATGTAACATTCAGACTGCACGGTCACATTGATTTGGCCTGTAGCCTATTGAAACTTTGTAGAAAATGTTGGGCGCCAACGCGATAAGTTAAAGGTCTAACTAACGGGGGAAAAAAACAATTAGTTTTAAACCAAAGCAGAACTGCGCGTAAACTGCCACCCAATATAGATGTGATTATGTTTATTAGTGACTTCAGTTTATGGGCTATTAGTGTAAACTGTGGCGATCTTTGCTGGTGTAAATCTATCAGACACCCACACACAGTTACTTAGAGCAAAGCCACGGGCAAACAAGCCACATGTCGGTGTTTCTACTCCACAAGGCCACACAGAGTGAAGTGTATAGTGCTATATATGATGTGCAACCCGTCTCGCTCTCCTGCTCCGAGGCCTGATCAATGCAACGTTTCTAACACTGCTGCTTAACTTTTGCCAATAGCCAGATTCAAGTAAATATACTTTGGAATACATTAAGCGTGATGCATCTGCCAAGGAGTCATTCAAGAAGTCACGAGGAGATTAGTGCGTCGCCATGGCACTAGATCTTGTGCAGCATCAACTGCACAGCACATGGAGTTAATTACCCTTTATTTTTTATTTTTTACAAATGTAAAAATATAGGCTTCTTTCAATAGGCCTGTACTGCAATTGCTACAACAACAAATATGAGACAAATAATAATAATAAAACATAAATGTATCTATTATTATTATTATTATTATTATTATTATTATTATTATCATCATAATTATTATTCATGTATTTTTTTAATTTTTTTTTAAGCACAGCACACAAACTTTTATGACTTCCGGTAATGAAAGTGCCTGTTGACAGGGGTCAAACGCATAACAGTATATAGACTTAACTTAAAGCATTTGTGGGCAACGTGTTTTAGGCCCTGTATCGACCATCCAGAAATGCATCGATCCATGCTCCGGGTTCATATATTGATTGGTTGATCAGCAAACGACAGCAGTGCTTAAAGATAAAACGAAATGCTTTGGTCCTAATAAAACTACTCCATAGTCCAAATTAACACTCAGGTTATACAAAATATATTATAAGATATAGTGTGCAAAAGAGAGAAACAAAATAAGAAAAGAACTAATACTGTGTGCCAAGTCGATGCCAATGGCACCGGAGTCACTTTCTGGGCCTCAGATTAAAATGAAATAAATCAGCAGCTCTGGGATGTGGTCCCCCACACACGCATATCGACGCATTTAATTTTTCATATCGTATTTGCCATGGGATATATTTATTCGAGAATTCAAAAACACTACAATAATACTCAAATTAAAACCGAGCTCTAGGCAGGAGCATAGATTTTGTGGAAAAGAAGAAGTTTATTTTGCATTCCGGCTTTATTTTGGCTTATGGCTGGATTCATCCTCCATTGATTAGAGAGGGGATAATACTATGATCCCTATCCACGGCCTGCTGACCCGGTTTCAGCCTTGTTCTCTAAGTAACTTCTCATTAGCGTTGAATACACAACAAGAGAAAAAAATGGCAGAGTTTCAAGTCTTTGGAAAAGTCTCAAACTTTCAGCGCGTGCTTTTGGGTTGTAAACCCTTGTGAATTAGGAGCAAGGAGCCGCAGTGAAAGTTAACATCCATCACCAGCGCACCCAATAAGCTGCTGTGGCCGGCTGGCTGAGCACAGATGACGGATTCGCTGCTGAGCGGGCTTCGGTAATTCATTTTCGATAGCAGTGGTTGCTGAGATCAATACAGGGACATTAACCCAACCGGACACCACTGTTCTCTCTTGTTGGCACAGCCAAAAGCCACTGTCCCCCGTTGGCCACACTCTCATGAGGCACGCTATTAAGAGATGCGTGCCAAGGCCACTGCTATCACACATCGTCTGAGCTGTTATGGATGGCACTGAAGTGTTGGTAAACACTGGGAAGGCGGATTATTTTGCTTAATTTGTAAATAACGAGTGGTGTCACTTCCGGGATTGTTGTAATATATTTTTCTTTCATGGGTCGAAATCTTAATGGGCTCATTTTGCATAGCATTGGTGAAAATGCCATGCTCAACAATGTTTACAGAACCCCCTGCACTTAACGCCAGTAGGGAACACTCACTGACCTCCACGCAAAAAGAGTAAACAGTGTCTTCATAAGAAGTAGCAGCCTAAATACTAAACTGTATTGTATTTGGAGCCAAATAGGCTCCGTGTAGAAAAAAGGGCACCATGATCAGAAACATTTCACAACACCAGTGCACCTCTCAATTCAGTTATTTTAAGAACTTGGGCAGTTTGTTACCCATTAAAAATTTAAATGTCTTGACTAAACATTTAGTCTTAAAGAAGCAATGCCGAAAGCGCCATATAAACACTATTGCAACATACTCGTTAACATTGTGAATTTGACACTCAGCACGTTGGCTCAAGTGTGACCGTATTAGGTTCTCACCCTTTACCAAAACACACTGCAACACAAGTCTAAGCATAAACGCAAGCTGACTGCTTTCAGGATGGAATGAAAACATATTTGGCGTTGGTGTTTATGGCTTTATTAACGTTAATTCCCAATAATTTGGAAGTATTTATTATTGCTTATTTTTTGCGCAGGTGCTCATGCCCTGTGGTACAACAGTTTTCATCATTTGTCCAACAGAAACTTTCAAATGAATTTGATTTGGTTATTGGCCCTTTAAAAAAGAAATCAAATGTTGGAAATGCTGCTTTCTATGGTCTATTGCTGGCCTCAATAGGCACCGACACATTGATAATTCTGCTGATCTATGCATTGCTTGACATTGATGGATTGCTGACCAGAACTGACATGAGCAAACTACAAGTTTTACAGAAAAGTTGGTTAAGAATTTTATAAAAAATGTCCATTCAAAATATTCAGAAAACCATAGGTTGTTAAAATGATACAGACAGAGTAGCTAAATGCATTACGTTGTCCCAAATTCTTTTCGGAGAAAGTAAATGTGGGCTATGTAATTTAAATATAGGGAGATACTTTTTAAAGACGGTTTCAAAATGGTTTGCCGTTTTCTGACATGTGTTGTAAAAAGATTGAGGTGTCAAAGGTCAAATGTATTGAGCTGAATCAGAGAGCAGGCCTCATTGAGAAAGAAATCATCCTACCACAGCGCATGTGCAAATGTACTAATCTCCCCAAAGGCTTTCATAAATTAGGCCTATTTTCAATCTATGAATAAAGATGATAGAAGTAACACATGACCTCCTGTTGCGGTTTTCGCATTACACTCTGGGCAAATGTGACACATGTCAATTATTAATATTTAACCCTCGTCACATGCGTGGCTGGCGCCGTGTTTTACACTTTTATCGGAAAAAACAACAACTAGTGAGCTCTTCTTATCCGCCACGCGGCAGAAACAACACTTCGGATTGAAGGTCTATGTTTTATCTTAAAAGTCTAATCAAATGCAATCTTCTTTTAGGCGAATCTGAGGTTCAGCTTGCAACACGAACAACCCATGACATCTGGGGCCAGTGACGTCAGATTGGCCCTAGACGCCAGTGAGCGAGGGCGAGCATCAGCCACGGGGGCGCGCACATGAGCACAGGCAGACTCTGGGCGCGGGCACGTTCATATACACACAGAGAGCAGAGCAGTGCGTTGGCTAAAGTAGAAGGTGGTCCACAGCGAGAGAGACCCAGACACCTTCCGCTGAGCACTGGTTTGTGGTAGCAGGGACGCGATCTTTTAAAATCATGCTGGATTGACTGCAGAGTTGCAACTACAATCAATGGCTTGGCTTTGAAATCGTTGACAATTTATTGGAAAGGAGTGTGAGACAGAGCGCCAGTGAGAGGGAGAGGGGGAGCGGACGGCGAGAGGGGTGGAAATAAAAATCCTTTCAGCGATGGAGCTTACGATGGAAAACATTGGAAATCTGCACGGCGTGTCTCACTCGCATCAAACGAGCGACTTAATGAACTCGCCGCACGCACGACAATCGTCGGCGTCGCATCGGAACTTGGTGTCGCACGGACGGTCAGCCATGGTGTCCAGCATGGCCTCAATTCTGGAGGGAGCCGGGGACTACCGCACAGACCACGCACTGTCGGGACCCCTGCATCCCGCCATGACAATGTCCTGCGACTCAGGGATGAGCCTGAGCAGCACCTACACCACACTCACGCCGCTGCAGCACCTGCCGCCAATTTCGACCGTGTCCGAAAAATTTCACCATCCACACCCGCACGCGCACCACCACCCCGCGCACCAACGGCTCGCAGCGGGGAACGTCAGCGGTAGCTTCACACTTATGAGGGACGATCGCAGCTTGGCATCCATGAGCAATCTGTATGGTCACTATCCCAAAGACATGTCGGGAATGGGGCAACCTCTGTCCCCCCTGTCCAATGGCCTGGGCTCTTTACATAGCTCTCAGCAGACCCTCGGCGCCTATGGCCCCGGAGCTCACCTTACCAACGACAAAATGCTTTCAACCGGAGGTTTTGAGTCCCATGCTGCCATGCTGTCCAGAGGTGAGGAGCACCTGGCGCGAGGACTTGGGGGCCACGGGGCAGGCCTGATGTCATCCCTCAACGGTATCCACCATCACAGCCACCCACACTCTCAGGCCAACGGCTCCATGCTGTCAGAGCGAGATCGGCAGACGGTGGTGGGGGGCGGTCAAGGCGCAGGGTCGGGTCAAGTAGAGGAAATAAACACAAAAGAGGTGGCTCAAAGAATCACCGCAGAGCTCAAGCGCTACAGCATCCCACAGGCCATCTTTGCTCAGAGGATCTTGTGCCGGTCCCAAGGAACTTTGTCTGACCTGCTACGGAATCCCAAACCATGGAGTAAACTGAAATCAGGTCGTGAAACCTTCAGGAGGATGTGGAAGTGGCTGCAAGAGCCCGAGTTCCAGCGGATGTCAGCGCTGAGGCTTGCAGGTGAGTGAGGAGACAGCTCCCAATCTGAGTGATGTGGAGAGATCAATTAGAAGTCAATGTGGCGAGACTGTCAATAGCTGCTCAAACAGACATTACTAGAAGTTATTAGTCGATTATATCGAGTAAAACTTCATCATGACAGTTGGAGTGTTAAATGTTGTGAGATCTATAGTCTGATTGATGTTACAATCCATGACAGTATAAACAAACACCGGTGGGGATCAACAGAAAAAATGGCAGGGTCAGTATCAGGCTGTAGCAGTTTTACGCACGAAAGTTGACAGAAAGAGTTGACGTCTCCCCCGCTCTTTCCCAACACGCACACTATTCAATTGGATAAATAAATGATTAGATCTTTCCCGAAAGTCACAGTATATATAACTTAGTCCTCGCATTTACTTTGGAATAACACAATCATGATATAGTGGCTTTATCATAGTTGACTTGCGCTGTCAAAGCAGCGCACTGCAAACAAGGCTCGTCTGAGGCCTGGCCAAAGAGATGGGGAGCATGACCTCCTATGGATCAATATCCCAGGTCCAGGCGTCCCTTTTCAGAGGCGCGCGCTGATAAATGATCGATTTGGATGTGAAAGACACAGGCACAAACAGATGCGCCTTTCTGTGTCTATCTTTGCTCCTTGTGCACTCTAGGCTATCTTGTTTCCAAACTTGGTTCAGCGCCAGCTACATGTATTAGACTTTATGAAATTATCCGTGCGGATCATTTTGGTCATGATGTGCGCGCAGTTACCACACGGGACACACTTCGCAGGGGTGGGGGTACAAAGACTCTGACACGCGTCCTCCATCTGGCTCTCTTTTCTGAATGACCACTCGTTCTGATCCCTATTGTGCTCTCAACCAGCATCGCCTCTTGAGTGAAAAGGAAACGCGTGATATTTGTGTAAAGGCTCCGTTTGTACTTCTAAACGTCAATCAGCTCTTCTATGTCGTATTTCAGTGGGCAATTCAATTAAGCAGATATAGGCTAGTGGCATATTTTAGTTCCAGTCAATGCCCTATTGAAAAGCACTTAATGGCATGTAAATTGTTCCTTGCGCATTTAGTAGGGGTTCTGGTAAATAAAGATTTAAACACTCCACAATTGTCTCTTTAAGTGCCACTGCTGTTAAAGCTAATTGGGCTGTGGGGTTTTATATCTTCCACACCTCGTGCAAGGCGAGGATAAAGAAAGCCCCCAACACTGGGTCGCGTAACAGCATATTTGAATTGACCTGGGCGCAGAACTCAAAACAAGCGAAGGTGGTTCGCTATATTGTCTTAACTTAATTTCAATTGTTTGATATCTCTGTATATATATATCTGTATGTCTTTTTCGGCTCTAAGCAGCGGTGTGTGCCATGAAATCGGGTCGCAGTCAAAACCGGGAAAATTCAGATGGGCAAAATGACAAAGGACTTGTATGTAAATGCGCGCTGCAACATTTTACTTATTGCATTTAAACTCACCATTATCCTTGGTGCACATGTGGAATGGGAGTGGGAGTTGGGGGTTGTGAGGCTGAAAGTGAGGCTGGGCCATACTCGCTCGGCCACATCAATCAATAAATTCAAATTACTATTCCAAATTCATCACAGTCACACAAATCAATGAAGCTGCCCTGCTTAGCTAATGTGAAAACGCCAGCCAGAGATACACGTACACACACACAGCCGAGGTCTAGGGCGAAAAACTAGAGCAGAGAGGCCTGTTTAAGGTACCCTTCACGCTCAACATCCTCCAACATCAGCAGCAGAGCGACAGAAAGGCCTGCAGGCTTATACTATTGTGATGAGTTTACCGCTTCATCTCTTCCCATTTTCTTTCGGCAAATGTTTAATGTCTACTCATACATGCACAACTTAAATTACAGCCAGGTGTGCAGGAGTTGTGCATCGGGGTCTTTGAAATCTTTGCATTAACGATGAAAACAATTCGTCTCTGCATTTGTGTTGAATTCCACACTCCATCTCAATGTATTTGGTTGGATCAATACAGCCCTGATCAATAAGGATAGCCAGTGCATCTATCAATTATCCCGCCTCAGCACTCTCTCCCATTGGTCTCCCTCCTGAGGGGGAGGAAACAGCCGGAAAGAGGGAAAAGAGAACAACGGTTATAAAAACGCCACAGCCACATTTTCTCTTTGTTGTAATTACGTTAAACTGCGTGAAAAGAACGTGCCATGTTTAGTCGGATTTGGGATTGAGCAGTTCAGTTCTCTGTTGATAGACATCTTGACATCATTTACTATTTCATATGTTAAGATGTCCATCAACAGAAAATATATGTGTTATTACCATGGAGTGGGAATGTGAACACTAAAATGAGATATTAACATTGGTCAATCATTTAATATTCCACTTCCGGAGCAAATATTCCCTGAGACGGTGATGCCATGGCAGAAATGACATGGCATGCAAGTGTTTTCTTCAAAATCCCGCACAGTTGGCTCATTACCATCTGAATGGATAAGGCACGTGCCAGTGTGCACAGGTCAAGACCCGCAGGACACGCCGAAAAAACATTGAGTGAGGGTGAGAGGCCTCTTTTCACGTTACATTGAAGTACATGTAGTTTACACAGGCCTAATCCAGGAGTAATACTCGATTTGGCCCCACCCCCAAATAAAGCCCACACATTGCACCCTTCACTAATACAGTAGATGGATAATTAAACATATCGAGATTATTTTGAAAGTTAAACGTTTGAAAAAAGAAGGAGTTCGAAAGGTAGTGACTGACCTTCTATTTATTTCATATACAATACAATTACTTTGTTTAAGCCTAAACGCGCTGTCCATGGTGGTGAAAAACTAGTCACTTGAAATGCAGGTCGTTCGTGTGAGGACAGTTCAAGGTGGTAGACTGGACGTTTACCAATATTTAGTTAATAGCATTCTTGTAGGCTCTAAACACCATTATTTCATCCAACAGCTTCCACCCATGTAATCAATATTACAATCCACATTCATGTCACTCAGGCGATCCTCCTGCCTACTCCCCAAGCAAAGGTAATCACAACCTTCCATTCAAATCTGCAGCTTCTTGGAATAAAATGAAATGAATACAAAAGCTATTGATGGTCAATATTCTGGAAACCCAGTCAAAAAACACAGCAAATCGAGGTTGCTTTCTCTCATTTAAAGCCGACATAATGGATTTAATTGGATGAGACTTTTAGATATGATGGATGCAGGATAATCTAAAACATTTTTTTTCTTTTTTGCTTGATGTTAGCCCACAAAATGATCGATTGGAACTTTAATAATTAATGTGTGAGGGGAAGATAGGGGAGTAAACAGTGCAGCTGCGGTTTCAGTGCCTCGTTGTTCGTTAAGCACAGCATCGTGTGCTGTAAGTATGAGACCCTTCGTGTACATGCAACGCCTTTGAAATCCTCTTGTGGGAATGCAACAGTCATTTTCTTAAGGTTACAGCTCAGGGCTATCTGTCCAAATCCAGAGTTTAGTGTAGCTCCCAGCACATGGGGTGACATCTCTGGCCTGGTATCATCTGGGGCTTAAGTGTATGTAGCATATCAAACATACATTCATTTGAATACATCTCGAGGGACAAACATATTGTTTAAAAGCACGTGGGTCTACATTAAAATAAATGCACGGGTATAATCTCTAGCTGCTTCTTTGGGACGAGAGAACAAGCTGCATGCAGTCTACATGTCACCTCCGCACTTCTACCAATGTATGTGACCAGGATGCAGAGTGCGTCTGCGCCACATTGTTAAGGCCGTTCTGGCGAGTCTTGAATCGGTATCGATTTCCATTCCCTGGCCTCCCCTTCCCATCTCTGGAGCTGCACTATGCAACCCCCTCCATCTCCAGCATGCAACACCATTTCTCCCATTAACGGCTCGGCCTTCACAGCGGATAATAAACGCGCGCTCCCACAACGCATACGTATGGTATTCCATCTAGAGTCAAAAAGGCTGACTCTGAAATGTGAGAGGTTGTGTTGATGGGGATTTGCAGACTGAAAGCGAGTAAAGTTCGCAGACGCATAACCTTTCTGTTAATTACACAAGCCACCCACATTGCTCTTACCAGTCGACCTTATTATTCAAATAATGTAATTTTAATATAAATCAGATTAGTCTGCTGTGGGAAAAGGAGCCGGAGTGTGTCTTCACTTTTTAACCCTGCCTGTTTTTGCGCACCAACACTAATAGAGGCACCTTTCAATTTAAGCAATTTCAAATGTAATAGTGGTCTACATGGACCCTGTACAGTTTCAAATACCGTCTCTTCTATTTTAGATGATCATTTCCTATACTCCGTCGCCCCCTCGCAAAACTGGATCGATAGGAGAGAATGACCTTTAAATCAAATTGCTGGCAGAGCCCACTGAATACACACGACTAGCATCAAAGGGTTAATGGCCCTGCGCGCATCGCATTCTCAGGCAAAACACAAAGAGTCCAAAGCTAAGACAATAATTAAATCTCATTATTCGTCCTTGGGCTCAGAGTCAAATGACCGCGTTGTATGTCCTCGTGAGAAGCAAGCCAATCAGCGCGCCTCTGGAACAACCAAAAGCTGATGAGGTTTACGTAATGGCCGAGTCAGCGGCGCCTTTAATAACGGCTGTTGTGCAATTAAATGTTGACCGGAGCAGGAGGAACTCCGCGTGCTGTTACGTAACGCGAGGGATGCCCAAATCTGGCTCTTCTGAACAATCACAGATTTTTACAGACTCACTAAAATCACTTCTCATAATAGGATCATCTGCAACATAATTAGAAGCCTACACAGCCAGTATTCATGGTTGTGATTGTAGGTCCAGATATGTGAGTGACCCTTATCTCTGGTTCTTCCCCTCAGGCCTGTCCAGTGCAGTGGCAGAGCAGGGAGCTGCTGCTTATCTCAGGACCTGATAGGCCATCTCTTATTAAAGCCCCGATAATGGCTTGTTTAATGTGTATGCTAAGAACACAAGACAAGGACAACGTTTTCGCAATTAAAGAGAATAGAAAGACGTGTAGGCAACTGAAAACATGTTGTGGGGAGCACACAAGAAATAATTTATCTTTGGGGCATTTACATAGTGCGGCTTTTTAAAATATCTGACAACCTTTGGAAATGACCAAAACAATACACATTTATTTTATCTACAATAGGAATCAATCAAATACATGCAGCTATTGCCTGTTAAATCCATTGAAATGAATAACATGGGCCACACTCTTGTGGCCTAATCTGAGCTCACGAGCCATGTCAAGAAGAACGAGACCCGACTCGACCTTTTCGGGCCTTTTTGAAATCAGAGCCCGAGCATGGTTTGTACAGAACCGCTGCAAGTCTTTCTACATCGGTCGATCAGAACAAAACCGCAAACACACTGTGCACTGACTCACACAGCTTTTCGTAGCCACAGATGCAACCTGAACCTCCGGTTGGGCAACCCCACACAGATCAACAAAGGAGCAAAACGACTGTGAAATCAATTGATGAGCAAATCGATGACAACCCATAATGCCATTGTATTAAATGTTATTAGATATAACGAACTGCTTGTTTGTTGGTCCACTTTTCATTTCATTAATGTTTCAGGTACACAATTTGAAAACAGAGCGGGGGAAAAAACTAATACATAAATAAATGTGGACTACACAGGCCTGTGTTTAAATGCTAGATTAGAAATTACCACAAAGTTTCGCCAAAAAAAAAAAAAAAAAAAAAAAAAAAAAAATAAAATTAATCCCAAAATATTTTTATACAAACACCACACGTAAAGCACAATAGGCTAATATTCAATTGAATTCAGTTTACAGTGTAAAATTGACAGGATGGTTCCTAGATTATTTTGTCTCAAAGGGCACAAGGAAAGTGTCATATTTCCGAATATAATTTTCAAAAAGTATACACAACGTCCGTTCTTTTTTGTTTGTTTATATTGTCATTTATTTTACAAGGATAATGACCTGACTGACATCGAGAATTGACGCTCGTTAGTCCCGTTTTGCAGTTTCTCACTTCTTGCCCCGTGCAACAAAAATAGGCTATATTTTATAGGCTCTAAGGCCCATTTTTTATAACGCACACTTATGTTGAGGAGAGCGACGTGCGCCCCTATATTTGGACAATTGTAATTTTAACGTGATGTAGTTTATTCATAATATATATATTTTTTAAGAACTAAACCATAGGCCAAACGAATGAAAGTTAAGAGCAGAAACACACTGTTATATAATAGTTTGAATTGAAAATGGGATGTATCTTAGTCGCTCCAAAACCAAAGCTTAATCTCATGCTTGCCGCAGGTGAAGCAGGACCAAATAATGTAGGTCATTAACAACATGCAAAACGGGTTAATGAAATTATGGATTAACTCAATGGCGATTGGAGATAAGAGTAATAAAGGGTACAAACCGCACACAAATGGCACATGCACCCGTGCAGCTAAATAATAAATAAACACCTAAACTTGTCTCTCGTTAGCGCTCATCAGTGCGTTTAATTGCAGTGCAATGACAATTATGTAAGCAAATAAATAAATAAAATAAAATAGACTACATTAAAATATTAGACACGACCACCTTGATAAAATCCACTCCATATTATGTTTGTCTTTGATCATGTCTGTAGATGGTGACCGCAAATGTTTTGGACAATTTTGTGAACATGTAGATAATTTTGCAATTGAACTGTTCAGTTATGTAGTGAGTGTGTCTTCTGTTGCAGTGGGCTTTGTGCGCGGGTTGCGAGAGTTGGAAAGGCAGGCAGTGAATTGCTTGAGTGTTATTGAAGTGCAGGGGAAATGCCTCGCAGCTGAGTCGCGGCAGAAAGCAAACAAACACATTGTGTCGCTTTATCAGTATATTAACACCAATTCTCAGTCATTACATTAAGGAGTATTGAGCTGGGAGTGTTTTGGCCTGGCGAGAGCTTGGCACTGCCCTGCAGTCGGAATGGAATAACTGCCACAATGCACAGGACGCGCAAATTCACGGCACTATCAATCTCTCACTAAAGAGCGCGCAAGGATGCGGCCGTAACATCACTAAACTTTGTTCAGACCTTTGTTCATGGGCTGCCTCAACAGAGAACGGTCCAAGATGCGTATGCAGTGTAGCACACAACCGGAGCCAGCAAAGCCAGCATGTTTATTGGTAAATTAATTTAAATCAACTCACACTGACCTCACGCGCTTATGTCAACTACTCACGACAAAGCACAGCCATGACCATACGCAGAACAGTCCAGTGCGTAATCATGGCTTCATGAAACATAGGCACGATATGAGCCACTTTGACTTTCTCATTATGAGCAGGAAGGGCAAGGTAATCAATACATGATTAATGCTGATATGGGCGCGTGCAGGCGTGCAACACAGGTAGAACAGGTGACGTCTACATACCCCCACCGATTAACATATCCTCATTATGATTTTCAGCAGCGGAAAAGGGCGGCGAGCTTTCCTTTTGGCGTGTTTTCGCCCCCTTTCCCGCCCCTTCATGAATCTCTCGTCTCTAGGCCCACTCCCCCTCCGAGGCATAATTAATTGGACGGACCGAATTTCACACACGAATTATTCACGAATCTATCGATCGATATTGAACACCAAGGGCCTTTCTCTTAACCTCGCTTGGTTTGTCGTGAAGCAAAGAATATTAATGTCATCAGAAAAGGGGAAAAGGGCCGTTTTTATCGGAGCGGATTTGAAGAAATCACTCATTACAAAATTTAGAGGAAATCTGCGTGACCCTTGAGTCTATTGAGTAAGCAAAATCGCCAGTAGTCAAGATTGGGTGGACTGCTGTTTTCATCAAAAGTGATCAAAAATAATTATGGAAAATAAAACGCCCGTGTGTGTTCAAGAATACATATTGAATTTCTGTTTTGTAATGAGAGCTAAGACTGAGGACTTATTTCAAAGTGGGTCAGCATTTCCATATAAAGCTACCCCGAGACATGACCAAGAGCGCTTGTGCAGCAGCAGGGTGCCCACTTCACAAAACACTCACCAAACCAAGATTTTAGCTCGCAGTCCGGCTGCTCTTTGTGCATGACTTTATGTCCGTCTCTCAGCTCGGTGCCTACTGTAGCTCTAAAAGCTGCAATGATCGATTTTTTTTTCTTTTCTACGTCGGGCTTGGTTCAGTAATCAGGGCCCCCTTCCTCACAGATCGATTGATATTGATTACTAAATCCAGCGCCTGTAGCAAAGGCAGCGCACTATGGCGCCCCGCGCAGCCAGGCCACAGCCAGAGCGACACCTGTCGACAGAAAGAGCACAAAGCACACACAATGAGCCAAGCGGTCGATGAGGAGCAGAGCGTGACTGCACGCTGCAAAGATGGAGAAAAAAGAGGGCACAGGCTCGGCTGATGTTAAACCTCATTCAGGGAGGCACTTACTTGTAATTACACTTTTATGCTTTTAATGGCCACAGACAATCTTGAAAACGACTTTATCTGTGACCACTTAAAACAGAAAGTGGCAAACTGCATTGTAAATATACACTCAGAAACAACAGGTGAGTTAGTTACATTTATTATAACAACATAACAAAGTATGATTTAATACACTATCCTTACTTTATACTTCAAGGACCACTGTAAAAAACAATATATATATTTTTTAGCTGTGTGATAATCATTTCGAGAAAATTCATATTATATTACTTATCTTAATCAACACTGAAAAAATAGGAAATCATTTAATTGTAAGTCGCATGTGCAGTTTTTTTGTTTTTTTTTTAAACTAAGAGTACATTTCTGTAAAGAATACTTCATAAGGGAGAGTGCTGAAGCACAGCCGTGGTTCCACATCAAACAGACTGAAGCTTAGTGTGTTTAGGCCAGAGACTGTATACAATCTCCTTCCTGCTGAGATACAAATCCCCTCTCACACAAGTACAGCCCAAACAAGAGGTGCACCTCCGCTGACTGTAGGAATATCAGCCCAGCGAAGTGGGGAAGCTCCACCAGAAACACACAGCGATAGCAGTGTACTTCACATGATCCTCCAAAAGTTTAGAAAATGAGACATGTAAACAACAGGTTTAAGATTTGTGAAATACATTTGATGTAATAAGCTATAATATCTTGATTATATAAATTATCTTAATTTGACTGTTGTACCGTAAACATGACATGAAGTCAATCTGTAAATAAATTAATTATATGTATGGATCTGTATATGTGAAGTATCAAAATATCTAAAAAATAACACCTCATTATATATGTATGTATATATATATATATATATATATATATATATTATATATATATATATATATATATATATATATATATATATATATATATATATATATAATTAAATACAACTTTAGTACTCAGCAGCATGGCAGTTACAGTAATACAATTAATTATGACTTGTTAATTAAACGTAATTATTTAAGCAAAAAACACCTCGTACTCACTAGTTTCATGATTAAAGACTGTGACCCATAGATATGAATGCAGAATAAAAGAAATGTGTAAGTGGCACATTAACATGTGCTGCTGTGATATATATATAGAGCTGCAGTGTTGATGAAATATGAATATGATGGATGGGCCAGTGTGCAGGTTAGACATCTGTAGTAAACAGAATGGACTGCAATGGCTGATCAATGGGCTCTGTTCCACTGTAATTAGACACACAGCGCCACTGCTTGGCTCCAGCCACTTCAGCAAAATTCAACATCGGCCTACAATACATGCACGCATAACATGAAACCACATTTTTAAATGCACAAAGAAGCTCACACACCCACAGTGTCATAGTGAGACGTTACTGAAGTCTGAGATGAAAGTATAAGAGACAATACGAGTGGCAGGCAGCAGGTAGAGGCCCCACAGGGATGGCATGGCTCTGTCTGCTACTCTTTCCAATTTGCTGTGGCTTTATAGAGACAGTAGGGCGGCCAGGAGGGACACGCAGGTTCGATTGGTCCCTCGGTGGGGGTACATGTGACTGCCGGGCCAGTGCCTTAACCTTGCTCACAACTTCCTGCCTCTCCTGGCGCCTTTTAGCCCGCACCTGTCTGCCTCCATCCACCCATCCTACAAGCGCTCCAAGTTACAACACTTACCCACAATACAACATTCTATTAACTATTAATTTTGCTGTTCGCTGGCAACAACTCCAACACCCCCCATTGGACCCCCTCCCCAACGTAAAGGCACACACTTGCTACAATTTCTTTTGAAAATTGCCCAGTGTGTGAAGGGGCTCATACGAGTGTTTGTGTTTGCGGGGGGAGTTGGGTTATAAATACCCTCTCAGAGCTCAATAGAGTCGGCTCCAGTGGGCTCTGTTTGAAGTAGCAGACTGCAGACCTGCTGGGGGGGTAGGGGGGGTGGGGGGGTTCTGACCTCAGTCCCAACAGAGTACCCCCCAATTCCTACAGCAAAGTCGGTCAATATTTTCTCTTTCTCCGTACGCTTCACCCCTCCCTCCTCTGCTTCTCAGCTCGTCTCTTTGCTTCTTGAACACATACACAAATGCACACATTTTGTCAAACTCCTCCACCTTTTTCTGTTCTTACAGCCCTCTTTTCTCTACAATAATTCTTCCCAGCCGCGTCTGCCCCTCCTTTGCCTCTCAATTCCACACATATGGGCTCACAAAATGCTTACTTTTGTGCAACAGTCACTCAGTCCCCCATTGCGACTGAAACTGCATTAATATTGAATCAAACAGCAGTGTCTCCTAGCAGGCAAGAGCAAGTCCCTCTCCCCCTTCATCCCATCTTTCTCCCTCACCGCAGGCTGGCTCCCTGTCTGCACTCTGCAGGATGGAAGGAATATTCCCACTGGGCAGGAGGCATGGATTAGCTTTAAATCAACTTTAATATGGCAATAGAGATGGAGCTATAGGATCTGTTGGTGTATAGTTCTGTGTGATACATTTAGTAACTTTCCCTCTCTCCACACTGTGTATTTGTTGTTTTATAATGAAATATATTACTTTTGTATATTTACCTGGCTTTATGTGTCTTTTTTCCCCTTCTGCCTCCCACTCTCATCCTTCTTCGTCCGACCGCCGCTGTCTGTACCAAGCCTGTAAGCGTAAAGAACAGGAGCAACACAAGGACCGGAACACAGCACCTAAGAAGCAACGGCTGGTCTTCACCGACCTGCAGCGCCGCACACTCATTGCCATCTTCAAGGAGAACAAGCGTCCATCCAAGGAAATGCAGATCACCATCTCCCAGCAGCTTGGCCTGGAGCTCAGCACAGTCAGCAACTTCTTCATGAATGCACGGCGCCGCTGCGTGGACCGTTGGCACGACGATCATGGAACCAGCCCGGGACAGCCAGGCACATCGGCCACCACCTTCTCCAAGGCCTGAGAGATGGAGAGGGCCTTCAGGGGGCCAGGAGCTGGGCTAGGACAGCAGTCATGGTTAATTAGCTGTGAAACATGTCTGTGAACACCCTACCAGCTCCTGGCTTCCTGAATGTGTCCTCTTCTGGAAAATCCTTCGTGCCATGCAATCATATTTTCTGTCAGTCAAAAAAAGTCAAGCTCTCACCTGAAAAAAAAGAGCATATTCTAAAAGGTGAATCGAGAAGTCAGGTCCACTGCATTACTCACACAAGGACAATCATTGATTCTGTCTCTTTTATAATGAGAATCATTTTGGTGCAGTTTTGTTCCTTATTAAGGAGTGTTACCAAAGATCTTTTTGTTGAATAGTACATGCCATTAATGCTGGCTTCCTTCACCATCTAGGTAGCCACTCAATCTGCATTTAGTCTGCATTTAGTCCTAACACACCTCTTTGTGTCTGCCTCTTTTACTCTTTCACATCCCACAGAAGCAAAAAGGGCAAAAGAATGGCAATAAATCTGACACAACAGCATATAGCCTTATTATCCACGTCTCGTCCTGCACACACAAGTAAGGCCGTAGAGAAAACAGCAGTCTTTCAGATTCTCTGCCCAATCACCCCCTCCTCGTGTAGTCTCCTTCATTCCTCAGCAAAAGGTATTCCCTGATGGCCAGCCATTTCAGAGTGCAGCTCAGCCTGATCATACAGCAAACTAATGAATTGAAAAATGAATCGATGCAGGCAGAGTGAGCCGGGCCTTGACCCTCCTGAAGGTTAAACTCCAGACGCTCAGCAGAAGATACTCAGGTCTTCTTGGTCCAGGTCTATATTTTTGCACAGATGTTGTGGGCCTATAGGGAAGCATGTCACTGTTACCCGTAGCCAAGAGTCTGAGTCTCAGTCTGCACCCAGCACACCTGAAAGGCGGTCCAAGTCTGGACATGTTCTTTGTTCTGCTGAGAGCCTTCCCCAGATCAATACCTGAGGCCCAACTACAACACACTAGGGCATCAAGCCCAACTACATTAAGGCTGCTAGAAAAACTATGTAAAGGAGCACATAAAAAACAGTGGACACAGGGACAAAAAGGCCTCACTACTGGAACAACCTCAGCACAGCTCCCTTCACAGGTTATGGGTGTGCTTACAGACCAACAGCGCCCCCTGCTGCCAGCGACACAAAATCCTCCAGCTGAGGATAGGATTGAGACGGAGGGAGGGAAAGTCACTAGATGCTGAGGAGAAGTCATGGCACAACACTTTCAGGCTCTCACAGCTCTGAAGCCGGATCAATAGCTAACAATTATCCTATTGTTGTTCCTCATCCAGCCAGCGCTGGTGTAGCCAAAGGAGGGGGATGGTTAAACTTTACTAAAAAAATAGGAAAGGCGTTGGTTATTATTATTATTATTATTATTTTTTACATTTACAATATTCACCTAACATAACTCAGATCTCATAGACACACAGAGGGCTCAGTGCAGAGTAAAATGTAAAGGGAAGGCTCATTGAGACAGACACAGCTGAGGTTTCATTTAGTTTAGTGTATTTAATTTTCAGTGTAAACCACAATTCATACTTTCAAAAATAAGCAGATAACATTGAACTAAATCTCCTAATTTCTACTAAACAAAGGTTACTAGCTAACCCCAACCAAACCACCACAGTCTACATGTTGCTACATGCTACAATAATTAGTGCCAATGTTTACTGCCTTAATGCAAATCAGAGAAAGTGGTACTAGGTTCACACACAGCTACAGGGCGACATAATGATGGCAGGCAGTGTGTGCCATAGCAACCAACAATCAGCTTTTAAAGGAAAAGTATACTTTTTTAGTAAAAATGAAAAACAAATTCAATTTCAAGGCATACAATAACCAAACCTCAAACACCGATGCCACAAAGTTAAAATGTCTCCAATTCATTTGTGGACACATTTTGATGATAAAGCAAAATCTGTCATTCTATCTTTGGTTCTCTACCTCTTCTGTCCCCTATTGCCCCTCTCTTCTCTCTCTTTCTCTCTATACAGATGCGGGTATTTAACTAGTACCAGAGACACAAAAGTTTCTATTCCTCGTTACTATTGTGCTCTGTTGTGCAAAAAGTAAGGCACCTTGTTGATAAATCAAAACAAAAAGAAAAGACTTTTTAAAAGAAATAAAGAAGGATGGAAGGACTGTGGCCAATGAAGGACATTTTGATTTTTTGCATTATGTTATAAAAGACATGGAGGAGACATTAACTACATGAACATAAAAAGAAAAAAAAACAGGGAGTTGCAGAAGAGGAGAATAAATTATGGACTTTTCTCTCTCATGGCATTTCATGGACTGGGCTGAGCCCCACCAATGGGGGTCAAACAGAGGGGGACAAAGCATGACCTCCAAACGTCTCGGCTGAATCAGTGTGTCATGTCGGGTGGGATGGGGGCATCTCTTGGGACTCAATAGTTATCTGTAAGGTCTTAAGATGCAACTGTAGCATTTTCAACAATGTAGTCAGATTAGCAGTGCAGATTAGATAAGGTGGTCATTATAGAGGAGTTGTTGAGGGTAGGGACTAAATTCATGTTGCTGTGAGCAGTGAATGAAAGTCGCCCAAGGATGATGCGCTATCGTTGATTTGTGGTATACAGTTCATATGTACGTACATAGCTAGATTCAGCACTAGGCATTAGGCTGACAATATGACATTTGTTTGTAGTGAGAACCAATGTGGCTACCTCACTAAACTGAGTGGTTTGTGAAACCGCCATTGATACCAAAGATACTGCAGCCTACCGGTCCCAAACTGCCTAGGGGGACACAAGCCAAAAAGGACCCCCTTTGTCCAATGATGCTGACACGCGTACACAGACACAAACACACACAAACACGCACGCACATGCACACGCACACACGTATGCACACGCACGCACTACACAGATGAACAGTGCAGTCAGACTGCATTGTGCCACATGGAGGAGGTGGCTGCCGTGCAGACAGAGTTGAGTGCCTTTTCCCTTCAACCACGGGTGGGACTGCACTGGACACACACACACATACACCGCATACTCTTTTACAAACACATACAGACAATGCAACGATAATGGGATGGACAGAAAGGGGGACAAGAGAGGGACACAGTGTGGGGCTGTGTCAGCATTTTCATCCATATTGACTTTCCATCTTGATACACTAGAATGCAAGCACTTTATCATGTAGAAAGTCTACTATACACTATTTATTTGAAACTAAATTATATGTTACTCCTTAATCTGTCAGGCTTTTTGCTTTTGATTTTCTACTGTTTCAGTCTTTGTGTTTTGCTTTGGTTTCTTTTGCTCTCTGCCCGATGTGCTTACACCCACGGCCGCTTTACCTCTCTCACATAAGAGATATTTTTGTGTACCAGTGAAGGGGCAGGTAAAAAGGCAGAGGCTCTAAGCACTCACAGAGCTGTAGTTATATTGGTTCCATATTACATGTCTCTCTTATTCTCTATGGCGTGCAAGCACAGAGGCTGCACTAGTAAGGTGTGGAAGACTCACTGACAGTTTAGACACAAAACTCTCCTCCCTTCACCTGTCCAGTCGACCTCTCCCCCTGGCTAGTGCTAAGACTTGGTAGGCGTGTGTTGACAATTAATTCTGAAATACCTCAAAACCTTTCATGTAAACTTTATGTAATTTAATCTGAAAATAATACTGCTAATGATAACAATGATTATGAAACTATGATACTATGATAGTTAGTTTTGGAACTTGTGACTTGAAGCTTTATACTGTTAAATTTATTTTATTGGTTTGCTCATTTTTCTTGTACGTTCTGTATGTTTTGCTACGGCATGTACTTACTGTTTTCATAAAGGAAAAGACATTGTGAATGTTTCTGTGGGAAAAAGAAAAGACAGAAAACAAGGCAGGAACAGAAAGTGAAGTGAGGGAGCTACTCACATATTGTTTGTGTCAGGTCCAGAGATCTTTCAAAGGCTGGTACATTCAGAAAAAATGCGAAAAAAAAGAAGAAAAAAAAGAAAGAAGAGAAAAGTATTTAATTTTGGTTTAATTCAAAACCAAAAATCATTTTATAAACAAAAGGATGAAACAAATTTAGTTTATTGTTATTCTTCTGCCTTTAAGTTGTCTTTTCTCTTTAAAACAATTACACGGTTACTTTTGAAGGTTCCTGGGTGTGTTCAAGTGCTCCTGATGTTCTTAGAATAGCACCTTTTATTGAAAGGAAAGGTGCCCTTTTTTTTTTCTTCTTTTGTGCATGGATATTGTATAACTGTATAGAAACCAACAGGAATGACCTGTGACTTTGTGGGATGAAGAGGAGGAAAGAAAGATTTGGGAGAGGGTAGAGTCAAGTCGGGGAATATTTTGTTTAACTGGAAAAGGGGTGGGAAGATTTGGGAAGGGTCCTTGTTTTTTAGAAATTTCCGTCACTGTTGGATTCACTGGTTGTGTGCATGTGTTGTTGCAACCCTTCCCCTTTCCCCATGTTTTTTTGATGTATATAAATTCCAACAGTAGGGGGCAGTGTGCGCTGGGGGGAAGTCAAACTCCTCTTCTCCTAATCAATACCATTCAATCTTCATTCCTCAGCTTGTGGTCCACACTCGGGTCCTGAAATGTGTGTCTTGCTTTTCCAAAGACAGGCTGTTCACTTGGAGTTAATCAGAGGGACACACACAGGTCTGAGCAGCCTTGTTATTCTTGTATGTCTATCAACATGGGTTTCTTCAATTTGTGTATGTGTGCCCATTTGTACCTATGTGGTAACACAATTAGATTTGTTATGTTCCTTTATCATGGGTTGCAATATTTGTCATGCAAAATTTGAAAACCATTTATTTTGGACTGATTAACATTGATCAACCAAGCAACTTCAGTGCCATGCGGCACCTGTTCATCCGACACGAAATGTTGTCAGCATTTACTGTCAAACAGCATCTGTGAATTAAATTTTCTTGTGGGATGGAAGGTTTGCCAATGGGGCTGTTGCAGACACCCCCAGTCACACTGTGCTCTCCCTCTTCTGTTACCTGTTAATCAATCAGAACCAAGTGTCTTTGTGATGGTAGAAGACAATCAGTTTCAAAACAAGAGAAAAGGTAGAGAGAGGGCAGGCCAGTGCGGAGGAGTAAACAGGGGAAAATACAAAGGAAAAGAGGTTCTCTGGTTCACCATGTGCTGTAGTGCCTGACCAATACCCCACTTTATATACACTTTGCCCTTATACCATTACTAATAGGACATGAACAACCACAGACAATTCACTAGACTCATAGGATTCACCCATAATAACATAATTATTCCTTTTCACCATCCAGCCCCCTGCCAGTGTAGCGCAGGGTAAAAGTACAAAAATGGTGGAAAGAACATAATTACCCATCATTCTCTATTTCCTGTTGATCTATCGATGATGTAACCAACTGCGAGGAATAAAAAATGGCTCCGGTTGGTAGCTTTTGCACAGAGAACTATGCAAACACCAGACCCTCCCAATCTTAATCGTTGCTGCTGGGTCTGAGTGTACAACCCTCACCGCCCCTTTCAATACATCTAAAAATACTCATTAATTCCAGTATAAATTCATCTATCTTCAGACCACATTCCAGTCACCGGTGACATAGCAGTGACTGTGATAAGAAGCGCACTACAGCACACTACATTTTATATAAGACTGCACCACTGATGTTGTACAGATTTAAATGCCCCAAACTGCCACGAACATCAAAATGGACTCCATGTTGATGTTTTGCAAGCTAATCCTTCCCGCTTACTGCTGTATTATTTTTTACTACAATGTTTGAATGTCTTTGTTCCCAGCGCCAAGGAAGGGCCACAATCAATGCAAAGACACTTACATTGTATATACTAAGTTTACAAAGTCGTCTGGAGATGGTGGCTTATATTGCACTTGGACAGACACACAGACACACGGAAACACAGGCACATGCTGCTCAGCGTGGGTCTGCCTTTTTCAGAGTGGTGTTGCTGAAACCAAAGATGAAATCAGAGGTATGACAATCTGGCTACCAAACCTAGAAGACAATTTTTCAGCTCTCTCGGCTGCTCTACGGGTCCTGTGATTTTTACCGGCCATGTGGACATTCCACCTATTGCACTTAGAATACATCGTCGCCATGTCAAATCCACTCTCTCACAATCATAAAGACAAGATACACCCACTTGGTCAGAAGCCTCTTTTCCCTCCTCCCACCGCAGAAGCCGGAGAGCCTGTGGAGGACTTTTAGTTTTACTCTAGTTGAGACTTTTGAGAAGGAAAAAAATCTGAGTTATAACTGTTACAGAAAAATAAAATCTTAAAAGGAAAATATGGGTAAATTGCGTGTTTTGAAATAAATTAACAAATAAAACAACCGCAAAACGATGCTGTGTTTGTCCTTTTATTAATATAAAAATAAGTGGTTTCTAGTCCAGGTTTTTACAACAGCTATGAGAAGGCAGAAACACATTTTATAAAATAATAATGTTATTTAAAAGAGCAAATTTAATGTGTTTGTAAAAAAGAATAAAAAGTGCGTTATATATTTTTCAACAAGGTCAGTTTGATGGTCAATTTTTAGTCAAAGAGGTTTTAAAATCAAATATCACTTGATCATTGAGAAGTAATACATTTTTTCTTCAATTCTTTAATCAGCTGGGATCAGAATAATGATGTGTAAATGTAAATGTGACTGACCAGGCTATATGACACTCACATTGTTTATAGAATCAGGTTTGGCTCCATTTTATTATCCCACAACATTTTGCACTATTCTGTGCTTCATAGAAAAGACTTGTCGTTAGAAGGTTTGGTTACAGTCACCTTCTCCTTCACTGTTGGCACCGTGCTCGCTCTGGGAGGAACCGTGCGTCCATTGGATATCATGGCTCTACGCTGAATAAATGACGAACGCCGAAGAGATGTATGCGACGTCAAGTGAGACCTCAGTTCCACTGCCTTTGAGGGGACACTGTGCACCTACAACCAGGGGAGACACAGTAGTTACTTGGATGCTATAAAGAACTGAATACATGCTCAAAGGCCAAAACCCATACATTTATACACCATGTTTTTTTAAATTATTATATTCATATTGTTTATTTATTTATAAATGAGGTAGAGCTCACTGGAAGCGATGATTTGGTGAATAACTTTGAATAACTGTAGTGTAGTGATTTGACGGTACAGTTAAAAGATCAGTATCAGTAATTCAAATCATGAAGTCATGCCATCCATAGCATTTAACATGAAAACGTTTACTGCTGAACTAAAATGATTGGATGCTTCACAAAACTACATACTAATACTATCTAATTCCATTTATTAATTTTAAATATCAGAAGTTTTAACATAAATAGAATCCTGAACCTAAATAATATAGCACTTCATATTGAAATTGGATTAATTCTTAAAATCTTAAAAGTGACACATATTGGACAATGTGGATGTGGAGGCACAAACTTAAAAAGGAGAATAAAGGTTGAATGTAGCCAGAACACTCTTAATGGTATTTAATGCTGTTTAGGGCTCTTACCTTGTGTTTGTCGCTGCCTTTGCGAATGACATTGAAAGCATGGATTGTGACTGAGGGCAAAACAGCTGTCCAGGCAGTAAGCAGCGCTGTGAGCCACACCACTGGATCAATGAAGGCCTTATCAGCTGCTCCTGTTGAGGCACACACACACAATGATGACAGATCCTCCATTGACACAAATACAAAAATCGACATAATCTTAGTTCAACCTGGAGAAACTTAAGCACAGACAATATGCGTTAGAGGATAATGAATGATATACAGTATATAATAAGTTTGGCAGTTAGACCCTGGTGGGAATGATCAGAATCAGTATCAGAATAGGTTTATTGCCATTGTCAGTGAACAAAATTCAGAGGCTAGGAACTTGCTTTGGTGATTCGGTGCAACATACAACAATGAACAGTAATAAGGCAAAATATATAAAATAAAGCATGCATTAAAAATTAGATAAAAATAGACTTAGTATGTACACAAAATTTACAGTTAAATTAACAGATGTAGTGCAGTGAGTGGTTGATTAAATTGTAGTTAAAGTGACAGGGGATGAGCGATGCGTGAGAAGTGCAGTGCCTTGACATTTGGAACCTGAAAGAAAAGGAAACTAAACATCGGCAAAGGTGGCGCTGTGGCGAAGGAGGGCTGCGTGAGCTGAACAGCTGTATGAAGAAGTGGAGGGATACGTTCCAAACGAGCTGAGCCTATCATAGCTGATCAGGGCAGTGGAGGTAGTTTGGGCAGGCGAGGCAGCAGGGTGTAGTAACAAATCAGAACCTCAACTTCTCATCTCAGAAACACAAGCACCCGAGGACCACATGAACGTAACAACAGGGAGAGGTAATTCCACAACTGTAACCTATAGTACATAATAGTTATGATTTGACAAATAATAATACCCGATAACACCTTTATTTTGTTGAATGACTGTTTAAACCCTCCGAAAATCTGTTGCGTGTAAATTGTTCCTGAGCTTTAAAAGAAATGTAGTTTGTTCTGTTTTAGAAACCAGCACTACTTTCTGTAATGTTTGACTTTTCTTGCCATTTGACTGATGTAAAACTATTATAAATATTATCCACAAGTCCTATCGCACCAAACCATGTAATAATTACAAAAACATGACTACTGTCATATACTCTTTATTGTGTTAACTAGAAGAAGAATTTGCCCAAAAGAGTTCTATAAATAAATAGAAATAAATCAGTATTATGATATGCGTATTTATTCATACCAATAAAGAAGTAATCATTTGGTGCTCTCGTAAACAGTCGTTCACTGTGGGTGATTTTGGTACAGATGAAGTACAGCACCACGGACACACACACTGAGGCAATGTTGAACTTGGTCCAGTATTTGGTCTGCAGCGAGATCTGAGCAAGCGAAACAGAGCCATTAGAACAGCAGCATGTACACCGACATAAAGAACTAAATCTCATCCATATTGATCAAATGAAAATTATTAAATATTATCAAAAAATCATGCTTGGTAACAAATAACAAGGTAACTGTATATTTGTCTAATTAACATACTCTAAAGGGAGCAGTATGCTGTGACACAGTAACGTTTACCTGGGTAGATTATTCAAATGCTGTTTTTATCTGAAGGATAATATACAGGGACTGGGGTTGTAAAAAGTATAAAAAAATCTGTCATCAATCAATACTATAAATAGTATCAAAACAACATATTAATATGATCAAATGTTGAAGAATCACACAACAGGGACAAAACTTGACATTTCCTGAACAGTTTTAGAAGGATCTTGAGCTTTATCAGAACCAGTATAAGAAGAGTACTGTCAAACTTTTTAGTTTAGCTGTGCATGTGACTGAAAGGATTTTATTTTCACTCTTCTCTTTTCTGTCTTGATCTCTTTTGTGATTTTAAAGGAATTTTTTCCCTCTGTTGTGTGAAGCACTTTGAATTGCCTTGTGTACGAATTGTGCTCTACAAATGAAAGTACCTTGAATATTATTTTGAATTGAAAATGATAGATGGATAAAAAAAAAAAAAAACTTTTTATTTTTATTTATGATCAACCTTAGAGGCAAAACTGAGTTATACATTTTAGTGCATGACAGGGACAAGCACTGCCCCAGAGTTTCCTCGATGACATAATCACATTTGGAATAATAATTAATTGCCCATGAAAATATACTTACATTGATGTACATTTGTTAAATCAATGAACAATGTCATTAAGCTGATAAAACACATAAATGTACACTAACTTTTATCATTAGTTTACACATAAATAAATCCTATGACCCACAGTTTGCGCTCACAGATACGCATTAGGATTATGTTGATGTGTGTACTATAGATGTGTGACTTCCGCATCTCACACTGACCTCCACGGTGGCTGCAAATGTCGCTGCCATAGCAACGGTGACTGACATAGTTTGGAAGTCGTACGGTGTGTTGAAGAAGACGCCACACGGGATAAAGAAGAGAATGATTGACGAGTAGACGGCATAGAGCAGGGTTATCAACATCGTAACAGGGCTGGACATTTCATTTCTCTGTCCCAACATGTACAGCTCTGGATATCTCAAACAGCCTTCTGTGCTTGCATCCTAAAGAGGTGGAAAAAAATGTACCATGATGTTAAAATCAAACATTCTTTTTTCTTATAACAAAATACTAGTAATAAAACATGTAGTTCACCTTTTCAAAAAAGGCCACACACAGAATTGGATAAGATGTGTAAAAAACTGTGTAAAATGCAATGAACCAAGTCTCATACAAAGACTAAAAAAGAGAAAAAGAAATACAACATGAGGAATAGTCTTAAAAGAACAATATTTTATGATGTACAGAAAAGAAGAGGAGAGCAATATAATGTATAAAAGTTTTAGTTATTATATTATATTGTTTTATATGTATTATTAGGGCTCAGTAAAACTCAGTATCGCAATATTGCATACGCAATAATCAATATCAAAACAAATAAAATATATTGCAGAAATGCCCCTTTTTATTTATTTATTTTTAAATAATAAAAATGTGAAAGAAAAAAAGGCTGTTTTCTTTTTATGTTTTTAAATATCATGCAAACCTAATAGGAATGAGAAATTAATATAATATAAAGTGTGTTTAGTTGTTTAGTCCATTCAACCTCCACCAATACCCTTACATTTTAGCACATTTCTGAATATAATATGATTGCTCTTATTGTGACAATGCCAAAAAAAAATATCAAGATATACATTTTGTCAATATCCCCCACCTGAGCACTGAAGCCATTGAACAAGCCAAACCAGATGTGAACAAGGGCAAAGCTGCAGGTCTTAAACAGGAAGTATCGCAGGAAGACTGAGATGCGAAGGTAAGACCAATGTCCATGGACCAAGAGCAGCCTCTGCAGAAATCTGAACTGGCACAGGGAGAAGTCTGCATTCTGTACCGCTTGGCCTCCCTCCAGCCCGGCCAGTCCCACACCAACATGAGCTGCTTCATTTGTAACACAGTTGAGTCAGGGACGAACAGTTAAAAGGAAACAGCTTCAATCTGACTTACTTTTAATCATGTTTACATCATTGGCACCATCCCCAATGCACATAGTGATAGACTTGGTGTGTTTCCTCACTAGTTTAACTATGTCGGCCTTCTGTCCCGGCGTCACTCGGCAACAGAGAACAGACTGGCACTGCGTAGCCAATTTCATCAATGTGGCCCCCCACTCAGGTTTCTGTACAAACTCTTCCTGGAGAACACATAAACATAGCATTGCAAGGATTCAGGTACGCATTTTGTGGTGGAGGTTCATCCACCGGCTTGTCACCATGGAGATAGTATTGCTTTCCACAGTATGGCTTTAAACGTCTAAACATTTATCGGTATTTTTAATGTATTAAATTACAGGCATTTTCGTTGCCAAAAAATAAAACCAAAAACATTGAAAAACATTCAATCTAAACGAGAGCAGCCTGTCTTGACCACACTATGGAATTTTTCTTTTTTTTTTTTTTTTTTTTTTTACAAAGCAACATCTCTGTAACGTTAGACAAAAGTACCATAATGAAGTTTACCAGCTCAGGTCCAGTGAGCACCACAGCAGTTTTTGTTCCAGCCATCTCTTTGTCTACAGCCCACAGCTCTGTCTGTCTGGCCTTGCTGAAGGTAACCTGTGGGTCTGGGGACTGCAGGATCTGTCTGCAGAAGCAAATACCAAAGATCAAGGAGAATCTTCTTTTTGTGTGTGCGTTACTGTGTAGTATTCACTGCAAACCTCAGTTCATGCCATTCCAGTAATCTTGTGTCTGCATCCAGTAACTTGCATGCATATCCAATATTTACTGCAGTTTCTACAAACAGCAAGAGAAAACATTTAGTAGGCTGCAGAAATGGTAACGTACATCTCAGTCTCTTATAAAACAAAACACAAAATCTAGACGCACACGCACATAGATAATAAAATACATAAACAATATACAGAACCTTTTTTGTCCCCAGTCAGGACCCATACTTTAAGTCCGGCCTGTTGAAGTAAAGCAATGGTCTCTGGAACACCGTCCTGAAGCCTGTCTTCAATGGCGGTCAACCCCAGAAGCTTTGAAAATGAACACAAATATATAAACTATTAGTGGATATTAGTCGGTGTAATCCCTCATTCGTCCAGGACTGTTCCGTTGTAGAAAAAAGATTCAGTTGTAGTCATCTGGACACTGGACATTAGTGGATATTCTATTGAAATAATGTTAGAGAGATTCACCAGCAAGTCTCTTTCCATTTCGTCATACAGTTGGTCAAGGTGGACCTCGCGCTCAGAGAGGATCATTTCGGACGCCTGGGACAGACTTTTACTCCACTTTTCCCACATCTCCTCAGAAACTGATCGAACTGCTACACATAAGGTCCTCAAACAAGATTCTGCAAACATCTGTTATAAAAAGTTAAATAGATTCAAAGGGTAATTGAAAAAGAATCTCAACATTTATGGTGCTACACTGTGCGCAAGTCTTTGATTATTGAAATACATGAGGAGTATTTTAGGAATCATTTCTCTACCTTGAGGGGAATCCATCAAGTATCTAACACCTGTGTGCTTTTCTGATCCAATTGCCAATAATGTAAAATATAAGTTTACAGGTATTTTCAAGTATGATTTCAAGATCGAAGCGATTGAGTGTTCTTTTAAAAGTGAGCTCAGTGAGTGTACAGTGGGAAAAAAAATACTCAAAACTTGAAGTTTACCTCCAGGGCTATTTCAGTCCGTTCCTGGTGTGGACAGTCCTTCTGCAATCTCTCCAGGATCACTATGTCTGCTCCTTTGCTGTAAAGCTTTAACCCACCCTCTGGCTCCCGCACTGCAGTAAGAAAAAGTTATTTGAGTGAAAAGATGGATAGTGTGTTCTTAAAGTTAAAGTTTAAGTGACAGTTTAAATATTTGTACTCGCATTAGGACAGCTGTCTCACCAAGCACAGACATGCGCCTTCTCTTGCTGGTAAAGTCTAGCAGTGCCAGCATCTGATACTGCTGTTGTACACCCAGCTCCGAGATAATGAGGCAGTCTCTAGTCCTGGAAATAAAGGCCCAACCTAACTCTCGGGCCGCCCCAACAAGAGCTTCTTCATCTGGGGAAGAAGCTTGGTACACAGGGGCTCCTAGAGGGACGACAGTAAATGTACAATATGAATTCCCAGTGGGGAAAATGTACATAGTGTAACTCTGTAGAAAAATATTCAGTTGTAGTCATCTGGACTCTGTTTTAGAAAAAACAAAACGTTTCAACTCTCATCCAAGAGTCATTCTCAATCAGAGAAACAAGTCTGAGAACTCTTGTTTATAGTTCAGGACCCCAGAGCGCTGTGCATCTTCATCTTAAAGCCACAAACCACTCTATTGAAGACAGTGAGGTGGAGATTCTGAGCAGGGAAAAAAGATGGTTTGAAAGAGGAGTTAAGGAGGCCATCTTTGTTAAAAAAGAGAATCCTTCATTAAATCGGAATGGAGGTTTAAGATTCAACCTTCCCGTTGTTTATAATGGTCTGCTGAAACCCTGGAGACGCCCTGGGCATTCGGATGCTAAATAGGCACTCAAGGTGAGGCAGGGAACAATAGAACAATAGGCCATCCCAGTTTCAATGGGCCATTAGCAGGAGGTCCCGCCCTGTGGGCAGGGCTCTCACAGAGTAGGATATAAACAAGAGTTCTCAGACTTGTTTCTCTGATTGAGAATGACTCTTGGATGAGAGTTGAAACGTTTTGTTTTTTCTAAAACAGAGTCCAGATGACTACAACTGAATCTTTTTCTACAATGGAACACTCCTGGACGAATGAGGGATTACACCGACATAGTGTAACTCTCTTTAGCTCTCACAGCTCACCATTCTTGTACTCAGCCATGACAGTGTGGCATAGCGACAGTGCTCTGAGGAACTCTCTGCTGACGCGACACTGCTGTCCTCTGAGTCTCTGCACAAGTTCAGGAGCGGACATGAAGAGCCCCCCACACGAGTACGGGTTCCAGCTCAAGTCCATGAGCTGCACATTCATAAGACTCAAATTATTGTCATTGCAATCATAGACACATTTAACACAAAAAATAAACTACTTATATGATTAATACCTCTGTATCTTCTGCGCTAACAGACACATCCCCTAAAAAGAAAAGTACAATTAATATATATTTATATGGTAATAGTTCTTGGCTAAATACTGTCACACAAAAAATAAGAAACAATAGTACTTTGTAATTACTAAGATCTAATTAAAGCCAGTTAACCATTCATATGTGGGCCCTGAACTTAAGCGTTAACACTTATATTATAACTTCCTTACAAAGGTTATTGTTATTGTTAAATATTAATAGGCTACTGAATTTCATGTTGAGCAAGTGTTTTCTCTCGAGATGTGATCCTTGCTTGTGTTTTTCTGAGGTCACTCCCCAAGTGGGACTGTTGTTCCACTGTACTGTACTTAGAAAGCACTGCTCATTCACATGTCTCTCTCATAAATCATTATTCCTCTTTAGAGAAAAAACTGCCACAATCTTTATTTTGTACTGTTTATGAAATCTTGATTTGAAACCAGTAAAACTATTGTTGCAGTGCACCAATAATGGGATTTCTTAAATTTGTGCTTTGTTATTAAAATACTTAGTTCTATTACACAATTATACACCGTCACAAAGTAAACAAAAAACTGTCTAGAGATTGCAGGCATTTTATGTTCATTAATACTATATCATGCAGCAAAATATATAGCAGGTAAAATTAGTACATGATGTAGAAGGATGTAGATGACTAAAACCACATTTAGCATACATTTTTACAGTACTTGAAACTCAAATCACCATAGACCTCTCCCGCGATGCAGCACTGTCTGAAGAGCAGGTGGTTCTGGGTCAGGGTTCCTGTTTTGTCACTCAGGAGGTACTCCACTTGGCCAAGCTCCTCATTCAGAGAGGTATTCCTCGCCTCAGCACATTTGTCAGATTTTTCCCAATACATGTCAAGGTCCCATCCAATGAAAAGGCTATGTATTGTGTGAATCATCTCAAACCTACAAAGATACAAACATGATCACATGATGTATGTTCATCTTATGTGTATGTGATGTAATGCATTTTAAAAAGAAAAGAGCACAAACGTAATATAAAGAGCAATTGGCATGGCAGGACTGAGGAGGATGATGTAGCTCCAGTAAACCAGGAACCCAGAGTAAGCAGGATTCTGTTTCACCACCAGAGCAGAGAGCACCTCTGTTCGTTGCATTATCTGACTTGCAAATATGCCACTGCCAATGGACAGGAGAAGCGCGGACAGAAGTACACTCAGGACAATCTGGAGAATATAGGTTGTGTATAAGGAACAGTTTAAGTGTCAAAAGTCCAGACCAGCAGATTTACTGACCCCAATGACAGCTTTATTTAAAACTTTTTCAGTTCGAGTCTTCTTCACACGTAGTTTTCCACAGTTTCTCAGGATCTTGGTGTCAGCGCCTGGAACAAAAAAACTTTTACAGAGCAGTGAATGGGGAGCCCCCTAAGGGCTTTTAGTCCTAGTACATAGCTGCTCATGTTTCCTTCAGTAAAAAGCAGACTCCTTCCAGCTCTGAGGGCGCTTGACCCTGCTGTACTTAGGTCAGGGGAAGACTGAATTTTCCTTATAGGGATCAATAAAGAATATATAAACTTTCAAGTAAATATGTTTTCCAACAATGGCCTGGTGCAGACACATGACAAAACTAAGTAGTGTCAAACTACCCAAGGACAGCTGTTCAACGACGGCAGAGATGTCGGCCCTGATTATGCCTTATTCAAAGCAGGTTATGTGGAGTGAGATGAGGGTTAGTGTTATCAGACTGAACTGAGGTCACATCAATAGACAGTCACTGATGAATGTTATAAAACCCATCTCTGGAAGAATTTGATGTATTGATTGGCTTTACCAGAACGGAAAGTGCCATAGCTGTGAAATCCATGACACCTCTGCCTGGACCTGTTATATCCGATCAATGATCACTTAAAGACAGGAGCAGCAGTAATCCTCCATATGTTACACTTGTATTTAGGACACAGACGTCAGAGTTAAGTACTCTTCATAATTACCAGTATAATGTATTCTGAAAACTACAATATGTCATTGAAACCAGGGTATCTCTGAACAAGGTGAAATCAGGACAGGTGACCTGGAAACAAAAGAGTTTTGTAGTGTTTTTTATCTCAGGTGTAATATACACTATAGCATGTGTGTAACTGACTTAGAACATTTCTACTTTTTAAAATAGTATTATAGAAAACTAAATAAAGCTTTTCTAGGAAACATGTCTCAGCACCAGTGTATATGGTGATGCCATAGGCACACTCTGTGTTGCGGAGGACGGTGCCCCTAAGAAGTATATGATCGGTGTCTAGCAGAATCCGCTGTCCTCTCCAGTGAAGCCACCCTCTGAACGTGTACAGGCTGTTATTGGGCTCTTCACAGAGCACTGCACCTGGAAAAAGTACATGTATTATACTATTTACAACAGTTCTTAATTTTATTCCAATGTTTATTTGTTTTCATTACCGTCAAAAGCAGAAAGGCTGTCCTCTGAGGGTTTACTGGTCAGCTCATTGTGTGTCGCACCTGGGGCTTGTCTGTATTTGAGGTTGGTCTCACTGCAAATAAAATACAACCACGTAACTTCACTGAGATTAGATAAAAGTTGTTGTATTAATAATGGTATGGCCATATTCATACAATGTGATTCATTTTACCCATCTATATCTGCAGTCTCTACATAACTCAGACTGTGAGGCTCTGAGCTACACAATAAAAGAAGGTCTGCCTGTGAAGACAAACAAAACAGACTAAATATGGGGAAAAACAAAGTATGATATATAAATACTTGCCATCACAAAATCTACTTATAGGTTTGGTCTGTAAAGATATGCTCTTTACAGACGTTTGAAACTTACAGGGATGACTTGGTCCTTATGGATGCGAATAATATCTCCTACACATATGTCTCGCCACTGCTGTGTTTCAAACCTTGATTTTGAGGGCAAATATAGAAATAAAAGTAGTCAGAAAATATAAGTAATTTCTTCTCATTATTACTCTAGCCATTTGCAAAAAGCCCATTGTCGTGTCCATGTGGTAGTAGCGGGCAAAGGGAGTGTCTGGGGATTCACTTATCCACACTTCATTAGGGCTTCATTAGACAACTGCTCTAAAATGGGGATGTGAGGAGAGCCTAGGGACAGCTCTCAGCAGCCTTTGTCCTCACCTCTGAGAAATGAGTATGTCACAGGGTCGAGAGTTGATGGCAGAGTCGCTCCGTCTCCTTGTCTGGAAAAATGACAATAAGAAAACAGTGAGTGAAAGTAGGTTTAGGGACGGGGCTGCGTGATAAGAAGAGGGGAAGAGACTGATGGACAGGCCGTGTGAGAGAGGCAGAGAAGATGGCCGTGAAAGGTTGAGCAGGAGAAAGGAGACGCCATTACGGAGCTCTACAGTGACACCAGCTGGGAGATTTACACCCTCCACTAAATGATTAGTCAATAAGAAAGGGTCAAGCAAGCGTTTCACCCAGAGCTGTTAACGACCGTAACTCAGTGATGCACTTAACCAGAGAATTCTCCATGCAAAACATCTCGCATGCATTTACAAGGAAAAGCTTTAATGATAGGAGGGAAAATTAATGCTACTAGGATGACTGGTTTTGTCAATGAGCAGAGGACAAGGAGTCAATAAGGACAATGAAGGAGAAAAGAGTGAAGACATGCTTAAGAGCCAGCCACGTATACGGATGCACGCAGCCGCCTTCACATCTGCCTATTGGCTGATGGGTTCACGAGACATCGAAACGTTGTAGAACGCCTTTAGTTTAAAACTGAGCAAGGACCGGTCAGAATCCGATAGTAGAATTGGCTGTTTAACTGTCGGACTGCAGATTTGTTGACCCGATTTATGGTTAATCTCTGCAACTGCATGAAACAAAACCAGCACAAAGTTCAATATTTTGTCTGTCAGCGTAAATAAACAAAAGTGAAATAATTATTTCACACTTGTCGAGCCTGTAACACAACGACTGAACAAAAAAAAAAAAATTTTTAGAGCAGGGTTGACAAAAGTATCATGAATCAGATACTTTTTGCTCCGAAAACTAATATCGAAACTAGATACTCGCTGAGTATCACTACTAGTTCAGACCTTTCCTGAACAATTTTAGAATGATCTTGAGCATTATCCAAACTGCTAAGACCACATTGTAAAATACAGAAGTACTATTATTTTGTGTTGAATATAAGTATTTTGTAAAAAAAAAAAAAAAACACATTTTCAGTTATCATTGTGGTATTGAAACTGATGTAGAGTATTGAGCCTATTCCTTAGTATTAACATTTTATTTTTGTGACAGCACTAGCAAATAGATGTATATTAATATTTAATGTATGTTTTTAACAGCGTATGTAAAGTATGTTTTCATGACGTTTTCACCCCAGGAAATATAGTAATGGGGATCCAAAATGAACAAATAAACCAACTCTAGCCTCAGAAAGTAGTGCCATTATTCAACCCCAAGGACAGAAATAATGAGAAAGGTTCAATATTTGCGTAGCATACGTTTAGATAGAGTTAAATAGGGCCCTGCCCTCCATCTAGAAATTGAACACCACCTATTTGAACATTATGGGGTTGGTAAAGAGGAAACACTGATCCTACCATATCATTAGCAAGGTCTTTTATCCCCCGCACAGACAGCACAGACACCAGAGGGATGAAGCTGATGTACCAGGGCACAGAAGAGATGGCAGGAACACACTACAACACACATGGAAATATGGAAAAGCTTGTGGTCGTGTGCCATTTGAACCACTCTCATTACGTACAGTTTGCATGTCTCTCTCACTCTAAAGCCATGAACAAACAGAAACACATCCATCACAATAGTATATCAGGCACAAAGGACAAGGGAAAAGCAAATTATGGCAATTCAGCTTCAATTATTGTTGGAAACACGTCATTATAACTACACTTTCACAAAATTTGTAGGTTTGTTCTGTAAAGTGATTCTGTGGTTTAAGAATTTCGGCTAACCAGTTACAATGACTTACTAAAATAAATAAAATATTTGTTCATGTAAATTAAGTATTTGTTCATGCTTTATTAAGGCTCTCATCTTACTGATGTTTT
This sequence comes from Chaenogobius annularis, assembly GCA_015082035.1. Lineage (NCBI taxonomy): Eukaryota > Metazoa > Chordata > Actinopteri > Gobiiformes > Gobiidae > Chaenogobius > Chaenogobius annularis. Next base: position 472,825 of record BJKM01000124.1, on the reverse strand, counting down.
TACTTCTTCTAAACATTCCAAACAAAATAGATAAATAAAAGTAAATACAATAGGTCTTTACCACATGAACAAAGAACAATGTGTTTGAGTTAACTATAGTTGAGTTATGAATAGGAATATATTAAATACATTTTGTTAAGAGCATAGATCAGGTAAAGTGTAAATGATCATTATACGTATAAGCTAAACAACAAAAGTGTTTGTCTTGAGCCACTTCAAACATCTTGTCTATTCATTTTTTATTATGTCAGAAATAGTTTAATATGACTTATTATTTCAGTCATAATCAGTTACTTTTTTATAAAAAAATGTTTTCATCATCAAAGCTACGATTAATTAAATATGTTTTTAAAAAATCTAAATTAACAGAAGCATTCAGTTATCTGGTAAGCAAATAGTTTTCTAATAGGGCTGTACAACTGATCAAAGGTTATTGGCGATCGAGATTCAGACATTTCTTGTTGTCAATGATCAGCAGAGCCTTTTTAAACAAGAGATCCACCGCCACAGCCAATCCTCCGTCAGTAAATGCATGTGGTTTGGACTTTGGAAGAATAAATGTGACTATTTTTTGTGGTAAATGGCAATGATAAAGTCTATATTGTTTGTTTTCAGGAAATAAATATTGAAACCATTTTTATTTGTTTTTACTTAGACAAAAATCAAATTGAATCAAACATTGTGACTGATCAACATGAGGGGTGAAAAACACTTGATTCATTGTTTCGTCTTTTCGCCCAGCCTTAACAAGTGTGTAACACGTCAAGTCAAGATAGAGAGCGAAAGGTCTGACCTGCAACACCAACATGAGGAGGAAATAAAGGTTGGCCACTCTTTGGAACTGCTCAAACAGCGTCAGAGGGAGGAAAGTCAGGGGGGTGTACTTGTAACTGCGGACCACATTGTCCTGGTAAACCCACAAAGACACATTTGGACAGTCAGTGGGGATAACAGCAGTCCCACAGTCCCCGTGTTTCACCAGGGACCACACGTCGTCAGGCATAGAGTTTCACATGTGAAAGAAAGTAGGACATACTCACAGCGTATCGCCCCCATCGGAAGCACAAGAGCGACTTCTTCTGATTTTCTCTGTGGAAGTGATGGTTGTTTGCTTTCACCTCCCATGTGAGGCCTGTTTAGAAATTTAGACATTAGCAGTTTAACGTTAACCAGGAACATTACAATAAAGCATTACAGTTTTTCAAATGTTATGCTGTGTTCTGTTTGAGAAACAAATAAAATACAAACTAACAATGACACTGCTGTAAACAAATCCAAATATATTTTATTTGCAGTATAGAGGGCAAACCTGTTTCCGTCTCCATGAGGCTCTGAAGACGATGTTGTCACAGCAGAGTTGTGGAGGTATTGTCAGGTAAATGTCAACTGATGGGACCAACAGAAGTGTCCGCTTGTGGAATACATGTAACTCATTACACAGGGTTACCATGGCTACGCTCAGAGCAAAACCACAATAAAGAAAGCACACAGATACACGAAAGACGGCTATAGGAATTATATTGGAATAGAAAAGTTTATACTAATGGCAGATTCAATTTTGTTATTATAATAGTGAAATGTTATTTTTTTAAGTGCCCCATAGCATTATCCTAAAAATATAGTAACTAAATAATGATTAAAAATGTATCAATTAATTCTTGCCATTTAAATGTTGCATTAGTCATATAAACACCAACGCAACAACGGTGCAACAAAGCCATGGCACAAAATAATACGCTAAATAAACAGTACGGATGGGACAAAATCTCTCAGGTAAAATTGCCAAGTGATTGTGAAAAATATATAATATATATATATGAAAAGTTATATTTTTCCCTGAGTTTATATTTGTCTGGGATAAACAGAAAGGTAAAGCTGGTGATATATGTTTTAAGAGGCTGTTTCAAAACACAGAACAAAAAAGCAGCGCTACAATGATGGCAAAAATATTAATAAATACAAATATTAAAATGTGTGGCCAAAATTGGGAATTTAACTGCAAAATGAATGTATGACTAATTATGTCAACATCTCGTCTTGTCTCGTTCTGTGGACCTCGTCTCATGTGGGTCTCATCTCTAATGAACAATGCAAGCAAAGTAAAGCAAAATAAGGTCGACCATGCCATGTTTACACATATGCAGCAGTACAACAATATATTACAATTATGTTCTTACCTGTAATTACGAATATGACTTGATGAGGTTCATTAAGCTCAAAGGCGACACGACTGAGCGTTACCTGTATGTTTACATAAATTCATCCCCAGCAGCAGTGCCAACCATGCCCCTTTCCTGGTTTAACATGTTCCAGGCCGCACCTTTCCGACTCCCAGGTGGAGGCTCCGGTGTCATGAATCACGTTTCCTGAGAAGAAAGAGGCATGAGGGAGAGGTTTGTGTGGGGACATAGACTCGCACTGTATTAAGCTAATTGTATTATAACTAAAACAATTAAATAGATATCATCTTCAGGTTGTGTTTGTTCAATAATAATAGAGACTATAATAATAATAATAGTAATAATAATAATAATAATTTCCATGTAATAAAATTAAAAACTTAAAGACGTAAAACAGAATACAAAAAATATACTTAATCCTATATGTTTTGTGACAGTGTTTTTATGTATTCTTTTGCCTGATAAAAACTAAAATAATATTCATATCATAATCTAAATCAACCTTCATCCTTTATCTAAACCGTCTGGCCATCTCTGTTTCTTTTGAATCTGATGCCACCTGCTGGACATAGGCACTTACTGCAATTCTCACAAAGGTCAAAAGGGGGTAAAACTTATTTTTTCAGCAAAGGCAGTTGGTATAAATTGACCACAATGTCAGTTAAATGTGCTATATGTGGTTTCATATCTTTTGTCCCATTGTTCGTCTGGCCTAGTGAAGTCATCCCCACAAAGGCCACATGTCAACAGTCGGATGTGTACATCACCAGTACTATGTCTGCATATCTAGGACAATCTTTATTATCTGTTTTGCAGGTGGTTAGAAAAAAGTGGTTGTACCGGATGAGAAGCTGTGAGTGTATTTAGGCCGAAGCAAACAATGAACATTAGCTTAATTTCTGCTCATGTTTTAACATTTCTGGTCGAGAACAAAAGAGACAAAAAGTTAAATAGAGATAGTTCTTAGCAAAAAAGCAATCAGAACAGAAATTGATTGGACATAATTATGTTGCTATGTACATGTTGGTGAAGTCTGATCCAGTAGAAACACTTGTACACAGATGCAACATAAAATACATAATTCATTCATTGGTTCAATAATGATTTATAAAAACAAGTAAAATGATTAATTATTAGATTCTAGGTGCCACAGAAGAATGTTCCTAAGTATCAAACAAAACAAAACATTAAGAATCAAACCGATACCAGATTTGGGGTTCTGAGTTGGAAGTTTTCGATTAGAACATTTGCACACAACCCAAAGGTCATTGATTTGATCTCAGCTTTTTACCAGGCATGTTGTTGTGTCCTTGGACAAGACTTCAATCACTCGTAAATCCCTGATTGGGGTGGTCGGAAGGAGCTGCAGGCGCAGATTGTAAGCCTTGCTTCTGTCAGTTTAAAACAGGGCAGATGTGCATTGTAGTTTGTACCAGAAAATGAAGTTGATACAACAGCCAACTGTTTTACACCGCAAGCAAAGATTTTCCAGGTGGGTCAAGGGATGCCTTTTATGTGGGGTGATATAACAGTTTACAAGAAACAAAGAAGAAACCACAACGTTTAGTAGGAAGAGTAGTGCACTGAAAAATAACAAGACAAAGTTAAAGCATTTATTTGGGAAAGAAATTACAATTAACCCCCCAAGTCTCTGTTAATACAGTGCACTACTCGTGTTAGAACAGTAGAGTAAGGGAAAATATTACACTTTCCAACAATATAGCACAAATTCAGTGCAGTTGAATTTACAGTTCCTGGTTCCTTGTCTTGTGTGAGCGCCTGAACCAGAAGAGATAAAGCTACAGCACTGGCCTATTGGAACAAGGATTAATTACAGGCACAATACATTGGCCTTTCTCTAGAAAACCAGTTCGCCTCACAGGCTGTGAGTGTGGAGTTGTAAAGGTGCTAGTGGTGAACATTATGGTGATTGAGCATAAAATCATTCTTCAGCTAAAGAATATAGTATTAAAGAATTTAGATGGAGGGCAGAGGACTATGGGAGAGAAAAGGCTTTTGAAGGAAAGTTCCAAACAAAAAAGCCACAAAAATTGAAAAAGATTATTATTTGTGACATTAAGACTGGGTCCACAAACCAGCCATATTATTCTTGTGGTTGAAAGTAATTTCAACTTTGTGATAGACTAATGACGTAATAGAAAATTGATTGTAAAAATATTTTCACCTCATGTGCAGACAGAGAAGTCGATGAGCTTTGTGTCATTTTTTGCTTTTGGAATTACAGTGATATTATCCTTATTGGCCAGCCATAACCACTTTCTTAATTGGCTGTATTGATAAATACAAGGAGACCAGGCAAATAGTATCCATAAAACAGGACAAAATATCTACAGTCCAATCCGTCACCTAAATAGCAACGTTTATCATATTCTAAAATCACCTGAGCCCAGCCCATAAACACAAACAACACTTTCAGTCTGCAAGTTGCACCTAAATGGCATTAAAATCACAGTAAGCTAATTTAAAGCAAAGGCACTAAGGAATTGGAAGCAAATGACTTAGTTCTGATCTAAAATATTGAGTTACTGAAAGATAAGCTCTCGGATGTGGTTACAGTGAGTCAAAAAGAACGTTTTAAGGAATTTCTTTTTTTCCCCACAAAAAGCCACAAAAAAGATATCCTCAAGTTTGGGCAGCCCCCCCACTCACCACAGCTGAAGATGTGGACTGGGTATGTTGGTGCAAGAAAAATGTGGGTAACACTTTATAATAACTACTCTTATTCCTTCCTTGGTAAAGCATGACCAAAGACTTCATAGTCTCATAGTGAACAAATAGTTTGTTAAGAATGATTCAGGCTTAGTATGAATACTCTAACACCTAACACTTGATCCTAACCTAAGATTAATCAAGTAGTCACTAAGCCTGAATCATGCTCAATAAACTATTTGTTCATTAAGTCTTTAGTCATGCTTTGTAAAGGAATATTAAGGTGAAGTTATTATAAAGTGGTAGCAAAATGTGTTTTTGCATTCGCTCCAAATAAAATAAAGCTTTATGCATTTTCCCCAAAATCATACCAAAGTTTTATTTTGTTTATACAGCCTATGATGGCTCTGGCAGGACCACAGCCATGTGTTATGGGTGTGTTTCAGTTAACAAACAAACAAATAAAATGCAAATAGTCTTTGTGACTCATTTCACAATCATACCTATTGCTTTTATGGCTGTCATGTTGTGGTTAAGGTTTCCGCACTGAGTGGAGGAAATAATGTCTTGGCACACAAAATGCTCACTTGTGCTTTACAGTCTGACACTGACTGGCAGGGACAGGGATTCTGTGAGGGTTTATGTGTACAGCTAACATTCCGACATTTCAACTTTTCATTCTGACATATGATCTGATACTGATGGGACATGGTGGGACTCAATGAAGGTCCTGGTGTTTATAGGTCCTTTGGTGTAAAATGTGAATGTTTTCTGTTGGTCCATGTAGGCTTACTCCAGGTGCTCAGGAGGTGCTCTTTTCTACCACTAAAACATGTGCGGTAGGTTTGCTCTGGAGCTCCCTGTTAAAAAGATTAAGAATCGTAGTATAACGTTCCTGGTTAAAGGCAAAACGGTTTGTCCTCCACTTTGAAGCTAATCCCTGTGTGAAAGAAACTGTAGAATAATTTTAATTCGGTTGGTTGGTCACTTTGGTGAGCACAACACTGTTGTACTACAGTTTTCGAAAATACAGTCATCCAACTGTCATTTGATTAAAAGTCGCATGTGGTTTCACTGTTATTTTGAAGGAATAGACTTACGAGCAGAACCTTGGTTCCACCGGTATTCCCCTGCATAATTACTCAGCAACTTTTACATTTGTGGCAACAGGACAAATTTCCACAGGTACACTACTATTTTGTAAAAGTATTTAGCAAATAAAATAAATAAAAATAATTCCATCCTCCTATAATAACGCCAGTACTTTCACCTTTTTAGTCAAACTAAAACATGGGGAATCTGCTTGTCAGTTTCATGCAGCGAAAAATCTGGAGATGTGAGACAAATCTAACCTCAAATCTAGGTTAAAAACAATTGTGTTTAGTTATGACTGAAAGGATTTGATTTGCATTCTGTTTCATGTCTTTATCTGTTTTGTAATTTTAATGCAATTTTCTCCCTCTTGTGTGAAGCACTTTCAATTGTCTTGCCTTTTATTTGGTATCAGACTCATGTTGAAGACATCAAGATTTGTTTTATTTAAATTAAATAAAGCTTTCCTGACGGCCTTCTTCAAACCATTTTCTTTTAACCAGTGGAAAAACACAAATGCATCAAATCAGCACAAGCTAAAATCACTTTACTTAACTACAAGGTGCACCAGGCAAGGGTATACCACAACTGCCGTACTGTAAGCATAATTAATCTGTCGGTGAGGAAACAAGAGACGAAAGACAGCGCACAGCAAATCACAAGAGAAAGGGAGACACGAGAGGAGGATATGAACAGGACAGCCCCTCTGACTATCAATCTGCACTACAGGGGCACGAACAAAGACCACTGCCTTAGGTGTGCATAAGATTGAAGAGTGTGGCAATTTATCACCAGTGCAATTCATCAACTCAAGGTAAGGACAATGTTTTAAATGTTACAAAATATTAGCTGGCTAGAAAAATGTAATATATAAAATCCAATGTTTTAATTCCATGACAAAAATACTACAAATTGTAGTTTGTTTCTACTTTACAAAACTGTTCAAGCTATAATTTAATGTTTTGTTTGTTTTTATTTTCTAAATTAATTTCTGAATAGACGACGATTAGCCGTATCAAAATGCGTGTTGTGTCACACGAGCGCACGCTGCAGATATATAGTGGCAGAAAAATATTTATAACCCGAGAGGGCACTCACCACCACACAGGGCACAGTGCCTCTTTGAAGTGCTGTTTTGTTGCTCCAGTGTGAGGCCAGACTCAGCGCTAGCTCGAATGATAAAAATAAAAACGGAGAAGTTAGCAGTCTATGACACTTTGAAGTAATAATCTGTGAAGTAACAGCTTGTGTCTGAAACCATTTCCGCACAAAGAATATTGGTTTTATACTGAGCAAACCAAAGTGAGAATTAGTTTAACTCTCTTATGAACTAAAAAACAGATTCCAAATTATCTAAAAGTTTGAAAAGCCATAAATAAAACTCTCAATTTACACTCAAATACGGCATTAGAAAATAAAGAAAAGGGTTAATAGAAAAAAAGCATAGAAGGGAGGAAGTAGAGGCTGAGAAGAAGTCCAGCATGGTTCCAGTACATTTACACCCTTAACGGCTGCTTAAAAGAAGCTACAGAAGGCTTTTACTTCACAGCAAAATGTACAAGAAGTAGATCCTTTTACCACAATAAAGGTATTTTCATGGAACAACAAAAATATTTCATAAGCATGACCTATTTGTGTCCTTAGATACAAGGTAAACATGTTAAAACATAGCATTTACTGATAACATTTGTAATGTTTATTTATTCTTTATTACAAAAACATTTGTCATGAAGTGACACATGAGGTGTGATGTTTTTGGTTCTAAAGAGCAGATCATCTAGTCAGAAGCAGAATAAGCCCCACATGAGTCTCTTATTTGTGTTGCGTTTAATGCTGAAATCCAGTCGGTTTAATCCTAAAACTCCTGCCTGTGATGTGAATGGTCACTGCCTAAAGCCCAGCACCTGCACCAATCATGAACTAGTGCCTGTGAAGCCTCTGCAGCTCAGTGAGCCTGGAAATGTGGAGAACCTTTCACGTGGCCTGTCCATAGACTGAAAAGGAGAAACACTTGTATGTGTCCTCTATCTGCAGGTTAAAGGCAACAGAGGATCAATTTTCATTGTAGTTTTTTAAAAGTGCAAGCTAAAGACACTTTATTACTAAGGCACATAATCAAACTTCTTGATTTATTCTCTCGTTTCCTGCAGGTTGTTATTGTGCTTACCACAATGGAGTCCAGGTCCCTGAATTTTGAGAGACAACAAAACATCCACGGTCTTCATGTGGAACATGATGTGATGCATAGAGGATCTCGTCGCAAAAGGGAGTTCATACCTGATGAGCAGAAAGATGCCCTTTACTGGGAGAAGCGCCGTAAAAACAATGAAGCCGCCAAGAAATCACGGGACAAGAGAAAAATGAGCGACTATGTGCTTGAAACCTATGTCATGGCTCTGAAAGAGGAGAATACAAGGCTCAGAGCTGAATTGATGGCCATTAAGATCCACTTTGGTCTAGCACACCCTGCTGCCTATACCGCCTACCAGCTTTCCCATATGCAGGATCAGGCACGAAACAGTGCTCAGGCCCCGCATCTCGCTCTGCAAAGGGACTACTGGAGAAGTCAAGATTCCCCCCTGTGGTCCTCCTCACAACCTTCTCACCCAGTTTTCATGCCTATCCCCCAGACAAGAGCCAATCCTTATTTTAACCAGCCTAGTGGCCCGAGCTCCGGTCTGTCCACTGCACTCATTTATCCTGAACTATTCAAACAAAACCAACCTGATGCTGTGCATTTACCAAAGCCACGTCCCAGAAAAGATGTCTGGGAAGAAGATGAGCAACAGGTCCCTCGAATTTCACTGCTGTCTGGTCTTATGCAAACTCGAAAAGGCAATCCAGAAAGAGACAGGTGTTACTTACCTTGATAAGAATAGTGCACAATATAAATCCTGTCCCAATAATACAGAATTAGTTCAACAGAACATTACATTGACCAACCCAATATAATTGTGCTGCATCTTTGACCCGATTTCAATTATTTGAACAGACCTATTTTACTCCTCCTAACATGTGTCCATGTGGATGCCACTGCCTTGCCTAGTGTCGATACACCGCAGTATAACATGTGTTTGTGAGAGCAAATGTGGGACAATGGATGGAACTTAGCCATGGCTAAAATGTTTACGGCATGTGTCTGATGTACAATCATTAACATGCACTGTCCTGAACAAATAAACATTTTTATATATATATATATATATATATATATAATCGTAAGGTCATTTTTTATGGTGTTGCTTATTTGCTATGGCTACTGTGAACACTTTACAAACTAAGTGGAAATGACAACTGTGAAGAGGTCTTGTATGGTTTTCCTGTGTGGGCAGAAGTTGTCATCTTCCTACACTGTGTGACCAATAGCTTTTAGGCCTCATGGTGTTTCATTGTTGCAACCATTTTACAGCATGGGTCAAAAAATCTTCAGTCAGATAAAACTGGACAGGAGTGTGCTGTTTTGCTTTACGTCTAAAGGGTAATTGTGCTGAAATATGAATGTATCAAAGCTACTTTATTGTTGCATTTGTCTTAGCTTCTATAACACTGAATGAATAGGATCAATATCTATTTATTTGGCCGACTTGTACATGCAAAGTAGTGGCAAAGCAATCATCTTTAATATTTACCTGTTGGAGTCACGCGCTAACTTGCAGCAGCCCAGGACACGTGGTAACAACGTATCTAGAGTAGGGTTCATTAGGCTAGAATTAATTAGGGATATTTCTTTTCTCTTTAGCCTTTGAAACACTACTGCAAAATAAATCTAAAATGTTCAAGAAGACATGGTAAATTGCGTGACTTTGGTCTATTTGGGGTTAGACATTATGCCTACAAAATGTATGCAAGTCCAGCCTGAGCCCACCATCTCACTCGGCACAGCTTTCCACTGTGGACAGAGGGCTACAGTGCCCCCTAGTGAGAAATTAGTATACATCTGATATAGTTATGTACCTGATGAAGTAGTAGCCATTAGCAGTGTTTCCCAGCCAGGGCTCCGCGGGGTTTTCCTCTCCATTTGTTCCCTTTTGTCCACCATCTGATGAAAGGGAACTATCAAGCTCCAGGGCATGTAAAACGTAAAGAATAAAGAATAAACTATAGCCCACTTATTTCAGTCAAACCATTCTGGGAAGAATCAAGATCAGTTTGCACGACAAACACACAAATAAAAAAATAAGACCAAAATTTAAAAAAAGGACATGAACAGGCATTGCACCTGGACTTTTTTATTTCTACATTATTACACATTTCTAAATATATGTTTTTGTGATACGTCCTTCAGCATTGAAATGGGAATTGTCAAGACCCAACAAATGCTCAATCTAATGTCTTTCAGCCCAATCCCCTCGACACCATCATTACTACTCCTAATTTTAACCAAAGAAAATTTGAATTTTCTTTATTCTTAGAATAAGTCAGACGGAGAAGGCCAACACTACTGAGATTGTGGTTCTACAACACTTTAGTGTTTTAGGAACAATCAGCCTTCTTGATTAGGGGTTTAAAAGATTAATGGTACTCTTATACAAAATCTTCTTTGCATTAAATTGGATGTTTGGAAGATCATGGACGTCAATATCGTTAAAATGAGAATATAATATAAATAATGTAAATAATTGTCAAAAACAGACTTATTTGCCTTGAGAATCACCCCTACACAAATAGGGGGGTATGTGAAGACACTGAGAGTGAAACACACCTTACGGGGTACTCAAGCCACAAAAGGAAAAGAACCTCTGCCTTGCAGGAAGACTTTACAATGTAAATGTTGTCCAAGCCTTTTAAGGTTGTAGTTACTTTCACGGGTTTGTTTGCATGTGTTAGATAGTTCCATTAATGTGAGTAAGTTTAAAGAGGTGTGAAGTTATGAGTCATTATGCTCAACACCAGGACAGAAAGTTAATGTGACGTCTCTGTGTGGTCTGGGGATTATGAAACTTCAGTAAACAGTTTAGGCATGCGCTTTGTCAAGTATGTAGAAGTAAAAATAGATACAGTATAAGAAAAATAAGTACTTGAACACCCTCCGATTTTGCAAGTTCTCTCACTGGGGGGGTCGGAAATTTTCATTTTTGTATGTTATTGCTGCAAATAAGTATTTGAACACCTAAGAAAGCCATTGTTTACAATTACAGAGGTCAAACGTTTCCTGTTGTTCTTGACCAGGTTTGCACACACTGCAACAGGGGTTTTGAAGATCTGTCAGGTTTCAGGGTTGTTGCTGAGCAACACCAAGTTTCAGCTCCCTCCAAAGATTTCCTATTGGATTTAGGTCTGGAGACTGGCTAGGCCACTCCAGAACCTTGATATGCTTCTTACGGAGCCACTCCTTGGTCATCCTGGCTGTGTGCTTCAGGTCATTGTCCTGTTGGAAGACCCAGCCACGACCCATCTTCAATGCTCTGACTGGAGGTTGTTACCCAAAATCTCACTATACATGGCCCAATTCATACTCTCCTTAATACAGTGCAGTCGTGCTGTCCCCTGTGCGGAAAAGCATCCCCAAAGTTTCCCCTCCCATGCTTCACAGTAGGAATGGTGTTCATCCTTCTTCCTCCGAACACGGTGAGTGGATTTTATGCCAAAAAGTTCTATTTTGGTTTTATCTGACCACATGACTTTCTCTCATGACTCTGGATCATCCAGATCATTAGCTAACTTCAGACGGGCTTGGACATGTGCTGACTTAAGCAGGGAAACCTTCTGTGCGTTGCATGATTTTAAACCATGACAGCGTAGTGCCTTACCGATAGCAACCTTTGAAATTGTGGTCTCAGCGCTCTTCAGGTCATTGACCAGCGCCTCCTGTGTAGTTCTGGGCTGATTCCTCACTTTTCTTATCATCACTGAGCTCAAGGTGAGCTCTTGCATAGAGCTCATAAGTTCATATATTTATTTGCAGCAATAACCTACAAATACATTATTTAAAATCATACAATATGAAGATTTCAGACCCCTCCATATTTTCTAAGTGGGAGAACTTGCAAAATCGCAGGGTGTTCCTCATTGTGCACAATAAAGTGAAGAAGGAAAAAATAAAAGACATCAAAACCCTTTTTATGCAGAATTGTCTTATTGTGATGATAGCACAATATCACAGTGAAGGGTCACAGGTGTACACTATGGCCAAAATCAACTTTCAACATCTAAACCAAAAATAAAGCGAGAAACGAGAGATGACTGCAGTAAAAAGGCAAATGTAGACATCATCATATCTGATAATAGCATGCTTTATAAATAGTGTGCTTGATTTTATAAAACAATACAAAACAGTCAAGCACAATCTGAAGACACAATGCTTCATATATTACAACATGAATTATAGTTTGATCTTTACAACTCAAACCATATCAACATTAAGAAGATAAATGCACTCTGTACATAAAGTGTGTTGTGTCAATAGATACGTTTAATTAAATATTGGACATAAATATGCTGTTTGTGAATGATGTTATGGTCTGGTATACTGGTGTACTTTCGTCTACTGTGCTCAGCATTGGGGAACTTTCTTTCAACCATTAGGGGGCAGTGTAACAGCACCTAATAGCCTGTAGTGGCCAAAGAAGGACTAGTAAAAATTAGGTTAAAAGCCAATAGATGAAAAATGGATATAATAATTTTAACTATTTTTAACGTGAAACAATGTGGAAAACGGAAAATGTAAGCTCATTTTGGCTTCATTATAGAACATGTAAAATAATATAGAAATAAAATATTTTTGATTTTCTATCAAATGGAGTGTAGCTCCAATAATAATCATCTTAACTCATTACCCTCAAACAAATCAATCAATGAATCAAAAAGCGTGATTGTTCCTACAAAGTGAAATTTGGTGTGCAGTGTCACTGTGACCTGTCATCCCAAAAATAGTCTGAAGCCTGACATGTGTGCTCTTCATGATGGGATGAGAGCACTCTGGGAGACGCCATGTCTCAGCACAATTTCTGTCTGATAAAAGCAAAGTGTGAGAGGGTAAATGCTCTGGGAATCATGGCAATGGGTTTGAAAAGGTGTCATTAACTAGAGAATTACTCAACACGACTTAAAAACAACCACAAATATGCAATTTTCAATAAGTACAAAATCATATACACCTTTATAGATGTTTAACTGTACAGATTAACCTCTTTATCATGAGAGTAAGATAAATAACCATTTACAAATATCTACATATAGGAACAGTTAAGGAGAAATATTACAGAAAAAGATGGTAACATAGACAATGCCCTTCATGTTTAATGATAGTCCAAACTGTGGATGTGGCTATTGTTCCTTTTTGCTCTAACTCATTCAAGTGGTGCTTTGGACTGATCTTGGCAGTGTTAGACTACAAATGTTTGTTAGTTATTTGTCAAATTACCGGGGAACTGAAGTTCTGAATATAATGATTGTAAGATGAAGCATTGATATAATGGAATAGTTCAATGTTTCAAATAAACATTGGCAAGTCCTTGGCATTTATGAAGCACCGCCCAATTCAGAATAAAATAATGTATTTGGAGTGATTGACTATGATGGCAACTCATACAAGGAAAGTTATTTAAAGATAGCAACAAAAATACTATCATACTTATTTCCCATGGTTTGTTGGCAAATGGTCCATAAAGTTTAAATATATTGGTAAATATATGTTTATAGGTTTTGTTGCCTAGTCTAATATTTTGAGACTAGTAACATCCCCTTCGGTACAAGTGACAACAACAGTAAAAGTCCCAGTATGTTATATCAATACATTATGTAAAAAGTCATTAGATAAAAAAGTTATTCTAAAGTTTTTCTTTTTTATGTTTTTAGCTTGACAAGGCTTGTAAACATGTTTTGTTAAAAACGGTCTGTTCATATCATCTTCATGTTGAACTTTCGAGCCCCACCCTGTCCTCCACTGGCCGCAGGCCCATCCACCTTTCTGAAGGAGTACTCCACAGAAAAGTTGTTTTTGTGCTGCCCTCTGCCGCGACTCCACACAAACAGTAGAATAAAACAGAACAAGACCACTCCTAAAAACATGATGCAGCCCATGGCTGTGGATATGAGGATGGTCTTTAGATCAAGAGTGAACTTTAAAAAGACCCTAGTATCATTTAGATTTGTGTCGTTCAGGTCCCCAGTGTAGTAGGTACGGTTTGCCATAAGTGCTGCATCGAGAGGCAGCCCACTCACAGTTAGAGTGGCGAAATAAGTGTCATTTCCACCTGCGTTACTGGCTATACAGATATAGGTACCACTGTCTGTGACTTGAGCATAGCGTATTTCCAATGTGCCTTCTGATAAAACAGTAAGGCGACCTGTGCTCTTTGTGGTGATGCGGCGGCGTTGAGGAGAGATCCAGAAAATAACAGGAGTTGGTTCACCTTCTGCTCTGCAAATGAAGGACACCACCTGTCCCTCGCGGGCAGTTATCTGCTGCAGTTTCCTGTTACGGATTTTGGGCTTTTGACAAGTAAAGTGTTCAAAAAGAGCTGAGTCTGAGAAAGCGGAGAGAGCCCTGCCTTGCACCTCTACAGGGGTTGTGCACACCGGGGGAGCACTGTCAAAGTTTAGTGTCTTCCTGCGCTGGAGGATCCACAGTAAGCGGCAGTCACAGGCTAAAGGATTCCCATCCAAACGCACTGTCTCCATAGTGTTGACGGACTGGAAGGCCCCCTCCTCTAAGGTCACCAGGCTGTTCGTAGAGAAGTTAAGGAGGCGGATTTGTCTGAGTCCGCCCAGTGCATATGGCTGAACTGTCACAAGGTTAGTGCTGACTAAATGCAGCTCCTTTAGTCTGACAAGGTCTCGCAGGGCCCAGGACTCCAGCACAGAGATGGGGTTATAGGAGAGGTTGAGAATGGTGAGGTGGGCCAGACTGCGCAGGGCAGAGGTGGGAACAGAGGTGATATTGGTGTGTGTAATAGACAGCCAAGACAAGTTAAGACCCTGCAAACTGTGAGGGGAGATGTACTCTAAAAAGGGCCAGTGGGCGATCTCCAAGCCCCTCAAATTACCTAGTTTACGGAAGTTCTGATCTTCTAAGGCAGAGATGCTGAGGTAGCGAAGCCGTAAAGTCACAAGATTATGCAAGTAAGACAAAGACTGGCTTGACACCGAAGTCAGATTACATCTTTCAATTGTCAGTTCTCTAAGGCCTACCAGACCCAGGAATGCCTTGTTCGAGATATAAACTAGATCATTGTCTCCAACTTCAAGATTTTTCAGGCTTTTTAGGTCTTGGAAAGTAAAGTCTAACAGAATTACAATGCTATTTCCGCTGAGGTCCAATGAAGTTAAATTGGTAAGACGTGAGAATGCTCCCATGGGCACCAGTTTCAATTGGTTTCCTCGAAGAGAAAGATACTGCAGATTCTGAAGACTTGCAAATGCATTGGGTTCAAGCACACTAATCATGTTGTCACTTAAGTCCAACTTTTCAAGGCGAGGATATGTGAGCAGGTCCCCATGTTCCACCCAGGGAAGTTTATTACCACTCAGGTCCAAGATCTTTGTGTCTGAAGGTATGCCCTCTGGGAGTGCAGTCAGTCTTTTATTATTGCAGGACACCGTCTTGACCTTTGAGACGCAGTCACATCGCTGGGGACATCCTTGGCCTACGGTGGGCGACACCACAATCATTACCAGGATGAAGAGTATCGCCAGTGTCCAGCAAACATCTTGGCTCAGGCACACTGCCATGGCCCTCCGTCAGTGCTCCTTCAAGCTATGGGCTGGGGTCAAACTAGTGGGTCAGATACCTGAAACAAAAAAGACAAAAAAACAACAACAAAATATGAGTGAAAGGGGAGCAGAAAAGACAAAGACAATGTGACACAAATTATGTGAGTCAAATCCTTTCAATGGCAACAACCAAAAAGTAAATGAATACAATTGCAATCACACACTCTAATTGACCCTGACACAGCAGTGAAATTAAAGCTAATGTGCTCTGAGATCATTCACAAAGGCCTGGATCTGTAGTGGTTAGAAAAGCTGACAATGCTTCTGTGAGCCTCGTAAAGCAGCTGGCATTTGAGCCAATTCACGAAATCCCATAATAGTCATGAACCCTAATCTACTCCATTAACATGCAATTTCTAGAAATATGTGTTACAGCATTCAGCAAACCAAACATCTCAACATGTATGAATAGCATTTCAGTAAAAGTCTAAACATGCTCCTAAAATAAAAGGGTGCACGTGCAAGGACTTCAAACATATATGTGGCGTCTGGTATCTGAGTTGAGAAGCAGATGGCTTTGTGTAGGTCTTTGACGATGTCAGTCAGCAGCGAGACAGGGGATACAGTATGAGCCAGTGCTTCACAATAACTCCGGCCATCACATCAGCTGCACTGGTCTCTGAGGCATGGCGCTTATTGTTAAGCCTAAACCCAACTGCTTATGGGGCTCATATAACACACACATACACAACATGTGCACAAGGACAGGCCTTTTCTAGAGCCAATGTCGATTGGCCTTTAACAATAACATTCAATTTAATGTGATACTGAGTGCTTTCTTCAGGAGAACAAGCACTTTTGGAGCTGACAAAATCTATATGAACAGGCAGCATTATGATCACTGGAAGGTGAAGCAGGTAACAGTAATATCTTCATTGGATTGGACAAAAATAATGTAATTGATTAACATTCTGTCTTGTGGAAAATAGATTTGAGTTGACAATGGTCTAATCATATGAGCTAAAGCTAAATGTTCTGGGCGACAGTGTGAATAAGAAGTAGAAAAGTGGTCACGCAATTGATAATAAAGATCAATGGCCACATTCTGGTGATAAATAAACCTTTTCTGATTCTTATCTGACATGCCTGACACTAAATCCGACATACAAAGTTTGTTGACAGCATAACAGGCAGGCTGTCAAATTTGTTACGATATTAATTTGTACAAACATCACTAAAAAGAATTGAAACATAACCATGTTTTGGGCATGGACAATGCTGTTAGCAGGACTTCTGCAACTTTTACAGTTACAATAATCCTGCGCTAAACTGACCCAAGCATTGCGATAAAGATTCCTCATAGCTCCACAAACTATTAGTTGAACTATTTAAAAAGTGTAAGCTGATGAGAATGACATGCAACCAGCGAAGAGTTACTGTGGATTTATATTTAGATACTGTGGGAGATATTTGTCTGAAAGGAGATAATCACAAGTTAGCAGCTGAAAAGTGACAATATATATTTGATTATTCTCTAATATCTAGGTGTTCATGACATTTAATAGCATGGTTGTCAGCATTTGCATGTTATTCAAGTCATCTTACCTGCATTGTGAATTAATTAAGTCTTGGCTGAAATCAGCAGAAAAAATTGTCAAAAAGAAATGAATGACATCTTAGAAATTCTACTATTTTGAAAGGTCAAATAGCAGTTTTTCCAGCCCACATCAGTGACAGTCACTCACTGGGCCCTACAGGACACAGGTCAGAAGCAGGTGGGTAGAAGTGGTCTGAACACAGCATGTCCCACACCGAGCTGCTGCTCTGGAGGCTAGTGTTACCTGCAGGAAGCAGCAGTTAAAAATAACTGTCATCTATTTCATAACAGAGCGCAGGTCAGACGGCACGCGGTTGACCTTTGGAAGAAGCAAGTGACAGACACATAAAAATTCTTCTCCCAACAGAATGCCAGGATGATGATTATCTTTCGGTTTACTTATAGGAACAACTTAGAAGTAATTCAGTCAGTATGGAAATGTATACATAATAAATTACCTTAAACAAAGCATATAGGGTCATAATAATGTATATATTTTATAATCAGAGCAACACCACAGAAAATAGTGAAGATGTTTAGAGTGAGCAGAACGACTAGACGAAGTAAGTACAATCATTTTGTGTAATCTATTTTTTATTTGTTTTATTTCGAGTATTGAGACAATTCCTTAGTAATGAAATCGAGTTAGTACTGAAACTATTTGTGAATTACGTTGATTGACAGTAGGTTAACATAGATTTAGTTCAAATTTAAGTTAAAGCCACATTCGGAAAAGAGCGTCAAGTTTACCAAAAACCATAACTTAATTTAGATCAACTGTTGCCATGACAGCCCTCTCCCCTGGCTGCCTCTGTTGTCACTGCTGAATTTCACACTCAGCTAAAATACACCTGCACTCCACCTCCATGCGCTCACCTCATCTCGGTGAGCGAGTCGTCCTCCAGATGCCCGCTTCATTAGCTTCTCACACATCAAGAACATTTCCTGACATTTCACATATACAAGTTGGCTCCATGATTAAGCTCTTATTGCTTCTCAAATGCCTGGCTGCTCTTTAGTCTTTGTGCCTCTAACTAAACCAGAATTGTGTGTCTTTCTCCTTGCCAAATTCATTTATTTTATATGAGCAGCTTAAAAATCAATGGGAAAAAAAAAATCCGTAAACAGAAAACACCTACAGCCCTTCCCAGCACACATTCTTGTAACAGCTGCTGTTTAAGTAAATAAAATAGCCAATAAAGGCTAGTATGCCAATACAATATAGTGAACTGAAGAAAATATACTAATAATGAATAAAGGAAAAAACAAACACAAACATAAAGAAATATCATTCTAAATTAAATACATTCAATACCCTAAACAGTATACTGTTATTTGTTCATTAATATTTATATATTTCATATTTTTCATAAACCTGAGAAAGGTCCGACTGAAAGTTTACTCCAACAATGTACGGTAATGACAGATATGGGTGATATGCAGAGGACAAAAATGTCTTTGCCTGAACAAACAAAAAAAAGAGTCAGTGAAACCCACTGTCGGGTTCCTATATCACTCTTGTTTTTAAGGTGCACTTAAATAGAGACAAGGTATTAGATAGCAATCTGCAACCACACAGGATACAAAAGACCGTACAAATCCAACATCACCTCTAAATGCTTCAGTGGTAAAATGTCACTTGTAGTTCATGGCAGTCAATATCTCCTGGCCTGGACATGTTTAATTTATCTTGTATGCTTTATTCGGAGAGTGTTGGTAAAGAAGAGGGACAAAGTGACACTACACTGATACTACAGTGACAAAGAGGACATAGAAGTGCAGAATTTTTAAAGTAAAGAAATTACAATTGCAGGTTAATGATTGCAACGGAGGCAGGTTTAGCCTGCGGTGTGGTCTGAGGACAGTGAGGACAGAGCATGTTATTCTGCCCTCTTCTCTCTACAATATTATCAGCCATAGACACTCTACAGTCTCTTTTTTCAAACTGAACCCATTAAGGGCTGAAAGACAGCATATTATGGTAACAGGGCTTTTGCCATTTCCAGCCTTCTTCCTTATTAAAAATAATGAATGATGAGGCCCTGGCTTGTTTTTACATGAGGGCATAATGACTGTAGGTGGAGAGGTAACATTTACATATTACACACTTTAATGTATGCTTATGACCTTACATTTATTTATATATTTTATACATGGTATATAAACTGTGAATACTTTTGTGTTTGTATTTATAGTCAAATCGTCTTTTCAGTGAAGTTCTAGTCAGTAATCCTGGTGCAGGTGTAGGACACGGCTGACAAATGAGCACGAGTGTGTTGGAGAGTGCGGGGGCGTAGTCGAGCGATCTCCAGAAAGACTCACAGGCCGAGGCATCGCATCCACACAGCTCCTCAAATGGATGCGTTCGCACTGATGTCTGCACTGTGCCCACTCATCACACTTTACATAAGCTCTGCGCCAGTGTCCCCCAGAGAAAAACACATTAGTCATTTTACACTGAGGGAAGCCATAGCCCTGCAGGGACTGAGCAGGAACACCCAGGAGCGTGTGGCAGTTTGGGGCCCATGCAGAACGCACAAATAGGTAGTTTTGTATGGGTGCTCACCTGACGGAGGTGTCTTTTTTTGTCCTGTAACTTAGCCTCGCAGAACAGTGACGGATGGTTATTAACGGTATTGTCATGCCATACACCAAAGGCAAGGACAAAGGCATATAGAGTACAGTGGACGTAAACATGAATGAACATGAGTAACCAACTTAGCCAAGAAATGTGATGGTTATCATGTGCAAACTGTATTGTAATATGCTCTGCTCCTTGGTCTTGCGTTATAGCACCATTTAGATCTGATATGATACCTCAACCTGGCTCTAGTGGAATAAAACAGTGGCTTTGAAAAGAATAACAGACATTCTTAACTTACAGTCGTGAAAAATATCTCACTTCTGCCCTGTGCAAGAACAGTGAAACTAAAGGACACAAAAGGGGTGATTATGAATGTGTTTTGCTATGTGCCATGAATCTTTAATAGAAAAGAATTGTTCCAGGGCTTGTGAATGAAAAGACTTCTCTGAACTGCAGTTGAATTATTGAAGACGTTATGCTGTATGGTCGTGACCCAGTGACACCAGGCTATGACCTCACCCTGGGCTGTTTACGGCCACATAGCCACGCACATGGAGCGAAACATATGATACTCCTGAGGCGCCATCTGCAGCGCTGATGAATAACATGGCTCTACATGATTGATGGAAGCACACTTATAGTCATATCCTTTTACACTGTGCAGTTTTCCTGATGTACTGCCATAAATGTCATATTTGTGGCCATACAACTGCGTCAACTAAAAACATTTAAAATGACAAAATGGATGGAAATATTTAGGAAAATTAAGACTTTGAATGCCATATTTTTTCTTCTGTCACACCAATTCACTTCAAATATTTCTCAGTAAAAAAAGAAATACAATTAATTACGTTATTTGTGTACAGCAATAATCTTTTTAACTTCATATAATCCTTATGAAAGCTTAGGTAACCTTTACAACTATTATAATACTAGTTTCCACTATTTATTATTTATTATTCATTGTGACAAGCTCAGATTGACTAGCTTTAGTTTTTGAATACAAGCCTTTCCCTGACTACTTAATAATTCATCATAAAGAACAGTACATACGAGATAGGTGCCAATACAAAAGGGATGGGGTATCACAACTGATTAAAGCCATGAAGAAATGCTTGCATAACACGTGTTTTTATTTTGTATTTTGTTTTTGATGTTTCTGATACATTTCTCTAAATCCAATGGACTTCCCAAAGTGCTGCATAGACACAAAACAAAAAAAAACTAAAAAAAACAACACAAGGTATAAAAAGTGCTATATTTGATATTCTAGTTCTAAAACAACAAAACCAGTCAAATGCAAACAAAGGAAACACATTTTTTGCCTGTAGGAATTCAAGCTCTAAAGTTGACACAGGGGATGAGTGGCTCAAAAGAACATTACATTTGATGCCCCAGTCTAAAGAGAACACTGGGCGTCACGATGATTCGGGGTGACACATCCTCCTGAAGTGAGGCCTGCTTGCTCAATAACGAAGTCCGTGCAGGAGCCGTCCACAACATTAACACAGAACAAAGTGTTATCTGCAATGTTCTGCACCAGTAAATTGTCAGTGTAGGCGTAGTAATTACTTGGCTGCATTGTTTACACTGTTTCCATTTAGGGAGCTTCCAAGAACTTTCATTCAACAGAATTTCCCTAATGGAGTCGTCAGGGTCATTTCATATTTTTCTTTCCTCCACAATTTATTTAGCCTTGACAATGATAGCGGAACATTGCCATATGAGTCCCTGAGATTTTATTTTTACTTAGAGGCGGAAGATATAGTAAAACCTTACAATATCGCAATTGTTGTTTTGGAGAACAAGCAAAAATCTGAAAATTGAGTATATCATCTATAATTAAAACTACTCAAATGACCTCAAAACGAGACAGAAATGTCGAGTGTAACCTCTCAAAGTGGTATTTTTTACCATTTTGCGCTTAATTGTAGGGTCCATTCACGTTTTGTGCTAGACTTGAACCTTAATAAAGACATTTGCATGCACATTTTAGCCAATTTAGTTCAAATATAGTCAGAATTTTGTTATCAATGATATTGGTGATATTCATTTTTGTCAATATTGTATTTTAACTTTGCAGAGTACAGTCTACAATCAAAGAGTTAGTGGGGAGAAGTGATACATTTAATAATGCATTCCAGTTATTCTATAGGAAAATGTAACAATGGCCGTCACAGCACTTGACTTGAGCGCCTCTTTGTTATAAAATGCTATGGTCCCATTGTAAATATTGCCCATAGTCCACAAGTGACTCGTCCTGTGCTTGCCCTGTGCAAATCTGCTGTGAGCGAAAACCCTATTAAATGGTCATCGTCTGTTGGTGGTCCGTATGATCAGTGTGTGTCATTCTCTCCCCGGGCGACCTTTTATTCTCCAAGACTTGAGCACAGATAACAAGTGACAACCCACAAGAAGAGACACGCGTATAATTGGGTGAGGATTGTATTGTTTGCGCTCAGCTAATAGATCAAAGTAGCAATTTGTCCTTGTAATCCGTATAGAGTTGTTCTTCAGAAAAACAAGCAGGAATTTGTTATAAGGTCACAGAGATAGTGATGTCTGGCAATTACTAGGGCTTAGAGATATTTCAGCTCAACAACATCAAGGGTCATTCACTGGGAAACACTTGCCCTTGAAAGCTGCCGGATCAAATACCAAATGGAATGACTTGGAAACGTCTATTGCTTTGTAACAGACTACAACTTCAGCGTAAATGGCTGTTTGTCTACTCGTTTGTCCTGCTTCCGTCAGTGAGCGTGGTACAAGTTCAAGCCATCAATGAATAATGCGGCTCCTCAAATATCTTTATGCTGGTTAAGTGATGTGGGGCCAATGTAGCATGCTAACCTTCGCTATTGTCAAATAGAGCTGGGAACATTGGATCTCAAACTACAGCTGGTCTTCAGTAAATATGGTAAAGGGTCCAGAGTCAGATGTATTATGCTTTATTCAGATGCTTAATATTGAACTATAACTTAAATTTTACATTTTGAGCTAAAGCGGCTTAATAGTGGTCTTTTCATAGTAGCATTTCACTGTAACAAGCAGTGGACTGTCGTTTACATGTTTTTAATTTGGAATAGTACATTTTCTTAATCACAACTAAATTAAGACATTTGGGTTGGGATAGGGGATAGGAATTTTCTGATTACCCAAGACAATGCAGTATTACTCAAACATGCATACCGGATATATATATATATATATATATATATATATATATATATATATATATATATATATATATATATATATATATATATATATATATCTATATATATCTCAATCTAAATACAACTCTGAGTAAACTAATGATGGGAAAACATTGTCGTAACAAGGATAAAAATAGCAATGGAGAGCTCATCATAATAGTTATAGAGCAAAGTCCTTTTATCGACCCCTCACAAAAGCATCTGAGCTGTACTTTATGCAGGAGACAAGAGCATGAAAGTCATCACGAGGTGGAGGTGACAAGCATCAGGGTTTGTCCATTTCTTGGCTGAGCGGCCCGTCCAGTGTGTCAGCAGCTATCACTTCAACTGTGGCATCTCTGTGCCATCTACACCCACTGCCACTTCGATAACACGGCTCAGGGTCATAGCAGCCACTGAAATAACAAGATACAAGAACAATACGACCACAACAGGTCAGAAATCAGTGTATATTTAAGTTTATAATCATCTAAAAAATGCCCCAAAACACTGAATTCCCTGCTCAACAAAAATATTAACAATGACAAATTGCTAAGCAAGTCTAATAGCGTTTTTGTTTCTTTAGGAAATAAATAAATACACCTTTTCTTGTTGACAGCCTCTATTATACTTAACGAAAATGTTTGCAGTATAATATTGCATTCATCACAAGCAATTATTTTGTGAATAGGGTTTTGTCAAAGTCTTCATACCCAGATACTAATCGATACAAAAACGAGTATTGAAATTAGATGCTCATTTGAACAAATATCAATACTAAAGAAAAATACTAAATCATATAAACAGGACACAATTGGACCTTTCCCGAACAGTTTTAGAATGGTCTAAATCAACAGCAGAAAAGGTAAAAGACCACATGGTAGTTTGAATCAAACTGCTAATAATTTGTGCTGAAAATTACAGTCTACTGTCCAAATACTAAATACTTGATGATAATAATAATAATTATTATAATAATACATAAAACATTATAATAATTTAATCATTGTGGTATTTTAATTGGCATTGAGTATCTGGCATATTCTTAGTATCATAACCAAATTCGAAATTGAAGCATTTTGACAACATTATTTGTCAAACTATTTACATGATAGATATGATTTGTTGTGGCGATGCGAGAGAGGAATAGCCAAAAGGAAATGATAATAATGATGATACAGGATGCATTTTGGTTGGAGAAAACATTGTTCTTAATGAGTATGAGTGGGTGGGGAGTAAACTAAAAGGTTAATGTCTCAGGGACAGTGACCTTTAGAAAATCATTTTGTTTACAAACATCTCTGCATGGAACACAGCTAAATATCAAGCTTTATTGGACGGGAAGTAGAGCACGGCATATCAATACCCTC
The DNA here is from genome assembly GCA_015082035.1 of Chaenogobius annularis. Taxonomy (NCBI): domain Eukaryota; kingdom Metazoa; phylum Chordata; class Actinopteri; order Gobiiformes; family Gobiidae; genus Chaenogobius; species Chaenogobius annularis. The sequence continues at coordinate 448,484 of BJKM01000124.1, read as the reverse complement.
TTAATATTTACTTTCCCTCTCCATTCTGTCACTTTGCTGTCCTTTCGATCTCTCAAGGTTGTCCACGAGGAAGCATCATAAGCCCAAACGTGTTGGAGCCGACTCTAATCCTTTATGAAGCCTGCAGGCGCTCCATGTCCTTCTCGTTGGCTTCATTAAAAAGAATCCCTGTCCTTTCCACTTGCCTTTCACTGCCGCGCTACTGGCTCTCATCACGCGGGCCAATTACACGCGGTAATCGCCAGTCAATGAGAATCTGACAAGGGTCACACGGCTGCTTCCTCTCTCTCCCAGAGCGACTTAGACACTATATTGTAACTATAGGACAAATTAGTTTTGTTGAAAATGAATAATGTTCTGAATTAGGAGAAGTTCAACATAAAAATCCATTATTGTGAGAAAAAAGGCCACACTTTAATTTAACAGTACCTTTCGGTCACTTTGTGATTAGAACCAAATATATTGACTTCTCTCACAGTAAGAATGAAAAAAGTGTTTTCCTAATGATAATAAATGTGCACATTTCTAGTTGAGTGTCTGCTACCTGCCAGTTTACAAAGAGATGTTATTGTATTAATGTATATGTGCTATCTCCAATGACACAAAACGACAAGCTGTAACAACTGAATCATTTTCCTGATTCTGATGGCATCGCCAGGCCAAGTTACAGGCTTTTAAAAAAATGTATTTTTGTGGAACACCTGGAATTGCATTACCATCTACATCTACACAGAACATTTTACGAACACAACACGAGTATTTCTGTTCACGATACATAACAAAAAATGACTTTTGCTCAAAACATTCTCCATCTAGAAAGATTCAATCGTCAAACTTTTTATATGACTTCTACTTGTTTCAAGTGGCAACTTAATCCTACCCTTGAGATCCCCGGGGAGAGCAGTGTGACTGACAGCACGAGCCAGTCACAGCGTGAGGGCAGAACTGTGCAAATTGAAAGTAATCCTCAGCCCTGGCCAACAGCATTCACATCTATTCATAATTGAACAGTCAGCGGCAGCGAGGTGGAGGAGGTTGTGTTTGAGAAATAAAGTTGGGAGAGGTGTTCTGGAGAGCCACTGATGGGGTGCTGGGGTCCCAGGTGAGGCCCATGCAGACAGAAGGAAAGTAGAGGAGGAGGTCAGTGGAGTTACGTCCTACACCTGGGGCATACGTCCAGGGCTACATCAACTCTTCAATTTAACAGTGATTTTAATGTATATTCTAATGTCTATAAAACTATTTGAATTGCATTTAGTACAATATATAATTTGTTTGCATATAATATACGATTGAAGCAACACTTTCCTTTACAGTTCCTTCATTTACAGCTTGTAGAAGTTTACAACTCTTTTCAGCTGGTGCTATAAGTAAAATGTCTAAAGATTTTTTTTACATTTTAAAAGACATTTCGAAGAATTCAAGCAGCTTCAAAAGAAAAGAACTAAGCACTTTTTCTAAAGCACTTTCTAAAAGGATCAAAAAGTTCACAATAAAGTAAACTTTTCTGAGGCCGACACTCAAGAAGCCAGGGGAAAGGTGACTGTTTGTCAGGGGTAATGGCTCGTCCTGCGGCAGACGGCTAAGGCCAACCTGAAGTCCTGACACTAGACTCACCCCAAACCGTGCTCTCAACTGTGGAACAAGAAAAGTTTACCTCACCCAAGAAATAAAGTCTGGTAAGATATTAGAGGAGAAAAGAAAAATAGCAGATATTGTACTAAGTACAGCTGCATTGTCAGCTCCTTGGATTGTGGGTATGATAATTGCATTTTGTGGCAATTAGTTTGAAGTCTAAAGAAGCATAATGAGCCAGGGGACTGCAGAAAGCTTCATAAACTGAAAATGGAAATCTTAAGCTCACTTTTTCATCGTAATGTGCTGCCTGCTGTCATTTGTGACCTTTCGTTCACCCTCCCATTTTTTCTGGTCTTCACTGACGGCAAACTGCACAAACTGCAATATTTCTGCAGAGAGAACAAACAGACTGCTGTATGGCTTTTGTTTTGATGCATTGGATTAACTTTACTTTAGTGCAAGTCCTAAAATCTTCAGTTAAATGTGGAATTAAGCTTGAATGTCAAGTAGGTTTGAACTTTTATTCTTTGTTTCACACCACTTTGGGCATTTCTCTTGTTTAATTAAAACGACAAAAGTTCAATTTGATTTATATCCCACAGTGCAAACCAGCCATTAAAAGGGAGAAGTTTTAAAAGTTGAAAAAGTGGACCATGTAGTAAATTGCTTTTGAGACTTCCGAAAGTCAGATCCTTGAAAGCATGTTTCTACTGCTGCTGTGTGGATGTATATTTATATTCTCCCTTTTATGTATTTTAATAATAAAATACTAGAAGTGCAAAGAGCCAGAGTCTATGCAGATTTCCAATTTGCTTTCTCTCTTTTATCTCTTGTGCTTGAAAGCCACATGAACTTCAGTACAAGTATTTTTAGGTTGCTATTTTCTACAGGTACAGGGTAAAGTCATAACAGAAAGAAATGCATCCACAGAGCAGAGCTAACACATCGAGTTTGTATCATCATTGTATCGCTTCCACACAAGGATAAATGGAAGAGGTTGAAGTATCCGGACGGACATCTAAGTTAAAGGCCAAACTAGAGTCAGATGATTGCACAATACAACATTTCAAAGTTGGTTTTGATACTAAGGAAAAGACACAAATTTCTGTTCCCCAACACAATTCAATAATACAATAATTTTCAAAGCAATATTTTTTTTTCATATGGTCTTTACTTTCTGTTGAAATTTGTATCTAGTACCTAGTTAGTACCTAGTTTTAATTGATTCATGACAAAGTATACATCATTGTCAAGTCATAGAACTCTTATTGCGCCTGGTCAAAGCCATAACATTTCACAAAAAGCGGCAAGTGTTTATTCTTTCTATCTTTTATACGTGCAAAAAAAGGTTCACAAATATTTCATGAAGGTTGTCATTTTTGTCAACTAACAGGGCAGTCAGCACAGATACTGGGCCATTTGTACTGCTTTTCATTTACACTGACTTGTATGCAGAGACGGTCATCCATATAAGCACTAAAACAAAATGACCCCAAAAAAACAACGTAATTGATAACTAGTGTAGCTCTACTTCAATTCACTTGGAACGTGTCAGAAGGGATGTTCATGGCGCTTCACCGAGCCCGGTTAACTGGCGCGTCTCATTTTGACGCTTTGTACTTGTAATTACACAATTGTGCAACCAGATGGGGCCCACGTGCCCTTATACAATTGGGAGGTCTCACTTTGAGTGAAAAAAGTTCACTGAAACTCATAAAGACTGAGCAAACCGGTGTGACACTGCAGTATTTATGGACTAATATTAATCACACCTGATTTATTTAACATGGATTTCATGTTAGTGAAGAAATTATAATAGATTATTTAGCTTGTTGCATCAGATGGAGAACTATTTCTCTTTTAACTGCATAAGTAAGACAGGCAGCAAACATTAGCGACTTTACAACGAGACAGGCCATGTTTCCATTGTTAGATTTCTTAAAATCCATTCTGTTTGACCTGCATGCCAATCACAAATACTGGCAATGCAGCCACTTGTGTTTTAAAATGTAGCTGTATTTTGTATGATGACATTTGTTGAGGTATAAATGCTCAGCACCAAAGCTGATTAGGCCAAAATTAGGACCATTTTGATATTTTAGCATGTATGCATATTTCCTTTACATTTACAATGTTTACATTTGGACTAGAACCAACATGGCAGCAGGTGGCGTATACGTCACGTGTCTGGCATGAACTGATAACTTGTTTTATTATCAATTACCTTCCAAGTACTTTTTTTTTTGACAATCCAGGAGGGAAAAGTCAACATGGCATTAAATCCTTTTGTCCGTCATTTTCTACCTGGGATTACAGCACATAATAACAAGTTTGGAATACTTACTATCCACTGAGCTTGTTCGCATGGCCTACTTCCCTGCCTGACCCACTCTAATCCCACTGGGAGACACCACACACTGCCCCGTCCATTTCCCATTTGGCTATTTCTCTCAACTTTAATCTGACTGCCCCCACCACAGCCAACTATAGTATAAAGTCAGCTCTGTCCAGCTCAGCCACGGTTCACTGCAACCCCGGCCAAAATGAGAGCAAATTTGAGAGAAAGAGGCCACAGGCAAAAGTCAGCAGAGAACAACATTAGAAGCGTAGGGTATTTTAGATATATAATATTTTAATATAGCAGCATATATAGGGTATAATTGAAACTGATTTTTCTTTTTAAAAACCTGCCAAATTTAATCTCTGAAATCAAGGTTTAATGTTAATTTTTTGCAAAATAATTTTATTTTGGCACTTTACTGTTTACGGCCATCTGTCATCAGAATACATTTTTGAAAATACCTTCATACTTTGTTCATGATTTCCACCCCAATTCAGTAGTAATGATCGTGACATAAATTATTGGCAAATACTTTGATAAGGTAGTTGAGGTGTTGGAGAAAGCGAAGGGCGAAGCAGTGACTGAGCAGTGGAAGAGTTTGTGTTTGTCTACAACTTTTTGAATGTATTGTTTATCTGTTTGAATGTCTTTATCTTGGATATTGCATCTCACTGTATTGGTTTGTTCTGTACAATTTTCTATTGGCTCTAAAACTAAAAATGTAATAAATATTTAATAGGGTTGTAGTCGATGGTATTGATGTTTGAAGATGAATAAACAATTAGTTGCTGGATGCTGAGATTTACTTTGTGCTGAAGCTGAAATGCTGTCGGTGTGGTGCAGCAGCTTCCTTTAATTACCTTTGAATTCTTCCAGTAATTTAAACTCATGGTTAATTACTGTTGTGTAATCGATAAATCGGTCGATGGCAAGTCAACTAGTAATTTCATCAGGATTATAAGAATTTTTATGCACAGCATCAAAAATGACAAAGCATGGAGTGAGTTAGCTCAAGTTTTGGGAGTGATGGGAAAGTTTAATCTGCCTTCTGCTGTTTACTAGTCATTTTGTTTTAGTTTTGAGAGCTTTTGTGCCACGCCCCATTTTAGTCAAATAATTCATGCACAGGTCATGTCTTTACTCGAAGAAAGAATGTCTTTTGTACATCATTTATAATTAAATTATAATAAAAAGGTAGAGATTTAGCGTCACATAGTTGTCTTGGTGTAACTCTTTACATGTTCTGCATCTAGAAGCTACCAGAAATAAAATACACATTATGCACATTATTAACTTCAATGCAGCAGTGACAACCAAGAACACACCAGCAGAGAACAGCAGTCTTTCAGAGTTTGTTTTGTCTCTCTAATTCCATTTGCATCGTGGAATTCTGTGTAAGGCTCACTTTTCATTATGGCACGTGTAACTATAAAGTTTGTAACCAGAGTACAGAATAAAAAATTCCAAATGACGTAATTTAAACAAAGAAATGCAGTTATGTTGTTTAAGGTGCAAATATTTGTGGTAAAAATAAAAGTTGCCCCTACTGTAGCCCACACTGTTCTTCCAAGCTAAGATTCTTCAATACAACTGCTGAGCCAGTGGGGTGGCACATGTAACTGTAATTAACCAAGAGTTTTAATTACAGGAAGAATTCAAAGGCAATTAAAGGAGGCTGCTGCACCACACCAGCAGCATTTCAGCTTGAGTACAAAGTAAATCTCAGCACATCCAACGAATAATTGTTGATTAATCTTCAAACATCAATACCATTTCCAGTGCTCCAAAAGCACCAAACGGCAGATGCAGGGAAGATGAAAACCATGTACTTGTTAATTCATACTACTTATTCTTGTCTCCTTTTGGGGCATTTTAATAATGAAATGTTGTTTTTCTGAAAAACTGGATTATTGCTACCAGCAGAAGAGAAAAGAGGGGATCTGTGTTTCTGTGCCACGTCTTCAGAGAGATTAACTAATGTTGCAAAAACATGCTTGTTTCAAGTAGAAGTTAAGCTTTTGAAAGAAATGTTCAAACAACTTTTTTCTTTTAGGTTGTTTCCTATTAGGGCTTGTAAACCTTATGCCCCCATTTCTCCCTCTTTTATGTATTCTCTTTTCTCACACCATAACTTCATGTCAAACGGAGTCTATGGAATTGGTTCCAGTCTATCTGTGTAATTCTTTCAACCACTATATTCAGTTTCTCCTTTCTGTAAATATAAAATCTTTATCTTGACTCTTATCCATCCTTTGATGTTCAGTCATGTCTATCTTTTTCACTCACAAAGAAATCTGGTTCAGCTCCTGCCTCCCGCCTTTTCCTAAGGATGCTATGGCCTCTTATCTAAACATCAGCTGGAAGCATCTCGGTCTTGTTTAGTCTTTCATCACACAACAATCAGGAAGAAAATAAACCACACATGCTACATAAACAATTTAAACATGAACAAATCAGAAGAGGAATACAAGAATTGGAGTGGTTTCGGGAGGGGGATGGGGAGGTTTTATCCTCAGAGAAGAATGGTAGAAAAAAAATGCCAAAACTGTGTGATATTGGACGAGGAGTTGACAAGCCAATCTCCGATCCATCTAACAGCTCGACAGATCCCATCAAATGGTGTGCAGCCCTTTCAGTCTATTCTGTAACCAGGCACAAGAATGGGTCGAATAAAGCATAATAGATATACATGTTTTAATGAATATGACATTATCTGAATAAAAATAGGCTTCTCAATAAAAGGCTGATCAACGAACAACAAAATCATACATTTTAATAAAATGATAATCTTCTACTTAAAAAACTAAACCCAACACTTACATATTTATCTTACAGAGAAGCATGGCAATACTTTAGAACATATTTCTCAAGTGAATTTACAGTATATAATTCACTTTTTTGGCATAAATTTCCATTGCTTTGTGACAAAAACTGTAGAAATGATACAAAGTTATATATAATGGTTCTGTCACTTCGTTCAGCTCTTATAATGAGCCTGCATGTGTACAGAAACTGTGGCTGTCAGAAAGTGTGACGGAGGCTGAGGGAAACAAAACACGATGCAGAGGTAGTGATGGCAGATTGAGGCTGAAGAAAGGAGGAGACGCAGCTCATCCCAAAAGGTTACAAGACAAAAAACAATGAGCTCATTCTACTTTTACTCATCTGATATACAGAGTCACAAAATGCAGTTCGCACATAATGCATTGCAGTAAAGTCTTCCCTGTAACAACAAAGCAGAGATGAAAATGTCCATATGACAACCTTTGAAACCTTTTCTACCATGGACTTCTCCTGCATGAAGGAGGGATTACACCGATTTGTTTTTATAATAAAGGAGAGAGTTCCCAATGACATGTGCAATCAGTGTCCATAATCTGCCTGAAAGATGAAGGATAAGAGTCAAGACCACTCAGCAATGGGCCCCTCCTATGCATGAAACATAAATGTGTTCTGTCTTCACAAATTTGGCTGTAGAGATGAAAGAGCATTCACAATGGAGTCAAAAACAAGTGAAAAAAGCTTGTCAGGGCAGACAGACAGAGCAGCCAAAAACTGCTAATAATTCACAGGCATTTGGGACAGCTTCTATTTGGCTATACACATGTTGTATCTATATGAACGGCCTTTGATGTGTTCTCAAACTGGCAAAGGGAAGACGGAGTAAAAGCAGGAGTTTTGACAGCACTGCAACTGTCACACAAGGAGACCAAGGCATGACTGTGATCAATGTATCTCTAAAAAAAATTTATAATTAATTTCTAATGAAAATAGAGCCTTGTGAAGATGAAGCAGCAGCCGCAGCAGCCGCCGCATGCAAACATTGTTTCAGTGCAAATCACCAGTTCCCCCATCATAAATTCATAAGATTTCCTGTGATGTCCACGAGATCTTGTCCTTTCACCTTAAAGTGTGCTGAAAAGCAAGAAGAGAGGAAGGTGCACCTATCAGACTAAAGCAGTGTGACAGGTGAGCATTAAACAGGCCCCACTAGTTTTGGGCACATTAACAGACATCACACACATGCCCGTAGTTCACTTTGATCTATACTGACAAACGCTTTCGTGTAGGAGCACATTCAAATCTGACTGGAGTGAGTGTTCCACATATTTGACAAGCCAAGTATAGCAGCGTCTATAATGCCCCAAACAACAGAGGGAAAAAAGTTGCCACAACTGTGAGCTAGTTCAAAGACAAGATCCTCTGCACACCACTTCTGATCAAACAGCTCTGACAGCAAACTCAGATTGTATGTTTTCCAAAGAAAGGCCACAGCACAGCGAGAAGTCGGAGCAAGAAGAGGAAACCACAGTCTGTTAGGCACAATCGCATCACGCCCATCTGTCATGCTCACACATGGACTCATACAGCTGCTCTTTTATTAGTTCAAATGACGCAGAAACATAACACAGACTCTGTTCTGGCAGTGCTAGCCATTTCAGTAGTGAGAGGGGAAAAGGCTCTCGCCCTAAAATATATTGCACGCTCACTTAGATATCACAAAGAGAACAAGTATGCCCCCCTCAAAATGTTCTGGGATACACAATCATATTTATAGGTTACAATAAGGCTTACATTGTAAATACACCTTAAAAAGGTTACCTGAAAAATAAACCAATTTCAACATAGGATTCTTAGCGAAGAAGGAACGTGTTGGACTCAAAAGGCTCACAGCTACGAGCTACATATCACTAATGAACCTCAACAGGGCACCTCTGACCAGGTCAAGCTTTTATTAAGATGATATCGAAAAGCAGCAGCAGAGCCACAAGTGTTTAACATGACGTGGGTCGTACAGTATTCAGGCACTAATGTAGCAAACAACAATGTCATAATTGTGGTTTAGATAGAAGATATGCAAAATATTAATATCAGGTATATACTGTTGTTTATAATATAGTAATATATTATTTAGAAAAAAAAACCTGCTCAAAATCCAGCAAAATTAACTGATTGAAATAAAAATGGAACAAATCTATGTTGAAATCTTTCAAACGAAGGCAGGTGTGGCCATAGCTCCACGTCATTGCAAGTGGATGTGGGAGACCCCTGGAACATCAGGTGCCACAGCACAGCCCCTAGAGAAAACTGTTGTGTCCTTAGGCAAGACATTTCTCCCACATTGGCTAGTATGACTCTGGTGGCAGCATCACTTCCATCAGTCTGCCCTGTGGCAGCTATGGCTACAATAGTATCTTACCACCACCAGGTGTGAAATGCATGAATAATGCACTGTAAAGTGCTTTGGGTGTCACGGAAGGCACCATATAAATGATACATTTGCTTTTCAAGTGTTTAAATAAAGTGATATTTCTGAACTTTTGTGGTTAATTTGGTGTGAAAAGAAGACAGGCACATCCAATGACTCAAGCAGTGTGCAAGACCAGAAAAACATGTAACCATAAGACCATGGAGCAGAACCAAGTGAAAAACGTTTGCGCAGCTACCTTAGCTCCCAAAATGTTATTTACGTGCACCACAAATGTGCCGTTTTGGGCACACTCCTACATTTTGAAATAATCTACGGGGCAATTTTCCTGTTTCACCCTGCATGACTTGTATGAAAATGTTGATCACATCATTTTAGAGGGGTTGGGTCAAAAATATTTTAGTATGAAGATCCAGAGAGGCATGAATCTAACATCAACTGGATATTTGTAATAGGTTCACAAGGTTCACAGACTAATTTCTTAATGAAGCAGAGTGTTTGGATAAATGTACGGTAAACCAAGGCACTCCAGCTGCTGCCACAGATGTATATGTGAGGAGACGAGGAGTTTATTTTTTTCTCCAATAATCACATCAAAGAAGCATCAATGTGTCGGATCCTGGTTCAATCAAACAGTGTTAACAGGACTGATTTGAAGAGTGATAAATATATTGTGTATACAGTGCTGTCCAAACTTTATTGGTATACGGACAAACGTGGTCCTTAAACATTTACGCTAATTAACTGCTGCTGACTATACTACTACCACTAAATACTAACTACAACTAGTACTACTACTCCTCTTAGATCATAAAATTGTGGACCTCACAATGACAAATCAGTGTCTTCAGTAAAACAGAAAATGTAAATACTAATTCTGATCTGGTTAATTTAAAAAACTGATTTCGCAGAGTAACCATTATTATCGTTATTATTATTATTATTATTATTATATTATTGTTAATTGTTAATTCTTATTCTTATTATTCTTATTATTCGTATTATCATTATTACTACTATTATCCATTATTTATTTTGTACAGCTCTATAAGAATAAGTAGAACTAGCAACAAAAATGAAAACAAAACAAATAAATCAAAGACTTGAAGTTTACCTCAGTGCCTGGAGTTTGTGCCTATATTGCCTAATGTGTGTTAATTGACTTTCAGTCTAATGGGATAATTAAAGTGTGATGACTACAGAGGTGCCTCTGTGTGACTGCATATATGACTAACACTGTAGGACACAGCTGGCTCAAAGCAATAGAGAAGCATGTTTTACAATTCATCTGCCACGTTCAGCTGCTACTGCCTGCAACAAATACCGATCATACATACAGTACACAGATTTCAACAGCAGTATATTTTGACCTAATTCATTACTTAAATTAGATTTGTAGAATTAAGATGCTGTGTTTGGAAGTCACTCAGTAATTAATAATGTTTGCAAACATAATAAGATTTGTAATACTTCTCATTGGCGCTTCTTTCCTAAGTTGAGAAGATCTTTTGAGAAATGATTTAGCGCACACCAGGTAATCGTGTTCACAGTTTAAAATATGTATGCATGTTTAATAAAAAAGATAAGTACTAACTAGGCTTTTACATACATATGAGAAATTGCTTCTGTTAATTGGAGGTTTCACTAAAATATAAAAAAGTGTGTATATAGTAAGAAAGTTCTGACTCAATGCTCCTACCTGTGCAGCTGAACTGATCCAGCCAGCAAAGCAGCACTTTCCCACAGGCGGGAGAAACTAATTTTATACAGCGATCTCTGCCATGATCCATATTGAGAGGGCTGTCTTTATGGCTGGCCAGTCAGGGATGGAAATTTGCCAACAGCGGTGGAAATTTGTGAAATTAAATGAGCCGGAGAGGAAATAGAAACAAGCATGTGCTAAAAAAACGTCCTCTGTCCTATAAGACAGTTTAGTGAGGACACACGTGACTTAAATTGGCAAATCGATTAAAAGACACAGACACCATTGGAGTCTATTGTGTAAATTAGACTTTGTATCAGCAATCAATCAGCATTACTGCGATAGCCGTAGTGTTTGGAGACAAAAGAATAGTGTTTATCTCTTAAAGGAGCTGCTCTGCCTACCTCAACTCCAGAGATTCCTTATCTTTCCTCTCGGTGCTTATGTAACCTTGTGGCTATCTAATCATGCATTCCCTCATCCGGAAACCATAAAATATGCAGCATCCAAAGCACAAAAAACACTTCTTCACTTCTGCAGCTTCCGTTATTTCTCTCATCACCATCGACTTATCCAGAGAAGACATTTTAATCATGTGGAATGAATTACTGCAAATTCAGAACTTAAAGATTTGCTTAAGATTTGCCAGCATAAGAATAATGACATTTTTAGGTGGGAATTTTATTCACTCTTATTTTTATTTCAAGTTAAGGCTGAAGAAAAAGTTATTTGCACTCAGCTTCAGTAGTTTAAAAAAATGTTTTAACTCCATTATACTCATAAATAGCCCAATTATAAAAAGACAAAGTGGAAGTGCATCATCGCTTCACTGTGTCATTAACAATTTAAAACCTCCATGATAAAAGTAGAATCTTGTTATGGCATTAACTGTCCTACTGAGGATTTGATTTAGATTTATTTATTTATTATTTATTATTTAAACTATTAGACCAAACTAAATTAAAGGACAGAAATGAATGCAACAATTTAGCATTCAAACTTATCTTGTTATACTTAAGTGCTCGTTGATGTTGCCTCATTTCAAATGGCATTGACAAATATCACATCAAATCATTTCAAAACTCCAACCCCTTCCTCTACAAAAGACAAAGTCATCCACAACACCAATGTCAAGCATCATGGACATTCTAGAGGTTATATGCAAATTTGAAATATAATTTTAGCGTGTTAAGAGTGAGCCAGAGCACACAGGGCAAGGATGTCCAGCTGGTCATCTCCAGTGGACTTGCCAGAACAGTCTGACAGACATTCACAGGGCTCAGTCTCCCTGTGCCCTCCTCTTGCTGACAGAGGGCGGATCCTTTGCTTTACAGCGCTCATAAATACCCGGAAGATGAAAACAATGAGTCTGGGCATTGGCAGCTCTAAGCCACTGTAATGTCATTACTGAGCTTGGTTGACAGTTTTATGTGCCACCAAAAAGATCAAAATGAGAAGGTAAGTGTAGGCGCAGTAATGGACACTGCTAACAGGCCCGGTTCAACAATGCACTTTGAGGGCTGCTAAGGCCTGTCAGCACACATTTCATTAGTGACACATAAATCTGTCCAATCGGGAGAATAAATGGCACCGTGGGCACCATTAAGTGCTGTTGTGTAATTGCTGTTGCGCCAGTACAGTGCTTGTCTTTTGATTATCAAACAGTGAGAGAGACAGGCGTCTGCAGCAAACCACATACAGCCAGGCCACTTATTACTCACAAGAAAACATTTCATTTCATGCAAACTTGATGAACCACACATGAAAAAATAAAGTGTAAATCATACTTCGGACTGCACAAGACCTCAAATGTACAGGTTATCTTTAACACTTTGTTCAAAATCTCCATTAAGGAATTACAGCTAACCCTTTAATGGAAATGATGCAGTGCCCGAACATGGCTTTGAACCCTTCTGTTTGGCATGTTAAGGACGTCCAGTGTATTCGGTTTATCGATGATTGTGATTATCCAGGTCACAGTGCAATCAAAAGAACACAAATAGAAAGGTTGGGTTGATAAAGCTGCTCACATACTTCAGGAATGGTGATCGGACAGAGTGAATGAAAGTAAATAAAAAATGTCACTGTTGTTTGGTCATAATGTCAATAATCGTGCATATTAGTTCAATTGAGATGTTTCTTCTCACAACTGTAACCCAGCCATTCTTTCAAATAGACCACCACAGCTATGAGCCAACAGACATGCCAAAAAAACTAAGAATAGCGAGAAGAGTGAATAGAAGATGGAAAATTGACATATTATTTATACAAACCATATATAGGCTTTCTGATCAGCAGACCTAAACAGTAATATCTCGGTCTAGAAATAACACAAGCACTATCCCTCTTCCCCAAAGCTCCATGCCAAGGTACATTAGAGAAAACAACTACATTATGTATACATTTGCAAATTACCACAAGGCAAAGCAAGGTTGTGTTTATGCTATATAAAGAAAAACAGATATAAAGATTAAAGAAAAAATGTGAGAGTAATGAAAAACTAAGGACATAAGATACTGGTGTTTTGGCTTTTGCACAATATCCTCAAACCTGCTCCTCCAGCGCTCGGAGTGGAAAACAAGATTAACAGCAAGTAATGCTAAAACGCTCTTTTGATTTACACAACAACGGGTTTATTAATAATAATATAGCCTAGACTGCCTGCAAGATGGAGACAATTAATGAACAAAGGAGATTAATTTTAAAGAGGAATACAATGCCGCAGGCTGAGCTAAGAGACTTGGATGTGACACAGGCGTCAGACAGCGAGCTTCTCACACTGACTGCAGGGATTGATCAAAGCCTGCACCACGTTTAGATCATTAAAACCTAATTAAGAAGTTGCTCCAGACATGTACACTTGTCATATAAGACTTGCCTGTCTGTGCGCTTACATGAAGATACCTTTTTAAAACAAGGCAAAACACTACTGCTGTGAGTGAGATAATGAGAAACTGTGTCAATCGAAGTTAGTGGGCAAATCGATCACACTACACCGGACTGAGAGGAGAGACTTAACCTGTCACTGTGATGAAGGCAACAGGACTGGAGCAAAGTGAAGTGAATGTAAGGAATTATAGGACTGAAGATAAAAAACATTTAAAAAAATAAATAAATGAAAAGCTCAGTTAATAAAAGAGGCAGCAGAGAAACAAAGCAACTACAAAAATACTGCGCATTTGAGTCTGTCCTCAGCAACGTAACTATATACTATATTCAGCTCTCTCCAACATGATTTCCTGTCACTTATCCTCTGCCTCAAAAAGCCAAGAATATCAAGAAAACAAGCCAAACTGTGAACCAGTTCTCAAGAGCACCAGCCTTCACTGTGTATATAGTACAAAGTGTGGGTGCTGAAGATGCTTACCCACAATGTGAACTTGATTGCTGTTTCTTCCACATCTGCCCAATGGTGCTCCTCTCACTGCTGTCGGCTCGGATTGGTCTCGGACGCGGCTATATCCTACCGAAAAGCTGATAATCTTTCTTTTCTCTCTCTTCTCCCGTCTAGCAGTGACAGAGGCAGCCGTAGCAGCAGCTGTACAGGGCAGCATTCACTCACCTTCCCTGCTCCCCCTGCCGCACGCCTCCATGGATGATATATGTCTTTTAAGATGATGCCTCTCCTCTGCTATCTTATGTGTTCAGCAGTAGGATCTCCGAGCTCAGGATGAAGCCTTGTAGTGTCGGGGACGCGGCGGCGGTGGCGGTGGTGGAGGCAGTGCTGCTGTTATTGGGTCGCATGTGTATGAGAGCTCAGGCATTTGTGTGTGGGATGTGGAGCGTACAATGTGTGTGTGTGTGTGTGTGTGTGTGTGTGTGTCTATGAAAGAGGATACGTTGCTGTTCGGTGGGGCTCGCCTGCACTGTTGCTGTGCTCTCTCCCTCTCTCGCTTTTGTGCTGCATTCAAGTCTAGTGAAGGGAAAACGAAAAACAGGCACACTGCTTTTGTACTTCATTCATCTCAGTGGGAAGCAGAAGCAAGTATTAAGGGGTTTAATGGCGTTACATAGAGTTTACACAAAGAAAAAGGCTCAAAAGAGTAATTTGAAAACTATAGTAAGAATTATCTTCCTCTAAATTCAACAGAACATTTTAGTTGTAGGCTCTTATTACACAAAAGATCTAAATATTTATGCATATCTGGATATTTCAAAATACATAATGCATTAAAAACATTTACTTACCACCTCCTCAAAAAATAGTCGTTTTGCCCTTGAATTTCATTTGTTTGTAGCAGAGGTCTAGTTCAGCATAGTACTGAATCAATGGCTGAAAGCATAATTCATTAAACTATAATTGACAGCTATAGCATGTCAAACTCCTGAGGAAAATTGCAGCCACATTGGCTCTTTTTGAAATCCGACATTGTGCACAGCTGAGACATCTGATGGGGCCCATGCATTGGCTGTGGCAGTGCTAGACACCTGTTCCAGCACATGTTTTGTGCCTGTCATTTTTTAACATAATGGGTACAGGATTTAGAAACATATGGCTTTTATGTGTAAAACATCCCTCAATTTACAAATGAGGAAATCCAATTTCCTTGTGCTATCTGAAAACGTTCCATTTCTAGAATTGTTCACCCAGACAGCATTGAGAAGTAACTTCATACAAAGTCAGGACTAATTGTGAGTAACTGTATTCAGGTACAGTTTCTCTTTCTTTTGGTGGTGTTCAGAATATAGTTACTTTTCTAAAATCGGAGAAATATATTGTGGTGTTCAACCATAAAATTGTATTTGTGAGAAAAATAGAAAACGCAGCTGTTATAGTGAGTGCATGTGCAACTTTTCCTTCTCTAACTTGTGGTTAGGTTCTCAAATCGTATATTTAAACGCGTAACAAATGGTGAAACAAAACCCTATATTCACAATATAGTACTTTGATTAGACCAAGTGACACATCATGTTACTAAATACATTTTAATGCAGGTTCTATTATTTATTCTGTAATTAAATACATTTTCTTTTCTTTTTTAGTATTTTTTGGCCTGTAGGCTTTACTAGATCAGACAGCTTTAGCGTGAAATGGGGATGAGCGAGAAGGGAGGACATGCAGTATATTGTCGCAGCCAGGAGTTGAACTCACAACTCTGTGGCCGGTTGCACTTGGAGCCTGGCATACATGTCCTGTGCCATAACCACTCGACCACACTAAAAACATTTTCAAAGAGTTCTTCCCACACTGTTCCTAGATCAAGCACACAAGTCTAATCATACATTCAGTACAAGGTGTTATGCAGCGAGTAGAAACTGCCCTCTACATTACATTGTATAAGGCCGCATTGAGGGAGCCACTGAATATCAAAAAGCTCCTGCCCTTTAAATCTCACCGGGCCATATGCCAAACCCTTATGTTCAGTAGTTGTGTTTAAGATCTTCACAAATCCTTAACCGCACCACTCTGCAACCACCTGATTATATTGAAGCAAATGTTGAGCTTTAGCGCTCGGCCATGTCAAATGCTAACATTGACACTAACATGTTCTTGTTAATAAAAAGGTGGCCTCGGTTTTAGCCTTTAATGGCTTAGATGCAGACGAGGAGGGGGAAGGACCTGCACAGTGCCTCGAGGCGTCCTCACACAAGTTGCTTTTTTAACAGCACATACATCGGAGCCGCGGGCGATGCAAGAATGTCATATTCAGGTGAAAATGGAGACAACGCCCTACACAATCATTTCATTTGTTTGCCTTGTTGTCCTTAAAAAACACTGTCCTACTACAACCTCTTGGTCAGGTCACTTTGAACTAAACTGACTAAATGTAAATAGACAGCCTTCAAGTGTCTTCATTGCTGCTACTGCGCTTGTAGGACATTAACCTCTGTGAATGTCCTTCTTAGTCATTTCCTTAGGCTTAGAGGCATAGTGTGAACTTTTGATGCAAGGTGGGGTAAAGTATGACTATTATAGCAGATTTATAGTAATATTTCACACTAATTGTTTCTTTCCTTTCCTTGATGGTTCAAATCAAGTCTACAGAGCCTTTTCAGCCTGAATATTTCAGCAGCACTAAAGTATGGAGAGGATTGCTGTTGATAAATGTGTCATAAATAAAACATGAAGGCAATGTACCTTCCTGCAGCGCAGAGAAAAGGCAAGGCATCAACTTCAGGACTTTATACTCATTTGTCAAAATGAAAGTCATGCTTATACCACTGTTTCTCTGAACCTGTGTCAAGGGCAGAATTTGAGGAGAATTTTAAAAAACGGTGCTGAACTCTGATGATAATTTGGAGTTGGAGACTTTGTTTTAATCTCTTGTGGTTTATTCTTTTTATAGTGTAAAATATAGTAGTGTGATCTTGATAAATGTATACTTCCCAAGTGACAACAGATATTACAAATATATTTATTGGTAAACAAATGCTGAGGTTAAAACTGCTGAATTAGATGCAAGAATAATAAAGTTGGCGGGTCTGTCACCAGCATTATGTGTGAATGTTCCATAGTTTATCTGTTTTTATTGCTCAAATACATCTTGTGAACCATGGATCCCTACTGTTATTTGACTTGTAACTTGGCAGCGTTACCTGCTTGTATACGTTTAACTGTGTTAACATTCTTGGCAAAGCAATAACTTCTATATGGAGACAAGCAGTTGGCAGACCTTCCACCAGAAAAGTTATACAATGCACCTTTAATGTGTGTGTGTTTACTGGATCACATAAGCACCACATTTTATACCTATTATAGCTGTATATTAAAAAAGCATTGCTTTTCATGGTTTAACTAATGCAAACACACAATAAGCAGTCAACTAAATGGTAATTAAAAAGTCTACAGTCATACTATCAGTATGTGCCACCCGTTCATATCTATAATTTCCCACAGTTACTTACAATAAAACCCCCACAAACACCCACTCAAACATGCAAGTGGCAAACAACCGGTAATGGCCTTGAGCAAGTCCAAGATGGTCCGGTAATGCACGCCCACTCAGGACCGAACATAACAAAAAGACAAGGTGCAGATTATAGTGAATGAATAATCGAGAAGAGAACAGCAGGAGGATGTTGTACACGCCCACTTACGCTTTGTGAGAAGAAATTCTGCTGCAACAAGGCGGTTAGCAGTGAGTTGGAACAGTGTGATAAATGTAGAGGAGAGGACTGCAAAAGAATGTTTTTGCAGCATTTCAGTGGCACGTTCAAAGAATCAAAAATAGGAAGCATATTTTAGCTTGCTGTATTCAAATTAGGCATACAGCAATCTCCAACTGAATGTTGTGTGTGTGAAAAAGTGACTAAACCATGGCCACATATAGTCACAAGTCAGTGTACTTGTTGTGCCAGTCCTAAAACTGGATAAATAGGACAAAGACAGAAGAACAGGAAACCTGAAAATCTGCTATAACAGATCATGGCAAAAGGAGTAATCATATCATGGATAAGAGCGGAGAACTGGATCGATGAAACGAGGCACAAACATCGTAAGCCAGGGTGATGGAGCGTTCTTTCTCACACACACATGGCACAACCTTCTCCAAAAGACCACCGGGCGGCAGGAGGTGTGGTCAGTCTGAGCGACCAGCCAGGTCAGGCTGACCACGGTTCAGGAAGTAACAACAGTTGATATGTGACACGTTACTAAGACCGTTGACACATGCCGAAACATGTCAAGGGAAATACATCTCGCTAACCAAATTGTCTTGCCTAAAAAAAAAAAAAATCACATTTATATATAAACAGAGGGTTGCATCAGATTTTGTCATAAAAAGATGATTTAATCTATGCAAATGACAAATGCTTGGAAGAGTAGAGAAAATGATTACCTACTTAGTGTACATACAACAGTAACAGAAAATGATGATAACTGAATTACCGTGAATGTACACTATCATGTATCATTAATAAACTATCCCTTAGTTCTTCATAAACTTCACCCACAGTGAAACCTACCAAGAAGAATCAGACAGAAGTAGATTAAATAATAAGTAGCTGTTGCTGGAATTTAAGCCCACTTCAACTCAGCAACATTTCCGACCTATCCAAAGAAGAGGTATAACTTCCAGAGGCAATGGAAAGTCAATACAGTTGCTAACCAGCAGCCCCAGAATGTGTGTAGGTGGGGACATTACATTATGTGCAGTGATGTGGATATACCTGCACCTCAAGCTTTTGACAGCGAGTGGTTCTGAGAGAGAAGCATACTGTGTCCATCTGGCCCTTCACGACAGCTTGACGTGGACAATCTCACACACTAAGCACCAGGGCTGATTTCACAGTGTGAGAGCGCCACAGTGAAGGGCACATACATCTATAGCAAGATGGACCATATACAGTACATTATTATGCAGACGCTTTAGACAGGTTAAAGGCGCTTGCTTGTCCCAATATAGATGTTATTGCTTTGCCAAGAATGTCCCATGGTATGGCATTAAACAATTAAGCATATCTAAATCCATGGAAACAAGCAGGTAAGATCTGTGGAGAGGTATTTTTGAGCAATAAAACACCTGTAGATGAATAATTGTAAGTTTAATGCCATTATGGAATATTCCTTTCAAAACAACATGTAACATTACAATAACATCCAGATGGTTTATTCTTCTCCAGAAAAGTTACATGGTGCATTTTTAAGGCATTATCTCCAAGAAATTTGACAAAGTAAGAAACAATTTGCATTTGTTAATCTTTTCACATCTTACTTCACTACGACAATCAATTAAGCAAAAAACATTCTGTTTTGAGATGATTACTGCTGTTGCTCTGTGTCTAAAATGAAAGCAAAATAGTGATGATGAAAATGTTGTATTTTGGCGATTTTATGCAGATCCCATCAAGCCAAACCAAATGAGACATGAAGAAAATTAAGTATACAAGCTAGTCAAAATCATAAAGCAGGAAATTCACTAAACCCCTCATGATTTTATGTGCTGTAGTTACTAATGAAATGCTCTCATCTTGGTGAAAGCGCTGGGTACACCTCTAGGCACAGACAAAGGTTGGAGACTCACACAATTTAAACCCAAGCAGGAACATTCTGGGAGGCAAGGGACCAGATTAACAAAGAGCTGGTGCCGGGTGGAAGGATGAGACGGTGATTTGAAGTCTCCTGGGAGCTTGAAGACAGTAGAAATGTGCAGAAGTAGTAGAGGGCACAGAGGAGACTGGAGCTCGATCCTGGACACTAATCTATGGGGAATGAAGTGTGGATGAAGGGGTGAATTAAGACGGGGAAGTCTAGGGAAGGCAAAGTAGGACTCAAAGGGAAGTTGCATGAATAAAATATAGTCTTTGGTATATGTTGACTATTTATTGCAGCAGATTTAGCCTCTGCTCTGCGCCAAGAGGACAGCCTGTTTGTGTGTTTGTGCATGATTAGGCTCCATATTTGTTTTTTCCTTACAAGTGTCTACACAAACAGGATCTCGAGATGCAGTGGGTGTGAGCCTGCAGCAGCTCATGACTTCTTGGATTATGTCAAACTTCTTTGCAAATCATAGCAAGCAGAACGGAACAGCACAGAGTGTCGGCCTCCCAGAGAAGAAATACAGGATTTAAATAGATTTTAGGAGGCACTGCTTGTACTGTGTGCAGGTACGTTATTGGGAGGTTTTTTTTTACCTCAAGAGCTGCAGTGGGGTCTCTAAGGATTGTCATGCGAATCAGCAGAATCGAGGCATTGCTCTGAATTAGGAAAACCTGAAAAGTTTTACGCAAATGGAAGTCATTTTTTCAATATATCTGGCTGGCATGAGAAAAAATTACATTGTATAAATGATCTCATTTAGACTTTTAGATCTGCCCAGTTCAAATGCCACAGTGTCAACCAAATAAATATGTATACGTGTTTGTTTTTATCCATTGGTGTGGTTAGTGGCAGTAGCAAAATGCATACTTTTCCGTCTTGATTACTGAGGCTTATAGTTCTGATTATAGTTGCTACGGCCTGTACATGGCAACAGGACTACCAATATCACAATTTCTACATGAATACACTTAATTTTTTATAATTTGTAGCAAGATTGTTGACATGACCATTCTGCATTTAAAGTCAAGTAATGATGTGAACGTTTGTAAGACAATTTTAAAAATGTGGTCAACTAAACAACAACCGGCCTCATAACTGGCCTTGTGTCTAACCTACTTTCAGCTGTCGAGTGAGATGTTGTGCTCCATCATTTGTCACAACTGGCATCACATCCTCAGGGAAAGAGAAGAGTCCACTGCTCCTAGGATCAAATCTGACATGTCTACATTTGCTTTTGTACAGAAAAAAAAAAGGAAAATGCTCCCTATGGTTTTTCTGGGTCAGTGTTGTTCGAGTTAAGACATTTATAATTGTGTAGCGTACAAGCGAGACAGAGTCTAGCCTTTTGATGTTTTAGGGTCAACTCTTCCCAAAAGGAAGTGTTTCCCGGACTATGCACACGCCAGTGTTTCACATGAATATTCTCTGCAGCGCTCACCCAATGTCAGGACACAGAGGGCCAAACACAGTGACAGCAAGGGACCAACTCAGACATTTGTAAAAGTCTTTAATTAAACAGAGCAGGAGACAATATATGCACCCATATAAGCTTTATTTGATAGGCTACGAGAGGGCCACACACAAAATTAAAAGGTGGCCATACCAATTCCAAATTTCTAAATTCACTTTGTCAATGTTTAGTTCTATTCTGCTATGTTCACAGTTCTGCTGAACCAGGAGAATGTGGAAGCTTGAAATGGTGAATTATTGACGGTCACACGCTGATCACAGTGGCAGCTGTCTGTGCTTTAAGACTCTTGTGCTGCATGTATTCAACGATGAAGTCAAAAGTAAATCCACTGATGAGAGCAAATCCCCATGCAATAGTGGCTAATTAAATCATAGCAATTATTTATAACAGTGATCACTTTTAATTAATGTTTAATTTTTGCAGCAAATGGGGAAATGGGTGCACAATGTATTAATGCTTAATGAAACAGTATAAAAATAAAAACAACATATTTGTAGACATAATTGACCCCATTGGGAAATGTGTCTGCTGTGTGTGACCCACCAGTGCCTTTAGGCAGATGACCGTACTTGCTGGAGGATTAGCCTACCTAATTTGGGTTTGAAGAGGGGAACTGGAATGGCAGGAGAACACCCACCCCACCCACCCACCCACAGAGTCCAGATGATTACAACTGAATCTTTTTCTACAATACTAGTTGTAGTATTGGTAAGTATCTGGGTATCAATTTTTTGACATCCCTAATAGACAGTGGCTAAGAAAGCCTGCTTTGACATAATTAGAAAAAGGACAAACGCAAAACATGGCATAGGTTCAAAGAAAGCTCACAAAAACTGGGATCGTCCATCAAGCAAACGCCTTGAAAGAGCTGAGGCGGCAAATCACGTTGTAGGTGACAAATCAGCCCCAGATTGGCGCTTCAATAAAGCTGAGCTGGGCAGAAATGAGCCAAGCCATGCAGAAGACTACGGGCAGAGCACACAAGCCATTATAATGCCAACACCATGGGAGCACAGCGCTTTGCTAGAGACAAAATTTAAAATGTGGCCAATTATACAAAGTGGTTGTCATGTCAGGCTCTATTTGTTCAATGTGGGGAGGAGAGGGATTGGCGACCACTGCAACTTGTATTTTTGCCTTTAAACCCAATACAATGATGTTGTATACTGACAAGAACACAAAAAACAAATAGTCTACTTATTATCCTTGCAGAAAATGAACATGTGAAAGGGTTTTGTCAACTATTCTCTGTATTTAATTTCATGCTAGTAAAAAAAACCCCATTAACTCAGGAATAGACTTTTTATCCTCAGATCAAAGCTTTGCACCTTCTTTATCCACAACATACAGAACATGCCTCTGTGGATATAAAGCGAGGCTGCTGTATGCCAGAAAAACACACAAAAGATGATGAGGTTTAAATGAGGCAATGTTGCAGGAAAATGTTAATCGCTCTTTTCTTTGACATGCTGCGTGCCGTGCGTAACAAAATGATTATTTACCTTGTCCCTGGCCATTCTAAAAGTAACAAGCTTGACATTTCCCCATAACAGCAGTGTATTTTCTTATGTTGGCAGCACTTCATGAGCTTGAAAAGAGCACCAGCAGAAAATGCAAAGATATAGCTATAAGGTTAGCTCTTCAGATCTGTCACTCAGTGGAAGACAATTCAGAGGCTTTTTAGAGAAACGCAGATGGAGCCAGCTGCTCTATCACAGAGGTAATATCAACAACCAGCTCAGCCTGTCAGACCTGATCCAATCCCCTCTATAAAGCCTACACACAATGTTGAAATCACACAAACTAACCCAGAAAGGCCCCAATCTGCGACATGATATCAAAGCCTTAATTAAGAGGTGCAGGCCACCAGTGGTTAAAATCACAGTTCAGTGGAGTGTTAATGAAAAGTTGTCTACATGGCTGATTTAATGGCCCAAGTTTCTTATAATAGATGTTTGGACCCTGCCACAGCAAATTCAAAGTCATCAATATAATATATTTATATAGGCAAGGCAGGTTAATTTGTAGAGCACAATTTGTACACAAAGTAATTCAATGTGCTTAATCATCTGCTCTTAACAATATCAGCTTCTCAGATATTTTCAGATTATTATAATCTTAATATCCACACCATAGATAATAATCATGTTCTTTCTGGGCAACCAAAAGTGCATATGACAGGCTTTCATGTTTTTCTTATTACTTAGTTTGGTGGGATTGAACCTGTCAGTCAAGTGGCAGTTTGTGAAGAAAAATAACAGTTTGAAATGGCAGGAAGTAGAAGCGAGTTCTAAAACAGAATCCCTCTGTCTATGTCATCAATAAGTGAAATTACATCAAAAATGTATTTACACATATGTGCTGCCCGGTGGTCGAGTGGTGTGACTTCAAATCAACAGTTTATTGCATGCCCTTCCTTCTCTCTCATCCCCATTTGAGGCTCAGCCTTCTGGTAGTAAAGCCTACAGCACTGAAACTGCACTTCTTAAAATCACAAATGATCTCCTCATAGCTTCTGACTCTAATTTACTATCTATTCTCATCCTCCTCGATCTAACAGCAGCATTTGACACCATCTCACACAGCACTCTTCATCCATAGGCTTAAATCTATTGCATCTCCCACATTCCTCTCTCTTGGTTCACTTCCTATCTCTCCGATCGCAGTCAATTCATACAACTGAAATCCCACCAATCCAACCCCTTCCCTGTCCCAGCTGGTGTGCCCCAGGGCTCTGTCCTGGTCCCCTTCTTTTCATCATCTACATTCTCCCTCTTGGTTCCATCTTCCGTAAACACCAACATTCATTTCCATTGCTACGCGGATGACACCCAGCTCTACCTCTCCTCTAAACCCACTGCATCACTTCCACCAGCCTCTCTTACCCCCTGTCTGCAGGAAATCAATTCCTGGTTCTCTTCAAATCTCCTCAAACTCAACAGCTCTAAAACCGAAGTCCTACTGGTAGGCACCCCCTCCATCTTCTCAAAATCAAACAGTTTCACAATTTCTATCAATGACTCCACTGTCCTCCCTCAAGTCAAGAGTCTGGGTGTCATCCTCGACAGCACCCTTTCTTTCCACTCCCACATCAACAACATCACTCGTTCCGCCTACTTCCACCTTCGCAACATCCTCTGTCTCCGTCCTTCTCTCACTCCTCACACCACAGCCATACTTGTCCATAGTCTAGTCACCTCCCGGATCGATTATTGTAACTCTCTCCTCTTTGTTCTCCCCAATAAATCCCTCCAGAAACTGCAGCTTCTCCAAAACTCTGCAGCCCGCATTATCACCAGGACGCCCTCCCGCCATCACATCACCCCCATCCTTCAACAACTTCACTGGCTCCCCATAAAACAACGGATTCACTTCAAAATTATCCTAAATACTTTCAAAGCTATCCATAACCTGGCTCCACCGTACATCTCTGACCTCCTCCACATCTCCACTCCCTCTCGCTCCCTCAGGTCCTCCTCCTCTCTCCAGCTCTCTGTCCCCTCTTTCCGTCTTATTTCAATGGGGGCAGAGCCTTCAGCCGCTCTGCTCCTCAGCTCTGGAACTCTCTCCCTCCTGACCTCCGCAACATAGACACCCTTCCACTTTTCAAATCCAGACTCAAAACTCACCTGTTCAGACAATCCTACACCATAACTCAGTCACTAGTCACTCCAACACCATCATCCAGTTCTGTACTGTGGGTTTTATTCTGTTGTTTTATTCTCTTGTACAGTGTCCTTGGGTGTTCTGAAAGGCGCTTTTAAATAAAATGTATTATTATTACAGGACTTCACCAAAATGGTCAAACTGGAGAAAAATAGACAAAACTTTATGTAAAATCTTAAATATAAGCAAGTTCAGTACATTTTAGTTAAATGTGTAGTCTAACCTGTCATATGCACTTTAATTGTAAAGAGTATTCAATCTTATTTTTAGATAGTTCATAAATGCTGTGGTGATAGAGCTATGTATATATATTTTGTACAATCTTCATGTCTCAAAATTAGCGACTGTATTTTGATATGCCATCTGCTCTTGTTAATTCCCCTTTGTGCGCAGGAACAAAATAAACAGTACAATCACACTTGCTCTGTCTGTTCTCTCCTTAGCACAGACATAAATGTGGGAAGTGATTGACAAAACAGGGAGTGTATTAGAACTCAGAATGGCAACAGAGCTTGGTCAGAACAAAATGGGAACGATTTAGGGGTTTTGTCAAGGACGCAGACGACATGCACATATGGGGAGGACATTGAGGTTTTCGTGCTGCTCCCGGCTTCTGGCCCCTTCGCCACTGGGCAGTTAATGAGCAATGTGAAGTCTGGCCAAGCACTCCATCCTCTGCCCACAACACTATACTAGACAACGCTCGGGCACACCGCCAGCCCGGGGACAAAGAGGCACGCTGCCTCTGCCACCCGGCTCACAATGGGCCGGCAGGGAGCTTTCTGTGAGACTGTGCATGTAAACAAGCAGAGGGGAAATTGAGAGACGCATAAAATGTAATGATTTGTTTGACATTAGACAATAGGTATGGTTAGTGACTGATTTCAAACTAACGTAGAAGTGGGTGCCTTTGAGTGTGTGTGAGGTGAAGATAAACTATGCGAGACAGGGCCATCTGTTCAGACTAAAGATGTATTGCATTACCCTCACTAGGGGACGTGCGCATCTGATTCTGCAGATTCTCTTGTCCTGATCAAACAAAGTGAAGTACATCTGGAAGGGTGAGTTTAAAGAAGGCCAAGCCGTGTGTGTGGAGATTGTGTAGTTTTTCACAAACAGTTAATCAATACCGTACATATAAATCTGTAAGGGTTTCGTTCAGAGTAGACAGGAATAGTGAGTCTAATTCTGTAAACTCGCTTCTCAATACTGAAGATGTTCTTTAACCTTTGAGTACAAACTGGATGCGTCTATTTGAAGCTGACACTTTTTGCTTCTGCAGTCATATCTGCTCTAATTGTAAGTGGTAACAAGCAATGACCAGAGGACAAATCATATTTCAAATCCTGCTTAGATTTCTTGGGGGTAAATATAAAGAGTAAAGCAAACAGACAATGCAATCAGTATGAGTTGAGTCTAGTCGATTCTCATTTCAACGTTGAAGCCAAATAACTAACAATGACATTTCTGGACTTGTAATTAACTAAAAAAAAAAATCCAGTCGGGATAAAGATATAGAGTCAATTCAAATGTATCAAAGTGGTCTTGATGCTTCTCAGAATGGTGGATTTGATAAAAGAGTAGAAAAGAAGAATAGTAGATTCTTGTACCTCTGCTACTCTGAGCGTTTTAATTGCCCCTCAGGGATAAAGAAAGTGACTGAATTGATTTAAACATGAGAGTTGCAGCTTTCCAATAGCTAATGAAGAACAATGCTGAATTTCAGGAGGTTAATGTACTATATTTACCTATACATTTTCAGTAAATCCACATTTTAGGACGTGGATTAGTACAGAATATGTGGATTCAGGCTCAAGTTTCTTGTGCTTCCTTGGAGAGACACTTGAGAATGGCTGCAGTAAAATAAATTGCTTTTCTCTATGCTTGGCTTTCTTCTGTTGGCAAACTTTTTTTCCCAGGAAAGCTACTTGTGAAGAGTCCATATTTACTCACAGGGCAGACAGCGTATCGGCCTACAATGATAGAACTGTCTGTAGCTGTCACTGAGACAAACACAATGGACTTGATTAATCCACCTCCTCTTCAATCTCTTCTCCTAATCCAATCCAAAATTCATTCACTCTTTCTTCACCAATCTTAACAAATGAACCGTCCGATCCTGTGGGAGACAGGCGAGAGGGCTTGAGAAAACAAAATGGTGTCAAGGTCAGCAACTGATGAATCCCCCAGGGCAACAAGTCAGTGGAAGAGATGAAGCGAAACAAAGATATAAGACAGAGGGGACCCACAAGGATTCCAAGCGTGAGTGTAGTGGCGGAATAGTGTGGAGAATGTGATCACAGTCTCAATTTGAATCTGTCAGGAGTAAATACGAGGCAGAGCAGCAGCAGAGTTCAGACTGTCAACCTCACAAGAAACCTCAAAGTATGTCAGGCTTATCTTACTTGGTGCAAATGTAAAGGCTCTCCGTGTAAAATATAACATGGGGAAGCATAGTTATTTAAGCATCAGTGAGATAGTCTATTTCATATGTAATGCAAAATATTGTACGCTTTATATCTATATAGAAATGAATTAAACCAAGCCATAACCATAACTCTGAACTATCTGAACCACTTCACAGCATGGGAACATTTTAGAGAATAGATCATCATATTTTCAGGTGGATGGCTGGGGTCTATATAACTCTATAAACGCTCTTTTTAAAGAAATTACTAAACCAGATTATTATTTGTTGGAGATTGGGTCTACAAACTTGCCGAATGAACTTGTGGATTCAATTATCAACAATCGCGTGTTTCAGGTTCAGTAATGCCATCACTTTTTGACACCATTCTGGGGAAAATAAATAAACCCACCTTAGCTTGTTACTGCTGATAGTGAAGAAGTCGACCTTTGGCTAAACCAGTAGTAAAAAAAACTGAAGTTAAATGAACAACATGCTGATGCACATTGAGTGTTTGCATGTGTAGAACGTGTAGCAAACGTGTTATGTTAGAGCCACTTAAACTGTGCCAGTGATGCATTAGAGATTAGAATGTCTGGCATTGTTGTCATTGTAAATCCTTGGTTCTTCTTAATCTTTCCCTTTGGCTTCTCTCTTCTGGGATTGCGGAGGCATAAAGTCCTCAAAAGAGCATGCATTGATTTGCATATTGATGTGATGTGTGTTTTTAAGATTGTCTTCGTTTCACAACTTCTTCATTTTCCCTATGTTAAAAGGCTTGGGATAGGCATAAAGGTCACATTGGCTTCCATGATGTCCTTAACGTGGGGTATTTAGTCAAGTCCTGAGCATTTTTTACTATGAACGATTGACGTCAAATTTCACCACTCACTACAAATAAAATAACGAGTTCTGAAAATACACAGCTGGAGGCAAATAACTCCCCAAAGATTCAATCTATTCAGACTTACACAAGAAGCACAAGTAGAAAAGCCGGAGGAAACATTACACCCAAGCTGAAGAACAGTATCCCAAGGGTGCATAAATCATCTACTTCCATATGCGAAAACAATAGGGTATCATTTCCAGTCGGTTTGAACATGTTTCTGAGTTATATCCAGTGCCTCTCAATTAGGGTTGTCAAAAGATAGATACTAATCAATAAAAACTAGTGTCAAAACGATATACTGACTTCGAGCACACAATCACATAAACAGGCTAAATGTTTAACTTGATCTCGAGTTTTATCAGATCTATTAGTAAGAGCACATGGAAGCACAAAGCACTATTATTTTGTGTTGGAAAAAAGGATCATTTATTATCTATGCGGTATCAAAATTGAGTATCGAGCCCATTACGTAGCATAGAAATTGAGTTTGGCATTTTAGCAACGTGACACTATGAAATTGCAGAGGGAAAAAAAGTCTGATCCTCTTTTTTATCCTTGTAGAATATTTGCATAACACCCTGTCCATTCACTGTCCACACATGACTCCAATAAAGCTGGAATCACTATTCCACAAATGGAATAAAAACAATTTCCACCCTTCTGTTATACATCTTTCAACAGGCACCATTTTCCAATATATTTAGAAAATGTTGGTCTGTACAGAAAACATACATAGTGCATAAAGCGGTTGTGCCGTGTATTGAATGATAGGTGCTTGTGCGTGTGTGTGCGTGTGTGTGTGTGTGTGTGTGTGTGCGTGTGTGTGCGCGTGCGTGCGTGAGCTGCGTGTACCTCAATGCCAGTGGAGTTCACACAATAGCCTCCCACATCGTATGCAGATTATGGCAGTGCAGTGGATGGCGGTGGGTGGATTAGATTTCTCCGGGGTTATGGTTTTCTCTCTACTGTGGCTTCCAGTCGGGTTTAGGAGCTCAGACAAAACCAATCCTGATCACTGTGATTGATATGAGCAAATGGAGCGGTGCACATATTATGAAAGCCAATTTGACGGGCACAAATGACATTATCCATGCCATGGCATTAGCTGAAGTGAGGAAAGTGTTATCAAGAAAGCAGCTGGGTTAAAAATGGATATGTTAATGCAGAAAAAAGAATCAGGCAATAGATGGAGTATTGTATGTATTAATATCTACTGGTACGAAGATCATATTTATAGCTAATGTGCACTCATTTGCATTCCTATAGCACACAGAACAACCCCACATGCAGCAAACATTAGGGGGTCAAGTGAAAGGCAAAAACATGAAAAAACAAGAATGTCAATTTTTCTTGCTGACCACTGCTCCAGTTTGGCTTTTAAGCTTGTTAGCGCTCATGCCAAGACAGCCGATTAAAATGGGTGGCCGGTTGTGTTAAACCGGGGCAGTGGTGCAGTGTTCACAGTTCCCATAAACATCACTACAAATGTCAGGAAGCTAAGAGAGAAAAAGAGATGGAGGGTATTACAGAATGGAAAAAGACATGAGACCCAGGCCAATAAATCAAAAGTTATGTAATCGTAAAGGCACAATGGATGGTATTGCAACTCGGACTAAGCCTGATGAGTCAACCGCTGCTGGTTTGGAGATTATATCAAGTTCCCATTTAAAGCACAGCACAAAGGGTTGCAGCATATACACCCACACTATATTTGTCCAATTGTTCTATTTTTAGACTTGTTAAACGACCTGGCTTTGGGGCCCAGAGGTATTAGAAGTCCACTCTCTGGCCAGCAGGTCATGAGTGTCGATCACATACTTTAGGCTACGGTCTCCCAGTGCTGTACCCCTTACATAAGTTACATAGAAGAGCAGCAAACAGTTGCCAGGTTTCTGCTAATGCTGCAAATCCCTACAATGACACTACCAAAATCCAACACTTCATCGCCACACTCTCCATGAAGGGGCTGGGAAGTGTACACTGCACACATTTCCAACCGTTAAGTATGTAGCCTGCTCTCTTACTGGTTTAAAAAAGGAACTACAATCACAACTGAACCTGCAGGCAGCAAGAGGTCACACACAAGTTGTTTTCCTTCTCAGTACATGGACAGCCCATGGCTCATGTTCAGCTCTGAACCTCCAGGATTTGCTGCAGAGGCTGCACTAGCACTGACTCAGGTGACTGGTGCAGGTGAAGCTGGGCTTTAGGCAGTGACCATTCACATCAGAGAAAGGCCACTTGGGCTTGGATTTCAGCTTTGAATCTGGTAAAACTAATGAGACTCTAGTGAGACTCATTCTGTTTCTGATTGGAGAATTGGCTTGAGAACCAAAACATAAAATTATACAACTTGGCCACCATGTCCAATGTTTTGGTATGTAAGAATCAATCAATCTTACAATTGGTATCAGTAAAAGCAATATTTTATGTAAACATGACTACTTCATATCTGGGGACACAACTGGGTCATGTTTATGCAATTTGAAATACAAAATCTACCTTCCCAGTGCCCCCTTTAAAGAGTCTCTGCTGGCTTGATGTTGATATGAGCTTCCAAATCGGTCCTCATCTCCAGAAAAAATACTGATATTTTAATAATAAAAACAATTACTTATTCTCTTCTAAAGCTCATTTTGTGATGCAGTGATTAACCTTTGCTATGGCTCAGACTAGGCAAAAAAAAAAAAAGTTAACTTGTTATGTATCAAATTCCACCCATTATCTGATTCTAGGATATTCAGTCCATCTGTCACGGGTCATGTTGTCCACAGGAAAAGTTATTTGTTAGGTTAAAAGGCATGAGTTTCCGGGCTTGAGGGTGTGAGTTGCTGGTTCCTACTTAAATTTTCTGATCACCAATCACAGTCTTCATCTGCAATAACGACCAAAGCCCACAGAGGGAGAAGTGCTTGTGAGCGGCATCTGTAAAACTGGACAGAATAATTTAATCTGCCCATAGATTCTACATAAAATTAAGTGTTTCTACCTTAAATTGAAAACAGAAGAATGACAACAAAGTCCGACAAGCGTTCCTATCTCATAAATAAAGAGCACAGTTTCACGCAAAGGGACAGTCAGTAATTCTGTCTACATAGATAATGGACCTCAAAATTTCACCGGGGAAAATTAAAGAATTTGACTGAAACGCTCTTTCTTGTGACAAAGAGGAAGCTTGCTATTCTCTGCACTGTCAGTCCACCCCTGGAGCAACAGGGCGGTACATAATGATTAACAATGACTATGTGCTGCCCACTGAAGCAAACCACAGAAAACATTAGGATGCTCCACATATACAGCCTTTGTATTCAGGAGTAAAACATGACATTTCAGACAAATACATGAAGGCATCCAAATAAGACTAAAAAGATTGTGAGCTTTGAAAGCAGCAAGCTACTCCTCTGCTCCTCAGCTCCTGACAAAGGTAAAGGGTTTGAAGCCCTCTTGGTGGTTTTTATAAAAGTTACAACATTTAAAAGCTACAGTCACAGCTTCATCTGTGTTGCCAGTGTCTAAACCAGTGACAGGCCTTTCCTCAGTTGATAGCAGAGTTTGGACCGGTTTTGTGTCGTAGGTTCTGCTCTCTTATTTGATATTCAGCTTGAGAAAACAAAACACAAAATGACATCATAAGAACTTGGCCGTCATGTACAATGTTTTTCCATTTTAATTGAGAATAAATAAACTTCACAATGGTGTCAGTAAAATCTATATTTGATTTGAACAGATGTGGGAATACACTTGAGTAATAAAAGTTTAAACAAAATTATTTTACACTACCTGTATAAGACTGTTTATAATTAGATGGCAAATATCAATATTAAATGTATGTAGATAATCCAGTGTGTATGGTGTGTCACTGTCACCAAATGCTGAGTGGACAACACCAGCCACACATTGGGGGCTGTATTTATTTAGTAGTTTGCATCTCAACATTTCCATTTCTGGGTGTAAAATATATCGTTGGTGTAACGCAACAGGAAAATGTAATAGCCTAGATACAGATATTAAAGTTACCATGTTACAGAAATAATTACCAAATTATCTGATACAGAACGACTGGTGAGGTTTTCAAATGTCAATGCATCTCAGTTTCATAGCCACATCTCGGTTGGGAATTTGTCACTGCATAATTTTACTTTAACACATTTACACCACCATTCAGATGAGGAAGTGACAGAGCAGAGCCATTTGATTGGTTTGAATGCTTCCCATATTGAGAACTTTGGGAGCAGGTGGGAAAACTGCTGGCAGAGTTTGAGGAAGCAGCTGCTTTCCATTCCAAACTTGAGAAATGTAAAACCCTGATGTGCATTCAGTTCATTTCCATTCAATGACCTTTCAATATCATAAATCACTTAATCACAAGCTGCATCTATTATGACTTGACACACCTGATTTTGTGTAAGGCAAACTGGATATAACACTTTTCTGTATGCCCACTATAATAAGTGGAAATCCAGCGATGAGTATGACCTCTGTCAGTGCAGCGCGAGACCGAAGAGTCTATAAATCATAGATTCACGAACAGAAGCTGCTGTCAAGAGCTTTGAGCTGCTGCTGACACATGGGTTTTTGTGGCTGGGTTTTGAAACTGTCGTTGTTATGAATTTCAAGAGTTGATATGTACAGTAAAATGTATGTATTTAATGATTATCTGTGCCAAAGCTCACACATTTACTGAAATTACTTATTTTGTTTAGTATCATCTTGAAATAAAATCTATTTTCAAGGAACACCCTGCCAAAAATGCACACTGCATGCTTTAACACATATTTGTCAAAGAATTTTGAATTCAAATGTATTTTACAGCTTTTGGCAGCTGCTCATATCCAAATCAGCTTACAGCTCGACTTGAAAGCATTGACAGATTCAGTTCACACAGTCGAGTGTGCCAAAGAAACCACCACATCAACAACTTGCACTTCAGTGGGTTGGCATGTTTTGGGAGCGAATCATTTTAGAAAAGGCCACTCCTGGCACGTGCGGGTATCTGTACTAAGTTAGAGCCCCAGGCCAAATGTTTAATCGTCTCTCCTGCACTATACACCATTGTTTGTTGTCCTAAAACTGACATCTCAGTAAAAATGATGGGTCATCCTCAACACAAATTATTTTAAGCCTTTTAAAAATTAGCAACTAGTGCAGTGACAATTGACAAATTTAATCAGCTATTCATCTGCTATCCAACAGAAGACTATGAAGTGTCGTGCTAATTTATGTTGATAAACTTGTCCAAGTATAGAAATTAGCTATAAAAAGTATTTGGAAATGACTGTCTCGATTGTCCTTTATGTGCCTCAGCTCTTTCCGACATCGTTTAACTTTTTTGTCCAGAACATGGCCGAGAATAGCGACATAAGTGCCAAAAGATTCGCTTACTGCCATCGACAGGGGCAGACTTCACACACTTAACTTTGGTGTTAGCGACCTCAAAGGGGACAAGGACAATCACAGCCAAACCCAAGATTGATCTCCATCAGTGCCAAATGCAACACTGCCATTCTGATCTGCTTTGTGATACAGAACTAAGGTTAAATCCAAAAAAGAAAACCATCCTGTTGTCTCAACACTTTCACAATATAAATTTGGAGTACAAACCTAATTCACCAGCAGCTAGTGTCACACTAATTACTAACATTTCAAATTCAATCAGGGCTAGAAGACAATAAAAACATTTCCATTCAATTGTTATTTTCAACAAAATAGTTATTTTCATGTGGTTTGATACTAGTTCTGTTTTTTTTAAAGATATTCAGGAAGGGTCCAGATTTGTGTGATTGTTTTTAATACCTGGTCAAAGACCCTCACTTTTATAATTTTAGTATTGATTACTATCTTGAAATTGATTTTTGGACACCCTTATCAACAACAAAAAAATAGATCAAGAAGATGGTGAAAATCTTATACATTGATTTTTAAAATCCATGAACCAGCCCTAAAATATCCCAGGTGACTAGCAATTATGAAAAATATGTAAGATTCACTTCTAAACTTTCAAATACTCTTACATCCAAAGCGTACGACTGTCTAAACCCTCCGTCTGTCAGCCCATTTGTTATGGCCGTTTTGCTGCACCAGTCCTCAGACGATGATAGATGCTCTCTCAGTCTATGGGGACAGCTGGTCGTTAGGCTGGAGGTAAACCAAATCACGCTGCGTTGCTTTCGGCAGAGGCTACAGTACAGTCTGTCCGAGTACAGGGCAGAGAAGGTTACAGCAGGGAAGGGGACGAATGGGGCGAGTTTTTGGTTAGCTGGCAATTCACAAACACTTTGTAATGTAGACATAAGAGGGCTACAACTGTCTGCACCTGCTCCCATTCATTTGAGGTGCGCAAAAGCAAATGTCACCAACAAGATTCTGCAACTTGGCACTGTGGCGTTTGTCCCAAAGAACTGGTGATAATCTGATTAACTAACCTGCCTTAATTTGTCAAGAAAAATCTTCAATTTCATACTTTAACAGCCCAAAAGGATCTTTAATAAAAAGGTGGAAGCACAGTCTATGTGGCAAACTAGATTAGTTAAATTTGCATTTTTCCAAAGTAAGAGATTAAATTGTGTGGCTGCGAGTGCTTTTGTGCTGATAGTCTTTGTCAAATTAGGTATTAATCTACTGAACTCAAGAAATGCCTCAAATACTTCAATTGTCTTTTCTTTTTTTTTTACAGTATGCAGCCCTCAGTGCAACATCCTCACTAAATGCAAAGATGCAACATGTGAAACTCAAATCAGTGAAAAATGTTTGTCCAGGTTGCCACAAAAACAAACATTACCATTATAAAGCCAACACTGCTTCACCGCATGCTCCAGGAAGCTTTTGTTCTGTAGTACACTTGGGAGGGAAATATATAGCACACCATTTTTCACCTTGCAGTTGAAAGGCAGAGTTGTGGATTAAAAAGCAGTCTCCAGCTGGCAACAAACAAGATGGGTGCATAGACAGCGCTGCAGTCTACCCTTCAGTCAGACCGCAGTGAGATCCCCAGGGGCCTCAATGCTGTACTCCGCTATAGCCGCATCTACAGCCACTCAAGAGCAAGTTATTTGCACTGATGAGCTGTGGACTCAGACACCAGAAACCCACTCATTTAAACTGGGATTCATTGAGGCCAGCAGAGTTTGCTCACAGCCTCATCTTAGACCAGCGAGACCAAGAATTCCAAGCCCTACAAACTTAGTCTTATCTGCAATTTGTGTTCCACCGCCGCGTAGGCAAAGCTCATTTGTCTGTAGGCAGGAGAAAATTACCCTCAACTCTTAAGCTAGTCAAGTCTGGAACTTTTCAAAGTCTTGCATGTTAAGTCCTGTGATCCTTTTTAAATATTTGCCATTTCCCCCCCCCATTGTTCTGCAGCTAGATAGCATAAAATCATAGCACAATACAATAGATTACATAGCCTACAAGCAAACATGGTATTTGCTGCCATCTTGTGGATAAAGACGAGCACGTAGGTATTCAAAAATTTAATAAGTTTCAAAATCTATAACTTACAAAACACAATGTACAGCAAAAACAAAAACATTCAAAGAGCAGGACTTGAGTCTTGAGTCGGAGCAGGGGTCACTTCCTGGAAAAAAAAAAAAAAAAACTAGTGAACACATTAGGGGGATTTGAGTCAATTCATTTTTTGTAATGTCCAAAATCACAACAGTAGTTGCCTCGAGGGGCTACAGTGGAAAAGACAGGGGTGTCCAAACTTTTCACAGAGGGCCGCATTTTTTAAACGGAGCAGAGGGCCACAACAATTACGTGAATCATAGTGTCGATGGGCCTCCACACCTTTAAGACTTGGAATATTATGTTTGTACATCAAAATGCTTGCATTTTCCAATTTTGCAGTAAAAGTAAAATTTTGCCGTTTGGACCAACTACGCAAAAAGCCTGAGGGCCAACAAAAGTGTCCTAGGGCCGCAGTCTGTCCGTAGTTTGGACATGCCCGTCTTAAGACATGCATTGGCACTCTTTACCGCGTTCACGTCTTCTATGACGATGACACCCTTTTCAACTTCAAGGTCTTCTTCTGTGTTGTTGTGTGAGCAATACTCTTCACTGGCAGTTTCTACTGTGCTGGGCTGAGGGGGAATTGAAGATTGTTAAAGAACAAGTAAATTTTTAAAAAATGCATTTGGAAAGAAAGTCTATAGAACTTCAAACCTCATAGTCAGGGTCTTGCTCTGGGCCTTCATCCTCAGCACATTCCTGGTTAAGAGCCTCCACCCAGGTCGGATGCTCCTCTTCCTCCAGATCGTCATCTTCATCCAGCTCATCCTGCTTTCTCTTGCTGCCTTTGCCGCAAGGCTTGGTAGGAGAAACTCTCACTTCTGGGTGAAGAAGAAAGAAGTCTGATGTGCACAAATGCAACGCATGTCAAGTCACAATAGAATTATAACCATTAAAATGTATAGAAATTAGCATTACTTTTCATACAGTGGGTCACAACAGACCCTTATGGTCAAGGGCATGGCTTTGTCAAAGAGTCAACTATGACTCCATGGCTAGGCATTTTACCCATGGATGCATTACATTAACGATTTCACCTGACAACAGGTAAAAATGGTGGATAGTTTCGTATCGGCACATCAGTACCAGCACTACATTAGAGCGAAGGAACTCTTTTATTTCAAAAAAGGACAAGGTTTTTTCCTTATCGTGTGTGTCTGTTACCTGGCGAGAGGCAGCGGCCGATGCTGCTGGAGACCGGATACCCGAGGGCGCTCTGCAGCCACCGGGGCAAGACCGACAGCAGCACTCGCGTGCTCCAGTGAAGGCGCTTACGACCCGTGAGGCTCTGGCGGCCCGGACTCGAGACCTGCTGGGGATTAACCAGGATTGTCTCTTTTGGCTGCCGGTAACCGAGCACCCACCAGAAGCCCCGGTAAGCACGGACCTAAGAGGAAAAAAATAAAATAAAAATTAATGTAAACTGCTACGTGCAAATTAAAATGCAATAAGCTAGTTACACACCGCCAAGCCGAGAGGCCAGAAAAGACCGCGAAGTACTGCGCGAAGCACTCCGTTTCTTTTAACGACTCTCTTCTACAAATAGCATAACATGTTTTAGAAGGAACTACAGCAGAGAAGACCCTTTTAATCCTCAGTAGTAATACGCCGTCCACCTGTAGCACAGGCCAGTCATAGTTTACCTCGTCCCTTTGGGCCTGGTCCGCCTGGTCCGCCTGGGCCGTGTCTTTGCAGAGCTCGGTAGTCATGTTGTTGTAGCCGGAGACTGGCTAAACAGCCGGATTGCTGTAAAATGGAGGGGCAAAGCACAGTCACTCAGTAAAGGAAAGTTCAGGGGGATAAAGTACCTCCAGCTAACCGCAGAGCAGCCAATGAGCGCAGAGAGATACACCTGTTCAATCAATGCCAGCCAATCAGTTGCAGCCAATTAAACAAGGCGGGGTTAGTTGAAAATACAACGTTTTTGGGGGATTTCAATCAAATAGGAGTCAACTCAAAACGTTTGGTAAGTGTCATTAATAGGATTACATGTTGTTTCTGACATTAATATCACACAAAGGCCTACCATTCAATGTAAATTGTATCACAAACAACAAAATGTTTGTCTATCCAAAATGTTTTAATGTACGACTATATATATATTTATATATATATGTATATATATATATGTAGTCGTGTATCTATGTAGTCGAGATATATATAATCTCATCATCATGATTTTGTACCGCTTGTTCCCATTAGGAGTCGCAGGTGACTTTGGGCCTTAGGCGGGGTACACCCTGGACAGTGGCCAGCTTGTCACAGGGTTAACACAGTGACACAGACAACCATTCACTCTCACACTCATTCACTAGTGGCATTTTATAATTCCAATTGACCCAACACATGCATGTCTTTGGACAGTGGGAGGAAGCCAAAGAATCTGGAGAGAACCCACAGTAACACGGGGAGGACATGCAGACGCCACCCAGAGAGATCATGTGATGTTGGTCTGGCTCGGGAAACCCGCGGTCTCCTTCTTGGGAGGCGAGAGCTTTAACCGCTCTGCCACCGTGCACCCTATATAAGTATATATTTGTATATATATAGTTTTTTTTTCTAAAAGAGACTAGACTCTTGCGTCACGGCTGAAGATGTTGAACTCGTGAGTAACATCTCTTAACAATGCTGTTCCAAACAAAGCAGGCGGTCTGGACATGCTCTTGCTACTCTGTTTACCATATGAATAACATCATTATGAACCCTCTCAGCCTGGCTCTCCAGTTGGAGATCATTTCCGGAACTTCTTTTCATCATAAATGCGTATGTGGTGATGCACAGGAAAGACCTAATTTATTTCTCCAGCTACTATAAAAGTGGTATGTCATGCAACATTGCTGCTACAAGCTCTGACACGACTCAAGAGATGGATAGGAACACAGTCACCCGGACATTTAGCATCGGGGCGGTTAGCAGTCAGGTCGAGGCTGTTCCTTCAGAGGATTTCTTTGCAACTCGCAGACACAGCAGTGCAGGGATCCGGGCGCTGCTCTGGGCTAACAACAGTAAGCTGTTTGGATGCTCTTTAGGCAAAGACTCCCAGAGCAGCCAAGAAACCACCTTTGTTAACATCCTGACACCTGACAGCATCCCTCAGTTCACCATACCCAGTCTGTCGGTAACAGGCAGCCTCAGGTCTTTGGACACCACAAGAGGAGATGAGGAGGAGGAGAGTGAGAGCAGCTCTGAACAGGATCTACCAGCCTCTGTATCCTGCTCTAGCCTGTCCTCCTCTGGCCTGAGACTGTCTGAGCGTAAAGCTGAGCGCAGTGTGTCGGACCCACTGAACCAGAGGAGGTTTCTGCTGCAGTGTGGTGGTTCTCTCCCATCAGCTCACAAAGGGGACCACCAGTGCCTGGATCCGGCCAGCAGGGCGGCGCTCTCCCTGCCTCACCTGGCCAAAATCACCACTCCTTATGGATTCATCACCCTGAGCCAGAGCCCCCAAATGGCCAGTGAAGAGGCGCTGCTCTGTCCGGCCGGGCTCCGGCGCTGTAAGGATGAGGAGAACCCTTTCAGCTACAGCAAAGCTCCTCTGAGAAGGACAGGAGAGGTTTCCACCAACCCATCCCACCTGACAGTGTTCAGGCAGAAATTGTCCAAAGACTCAGCAGCCTCTAAAGAAAGATTACCAAAGGGAGACATTCAGACTCTATGTACCTCTTCTGCTTCCTGCTTTGTAACTGTGGCTCACACAGATGGCAAGTTTAAAAGCCACTTCCGTGAGATTATACGAAAAAATTTTACCACCCGCAACCGATAAGCTTCATCAAAAATTAGAATGCAGCCAGTGTCAGGAGGTTTTTGATTAATGCTCTTAGTTCAATTTATTCCCTTTTATGCAAGTATTTCTTTTTAAATGTGAAATGCATCAGCCACATTGTGGTCAAACAATAAATAAATAACATATTTATAAAAACATACATTGTGTTGTCCTGTGTTGTCCTGCAACTCATTTTCTTTACATAACAAAACAGCTAAAAGTGCATGTTATCCAGGCGTAAACTATATATTTTTTAAAATCACCATTTACTTATGTGTGTCTGAATGTCAACTGTCAACATAGACACTCGAGTACTTTGAATTTTAAGAGTTTCTCTGTTATGACGCAGAAAGCATTGTACCTGTGCTTAAGTCTCCCACTCGCTAAGACTAATACTAATCAGTGAATATCATTACGATTGAGGGTTCTCATGAATTAAGTAGACTGCACTGTGATGTAACAGAAAGGTAGATGAGTTGTTTTAAAGCTTTCACCAACCACACAATACACAATAACATTATAAACTTACGACATAAATATTCCATGGATTTAAAAATGTATTTATTTTAGTAATGATATAGTGACATAATGACCGAGGTTATGTTTACAAAGCTGACCTTTGAGTTTGCAGCCTATTGATAATTGGATAGTGAGTCATGGCAGGATGGATCAATTGAAAGCCTTTTGCTGTACACAACACACACAATGGCTGCCCTATTAAAGGTAATGAGAAGATCACAGATAGACACATAGGAGTTATATAAAAATAAACAATTTTGAAGAAGAGGATATCCACAATTGGTCTGTGGTCAGTGATTGTCGGGAGGGATTTCATTGAATTGAAAACTCGATTCAACTAAAGTTGAAAAAAAAACTAATGATTTAATACAGTCAAGTCACAAATGTAGTGTGGTTCATGAAAACAAAATCAATTTTGCACATTCTCTTATTCCCTAAGCCCTTAAAACTGTCTGTTTCGATACAGATTTTGATCTACTCCCACTACAGATTCCTCACTCTCCTTTCCATCTCCACCCTCACCCAGGGGCCTTCCCTGCCATCTTGAATATCTGATCAAATCAGGCTTTAAGATGGCTCAACTCACGCCCAATATAATAAGATCAAGAGTTCTAACGATGATGAACTCACCCTTGACTGCTGCTATACAGACAAAAACCGTCCCACCTAAACCCCCCTGCCTTTCACCTGGTCCCAAACTCTCCCTGGCTCCCGCTACACAAACAAAAGCCTCCCCACCTATCCCCCCTCGCCTTTCACCAGTTATCTCCGATAGCTAGGATGCACTGGGTCTCAGCGTTGCCGGGACTTATAGTCATAATAAAAATCAAACCTGTGTAAAAACAGCCATCCCCTAGTGCTATTTCTGTAGTCACATCACAAAGACGGGAAAACAAAATGCGAGTCAATCTGAGAAATTTGATTCATATCCCCTGCAAAAAGATAACGCCCAGTCTCACTGAAACTAGTCTGAAACTTGCTGTGTAACAAATCATTCTTAATTAATAATTTTATATCTTCTTACAATCTTGATTTTATGTTTTTAACTGAAACATGGCTTGACAAAAACACAGGAAATTTAGTTTGAATAGAATCTGCTCCACACAACTTTATGTTTGAATCTGAAACACGAGAAAACAAAAAGGGAGGAGGTGTGTGTGCTTTTGTTAGAGATGAAATAGTTACCCACAGGTTGTCCTTGGGGTGTTTTCAACATTTGAGTATGTAGCCTTTAAAATTTAGCTAAGACAGTCTCCATCCATTCTCTTCATTGTTTTATAAAAGCCTCCTCAGCACTGCCAAAGTGTTATTGATGATTTTACTGAGATGCTTTCAGTCGTATCCACAGACTTTGATGGTTTGGTCGTAACAGATGATTTCAATGTTCATATTGATAACATTTGTGACAGAAACGCTAAAGAGCTTCATGCTGTCCTTGAAACTTTCGGTCTTACTCAGCGCGTGAGTGGCCCCACCCACAGCAGAGGGCACACTCTAGATCTTCTAATTACAAAAGGGGTTAATATTTCAAACGTCAATGTGGTCGATGTTGCTCTGTCTGATCATTTCTGTGTCTTCTTTGACCCGTCTGTTTTTTCCAAATCCCCGACTGGTCCTGCAGTTGTTCGGAGGAGACACATAAATGACAGCACAGGAAAACTGTTTATGGAAATGATAAACTTTGAAAATGTCTCTCTGTTCTAATGTAAATGATTTGTTGAATTCTGTTTCATCTAGTGTTTTGAATGTTCTCGACACCATTGCCCCTATGAAGGCTAAAATGGAGAAATGATGATTCGGTAATTGCATAGAAAAGGGAGTGACGCCGGACCGAACAAAAATGGAGCAAATCAAAGCTCCAGGTTCAAAAAGAGATTTACAGAGAGAAGTTGTACATGTACAACCTCATTTTATGTAGAACTAGGGAAGGATATTTTTCTGAAACGTAACGACTCGCGTGTCCTGTTTGCCACAGTAAACAGATTAACAAACCCTCCAGCTCAGCTGCCGTTAGAACTCATTTCCAAATCCAAGTGGAAAGTGGAGTTTGCATTATTCTTTAATGACAAAGTTCAGGGCATTAAAAATGCTATAAAATTCTACAATGCAAAAAATAAACCCTCAAACCACCTACACACTTAGAGCTGACCCACTTTGCATCTGTAACTGACAAAACTGTCCAGGAGATCATCACCAGTCTGAGTTCATCTACATGCTGCCTCGCATGTGTTACCCACCAGATTTCTAAAGTCTGTGCTGAACAGTTTGTTAGCACCACTCACTCAAATAGTTACACAAGTCGCTTAAATCTGGAACATTTCCAATGTCTTTGAAAACTGCGGTCATAAAGCCTCTCCTAAAGAAGAGCAGTCTTGATGCCGCAGTACTGAGTAATTACCGGCCCATCTCTAATCTGCCATTTTGGGCAAAATCCTTGAAAAGGTTGTTTACCAACAGCTCACTGATTTCCTTCTTAATAAACAACTCATTTGATGTTTTCCAGTCAGGTTTTAGACCTCATCACAGCACTGAGACTGCTCTTGTCAAGGTGACAAATGACATCCACCTGAACACTGACGCGGGCAAAGCCTCAGTCTTAATTCTGTTAGATCTGAGTGCTGCTTTTGACACTGTCGATCATGGGACACTTTTACAGAGACTAGAGGACTGGGTGGGCATCACAGGCACTGCCCTAAACTGGTTTAAAGTCCTATCTGGAAGACAGGAAGTACTTTGTTGAAATTGGGACCACTTCTATTCAACCTCTACATGCCACCGTTAGTGTCGCTGTGTATCAACTGACACTCAGATCTATGTTTGTCGCAGTGAATATGGACCAGTGGATTCACTCTGTCACTGCATCCAACAGATCAGTGTGTGGATGCAAAACAACTTTCTCCAGCTGAACTCAGACAAGACTGAAATCATCGTCTTTGGCCCACAGAAACAAAGAGAAAGTGTTTCACCTCCAGAGTCTCGCTCTAAAACCTACAAATCAAGTTAGAAATCTGGGGGGTAATAATGTCAAATCAATAACATCAGCAGCTTTTTACCATCTAAAAAACATTGCCAAAATCAAAAGTATAGTGTCTAAACCAGACCTGGAGAGACTTATCCAT
This sequence comes from Chaenogobius annularis, assembly GCA_015082035.1. Classification (NCBI taxonomy): domain Eukaryota; kingdom Metazoa; phylum Chordata; class Actinopteri; order Gobiiformes; family Gobiidae; genus Chaenogobius; species Chaenogobius annularis. Next base: position 405,334 of record BJKM01000124.1, on the reverse strand, counting down.
GCGTTTGTCTCTAGTAGATTAGACTACTGTAACGGCCTGCTCACTGGCCTCTCCAAACGAGCTGTAAAACAGCTGCAGTACATCCAGAACGCTGCTGCTCGGGTCCTGACTAGAACCAGGAAGTACGATCATCACATTAGTCCTGTGCTCAGTCTCTGCACTGGCCCCTGTGGCTCAGAGAATAGACTTCAAAGCAGCTCTGCTTGTATACATAGTCTATATATCATATTCTCTAAGCTCACCAAAGTACATCTCGGACATGTTAGTGCCATATGAACCATCTCGGACTCTGAGGACCTCAGGACCGGCCTCCTGCTGGTGCCCAGAGTCAGGACTAAACATGGGGAATCTGCGTTTTCAGTTTTATGCAGCTAAAATCTGGAACAGTCTTCCTGAGGATGTGAGACAGGCCTCTACTCTGGCAATGTTCAAATCTAAAGCTAAAAACTGTTTTGTTTGGCTGTGCATATGACTGAAATGCTTTTCTTTGCACTCTTCTCTTTTATGTCTTAAACTATTTGACAGATAGCCTGAAAATGGCACCTTTAAAATTCCTTAAATTAAGGTTTTGTCATTTCTGTCTTGTTTTTGTGATTTTAATGCATTTTTTCCTGTTGTGTGAAGCACTTTGAATTGCCTTGTGTACGAATTGTGCTCTACAAATAAACTTGCCTTGCCTTGCCTTCCAATCCACAAACCAATATCAATTCAATTCAATTTATTTTTGTAACGTCCAAAATCACAACAGTAGTTGCCTCGAGGGCTACAGTGGAAAACAAAACAATGGTCATAGGGACTTGGTAATGTCCCAGCGTCCTGTGTCCTTAGACAGTTGTCCCAAGCTCCCCTGTCCTTAGACCCTCCTTCTCGGCCAGGAAAAACTACCAAACCTCTTTGGAGAAAAAGTATAAACCTGTAGGAGTTCCACAGTGAAGGGAGAATCCGACTCCCTCGGACGGACAGAGCGGACGCGCCTCAATTTGCAGATACACGGTGGAACAAGACCCACTCAGGACAGCACATCAAACCCAAAATAGTGTCCCAACCCAGTCCACCCAAGTCTGTTAAATGTTTCTTTGCTTTTTTTTATTAAAATGTTTTTATTTTTAAACTTTAAAATATATACAAAATGAAAAAAACAAACAAAAACAAAACACAACCAGAGAGAGAACAACAGACATAAATCAAAAGACATCCCACAAATTAATAAGAACTAAAAAACAACTGAACCCAATAAATGTCCCACTTTGCCCACAGTTTGTCAATTTTTCAAATTGAGGCCGAATGTGATTTTTTTTTCCATTTGTCGAATGTCCAGTCTTTGATCGTCGGTGCATTTTGTGTCATCCATTTTTTTGTAAGAGCTTCTTTTTCGCTGATGTCAGGAGGATGCTCCAGAGATAACTGCTGGCTGGTTGTGTCCATGGCAGGAGTCCTGAGGCCCTAATACATAGTTCTGAAACCCATTGAATAGATGATGATGTCATAAATTGTCTGTAAGGCTTTGTTGATCTCAGTCCAATACTTGTGAACAACAGGACAATCCACAAAACACGTGGATAGATGATTTGCCTCCAGGCTAACGCCACAGCCTCTCCAACATTCTGCATTTCCCTGTGAGTAATGGGCACTTTGACATTGTGTTATAAACCTCCAAACATGTGATTTTGTGGTTTCCACTGAGATGCACAAATACTTTCCCACTCTTCATCATCCAGAACAAAGTGGCCCTCTCTTTCCCATTTACCCCTAATGTAATCAGTAGAGTGACTGACCAAATTGATAATACGTTTGTACAATTTAAATATTCCGTTAAATTTTCCAAATTAAGTCTAAAAGTAATAACTTCCATCTTCCTTATGTCCATTATAATGTCAGTCCAGTCATTGTCAGGTGCAACTTGTGGCTTTTTCCCAGCTTTCAAACCTGCATATGGCATAGTTTACTGTATTATACATACACAGAAACTACCTGGTTTGAAAAGGGGGATGATGGAAGCTTTTGCTTTTTAGAAGTCCAACCCCCCCACACAAATCCATTTACACATTATTACAGCAATAGTATTGTACAATACTTACAACATACAACAACATAAAACCACATACAACAACATACAATGACACACGACAAGGACAGACACTCACTAACCTCCACTCCCTCTTCATCTGCACACTCACTGTAGAAGGCATCACTGGCTCTCCAACCGGTACTTTTTTATTGTCTCATTTTAAAATTTTAACTGTATGAGATTTAAAAAAAATAAATTAAAAAAATCCTCTGTTAACCCATTCCACAACGTAACCCCACATACTGAAATACACATGGATTTTAAAGTGGTTCTAACCCGTGGTTGATATAGTTTATGGATGCCTCTTAGAGTGAATTTGTGATGAGCATTTCTATCTAAAAATAGCTTTTGGATGTTAAGCAGAAAGAGAGGTTTGTGATGCCCTGATTTAAGCAGTTTTGTAATAATTAAATCATACAATTTGAATTAATCAAAGAAAAAGAAAAAGAGCTTTAAAGAAAGAAAAAGCTGTGATCATTGTAGGGAACTTTGTAGACAATTCTAATTACTCTTTTTTTGGAGAGTAATCCAATTTTGGAGGCAATACATTTGTCTTATGTTTCCTCAAACTTCTAAACAGTAATTTAAGTATGACATTATAAATGATTGATATAATAACAGTAAGGCATTTTGAGTACATGACTATATCAACAACTTTTTAATGTAAATAGTTTATGTGAGTTTTCCAGGAAATCTTTTCATCTAGAACTATACCCAAAAACACATTTTGTTGGACTCTTTCAATGATTGAACCATCAATATCCAATCGCACTGGTATGTTAGTTTTACGGTTTCCGAATAGCGTATGTTTTGTCTTCTTCAAATTCAGTGATCATTTATTTACATTAAACCAGTTTTGTAGTTTTATAGAGTTAATAAGTCCAAAAGTTGCACCAGATTCTCCGCTGAAGTTATTGTATTCGTGTCATTTGCAAAGAATAAAAAAACTTCATAACTTTAAATATTTTACATAAATCATCATTGTACAATAGGAAAAGTGAAGGCCCCAATATTGACGCTTGCGGGGCCCACATGTAATAGTTTGACACCCCGATTTATATTGATCAACTTGTACAAACTGTTGCCTGTTTCCCAAATAGCTCTTCATACAATTTAGCGGTACTTTCTAGCTTTTGCATCAAAATGTTGTGATCGATAAGTGTCGAATACCTTCTGTAAATCAATGAATATTCCAAAAATAAATGTATTCTTTTCGACGCAGTTAGTTATTTCTTCCATTTGCTCAATTAGAGCGAGTGAGGTTGATTTGTTACGCCTAAACCCGTATTGACACTTTGATAAAACGTTATGTTTTTCAATGAAATTTTGTATTCTTGAAATCAAATAATTTTTCTTATATCTTAGAAAACTGTGTGGTAATGGGGAAACAGGCTGGTAGTTTGAGAAACAATGTTTGTCTCCTGATTTGAAGAGTGGGATGACTTTGGCTATTTTCATTTTGAATGGGAATTGTCCGCTCTGAAATGATGAATTGCAAATATGTGCAAGTGGTTTTACAGTTTCTTCTGGAACACTCCTGACCAATCTCATACTTATGCCACCTGCATCCCTTGATGTCTTGCTTCATGTTCTTGTAGTATCCAAGACCAAGCCGTGCCTTGTTAATTTCTGTCTAATATATCTTTGTGCAACAGGACACTCCCAGAACACATAATAATGCTGACTCCTGTCAACCACAATTTCTACAACATTCAGCCCCTCCCTATAAGTAATGAGCTCTTTGACATGGTTATAAAAAAAAATTCTTCCAACAGAATTCCTTCCAAACATGAGATTTTGTGGTCCTCCATTGTGAAGTACATGTATTTTCCTGATCCTCATCCTTCATAACAAAATGACCCTCTTTTTTCCATTAATTGTAATATATTTAGTAAATTGGCTGTCCAGGTCATTAATGCATTCATATCTTTGGGATATTATTCCCTTTGAAAGTTCTGATTTATTCGCGTTAATAAAGATTTCAGTCAGAAGATTGAAATGCATCCCTTTAACATGGTTTGGTTTTAGAGACTGATACAAAATTGCATCACTCAGTCATTTGGAGAATGTTGTTGCACTGTTATTGTGGTTGCTAACTGCTCTTTTCTGTTCTGTCAAATTGAGGTTATAACTCAAACATGGCTCAACCCTCATTGCAGAAACTTCCGGTTACAACCTCAATGCAGAATGAAAAAGCTTGAGAGACAAGATAAGAAGATGAAAATTCAGCATGTACAAAACGATACAAAACCTGGGAGGGGATTGTAACCATGCATACAGGAAGTATATGTGACAGAGCACAGCAGGCCACCTGCTTCACACGCACCAAGGGCTTCAAGTGAACGAGCAGGCTTATGTTTTACTGCGTTTGGATGGAGTCAGGTTGCTCAACTCAAACAGGAGGCCACCCTCCAGCTCTGCCAGTCAAACATCACAGGTAAGGATAATGCTACAAGGCTTCTAAAAGGACCTATCAGCAGAACCTGTTGAATACAGAATAAGGTGTCTGAGAAAGCAGTAGCAGTCTCAAAACTATTAGATATTTGCACACAAGTGTTGCTCTTTAATCCTAGATTGTGTGATAGGACCTGCACTTAGAAGAGTTCCACAGTCACTGATGCCCTCTAGTTAAATATTAAGAAGACCTCTATACAATGACACTCTATTCTCTATTCAATTTACACTGTGTAAAAGTTTTCAGTTGATGTTGTTTTCTTTTTTCTTTACAGGCAAAGAAGCCACTCATACAGAGGATCAAGTGTGGGCTCTGAGAGAGTTCCCTGCTCAGCCCTGAACTGCAGCTGCCCAGCTACACACTCAACGATGTCTTTGAACCCACTGACTGTCATGCAACCTCATGCCCTATACATCAAGACTTGGGTATGTGTTTGCTTTAAGATACATTATAGAGTTGTAACTTACTTAGCGTCACTGTCTACTGTTCATTATTATTGCTCATACAAAACTTACTGGAAAAAAACACATGTTTTACTTCCTAAAAATGTAGAGAGAGGAAGCAGCGTTGGAAACTTTTATTTCAAAAGTCTAAAGCTGTAGTTCCTTCCACTGTGACCAATGTAACACTCACTCTAACACTTCACTCACTCTTAATTAGAAAGAAAGTTATCATTCTCATAACAAACACAAATTCAAATGTAATCAAACATAATGAATTCCTGCAAGTGTGTGGACTTGTATGTCTTTATCCTTAACATGTTTTTACCAAATATATAAAGGAATGTCAGAAGTCAGCTTTAACTGATTTTGTCTTAAGAAAATGGAACTTTACTACTGCAACAGTGGTTTGGTGTTGCCCTGTTTCTCAGCTGTATATTATAGTTATTTTTCTTTGTCATGATGATCATCTTCCTCTCATAAATTCCCTAGATTCTGTAAAACACCAGCTGAGGTTCCTATCAGATGGCACCCCTCCACCTGTTCCAAGGAAAAGATTGGTGCGGACCCTTTCCCTTCCAGCCGACCACGTTCCTCCGTTATCTCCTCTGTCTCCTTGCCTTCCACATCAAATGTTTCCTCACAACTTTGACAATCCCTTGTATATGCTCGCCCCTGCACGAGACACGCACTTCAGTAAAGAGCCTTCAGGGTTTGGAGTAGCAAACAGGAGCAGCACTGCACCTCTTCTGCCCCTGTCCCAACTGTCCTTTCAAACATCCGATGAACATTTGGTGAACTTCTTTGCAAACTTCGAAGACCAGAATGCAGTATCCCAAACTGTACAGCATCGCCACCTGCTATTTCTTAGAGATATGGCCCAAAACATGATGAGTAATGTGCTATTAAAAGAAGAGCTATCAGAGAAGCCAGTCAGCTCATATCAGCCGCAGGACTTCCTGTTGGCTGAAGGCAGTGAGCCAAAGACAATAGCAGGAAGACTCTATTACTCTGTGCACAGCCCCAAGTTCCCAGGGAGGACACTTGGACTCAGGGTAAGCTCAAAATCAGATTTTACATGTATGTGCGCAATTAAGTGATTAATTGAGAACTGTTTTTAAAGACCCAGTATGTAACTTTTTAGCCAAAAATAAGACTTTATTTTGGTTGTTTTTATTGCACTGAAAAACTTCCTTTGGCTATAATAATATTCCACAGCATAAAACACAAACTCTCCATTAAGAAGAAGTATGGGTTTCACTTTATTTCCATTCTCCACAAAGTTACATTCTGTTGCTTTAACGCATGCATTGTAGAAATTATACTTTTATATTTTTATCAGTACTACCGGTAGATACAAACATATAAAAATATATCTAAGCATTGTGAACTTATCAGTGAGATACAAAAGTTTTGCACACAAGTAAACTGCATCTAAGCCTGAGAACTTGATCTGTGGCATTGTGGCAGTAACTTCCTCTTTTTGTCAGTTTTTAATGTGGTGTTGTTTATTTTTTCAGATATGCACGCAAACAGACTGGCCGGCTTCAACCTGCACCCAACTCCAGCCTGCGCATGTTAACGTGAAACATGTTGTGACCCACTTCCAGCCAACCAGCAATGTGATGGATCCCTCTATGAATACACAATTTATGAATTCATCCTCCATCAGTGTCTGTACTGCTGCAACATCACCATGTGGGGTCAGTAATGAGTATGCCAATTATTCAGGGTTCAGCCTTTTGTCCACGGTGCAGCATCTGCTTTGGAAAGGGTGTAGCGTGGGCATAGAGCGGGACCTCCCTTCGGCTGCGCTGGAGGACTTCGTTCAGGAGAGCCAGTCTATGCAGAATATGGACTGCGTAATGTATGACAAGCGTGTGTGCTTTTTGTTACTGCAGATACTCCAAGGAACACAACATCTATACAAAAATAACGCCTGTGCTCCCGGGCTGGTACCACGAGAGATTTTATTAGTCTGGCCAGACATAAAGAAGGCAAAACCTGAGTTATCACAAGTAAAAAGCAATAAGAAAGAAGCTATTAACGATGTTACTGAGACAGGCCAAGAGGGCTACATACAAACGTTATGGGAGATTAAAGGTTGCCCCCGTGTGGTCTTATCCTCTCACACTGGCCTTCCTGTCTCCCAGTCAGTTGTCTCCATCAAAGCCAGCATTGGAGCTTTAATTCAATATTGTCTGAATGTACACAAGGGTCTGGCTGCACTGTATATGTCCACATACAGGAAGGCTCTGTTAGACCTCGCGTCTCAACTTAAAGACAACAGCAGTGGTCTTCACATAGATGACATGGTGAGTGAGCTACAGGTGGTTCTCTGGGGCCCTGGTGCACCCTTGATAAAACATATTGGAATGTCCACAGCACACAGCTGGCTGGTAGTGAAGAGGGCACTGTCAGTGATCAAGTTGGCAGAGAGAGGTGTGGATCAGACAGCTCTAAACTGGGAGGACATCCTGGGTCTGCAGTATGTGGCATTCACTGAACCAGAGACTGTGGTAAATGCAAGCAAGTCGGCTTGAAACACCTTTTATCTCGTTCCTGTCTGTATAATGAATAAGCCACTTGTCATTTCAGAGATTAAGTTAGAGCCAATGAAGGCAAAGTCCCAGTCAGCAGAGGCATTCACCCATGCACACAAAAGGTTGCAGTTTAAGCACTCACTTCACTGCATACAGTCAGACACTTCTGACACCTTGTCTGTGAGAAGATGTGTGTGTGACATACCACGTCAGCTCTAGGTTTTCACCACAGTGAAGCTGGTAATATTCTTTACCGCAGTAAATCTTATCAATGTTGTCTTTACTAATTGAACCGTGAAAAACAAGTTTATGTCATTCCTTAAGCAACAACAGGTCAAAAATAAATAACTAAACTACTTAACCCTAATGAATAAGTCAGAAAGACTATTTAAACTGTATTTTTTCCTCAAAACGACGAGACAAAAAAGTGAATTGACATTATTTTACAAGAAATAGGTCTTCTCTGTGTTGTTAATTATTTGTAAAGTTGTATTTATCTATTTTCATTCTGCAACTTTGAAGAGTGCCACAGTCTAATGTATTGATTGTAGTGCATTGGACTGAGACGTGTGCACTGAAATGTATTAATTCAGTGCAAAATCAGCCAGGAAAACCCATCTACCTCAGCCCCTCATCACTTACCGAACTTTGCCTATTCCAAAACGTTTCCATTTCTACTGGGTTTCAGTGCCAATGAATAATGTCCATTTCTTGTCAAATAAAGCTTTTTGATTGGACCAGTCCTTCTCAAATGTTGATTCAGAATATAACTTTACAAAAAATGCGAATTGCCCGACTATGATCTTGTTGAGTCAGCAAATTCACACTATAAAGTCAAATAAAGTGCACCAACCAATTTAACTTAAGTAAATCTGGATGAGCTCTTAATCTTTTTGACCTCCGCAGACTTATCCAAAAGCAGAGTATGTTCCTGTGCCTAGAACACTACAACCTTATTAGGACAAAATATTAGAGATGTTGATTTAGGGGAGCACTTTTATTCAGGTACAGTTACAACATGCACATTTCTATCAAGTGAATCAAAATAAATGAAAATCATGCACACATTTAAAAAACAAAACAAAAAACGATGCATTTGCTATAAACAAGCAAATCAAAAAGGTAACCTACTATAAGACATCCATTTGTGTGGTAAGTAAATGAAGTAGACATCAACCATAGATCTTACACTGCAGAGATGATTTGGAGGCGTGTTTGGGGAAAGGTGTAGAAACGGCACTATGCATTGAGAAAGTGGTGAGGAAGCATTGCCAAGATGTTTTAAGAGACCCTGCTTTAACATTCCTGGTATATTAACATCTTACCCTAGTGCAAATATCTTGAAAACACAGCACATGGAAGATTACTAGTTACACACAAGAAAACCTGGAAACCTCCACCACACTGAACTCAACTTATGCTCAAAAATCAAAACAGATGCACAGCTATGGATGCAAAGAAACACAATTTGTGCGGCGTAGTCTTAATCGTCGTCAGATGAGGAGTCTCGTTCAATGCTGTAAGCCATGAAGAAAGCATCAGGGCGGGAAGGGACGAGGGAATGGCCCGGTCTCACAATCTCAAAGCCCAGGAAACTGAATGTCCGCAAAAGGGATGCTGCGGGGAGGGAAGGACAGCAATTCATAGTACTCTTTATTGTACTAAAATAACAGTGATTGTAAATATGAGCCCTTGTTGCCAAATTGTCGTGGCCTACCTCGGTCATCACGATTCTTGTGAAAACAGATGAACACGTGATCGGCTTGTAGTTGCACTTCAGCGAATTCAAGCAGAAGAGCAAATCTGACAACAAAAAACACAAATATATTTAGGCAAATGGACAATAAACCCCATAAAGTGGGGGGAGAGCCATTGTCCATCATGAATTCAGCTAAAATATCATCATTCATTTATTTTGTGCAATGTAAAAAATCTCAACAACCTCTAAAGACTACAACATAACCAACAAATAAAATCTTACTGCTTGGGTTTACATAAAAATGCACTTAACTAATGTAATGTGATGTGTTACTTGTGCACAACTACACAGAGAAACTAACACTGACCCGTCTTTACTGCCCTCGGGCAAAGCTCCAGGAGGGATTTCGACGTAGAGGTTCCCTCCCTTCAGCGCTGCCCTCCACACACTGTGCTTGCCTTCTGAGCGCTTAGGCTCAAACAGCAAAAAACGCACTCTGCTGTTAGCAGGAGGGGGCTCTTCAAGAACTAGCAACTGAGCATCCTAGGAATAATGAAAGTGAATTGTAAAAACATGTACAGAAAAGTGAAAAACAAAAACTAATCACAAACAGCGACACTTAACTAAAAGCAAGAATATCAGGGCCAGGCCCTGAAACAGCCCCATGCGTCACACTCGAAAGGTTCGTGTTAAATTTAAAAAAAAGAAAACGACCGAAAAAAACATCTGACATTCTGGTAGTAATTAGCACTGGCGAGTACTTATCCACCTGATCAAAACATGTGTGTTTTATTAGAGAAAAAGATTAAAAATATGTGGAAAACTTTTTGGGCACAATTAAAGGATGTTTAGTTATATTTTTTTATTGTCACAAGTCAATACAATTGTCTAACCTTCAAGATTTAATGGGTCACTTACTCTCTTATGCGATAGAGAAATGTGAAACAATTCAATTTTGTGAACAAAGTAACACAAAGGACATGCTACTTACAGAGTAGAATAGCTTAGCTGAAAGATTGTGATCCCGCTTGTCATTCCCTCGCCCACCTGGGATCTTCAGGGGTGGGAGAGGGGCATCAGGAGCACCACAGAGGCCCCGGACACGGGTTACTGCAACAGCGAGAGCACCTCCGGGGGGTGGAGATACTGAAGAAACAAATAAAATCCTAATGTGATTTGGATGACAAGACAGCAAAACCATTTCCCAAGTAAGTTCAATTAAAGTAATAACTAAAGGATTTAATTAAATGTTTTACCATTTCACTTAGACAAATCAAAATTCAAATATATTTTGCTTTAAAATATTAAATTAATCCCTGACCACGAATAACAAAAGTGTTCTGTAAAGTCACTCACTCAAAGTTTAGATATTTACACGTCACATGACTGCAGTGCATAAGCTGCCAAAGTAAGCAGACTTGTTTAACCATTAGCCCATTCCATATTGTTCAGTTATTAGGGCAAACAACAGTGTACTGGGAAAGATCAGCAATTTAGATTCAGATGCAAAAGGATTAACCCGTTTGTTCTGCAGATTTCAGTGTGCATCGCTGCATACATTCAGTGTTCAGTTTAAGCCTATTCTCAGAGCGCCTGCAGCACAAAACCCATTAGGAGCCAAAGAGCACACAGTTGCACTTACGCAAGTACCACTGCTCTGCTATGTCCAGAACATGTGTGCCAAATACAAATATCCATCTTTTCATGCCGTTTTTAGAGTCTCACTTTTATCATTTCAATATTGGGCATTTCGAAAGGTGAGAGTGATGTCAAATCTAAATAAAAACACCTCACTCTCAAAAATCTAAAAGAAATCGCATTATAAGCTTATGAAATGAAACCTACATGCTGTTAAAGAACAGCTAAAATGACATTGTATTCTTTAACCAAAAGCACAATGAAGATTAACTCAGGTTGCCTTGGTTAAAAAAACATGTGCTCACATGAGAAGGAGTCATGTGTTGCGTAAGACTAGCCTACAATGAATAAAATATATTTAAAAAAAATCACAAGCACAAGAGGATTGGCTAACAATAAGGGCAAAAAGGAGAATTTATACGTAACAAGCTCAACAAAAACGTCCAGAATTGTGACTGGTGCCATAAAGGTTTAAAAGACATTTCTGTCCAATCAAAAAGCCCTCCAGGGTACAATATGTCAACACATGTCTCAAAAATGCCCGTGCCTCCCACTTCACAGAGGAGTGGAAATTTCCAACGAGTGGACTGAACAGTAGCTACATGACAGGATAAACCACCTGCAGAAAAGGCTGTCAAACTACAACGTTTGAAAAAAATGTTTTGTGAGAATCACGTTGGCTCGTATCTATTCATCACATAAAATATCACAACATTGTCGTCAATGCTGTGGAATAAAAATGGATCACTAAAACAGACTTGTTTACTGAAAATTAGAGCCGCCAAAGGTGGCCTTGAACGCGACACGACGAGGCCATGGGGCTTTAATAGTTAAAGCCTTGTTTGTGCTCAAGTTTCTAGGCCAGAGAACGATTACGCCTTAATTAGGGAAAGTCGAAAAACAAAGCTTAACCAACCCTTCCCAGTACTAATTTAATGTGTCGATACAAAATGATTTGCATGGCCTGGATTAACGGTCTATGGATTATTAAACGTGTATTACTACAAATATATTAGTCACCGTGCGTCATTGTCCACAAGATTCAGCGAACATTAACCGTGAGCTAAATACATGATAACAAGAGTCATTATACCTCCAATAGTTGAAGAATATTTGCTGAAAGGGTTTCATTGATTGTCATTTCGGTAGAAAGCAATAGTGTCACATTTTAGGTGTCTTTGTCTAAATACATTGTGTGCACCTATTGTTGGGCACAGAAAGTACAGGACGATAATCGGTAAACATTATGTAATCGTACACGGTCTCGTAACGTCTTCTAGACTTTGTAAAATAATTGCCTGTCTGTTTGTAATAAGGATATGCCGAGCACATCTATAATGCGAACATAATCCTCAGGTGACAGTGAATCCGATGCCGTGATGTAAACAAGATCATTGAAGTCAGACTAGTGGTTCCAGATAATAGCCTGTGTCAGGCTAGGCCGCAGTTTAGCTTAGCATGCAAATGTGGCTATCGCTAATCTTCACCACAGCGACAACATACCTTTCACTTTCTGTTTTATTACTGGTCTGCTCGATAACAGGCATCGTGGGTAAATTTCTCTCTTTTTCTCTAACAAAACAATGACTATTCAAAATCGTCTGAAGGTTGGATTTAACCATCCGGCCAGCGTCCGTAGCAGATGCTCGCTCGGTGCTGTCCTCGTCCCGTGTGCGGAGCGGCGCGGGGGCAGGCTGCAGTATTTACACAGGGGAGTGTCCTGATCACACACGGCCTGACGTGCTGCTTGGGCTGTGACGCACGCGATCTGATGTGATGATGAGGATTATTGATGAGAGGTACTATCAAAGTCCGCCTTTTAAAACTACACATGACCTTGGTGCACGGTATTATTGATCCGTAGCCCGTGTCTTTTCACATTTGCTATTAGCAGAGCTCAACAGGCCTACTTTTAATTACATAAATTAAACGTTCACCTGCAACAAAGCTAGCTGTATTTAGACTTTAGAGATTATACTTGTGACCTGCCAATGAAAATATATTGCCCTAATAAACAAATACATTAAACTTATAAAGTCGTAAGCCTATCATTATACAATACAAATGCAAATTAATATATATATATATATATATATATATATATATATATATATATATATATATATATATATATATATATATATATATATATATATATATATATATATATATATATATATATATATATATATATAATTGCCTAGTTGTAGTTGCAAAGTTATGATGTGTAATCTAATGTTTTTTTTAGTATCAAATACCACATCACAACAAGAAACCAGGATCATGTTATGGGCTGCAGCACTTGTTGGATACAGTAACACTGAACGACATCTGTTCCTGTCAGTCACCAGACCTAACCCATAGAGCCTTGGCCTATTACACCTTCTCCAGTGGCAGTGAAAGGCAGCGAGAGAGGCAGTTCTGTCTAAAAGATATCCTGTCAGGTAAGTGTTTTGGGAGACTATTGTAGAGCGTCTGTAGCATGTTGCAGGAAAGAAACATGGGCTATTTTAATCACCCGGTTATTCATGACCATTGGCATTCATTTCAGAGACTGCATGCAGTTGGCTGAACCTTACGCAGACCTTCACATTTGTAAGCGTTTCCATACATCTCAGGACTGCACAGAGGAAAGGGAGAGTTGGAAATACTACAAGTAAGACATATGGCTTCTTTCTGTTAGACTTATCTCACTGCATTTAAGATGTTTGACCTATTGTTATATCTTCTCAGTGTCCTATGAGCGTATTCTGTCAATCACAGACTTAAGTGAGGTCCAGAATCCCTGGAAAGGATTCACCATGAACCGATGCTTGATTCTAGCACTTGTGGTGCTGCTTGTGAGTTCAGGGGTCAGCGAATTGCATGGTAATAACTTTTACACCTGTGTGTGTGTGTGTGTGTGTGTGTGTGTGTGTGCGTGTATGTATATACACCCACACACACACACACACACATACACACACACTTTCTTTTCTATTTTTCTTTTCTTTTCTTTTTTACAAAGTTTTTCTTTTTTTTATTACTTTTTCACAGAAGCTGTGGATTATGTTGTTGAGGAGACAGGCATAATGTCTTTCATAGGAAGTCTGCAAGATGGATCAATACTGCAGGTAAATAACAATCTATTTAATGTGCAAAGCACCATAATTGTAGAATATTTGAGTCTAACAATATGACTCACCATCCGTTTTTTGGTTATTTCAGTTCTCAGTGTGGGACAGTCTAAAATCATGGTGGGGAACTGAAGAACTCGGTGCCATAAGAAGACGAAAAAAGCCTATTGGCAACAAAGCAATCCTCAAACCCAAAGCTAAGCCTTGATGAATGGAATGTGCAGTAAGTCTTAACATAGCCCTGTTGTGCTAATGATATATACCCAGTGAAAAACAGGATATAACTTAATAAAACATTTTGTTTAAAATACATTCATATCATGTAGGCCTATTTAGAAAAAAAAAACCCTTGTATGTAGGATTACTGTACTTTAATGTCATGCAAAAGCTATAAACAAAATAGATGTGGCTTGTTTATAATCATTCTAAGATTTCCTGTGCTTTGTGTAAAACAATACATACGTTACAATAAACAAAATGTTGACACAATAATTTTGCTAATCATTAAGTTTAAAAGTAGTTGGTCAGACATAGATAACGATTACAATATAACAGTAAGTCCACTTAACGGCATCCACACTCTGTGGCCACCATGTCTGGCTCAATTTTGAGGGTAGTCCCCATTTCTCCCAGGCCCACAACCTCCAGCTTGTCGTAGGCCACAGGGACACAGCAGGGCGCACGCTCGTTAGTGTTCCCACTTTCGATGTGGGCATTGAGCAGCACCGCATGGTTGTTGCCCCGGATCATGGGGAGGGCACAGGAGCCCTGGCAGTTGTTTATATTGGCTGTGTTGGGACCAATGAGGTACCGCTCGAGGGACACAGTGAGACTCCTCAGCCCACAGACAGAATGGGCGCCGGAGTTTGCCCGGGTGGACCGCTGGCCTCTGGGTGGATTAAAAGCACGTCTTGCCATCTGCAAGGCCTTGAAGAGCAGAAATGCACGGTACTGAAGCTTACCTGTGGAGGCACAAGTGTACAGTTAGGTATGATACACAGTCGAAGCTTGCATGAGATGATTTACCGTAATTATGTGGTCAACACGGTCAGGGGTTGCCAACTTAACATAGCAACAACTATGAGCCTTAACAGTGACAAAATGACTATTCACTATCACATTTATTAATACTTTAGAGTAACCTATTGACTCAGCAGATGTATGTTTTTGAAGGTAGGGCAAAAGCACCCATGGTACAAATGTTTCAGAGCTGTTTCTATCGGATGCTGTGGACCAAAAATAACACCAGTTTAGGAGCCATTTTGAAACCTAAACATTTTAAAGCAGGTACATCACCTTCCACATGATCAGTGAATGGAAATCCAGAGAGCCGCTTGAGTCTCTCCAGTCTTCCTCTTGCTCGACCATCCTCCCTGCCCTTCATCACCTCCGCCACATCTGCCAGGGTCTGCTCCAGCCTCTGCCTGAGCTCCTCCAGCAGGGCAGGGGATAAGGCCAGCTCCTCGTGGTGAGCGTGGAGCATGGAGCCCTGGGTGAAGGACAGGATTGTGGGGGCAGAAGAGTTGATGAGGTCAGCCAGAAGCGACTCGCTGGAGGACAAGCCAATAGGCTGAGCGGGCAAGGACTGCAGCAGTTCCAGGTTCAGGAGGGGGGCGTCATGATCTTGCGGAGAGGACTGCACCAGGAAATATCTCAGCTCACAGAGAAATGAGTTGTGGGACAAATCATTGTTGTTTGGAGGTCTGAAAAATTAAATTTAAAAGTGAATGAAAAGAACCTGTGACTGCCTTTTTCTGACCAAGTAATAGTTCAATAGAGTCTTGATTTAAAAAAATATATATATTGATGGCCAGATACCATCATCAATTCAATAAAATGTATTTTTGTAACGCCCGAAATCACAACAGCAATTGCCTCGAAGGGCGACAATTAAAACAGATTAACAATTTAGCATCCCTGAGCGGGTCCAGCTCCACCGTCTATCTGCAAATTGAGGCGCGGTCGCCTGTCCGTCCGAGGGAGTCGGATCTCTCCTTCACTGTGGAACTTCTCCAGGTTTCTACTTTTTCCCAAAGAGGTTTGATAGTGTTTCCTGGCTGAGAAGGAGGGTCTAAGGAAGCCTTTTTTCCTGTCTCTGTGTTAAAACGATGGGATTGTAAAATGTCCTGAGACCTCAAACTATGAATACCTGATCTGATGTGCGTGATCAAGCGTGGGAATAGATATATTTTTTGGGTCAATAGAGTGTCTTTTGGAGAAGAGCATACATTTTGTTTTATTTGAATTCATTAATAATTTTAAATGAACAGTTAGGTTGGATGGAGTGAAAATCCTCTTGAATATTTTTAATCACTTTAATCACACGGGCACAAGAAGGCGCATTAGCATGCATAATTGCATCATCTGCATGTGGATGCTACTGTGTTTTAGGTTATGCCCAATTGAGTTTATATAAATTGTAAATAACAGTGGTCAAGGACAGAGCCTTGAGGAACACCTTTATTAAGATAAGAAATTCAGATTGAAAGTCATCAGCAGAAACAGCTTGAGCTCTATTTGTGAGGTAATCGGCAAACCATTTTTTAGAATTGGTATCGAACCCTAAAGCATCCAGAAGCTCCAAGAGAATACAATGATCTACTGAATCAAAGGCCTTTGACAAATCAACAAAAACAGCAGCACATTCCTCATGGCTGTCCAATGCAATAGCAATATCATTTATAACTTTGGTAGCAGCAGCTGTGATAGTGCTATGCCCTGGTCTAAATCCAGACTGGTATCTATTTAAAAATGGAAAATCTGGTTAAGAACGCACGCACTTGGTTACTTATGAGCTTTCTCTAAGAGTTTTGCTTGGCAGGATAGTTTTGAGATTGGACAGAAATTATTCAAATCATTTTTCTGGCCCTCCTTTGTGCAAAGGGAGAACAAAAGCAGTTTTCCACAGTAATGGGATACTTTCAGTTTGAATTGTGAGATTAAAAACATGAGTTAAACAATTTACTATTAGTGGGGCTGATAACAAAAGTAACCTAGGTTTGAGGGTGTCAACTCCAGTGGACTTTTTTGGATCTATAGAGAGCAACATATTTATTACTTCATACTGTGTAAAGGGCTTAAGTGAAAATACTTGATCATCATGTCTATTTTCATGTATTTGCGTAGCAGCAACAGATGGAGCAGCAGCATCAAAGATATTTCCAGATTCAGCAAAGTGCTGATTAAACGCATCACAAATATCTTTTTTTGTCCTCAAGCTCATTGAATCTTTCATAATTTCATTTGGTAAAGAGGGGGTAGAATTTTGCGATAAGGATTTAACGGTTTTCCCAAATTTGGCAGAATTGCCCTGAGATTCTGTGAAAGTATTGACATAGTAAGATGTTTTGGCTTTACGAACAGTGGAGACATATTTATTGCACTTATGACAAAACTGCTGCCAATCTGCTGCTGATTTGGTTGCCGTGGCTTCTGCCCAGGCTTTGTCACGCTCTCGAGCTAATGCAGCGATGTCTTGACAGAACCAGGGATATTCTTATTTTTGGCCCTGACTCTTTTAAGAGGGGCGTGATTATCAGTAATAGCATTAAATGTTTTGATGAAAAAGTCCAGTGCTGTGTTGGAATACTAATGGTAAAACCAATGTCACTATAGAAACGATCAGACAAAAATGCTTGCTCATTATAATGCTTATAGGACCTTTTAACAGTTATACTTGATTTGTATTTAATACATTTTGCATACACCCAATAGTACAGTGGTCACTAAAGTCCAGAGGAAAGACACCACTACAGTGGCAATTCTGAGGCTTGTTGCTTAAGATAATGTCCAATAATGTTGCTTTAAGTGGGTCTTTAGGGTCAGGTCGGGTGGGAGCAGTAATAAATTGTGTAAGATTTTATTCATTACAATAGTTTTTTAGAGTGTCAGAAGTTTTGGATAACCAATCGATGTTCATGTCACCTAAAGCAATTTACTCAGAATTATCAAAAGTGGAAAGGAAGGTTAAGAAGTACTCTAACTGACAGGAGCAGAATCAATTTTACATTTTACTATCGTGTACCACCAAGGTCACATTTTTCTTGTGGAGCAAAAATTGTTGTTAGTAGTGTAGTCCCGGTTTCTTGAAGACATGAAGAATTCACAAATGAAACTGAATTATTCACTAAAAACAAAGTTTTGGTGTATATAAAGCGGAACGCATAGGCTACCAATAAGATTTGTAATTTAAAATTTTTGAAAATACAAACAAAACAAAACATTTATCAAAGCAGTTCAGGGACGTTTTTGTAGATTCATGACAAACCGTCTCAGTTTAACTTTTTTTAGGAGGACAAAGGCAATGACCAACCTCGTATCAGTTCCTTTTTGAGCTGAAAAAAGTAGAAGTGCGAAGACGCTGATTGTGCTGCTTGTGTTTCCACTGTCTGAAATATCTTGCTCTGTAAGTAAAAATAATACAGAAATAATGTACAAATGATTGCTTTTTCTAAGAGGTGAAAAAGCTTACCTGCGACAGAGGAAGTTGTCTTTATCATAATCCTCCCTGCTGGAGGAAAATGCCCATCTTTTCCTGTGAGCAGTATGTACTTAGATTCTTCTGAAATGCAGGGAGTCTGGAAATAGAAATAAATAAATGAAAATAGAATATAGATGGTAAAAATAATTATTTGTTGCTGTATTTACCTGCGTGTTTGGATTTAAAAGCGGACTGGCAAAACTAATGTCTGACGTTTTGAAGATGCTTTCAAATGGCAGAAGCAATACTGGGTTCAGCATCATTTGAGGAGGTTTTGTAGGACCAAAAGTCAATGTGAGCACTTTCTTGTCTTCTTCCTCTGTCAACAGCACTAACACACAACAGACAAACAGAGAAATGGTAGAAGATATTATGACATCAATGCAATGTCTATTTGGACTCATTTGCATTTACACATATTATAATGTTGCCTCTCTTCCTCATGTACTTCTGATATATATACTAAACCACACTGCAAATACACACAAAGAGCAGTTTTGGAGGTGTCTAAACCCAGCTATCTTGGTTCCACCAGCTTTAAAAAGGACAATACCTGGTCTAAAATAGGGCTGCACGACACCGGGACTATAGTGCTGCTGCCATTCTCCCTTCACCAATCAGGAGTGATATTATTGGTGCTGTATATATTCAACCTTACACCTCGTACCTTCAGTTGGAAACAGGACACCCAAGTTCTCGTTGCTTGCCTCCTTTGCCATCTGCAGAAACACGAAGGAATTATCTTCGCAGAAAGCAAATTGGGCCAAACTGTCATTTCTTAGGTGACCATTTTCCTCCAAACTTTCACGCAGTGTTGCCAAGATGTCATTCACAAAGCATGGTGCATTTTGAAAGGCAATCACAGTTGCAGAGTTTGAAGATAGGATGTTTGTGGCAACTCTGGTTTCCTCTTTCGCTATAGACATCAATTGTGTATTAGAACCGATAGCCTTTTATGTAGATGAACTAAAAGATCACATACCTTCAGTACTACCATCATGCTGAGATACTTGGAGAGAGGCACACAGACAGGTCCACCAGAGCATCAACACGGCGTAGTAGGTGATCATAGTGGTGAATGTAATGGTGCTCCTTTTTGGTCAGTCTTCCACAATGGCTTGCTTCAAATGGACTAAGCCCCTTGATTTGATCCTCCCACATCCACATCCCCATGACCTGGAAAACACACTACCAAAATAGGAATATTGTGTCCTTGATGGATGCTAAACTTTAGAAGGATAGGCTATGTTTGCCACACTTCGGCTCTGGGAGTTTGAGATAAACCAGGGGAGTAGGTGAGAGAGGTATACCAGTGAAAGATGGCACGAACAAAAAAACTTTAGAGGATGTTCTCAAGAGTTTCTGTCAAGAAATGTACACTGCACAATCCGAAAAATTGCATTAATCTAATGGTGGTGCAATGATAATAAACTTAATCTAGTGCGTTTTCACACAAGTCACTTATCCACCCCAGAATAACGGAAGTGTAAGGCCCCTTCAATCACCATACATCACACAACTTATTACACAGACAAAGTGCATTGCTAGAGGTCACAACAGTATGGAATAGCAGTAGCTTTGATCAAACCATCGACATTCTGATGTTTGGGCAAGATCCATTTATGCAGAACCTTCTTAAGTTTCTTCATGAAGCAACATACTCCTTTATTCTATTGTTTGACGTAAATTTGATTAATTTGTCTTCTCTGTTTAAAGTGAAGTTGATCACAATGTCATTCTATTACTGTATGTACCAGTCATATTAAATTCATTATTAGTTGAATCAATGTAAAATTATGGGTTCACTAAATGTAATTCAGGGCTTTCACTCCCACCCGGTCTCTCACAGGTGCTGTCTTGTTTTGCAGACAAGTCAAGGCCTCAAGCTGCAACACACCAATGCATCCCATGAGATAAAGTCAAGGCTCATTCTTGAACATCACAAATCTTCCTCAAGGAACGACAGGAATTGGTCATTATCCTGAAATGGCATCCGCCGTGTATCAAAACACGTTATAAAACATTCCAAAGCTGCAGTGCACAATTTCAAAGGGATTAAAAATACCCCCAAAAACTGGATATAAAGTAAACTGGCAAATACCCCTTTGAGTCATTTTAATATTCAGTTTTAACAATACTAAATTATCAAGCCCCAAGTTGTCCACCAAACAAGACTAAAGTTAATTATTGTGGCCCAGAAGGTAGATCTGGTGTAGAAACCATGAGGAAGAAAAGGCTTCTATGTCTATAAATGAAGTTTCTCAGAATCTAAAAATAATTTCTAATCTTTGATGACACGTTTTAATTAGATGATGTATGCATTTGTTTGTAAATAAAAAATACATTGTACTATAAACCATGTAAGAAACGTTTTATTCATTATTGTAAAGGCAGAAAAAACAAACAAAAATTCAATTTTAACTTTATAACATCTTAGGATAAAAGCACCAACACCGAACAGTAACAAGTTTTCAGGGCATTTAGGAAAGTAGGTTTGCTGTTATTATTGCACCTCAAACCCTGCCTTACCACTCAGATAACTGCACTATGGTCTCATATGTACTCCGGTGTCTATATAGTCCAAAGTACAAGTTCACCAAACTGACCAACTCAAGAGGCTCCTGTGAGATGAGGAAGATGCAGGATAAACTCTTGGCATTAACCTCAGTCCTCACGAGAACTCATAAAGCTTGATAGACGTGGGATTGATAAAGTTGGTTTGTGACAGTGAGAACTATTGAGGAAAAGGCTAAACGCAAAATGGCAATCATATGATTTGACCAATAGCCCTGAGCCGGGTTATAAACACTTCCTTATGGTACTGAAGTTTGTGCAGTAGTGGGGTTATTTATAATTATTTTAAGCAACCTGGGCAGTTCCTGAGTTAAAACATCTGGCAGGATTTTGTAAACAGCCTTGGTTACAATCATATTAAAATCTGCATTAAATTCAAAGGTTGGATTTCCAAAAGTGGTTCTCACCGGCACAAATGTCAACAAGGCTAGATTGGACCTTCGAAAAGCTGCTATTGGCAATGGATTAAAACCTTTACCCTGCAGATAAACAGCGGAAGAGAAGCATGATTTAATAGCTGCAATTTCCTTGTTTTAAGTGAAGGAGAGCACCACATGTTCTGTTTGAATAGTTAATGACTGGAGACAATTGAAACCATATGCAAACACCCAAGGATAAAAAAAAAAATTAAAAAAAATTAATAGTATTAACAATCATAAAAGTCCTGTCAGTGCTGGTTACACATGTTCTATAGTCTTTAATAATTTCCTCAAATGAGTAAATTACTCATGGCTGGACTGCCTTCTATAAAGCTTTGATAATGAGTTTACGCTTTCCTCATGCACGCACGTCAAATGAAAAACTCACACGTACAAATATTGTGATGGGAAAAAAACTTGGCTAAAGGTATTTCCAAGTGCTTTACATTATTGTCTAAAAGACAAATGCACCTTTTGCTTAGTAAAGATTCAGCCTTGTCTTTAAGACATCCAAAGAGACAATATAAATCACTAAGTGAGAAGCTTGACGAGTAGTTCGGTTTGCACCAGTAAGACATCGCTCCAAGTCAGGTTAGAGCATAAGCACCATGTTTCTTCAAAGTTGGGATGTCAAAAATGAGAAACACGTTTTTGTAATAAGTGTGATAACAGTGTGCTGGACTACTGCACCATTTAGCACCTCAGTGTCAAACATGGACAGACTGACTCTTTATACTTATATACATGATATTATATGCCGTCTTGCTGCCATGTTACAATCACCACCTCTAGTTTAAGGTGGCCTTGCTTTGCTCGCCTTCGCTCTAAGCCCCAATGTTGAGCACCAATACATCCTATTACGTATATATTTTAAATGTCAATATAGACTATATATAGATACATTTCATATAGCACTCTTTTCATGACTGAGACATACTAAACAAAACTGACAGTGTCTCGTTCACTAAAACTGTTCTGGATTTTAGAAAGCCTGTCCCGCACAGTAGATGTGTGCAGAAGGGCTTTACAGTCAGAGGTCTGTTGCTAGAAGACGGTTTAGTTTGGGTTTGGGCTAAGTTCAGGTTTAGTTGGCGCAAACCCAAGAGTTTTCTATAACTGAAAAGAAGATTGGTTTAGCTCAGTGTAAATCGCCACAGTAACAGGCTCCAACCAGCCGTAGGCACAGTACCATGTGACATAGGACCTTAAGTATTCAAAATACTTAACTGTACAAGTTCATGCATTTCATACGTTTGAATCTCATTTATTGATGCATTAATCTTATTGAAACAATGTATCATAATTAGGATTTGATTATCTTCAATATTGCAAATTGAATCATTTAGATTTCATTTGTTTTTGCTCTTCACCTCTAACTGGGGCACGGACAAGTTTCTGGCATTTAAATGTGGCTTTAAATGAATGTGTTGAATGTGTGAATTGTATTTTTCTTCTAAAACCCGTTCTCTTTTCTGCTCCAATCACCTCCACCTGCACCTAGATAGCCACACCCCCTTCTTGCTAGCTTGACTCCTATTGGCCGAGCTGTGCCAGATCTCATCAGAGGCTATGGTTTCACTCAGGGTCGACAAAGAAAGTTTATACTCAGCTTCGAGCACCACGAGAACCTAAAGTTACTCAGTTTGCGTTGGTCTGGTTTTGTCAACTCCAAAAGTAAATTCAACCGGATTCTAGCAACAGGCCACTGGTTTACACAAGGCATTCACAGATCAACACCACACAGCATATTAACATGAGAAAGGCCAAAGTGGCATTACAAGGTTTCCTCTGTACAGCACCAACTTCCATTTTTTTGTGGTGTTTTACAAAATAATAAATAAGATCAGGCACAGTCCAAACTAGCACCAATGTTCTCAAACTGTAAGCCAAGTACATACACTATTGCATACTACAATATCAACACAGTTTGGAATTAAAAAGGAAAAACATGACAGCATAAATATAATAATCTAAATTATACACAACTATACAGTCAATCAACCACATTCACAGTACAAACATTGTTTTACCCATTTGTACAATTAAAAGAACGCTAAGAGTCCAGTAGTTTTGTTGTGGTTATGGTAATGTTATTCCCAGTGCGAGATTCTCCTGTTTGAAAAGTAGATACATGTTCACATACAAACTCAATGCACTAATGTATTTAAATAAACCTGCATTTCCAAAGTCAGACATGGACCCCATTATCTCGAGCTTATTATGATAATTATGCTGCTGTCAAAGTAGTGTTATTTATCAAAAGGAAGAAAATGTAATTAAGTGATAATTTCATCATCAGTGTCTAATAGTGGCTAAGCCTAAATGTGTCATCAAAATGCAATGATTTTCTGTAAAACCGCATTGGCTTAAAATACAAAAAGTTGTTTCATTTGAATCAAACTTGTCCAGTAAACATGGCATAGTAACATGGCAGCCAAACAAAAGCGTTGGGGCCAAATAATCCAGCCTGTATCTGGCTTGTTCTATTATGCTACATGAGTCACTGCAGGTCATTTCCAGTGTGATGTCGAGTCAATAGTTTAGATCCCTTATTTGGTTTTATGGTATATGACAAACAAATCACAAACAAATCAGGAACACAAGTTTGAGGAGGTGGAAGAGCGATAAATGAAAATCCCAAAGACTTAAGAGAAGTGTTACGTGAATCTACAAGCCAAATGTCTATATGAGGTGAACTTTTGAGCGCGATTGATCCTAGATATTCATCCATCCATATGAAATCACTTTAGAATGAATGATCACATTTTAATGGTTGAGCCAAGCAATATTTAGTTATTTTATATTCATTTATTGTTTCAAATCAAAAGCACCTCACAACCAGAAATGAGCTTCTAGGACTAAACTGCGAAAGTCAAAGTTCACGTGTGTGGACATTGTGTGTGTGTGAGAGACATCCAAGAAGAGGAAGCGGTCCGGCAGGCGGATGGTAGTGCAGACGCTTAGAAGCACCAATGAGCAGAGTGCCTCGGTCCACACCTGGACATTTGCATAGTTCATTTAATGTTGAGGTAGTTTTCATTAATTACCTGAGGAGAAAAGGTAAAAGGGGTTAAGGATAAACCACACACTTGAGTTTCTTTTATGATTTCAGCTTGAAACAAAACACATCATTCATCATTACCAGGACTCACCTTGCTCTGAAGACATCCTCTTGCAGGGGCATGGTAAAAGGGTTCCCTGTCTCTCACCCCCTACCAGTCTCTCCCTCTCTATCCACTGACTGCCCTGTGACACCCCCCACCCCCAACCCTCACCCCAAAACCTATCTAGGCCGGGAGGCAGGCAGGTGGGACGTGGAGTGGCCACTGTACGTACTTTGAGTCCTCCACATGCCCCCGCTGCCTGCAGAGCTGCTGGTGGGCTGCGGGGGCGGCTGTCGAGGCGAGTAGTGCACGGCAAAAGGACGCGATGAAGAGGACAGAGAGGATGAGGAGGAGGACAGAGGGGTAGAAGCAGCAGACACAGAACATACAGAAGTGGAGATGGAGTGGGAGGACTGCGCCCTCTGCTGGTGGAGGGGAGTGTGGGACAGGCGGTCTGCGCGAGAAGACGCCTGAGTGTCAGGTAGTACGGGTGATGAAGAGGATGGGACCGTGTGGAGGGGGGGAGGGGGAGGCAGGGAGAGGGTCGGGGGAGAGGGGCTGTGCAGAACGCTCTGTGTGCGGCTGTGCTGAGCAGAGGGAGGCGCAGGAGAGGACACAGGAGTTTGTCGAGAGGACACGGCTGGGGACGGGCTGTGCTGCTGGGTTTGGGACGAGGTAGAGGTGGAGAGACTGAGCAGAGAGCCAAGGCCTCCAGAGGCAGCCAGCGTTGCCCCAAACTGATGAGAGGACACTGTAGGTACCACATGGTGAAATATTCCTGCAAATGATAGAAATGTGGGGAGCAGAGGGCAAGAGAGCGGACCAGGGGGAGGGGGATAGAGCCAGAAAGAGGGGGACAAAAAGAGAAGCAAGGGCTGAGCCAGGTTGTGCATAGCGCCAAGCAAGTCTTAATCAAGCACACAGAAAGCAAACAGAGTCAGACCAGCCCACACACAAGACTACATTCATCTGAACTAACTTTGGATTCACTAAAGTGGTGTGAGCTGACTCTGTTAGTTCTGAACACATACACCCAGAGAAAACATATCATTGGTGAACCAGAACATGATTTGAATGGGAATTTGTTTGTACTCTGCATTTCTCATTCAATTTCATCAAATTCCAATCTTTCACGCACATTTTCTAAGGGTGTTCCCAGCTAAAGCACTGCAGCAGGCTGTCCCAGTCAAAGTGAGTCGTAAGTGGAGTCAGTGAAGCAGATGAAGTCAGCAGCTTTGGGCTTTCACTTACCTCATTCTAATGCAATCATTTATGTCTATTTATCAAGTCTTGTATATTCCTAATCTTTATAGCGCTGTGAACTTTGATATAAGTGAAAATAGTGATATCAGTGATTACTCACCTCCAGCTGCTCCTCCCGCCAAACCAGCACTGGAAAAGCTTCCAAGCGCTGAATGTCCATTAACAAGCCGTGTCGACCCATTCACAGAAGATCCCGTCTGGGCCCCAAATAGTGATTGTAGGACGGAGGTCCCACCGAGTGGAAACTGAGAGCCAAGGTACTGCCCCACGGCCGAACCAGAGGTGGAGGAAACCGAACTCCGAATGCCAGTTCCACTGCTGGCAGCGGCAGAGATGAACAGGTTTTGGCTGCTGCTGGTCTTGGACTCCCAGTCTCGTGGGACCTTCTGCTTCTGCAGAACCTGCCGTGCCTCAGAACCACTGGTTCCCTGTGTCCCGCTGCCTCCACCGACCCCGCCTCGTGTAGGCCCCTCCTGACTGAGGAACGGGTTGGACATCACATAAGTGGATTCTGTATCACTGCCTTTGCGGCCCTGAGCATGAGGCTTGTGGTCCGGATCAGAGTCTGCGCTGCGACTGGGCCCCCCCACACCAAAAGGAGAGCCTCCCTGTCTCAGCTCAGAGCCCGGCTGCTTAGGGTCAGAAATAGGTGAGAATGTAGACTTCCACTTGCTCGTGGAGGACAAAGAGGATGTAGATGAGGATTCACTGCCCGTGCTATTGCCACTGCTAGTACCAGATTTTCTGCCTATTATCATAGTAAGGAAGAAAGTCAGAAACAAAAATAAAAGTTGTTAGCAATAAAATAAACGTCTTTACCTCTTTCAGTGTCCACAAATCTACCAGGAATGTCTCTACTCTCCAGTGATATTGTGGCAATTTTTCTTTCAATTCTAAAACAAAAAACACACAAATGTTACACTGACCTATTAAAAAAAAAAAGAGACACATACAAAATATATGTAGGTAATCGATTTTGTAACCTTGAACTAGAGCTGTCTGCCGGATAACCGGAATCCTCGTCATCTGAGCTGGGAGCAGAGGAATATCGACCGGCGCCATTAAACTCTAGGGGACGTTCTCTCTTCAGAATAGGAGGCTGGTCCAAGTCAAGGCCATTGGGACTGCTGGACTGCTCCGGCGAGGATATGGCAGAGATCTCCAGAGGCTGGTTAATGTTACTGACCTACAGAGTTTAGAAAAGGATCCATCAACTGGCCATCAAGAACATGAGGTAGAGTACATTCCAAGTCAATTCTTACCATTGAATTTATGTTGAGTGGTGATCCTGAGGAATGATGGCTGGAGCTGAGCCCAGGGAACGACCTCCTTTTTGGGGACGTGCTGGCGGTGACAGCTCCTGTGGAGCCACGTTTCCTTCTGCCTCTCTTCCGGCCCTCCTGAATGCCCAGGCCGTGGGTGTGCGTGGGAGTGTGGCTGTGCTGCGTGCCCGGGGACTGGTGGTGGTGGTTGCCATGGTATCCTTGCTTGGTTAAGCTGCCTGTGTGGTGGTGGAGGCGTGACACTGAGGCTGCGCTGCTGCCACTACCTGAAGATGAAGAACACGAGGAGGAAGAGGAGAAGAAGATTCTCCTTCGCATCTCACTTTCCAGCGGCTCGTTGTCCGACTCGCCTCCTCTGTGGTCGGGGCTCTCTTCTGGCACAATCCTTGGTGGGCCATCTGCATACTGAAGCACCCCTCCAGTGCTAAGGGAGGGGCTCTGGATGGACCCTCGGCTCATTGGTCCCGTCAGAGCTGGGTTGGAGTGGGAGGAAGGAGAGAGCGCACCATTATGGTCCTCAGAGTGCAGACTTCCATTCATCAACCCTGAGCTGGAAGAGTATCCTACATCAATCAAAAATGATTAGTATTTAAACTTATAGTCATCTGAATATTTTGGTTTGTTTTAACTTTACCATTGGTCTGACTTGAATGGACAGGACTAGGAGTACTTCTCTGTAAAAACAGACCTTAGATATTGTAATCAAACATGACCTAAAATATAGATTCAATAACAGTGCAGGTGCTAAAAAAAATGCCATGTGACACCGCAAAGCATTATGGGATGGTCTTGGGAAATAATAGTTGCATTCTGCAGTATTTTCTATAATGCACTCCATGGCTTAGCAGCAAATAAATTACAGCGACAAACACCTGGGATCGATTCCTAATGGGTGGAGTTTGCATGTTCTCCTTGTGTCTGCGTAAGTTTCCTCTGGCCACTAAAGACATACAATAGGCCCCTCCCCTCTGTGGGATTTAACATCAGCCGGCCAAGGGACTACAAATTACCGGTAGCCTGAGCTACAACCTGGTACAATGAATCTCTCCTGATAAGGTTAATGTATATTGTGCACTGTATGGATCTCAAATAAATAATAAAACAGGAGAAATAAATGGGGATTGGGACCATTGTTTTGAAAGCATAATGTCACGTTCTTATTCTACACATTGTATTTGAGCCCTAACAAGGTCTGAAAGACAAATATCTTCAGGCATATCCTTCTAAAAAAAACAACACCTGTTTGCTTACTCAGATCTTAAACTAAACTCCCGAGTTCACATTCTTTGGTGTGACGAACAGTCACAACTTATAAATGTGCTTGTAAACAATCGCTAAGGATGAGAATCAAGTGATAATGTGTAATATGTAGGTGCCAGCAGCATTTGCACATTTAAATGATTCCTATTAAAAGTAACTGACCAGTCTCTCAGCTCGGTTGGGTAGCACCACACTGGCCAGAGGGATACTGACAGGCAGTTTGCTTGGGTGGACCGTGCTCAGAGGGATGCTAATTGGCAGGCTTGTAATACCGTTATCACTTTGAGGAGGACTCCTCTCTTTACCACCCTGAAAAGGAAAGTAGCATGAAATACATTATATGACTGACACTATACAATATGGCTGAAAAAATAAATGCTGAAGTAACAGAACATTGCATTTACCCTTTCAAAGTTTTTAGCTGTAGTACTTGGGGCTTCAGTTGCTCCAGGGGAGGTGCAATTCTGTTTGGCTGGAGGATTAATACCAACTAGTTCCCCCCTGAAAAACAATTCTACTTAAAAAAACTATAATATATAAATGTTTGTTCTGCTCATTTCTCTGAAGCTTTGATAACAACAGACCTGTGTGTCATCAGCCCAGGACCCCTTAGCTGAGCGGCAGCAGTAGCATCCTGATTGAGATGCCTCCGTAAGGCAATTTTGGCGGGCGAGAAGCGTGTGTAATCTGGAAGAGTATGGGAGGAGGTGTGCTGCCTCTGTCGAATGTCAGAAGCGGAGGGAGCAATATCGTGGTCCGGGGAGATCGGGAGGTACCGGGAAAGGAGCTCTCCTTTCATGTTGGTGCGCTCAAAACACGAAGAGCCGTTTAACTCGGGACTAATGCCATTATGCAGTTGGGCAGAGGACAGACCCATCTTTGAAGAGTCCATGTCTAAGGAGGATCGTGACTCCATGTTCTTTCTGTATGGGGAACCATCACAGGGACTGTAGGATTTGAGCTGCAGCAGTTCTTGCTGCCTTTGGCTCTTCTCTAGTTCAACAATGCTGATCTAAAAGTAGACACCGTTGAGCTTATAGCAATGGGGAAGAATTGTATAATCTTGCATGCATTTTATTCACAAAATAAAAGTCAGATATTGGGATCGTTCATGTTTTCAAAAGTGGTTTGTCAGATAAACTATATACCTGCAGCTCCAGACAGTGCCTTTGTTTTTCAGATATCTGTCTTCGTAAAGCCTGTTTTTCCTTTAACAGACTGTCTAAACACAAAGAACCCCAGTCAAGCTTCAGTTCCTCACATCGAGTCTTCAGCTATAGCAAGCAAAAATAAAAAGGGTTAGCTTGTAAAGATTACTTAGATTTTATAAACCACAAAGGAAGGAACTTACTAGCAGCAAGCTGTGGTCCCTCAATAAGGCCATGTCTCTCTCAAGCTGCTTCGTCTGCTCTTTCAGTTGGCAATTGTGGGCCGATATCTCCTTTTGCGCTTGTAAAAGGTCCTCTGCAGTCAGGGCTTTCACACCTAACTGAAAACCACCATATGCAATTTAAATTAGCAAAAAATCATTGATAACTGTGAAAACTTCAGTAAATCCACTATTTTAAACATTTACCTCATCAAGTTTCATTTGAAAAAGTCCTTTAATCTTATCCTTGTGAGTTTGGCAGACAGCTTGCAACTGTTCTGCCTGTCCTGACAGGTCCCTATGTTTTTGCTAAAGACAAAACACAACATACTGATAAGCAAATTTGCACAGGTCAAAAATGCAGTTTTGAATGAGGATAGGGTATTTAAAAAAAAAAAAGGACTTATTGTACCTTTTCCTGCTCTAAAAGCTGCTGCAGGTTGGAGCGGTACTGAGGAGTCTTCATGTAGGCCATAAACTGTAGGTATTGTATTTTGATGTTATCTGTAGAGAAATAATACGATATTATTAGTGACACTGTATATTCTATCAAACCAGCTGTAACTATGTGGGTAAGCGGTTACCTAGCATTTGTTGCAAAGCTGGAGGAGTTGGGCCCAGCAGCAGCTGACTAGAGGGATAGTGCTGAACCATGGGAGGTAGCTGGTAGAAAGGACTTTGAGGTGACCGGTATGAATCTGGACACAAATAAACCAATGAGCTTGGACACATGCGTGAAAATGAAAACGCTATATTGTGTGTGTTGCGCCTGACCCTGAGCGGGCGCTGCAGACAGAGTTTTAGCATGCAGCAAATCCAATGCACTTTGATTTTTCTTATTTTTCTTCTCAGTTGTATTAACAGAGGCCTTCTTGGGGCGTCCTCGTTTTTTGTTGTTCAACTTGCGTCCTTTTGACAAAAGTCGAGCTCTTCGGGGTTTGGGACTGGGCTTCACCACTGTTACCAAGTTTGGGTGCTCCTCTTCATCACCAGAGTCCTGCTGTCATGACAAAAAGGTGTTTACAAAAAGAAAACAGCTTTAAAAAAAATAAATAAAATAAAATAAAAAGGGCTGGTCTACCTTGATGGGTTCTTTTGGCTTTGTGGGCGTGGTGCTATTGCTTTTACTTTCCTTTGTATCTTTCTGCTGGCGTCGTCTAGCAGCCTCTTGCTCCTCCTGGAAAAAACAACAACAACAACAACAACAACAACAGTATCATTAGAACATCAGGTTGTGATTGCTATTTAAGAGACCTGTGTAAGGGAAAAAATATACTTACCCTGAGTTTAGGATTTTTGAGACTAGCAAAATAATTTTCAAGCTGAAAAGAAAAAAGGAATTATTAAACGCATGTTTAAGTCTTTATTGACCCTGTAATAAAGAACCACATAGGACCACTACCACATTATTCTAAAAAACAATAAAACTCACTATGGTGCGGTCAATGGTATGAAGGTAGTAGGAAACAGGCTTTCCAGTCCAAGACACTGAACCTCTCAGAGGAGAAAGCTCCACCACACGCATTATTGTGCCAATATCTGGACGAGTGAAAGAAGACGACAATTAACACAAAATGAGAGATGTAACCTGTATTCGCGATATTATTATACATTTAACTTACCACTCAAGTTACGACTGTTTATCCTAAAATTCAAAGGTGCAAAAGGTTTGGAGGAAACAATTTTTCCACCTGAAAAAAATTATAAATAATGCCTCAGACATTTCTATGTATTATGAGGTCAAGTTAAATATAGGATGATGTTTTGCTGGCTAAATGCAGACCTTCCTTCATGTTAGCAAAGCGTTCCTTCAGTTGGTGATCTACTTCTGGACCAAAGGCAAAGTTATTCACAAAAATAATACTGCAACAAAAAACAGAAAGCATTAAACATGTCAGCCCACGACAGATTCGGTTTACACATCCAAGTTATGCAGCAAGCTTTAGTCCTCCACCTTGTGCTGGCAATTCTTTCTTTCCACTCCTCAGACAGAAAATCCCCCCTCTCCAGCTGAGAGAGATACAAAAATCAAATAAATACTACAAAATAGTTTTACCTTCACATGTACCCACCAAGTTGTATTTAGAGTGGTTCATGCATCTTTGAATAATCTTTATTCTCCTGCAATGAAAAGTCCTGTTTTCCCCCACCCCCCATCCTGCTCTGTACTTCATTCTCTTTTATTTTTCTGAAAGGTGATGCACGTAGGATTCGGCAGTGTTGTGTAGCTACTTTGGCACAAATGATAATGTATTAGGGATTGGACACGGAGAAAAGATTTTTGTCTTGATTTCGATATTATTTTGATAAAGTTGGAGCCTTTTTTTTATTTGGTTTAATATTAATTAAACCACTATTAGACAATAACTTTGAATGTTTTCATATATGATATAAACACATATGCTTACAGTATAGGCTGTAATTGCCATCAGACACATTTTACTTTCCATCTTATTTATTTTGCTCATTTATTTGACCAAAAGTCTGCTCATGTCTCATGTCTGCTCATGGCTTCTGTCTTGTCCCCGGCACCAGCTCCCCCCTTTGCCACAGATAAAAACATGCACATACATATGCAGGCACGCACGCACACACAGCTTCACTACTTAGAAATTATATCAAGTAAAGTTGTCTTTTTTTTGGCCCGTGGGCTTCATTTGACAGGTCAGTACAGTGTGAAATGGGGATAAGACTGGGTAAGGACATTCAGTAAACAGTCAAGAGCCGGATTCGAACTTACGCCACTCCCACCTTTGTTAGAATATAGCAGCAATAAGTCTGTTGTTTACTTCCTCTGTCTACGAAAGAAGGCAGGCTCTACACCTTCCTAGCGCACCAAAATAACAGTGCATATGGAGGGACAAGTCGGATTGAACCACCAGTATTGAAAAAGTGAATACGATTTTGAGAATTGTCCCATCCTTAAGCTTTTATTAAGTTGTTTTGGATAAATGTGGATATGTGGATAAATAGCAATAAGTCAATAAGTCAATGTGTACTTACTGTATACTCCCCATGTTTCTTTCCATACCACCTCATCCATTTTTTAAACTCTTTATCCATGGACTGAAAACACACACAAGTGAGTAAATAAACACAGAATTCAATTATGAGAGTTTAAAAAATGTGCAAGTATCTTTTTAAAGAATAATGTAACAAAAGGTTATTGTTGTAGCTTTTGAAAAGGTCTGCCTTGTAGAAGATAAATATTGACTTACTTCGGCATAGGTGGCTGGAATGTCTGCTTTCTCCACACCATAGTAGTGTTTACAATTGGTTGCTGCGGCAACTTGCAGCACTACTTGCCCAACTCCTACAATTGAAATTATATATTTTTTTAAATATTCCAACAACCAAGATAAAAATAAAATGAAATGTAAATTAAAAAAATTCAATAAGAACAACTTTTAATCTTTCTAACCACTGCCGAGGTCCACAAAAGTGTCCTCCTCCACCATTTCTATTTCGTCGATGATCTGAGCCACCAGGTCGAACGAGGTCTCGCCGTACACTTCTGGAGAAAAGGGCTCGTAGTTGTTGAGCTTCTCTGGATCGGTCACAGAGTGATTGTACACTTGCTGAAGGATGTGTCGCAGCAAGCCGTTGGAAGGACGCTTGTTCAGTTTCATGGGCTGGGTGGTCCCTTTCCACTGAAAATGACAAACGAAATGAAATGTTAGAAACATTCACAGCAAAAGCTTCAATGAAAACAAATGATCAATTTACTAACCAATTGGTGAATGCTGTCGATGGCCCTGTTGTACTTGTCACATAGTCTCTGCATACTTTCAAAACTAGGACAAATAGACAAATTTAATTTCATAATAATTGTTTATAAAAAACAAAAACACTTATTTCTTACATGTCCACTAACTCACCTTTTTGTGTCATAATCAATGAGCACGTAGTTTTCCATTGCCAGTTTGAGGTCTGGTATTTCTTCACACACCCAACTAGAAAACGTAAATAATGTCACAACAGACTTAAACAAATAGCAATAAACGAATAGCAATAATGTAAAAAACTATAGACTAAAAGTTACCGTATGGTTTCGATGATTTCATGAGCAGCATCATGATGTTTATCCTGAAAACACAATATAAGAATATGGTAAAAAATAGGGCTGAACAATTTGGAGAGAATGTCTAATTAAGATCAAATTTGCCATTAAAGTTGCAATTTATGTTTTAATAATAGGATTCTGATCGAAGTTCACATTTAAACTCCTCCCGGAGAATTGACAAAAAAGCTGAAATAGATCTACGAACTGACAAACTAATAAAAGAATGTATTTTAGAAAATGTTTGTACAGATCCAAACTACAGGGTTAGCAGCTTTTTATGCAATAAGGCAATTGGCCAACCACAATGGCTAGAAACATCATATAGCAATTTATCTTAAAGCCCTAGTAAAAAAATGTTTTAATAACCCCAGAAATATTTCTATTGGCACTCTAACATATTGTACTGTAAAATGTTACATAATGTACACAATCCCAGTGTAATAGTGTCATTTTCCAAAGGAACAGCAAGTAATGAGTTGTTTTGAGTTGATTATATGGTGGAGGACAAGTCAGGGTGGAAATCACAGCTGCAGAGTGCTGCGCTGTTCGATGGGAGGAACAGGACTCGTATTACACCGGAGCACAGCCAGCCTGAGCCTGTTGCCTGAAATGACCCACTGACCCACTTTCAGACTCCCGCTCCACTGCAGCGCCAAGGAGGACTTTAGAGAAGAAAAAAGGAGTCATTGAACGGCAACAACAAAACTTGTGGGACAAAAAGAGACAGGACATCAAGACCAGGCTCCAAACTTACAAAATGCATCAACTATAGCATCAATGCAGCTAAAAATCCCCTCTAAAGGTCTCCTCTTTGAATAGGACACAGTGTTCTCCAAATTAGAAGTAGCACAGAGCCACCTCGCAGCAGCAGCAGCAGCACGTGTAAGTGAAACTAACAGGAGGGGGTCATCTGCTCAGACAAAGACGCACACAGCAACACCAGCTCAGCTCACGAGCTAAAAATAAACACAGAAACTAGAACTAAGACCCTCCTCTTTGCTCATGGTGAGGGGGGAGGGAACATATTCAAATCTCACCGTTTCAGGATATTTTACTATTTACAATAGCAAGAAGTGTAATTTAGTTTTATGGAGTTACTGTTACCTCTAAAGTGGAGAGAGTAATTATTCACCTCAAACTGACAGATAAAAATACTCCTCTCCACTATTTGCATTAGGGCAAACGTCTACAAATAATCATCACTACAGGCTGTCACTGATGACCAGTTAACAACTATGTATGTTTTCTTGTATTATTTCTCATCACGGAAATGCAAAAGGAATTTCCAAACCTTTTGTTTCATCTTAAACAATGACAATGAGTTTGCAACTATGTGGGAAGCACGGTGGCTTCCTCCGAAAAATCCCTCTGTCATAAAAATTATTTGCAAAATCACATCATATTACAAAACCATTTTCTGATCGACTGTACAATGAGAAGTTAAACACTTTGGTCTTGTTCGATACAAGAATGAAGCTTGGAAGCAAAGCAGGTTTGGTTTGTAGCTTCACAAAAAGTCTTCATATGGAAACATTTAGGACATGGGGGCAGGAGGAGGAGTGCAGCTTTATTCGGAAACCTATTTAAAAAATGTCCATACTAGGGTTGTCAAAAGAATACTCATCAACGTTCAAAACATCTAGTTCCTATACCAATTTTAATTAACATGTATAAATCAAGATATATTATATATA
Organism: Chaenogobius annularis; assembly: GCA_015082035.1. Lineage (NCBI taxonomy): Eukaryota > Metazoa > Chordata > Actinopteri > Gobiiformes > Gobiidae > Chaenogobius > Chaenogobius annularis. Next base: position 369,866 of record BJKM01000124.1, on the reverse strand, counting down.
TATATATATATATATATATATATATATATATATATATATATATATATATATTATATATATATATATATATATATATAATATATTATTCTGAAGTGGTCTCATTCTATACCAAAACTCGTGTTAAACTAAAAATACATTCTACTGTCTAAAAAAATTGCATTTTAAAAATGATCATTGTGGTTTTTATCAATATCAAACCTTTTTCTTATGATCAAAATGAAGTGGTGACTGGAGTTCTCAGAAGAGCTCATACATTTTTTATGATTCCTAATAATATCTTACTGTCAGAATGCTGGGTCCTCTTCCCTGCAGAGCTGACCATATGGACGTGAGGAGAGAGAGGAAGTCTTTTGAAAACAGGAGTGTAGCGCCACATGAATGGGCTCAGAGTTGTACAATGCCATATGCGAGCAAATAGTCGGTTACCAAGTCAATGCCAGATTACTAGTTCATGTCTAAAATGTCGAGCGCGGCAAGAGGAGAGGGTTGAATTCCTTGCATGCTTCTGTTGTCCAAGTGGAAACTGACACAAGGAAATGGGCGAGGTCAGAACAGGGAGGGATTCTTCTTATCAAAAACTGGCCAGCTTTGTCAGTCAAAACAGTAAGGAGTGCCGTCAGTAATACCAAAACATGCACATGCAGGTTTGTGACCTTAAGCCTAGACTGAATGTGGCATAATTGTACGTTACTATGTCGGTTACACGTAGGAAACTGAGAATTCATGAATTCCAATCTTCTTGGAAATGTCGATTCGTCTGTCTCACCACAATTACTATAAATGCGGATTTTACCCAACATCGAGTCATAGCCTACATAGACTTCACTTAGAACCACTTCCCTTTCCGCTTCTCTTCAATGAATCAACTTCAGTCAGCCTCCAGGCACTGACACACACTGGTGTCACGTGTAAATACTACTGCACAGTGCATTAAGAGAAACGATGATTAGATTTGCCAACAATCACTCAAGTAACTTATGATCAAAAGCCTGAGCACGTTATTAAACGTTAAAACTCAATACTAACCGATTGTTAATAAGACTGCTTTCAAATTAATAATATAAAGTTTCAGTAGTGCCAAAAGCTTCAATAAAAATCGACCGAAATAGTTACTACTATCTTGCACTCTTGTAATAACCACACTGTTATAACGATGGCTAATGACAGTCGGTGACAGTGACCATTGAAAACAAGCAATAACAATAACAGACCTACGGCATCTGGAAACGGTGCCATATATAAAAAGAGTTTGATTTAGCCACAGGAAGTATCGTGAGGTGATATCAGGTCTGTCAATGCACCGACAAGTATGACCTGATTCCCCTGTCTGCTCTGCCTTGACTAGCCTCCGTTAGCATAGTGCTAGCTAACAAAGACAACAACACACCTTTATATTGTAATAACCTGTACGTGTTGAAATGGGTGCTACTTACATAAACTGGTAACGGCCACGGGTAACCAGCTGGTTCTGCTCCGACCGGAGATTTGAGCTTCAGCTCCAGCTTTTCTCCCATTCTCCACTTCACGGCGGCTCGGCTGTGATACAGAGCTGCTAGCTACTTACTGCCCGTGTTAGCGAGAAGGCTACAACGATAACATTTTGTAAGAAATACGTTAAACATTAACGAGACGTTTACGCTGGTTTCCACGGAAATGTGCCCACGGTATGGTCGATGGTACCGTTGTATCTAAACGGCTTTGTTGGGTTAAATAAATGTCTTTTTGTGTTCACTGGCAATAACAGCCCGTCCGTATCGCCGCCATCTTGCCCGGCGTGAATGTGGCAGAGATCCACAGAGCGGAGGAGACGCGTACGTCAGCACGGGGCCGCGATAACACCGACACGCGTGGGGCAGGGGCAGGAGCCAGCCCACAGCTTGTCCCACGACTATGGCCCCTGAGCAAACCGAGGGTTTAGTCATCACGAAACGCGTTTTATCCGTGGGTTTCAGAATGATGAGAAATTATCACCGCTGCCATAACGAGTAACAATGTAAAACAAAAATATTATAGCTTTTGAAAGGGAAAAAGTCCTACATGTTTTGCATATTCATGACTTTCAGCTGTCTTATGCAAGATTTTGACGACTTTCCCCACATTAAAAAATAACGTTAACATTATTAATCACTATGGCAACGGTCCTAACTTCTCATCGCTCTTTGAATGTATTAGTACAATGAAAATATACCGCACTAGGAGAACCGGACTGCTCTGGGATTCTTTGAGCTTAATGAGAGACTGAACAATTCGTATTTCTCACTATAAAGATGTCCAGTTAAGAAGTCCTTAACTGGTATAGGCCTAATAGAGGTAAACCGGTTATAAAGCATTTAGGGCCCTCTTGTGTGTGTAAACAGTGGTGTTGGTTGAAGGGGGAGGGTCGCATATGTGAACCTACTGACCCGCTCAGCCATGCACTCATCACGGGCCAATCCTGAACTTCAAATGTCAAAGTCAGCAAACCGCTCCACCAGCGGTCTTTGGGGTGACCTCAAGTCACGGTGAAAGTTGGACAAGTTGAGCAAAGTGGTGGGACGGACAGCACACGTTTAGGCTCATTAGACTCAATGTTTATCCCTTAAATCACAGTTGGTGCTTGGATAAGTAATAAGTCACATCATATTACAACCCAAATAGTGATGATTTGCCATATTTTGGGTGTAAATATCCCTCTTATACCTATGATGTGGTTCCAGTGAAAAAGGTGGGGCGAGGATCCATTGCTTTACAATTAGATAGATAGATAGATACACAGAGATACATTTAGAGCTGCTGCCACCACCAGGAAAAATGCTGAACTGCCTCCTCAGCTTGATGCAAAATAACAGTGAAATTCCCATTATCCCCTCCACAACCGCCGTAAAATGCCACGAGTGAGAATTTAAAGTGTTTTATTGAAACAAATATATTCAGTCCCAGTCCCTTAAAGGCGTTGACAAAGCATGCTTTTGGGGCTTAAACCAGCATTTCTTCTTTCCAAAGCCTACTTTATTCTTTACAGCAGCTTGTATGTAAAGAAAAGAAAAACCTATACAACAGGTTATTTTGGCACAATCAGCTCATACAACAGTTTTCCTGTGCTGGCATATTGATTTAACATCCCAATAAAGAAAAAAAAACAAAAAAACCCAAAACAAACCTCATTCACAATGGAGCTCAACAACAATTGATGTGTACAAAAGTGTTTTCAGAAAATATAGGTCTATTTTCAATTCAACTTTCCTTGTTGAGAGTTGCAGCCGAGTGTGCTGTTCCTCAAACCTGCCGCCACTGGACAGGGCATTGATGTAGTGTCTCGTGTGTCCTCAACGTTTGGTACCTTACAATAGAAAACACCCATCTACAAAGGAGACTTTCATGAGCGAGGGACTGACAAGGAATTAAGATGTCCACAATTGTACTGTATCAAAAATGGAGATGTTCTTTTTTTTTTTTTGTCTCTCCATTTGGTAGAGCACTGTGTTCATAGTAACCACTTTGGTAGTATACATGCTGGTCCACAGCCATGTCTTCATGCCAATTCCTGTTTCGAGATCTCCACCATTGATGTCATAATTATCATATGGATTGTTCTTTGTAACATTTGTCATTATCGCTGGATCACCCTGATGGACAAAGAAAACCCCAAGAAAAGGTGGCGATCTTCTATTCACATAAACATACTAGCACTGAATAGACCCGCTCCATTTTCTTACAGCATGTCTGTCATTAGGCTGTTTGGAAAGAGCTTTAGAAAAATTACTTTGTAATGTACTTCTGTGTCACATCGGAAAGGCAAAGTTGGCCAACAGTTCCTCTGAGGCCTTAAAGATCAGCTCCAGCCACTGAGATGGCTTCACATTGATCACAGTCGTCCCAACACGAAAATTGTGGGTATAACTTTACATCTCAAAAGTGTCATATGCATGTATTCTAGCAGAATCAACACATATCTGAATCCAAAATAATACTCTAAAGGTTTTTAATTAAAAGAATGTTTGTGTATCATGAAATAGAATCCGCTAAAAGGAAAATACTGAACATATTACATTGTCAGAAATCGCTGGAATAAATTTAAGATGTGCTACAAAAGCCACAAACAAACTAAACCAGAAGGAGAAATTATAGACCAAATATTATTATGGCCTCGTGCCTGAAACTAAATGATGAACCTTAAGTACCACTTTTCCGAGTACAGCTTGTTAAAATTAGGTGGTCTGTTTAAAGCTCAGTAAATGGAAACGTCCCTCATTAAGACATGTCACATAATTTAGAAAAAAGGCCAAGCCCACAGGCCTGCTTCTGGCTGTGTGCATTTAAAGCACATGCTTTCAATTAAAAAGTAATATCTGCCCTCTTTAAAAGAGAAAAAAAAAAAAAAAAAAAAAAGCCAAAACATTGACAATTTCATGGACAAGCAGCTTCTGGTAAATACTGCTGACATTCAAGATGTAAGGGAAAGCACGGACAGTTAAGTACTGATACTGAGGAGTTTGGAGCGGACTCACCCTCAAATAAGTGTAAATAAATAGGAACACAGAAATTCATTATAACAACAAACTGATGGGTCATTCTATTAGGTCAAAAGAAATATGCTGCTTATGTGCACTTATCTGCCAATTTCAAGAAAGTGGTCTTCTTTCCAGTTTCGAAGATTGTATAGTAGTTCACAAAATGGCTGAGGTTTGGACTCTCACCCTGTCACTAACGCAGCGGGATGATTGGAACTCACATGATTCTGCAACCATTGTAACTACATGATGGGTCTGGCAACTACAGCCATACGATCCATCAAAAGAAAAAAAAAAAAAGATGAAGGTGTCCAGTTTATTGCCCACAAGAGCCTTCAGCCCTAATAAGGCTACGTTCCCTTCATGGCGTCTCTCAAGAGAGGATTTTAAAAAGCATACAGAATCCAGAGAAACTCTTAAAGTTGCTGTTGATCATATTCGGCGATAAGTTTCTTAATATGTGCCAGTTTGTTGTGTAGATATTCACAGCGGTTCTTCTCTTGACTATAGTTGGGATTAGACTGAAACAAAAAAGGTTTCATTATACTTATATAGTTTAAGCAGACTAATGTAGTTTTATGTGTAGGCTTACCTTTTTGATTTTATGATACTCTTGAAGAATCTGATTATGGATTGTCTGCAAAAAAACAGTAGACTTTGGTAAGTATGATACACAAGTAATATTAAGTATTTTATTTGTGTTTAGAGAAGAAAATGCACCTTGTACTTGTCTGTGCCTTGCTGGAGCCGTTTCAGCTCATTGTCTAGCACTGTGAACTGCCGTGTGATGCCCTCTATCCGAGAGTGCAGGCCCCTGTACTCTGTGTATTCTGCATTGAAATCATTTTTATACCTTTGACGCTGCTCAGGAGAGCCAATCACTGTGTACTTCCTAAAGTCAAAAAGAAAAACTTTGTAACTAAAGAGAACTAGGCTGTACAAAATACATCACAGTACTTACAATAAATAGTCAGCCACCTCAGGAGTTGACAAAGGAATACTGGTGATGTTGCACATTCCGTTTAAATCTGAAGAAATGAAAGATACATTTCATAGTCCAAAAAAAAAAATCACACACAAAAATATATACATATACAAAATCCAACAGCAGGGGTCTCCAGATACCTCCAGAAAAAGATGGCATGGAGAGTGCACTTTCAATGCGCATGTGTAATGTTTTATGTATTTTGGGGGGAAAAGTAGGGCTCACCTGTGCTTCTGTGCGGAATACTGTTGCTCTTCAGGTTGTCAGGACTCGCCTCACACACACTGGGCTCAGGCGCTCGTTCTTCGAGAACTTTTCTCTGCTTCTCCTTCTCCTGAGCCTTTTCTTTGGCTCTTTCTCGGTCTTTGGTCTTGTCTTTATCTTTATGTTTTTTGGACTTCTTTTTTGACTTGTTTAAGGAAGTAGGACTCTGGTCCCGAGCCACATTCAGGACGTTGTGTCCAGGGGAAGACGTGCTGATGCTGGGGATTGACATTGCTGCTGGGCCAAAGGAGAGGGAAGGTGCTGGACACAGTCTCTCTGCACTTTCATGCGAGTCACAATCACGGCCATTATGGCTGGAATCATTACTGACGTCCGAAAGTGCTTCAAATGGGCGAGGGATGTCCAGTGCTGGCAGCGGCTGGGTGCTGGACGTCACACCAGAGTCCGACAGAGAAGCAGACACTCCCAACTGGGCATCGGCTTTCCCATTGGATGAGCCTAATCGGCCATTTACAGGGGCTGTTGCAGCCTTGTTGGCGAGGTGTGATATTCTAGGCTTTTTGTTGACTAAAGGGTCAATGAAGTCAGCAGCAGGTCGTTTCTGGGAGGGAAAGAGTCAGGTGAGAAAAGCAAAAAAGAAAAAAACCTGGGTTACACTGCATGGCCACTGCCAACATTGTTATAGAACCTCTACTCCCTCGTCCACATAGGGCTGTGGAGCTAAGAGAAGATCAAGCGGAGCATACATGGGATTTATATGATAAGACCCACGAATAATGAGTACCAAAGCCCATGAATAAAAAGTATTTCCACATCAAACAGAAATTTGGACTCTCATACCATTCACTACAACAGCTTTTTATAAATAGAAATATCTAAACCATAAACTATCTGTCAAATTGTTGTATGGTGAGGGATCAAAGTTTGCTGTTGTGAAGAAAATCCTAAAACAGCAGTCAATATATAGAACGGATCTTTGCTCTAACCACCCACTACAGCATAAGCTGGGAGTGATCAGAACACTACAACACAGAGCACAAGCGGTGCCCACCAGCTCAGAGGGCAAGAGGAAAGAGGAAACACACGTCCGGAATGCTCTCTCAGCCTGTGGATACCCGACTTGGGCTCTGAACAAAGTGAAGAGAACCAAAAAGCAGGACAAAAGGGACAAAAGGGAAACAGAACCAAGAAGAAGGGGTGTCTCTATCCTTATGTCTCGGACTGTCAGAAAAACTGCAACGAATTTTTAGACAACACGAAGTCCCTGTTTATTTCAAACCAGGCAACACGTTAAGACAAAACTGGTTCACCCTAAGGACAAGATGCCGACACAAAACAGAGCAATGTAGTGTATTCTATCCAATGCAGTGAAGAAAGTTGTAAAGAGCGTTACATAGGGGAGCTAAACAGCCACTTCACAAGAGGCTTTAATCAGCACAGAAGACACGCAAGTTCAGGACCCCAGAGCGCCATACATCTTCATCTTAAAGCCACAAACCACTCTATTGAAGACAGTGAGGTGGAGATTCTGAGCAGGGAGAAAAGATGGTTTGAAAGAGGAGTTAAGGAGGCAATCTTTGTTAAAAAAGAGAATCCTTCATTAAAATCGTAATGGAGGTTTAAGATTCAACCTTCCCGTTGTTTATAATGGTCTGCTGAAACCCTGGAGACGCCCTGGGCATTCGGATGCTAAATAGGCACTCAAGGTGAGGCAGGGAACAATAGAACAATAGGCCCATCCCAGTTTACATGGGCCATTAGCAGGAGGTCCCGCCCTGTGGGCAGGGCTCTCACAGAGTAGGATATAAACAAGAGTTCTCAGACTTGTTTCTCTGATTGAGAATGACTCTTGGATGAGAGTTGAAACGTTTTGTTTTTTCTAAAACAGAGTCCAGATGACTACAACTGAATCTTTTTCTACATATAGAACGGAACATCTAAAAACAAAAGAAAATAAAGAAAACATGCAGAAGTTATTGTGAATCAAGAAACAGGCAATTTACCTGAGATGGTGAACTACTGAGCTGCTCTTTGGGTGGGCTCTCTGGCGGAGGCGGAGGGGGTTGTGTCTGCTTCCTGAAACAGTCCATAGACACACATTGAGTTCTGTACCTTTATACAAAAGTTGCAGGTTAATTGTAAATTACATTTTATAAAACTCTTGCAGAAAGCAAATGTGAATCCTGTCATGTCACAAAGTACCATGCTATGCAAAGAATGAGGAAGACTGAAACATGCTATGCACAGCTCCTGTTTTGAGTTTCAAAAACATTCAGACATTTAACAAGTGATAATAGCTTTATTAGGGTCCACTGCACTGTGGCTGTCAGAGCTGATGTTATTATCAGTGGAGGGCAGTTGGTTTCACCGTGTCTCATCACAACCCCACCCTGCTCTATTCGGGGTGTGTGTCTGTGTCAAGAAGCTGGAGAGGAGCAGGAGCAAGATCCAGACATGAGATGGCAGTGTGAGCTGAACCTTGGACTGGTGCCACCTCACAAACAGATCAGCGTGTGCTGGAACACTGTTGCATCATGAGCGTTCCACAATGTTGCTGTGCTACTCTGTGTGACTGCCTGCATTAGCTCCAAAAGTATGGAGGAGCTGCAAAGGGGGGAGCTGGGGTATTAAGTAGGTGGTTTGAGCCTGTGAGCTGATAAACTGACCAAAAGTTCAAAGTACAGAAAACACCACAAAAACTCCAAACCAGCCAGAGCTATGTATAAGCGCAGTGCACTTTAAGATTTTAAATCTATTATTGCCACTGAATCTCATTCAGTGACCTATGATCATTGCACCATAGATGGTTTAGTCCCATATACACACACACGTCCTTTATTGCATTTAGTTAGTTTTAGGTAGTAAAGTCAAAAAGAACAATGCTTCTTTTCTTCAGAATTTAAGGGCTAAGAAAACAATTTTTTTACAGAAAGAAGCCCAGCATTTCCTGCTATCAACAAATGGATTACTTCAGTACAGCGTCGTTTTGTAGGTGGAGGCTATGGTTTCTACAGTATGTTTGCAAAGCCATGTTTGAACAGTCAAGCATTTCATAATATCAAGACTGTAGCAAAATACAACATTGCCATGTCCTTTAGGACATCCTCCACTATTAGCGCAGCAGGCACGTTCTACAACAACCAAGATATACATAGACAGATATTGGAAAAGCAAATACCTAAAGAGGATTCTCTTCAGAAGTTGTTGGTCTCCTTCTGTGTACCCGGGCCAGTCCTTTTGAATTTCTTTATAAATAAAGTCTTTTAATGTGAAGGTGTTTTCCTTCACATTGAGATTAGCCACCTACAAAAATGGTAGACAAATACAATGGATCAGTTAGCATCATAAAGTCCAAATATCAATGCAGTTATAAAGAGCTTATAAACCTGTTGCAGGTGGCTGTCCAGAGACTCCTTGTCTGATTGCGTGAGACCATCTTTTTGCAATCTCAGTATTAGCTCAGGCTTCTTGTAAGGCTTAAGAGCCAGGAAGTGAATGAGCCGCTCCCGCAGTGGCCGATGCTGCGCTGTAACCTTCTTCACATTTCCACTGGATATGATCACAGGTCGAGAAGTTCTCCGTGAAGGAGCGATGTCTGAAAGACCAGGAGCCGGTTTCCGGATCTGAACTTTCTTACCTTAGAGACAGAAAATATGTCAATAATTATTATTATCATATAACAACTATTTAACAGTGTTCAAATCCTTTAAACAACTAAAACAGTCACTCCAAGTGTTGCTCCAAGTGCTTATTTTGTACTTTATATATATTACACAACACATTTGTCTTTGAAAGTCGAATTAAAGAGGCAGTCCTGCATTCAAGTGGAGAGAAAATCTTTATTTTCACCTACCCCCCACTTCCGCCCACTGCCCTCTTCTTAATACTTATTATTAAAAAAAGTTCAGACTGCATCTTATACATTTAGGGTTAAAAAATGTCACCGAACCATTTTTAAACATGCAGCTTGCTTTAGTGAAACATCACTATGAAGTTGAGGGCCCTTCAGTTCTGCATTTTGAACAGGAAGTCAATGGACTTGCTTCTATTACTAAGCAGTTTTAGATCAATATAGAGTTTACATTGAACAAACTATGATCTACCATGTTACAATTTAAAACAAAATATGAGAAGCATGATGTGTCTTAAAAGGTTAACTGTCACCCAGCCACACATTCAAATGATTTATCGAGACCAAAGCAGATCATATTGCCAAAGAAGCAACAGTACAACATTGTCTTTAAGGTAGTTTTCAAACACGTATGAGCCACCTGAGAGCAATCCGCAATTATTTCTATGACAACGGGCTTCAAGCGAGAAGAGGATGGACACAAACGTGCTCACTTCCCCCGGTGCTGCACGCGGTGGTCTTTTGGTAAATACACTGAAGATACGAACAGAAAAAGTTGTCTGAGCGGCGCACAGAGGCTTTACCTGTTGTGCAGAAGTGTCGCTGATATAAAGTTGATCCAATTTGCCTCGTCAGATACAGGCTGCAAACTGACAGCTCATTCATATACATGATCTAAGCGCTTTTTAAAAAAATCAAATTCCAATCTCTTTTGACATTTATATCAGCCATGGGTCGGCCACTTTAGCACCACTCTCGCCCCACACCAGAATGCAGCACAAGCTCCGAGACCACCTATTTTTAGTGGTCTCAGAGTGGCCGTTTACTGCACTGGGACAATCGCAACGTTCTCCGAGCAAAAGCTCCTATAAGTCGACCTAACTAGTGACAGTGTGAAAACGACCTAAAATGAAGTGGCGTTATCATTTTGATTTGATAAACATCAGGAAAAATCAATCAGTGCCTACTTACCCACATATCTCCCCCCAGGCTTGATGACAATGGCACTTCTGCTGCGAGTCTCCTCCTCCACCTGGGCCATACTTTCTCTAGCCTTCTGATAGGAGTCGTCTGTGGCACATACTGTGATCTTGTCCTGTATCCCACCCAAACAGTCCAGCTGAATGCTCCCTTCACTGTTAAAAGAGATGGAATTTACGTAAATACGTTAACCCTTTAAACATGTCATGTACAATTACAGACCAACCAAGTTAATGTTTCATTTAAATATTTGTCAAAATATTTTTCATGACTGAAGAAGTACAAGACTGATGTTCCCGTTTCGTTACTTTTCTCGCTGCCACAATTACATTGTTTTTTCTTTTTTGTTTTGGCCCGTAGGCTTTACTGGACAGGACAGCATGAAATGGGGATAAGAGAGGCCGGCTGCACATGGAGCCTGGCCTGCGAGCTATCCACTCATGGAGCGGCACGACATGTAGATTTTTTATATACATTTCATATCTAGGCCCATTTTGACTGGCTCTGGTACCCAGACTTGTTTACCATGATCTTATTTTAATGATATCATGGTAAACCAGTGATCTGGTTTAACATTAAATGTGAGCAACTGACGTCATCCAAGCATAACAAATATAAATATCTGACTTATACTTTTTAACCGTTAGGGCAATCCAGCAATTCACAAATTGTATGTGTCGCTGGAGATGTGGCTAAAGCTAATGTAAGCAAGAAACGACTTGGGGTTTATAAGCTCTCTCTCACCTTTTTCTGCATGTATTTTCATTCTCTGCGCCTCTTCACCACATTTGTCTTTAAGTAATGCAATGAATTTAGCTGGTGTCAGGATGGTAAATATTGCATTTCCAGTGCAAAATGCATCTGACTGAAGTGTAGTGCAACTGTTGCTAATGTGCATTAGCTTGGTTTCCCTAAGCAAGTCATCACAAGATCAACTAGTGAACCAATAAACATTAGGCTTAACAGTAGAGGCAACAGGGATTGGTAATCAAAAGTACGAAGTGTAACAGAGTTAAAATCCACCATCTCCAGTGTAAACAGTTTGAATAAATTATTGACAGAACACTGCATTGTTCTATCCACTGTTCCAAGCAAATAGAATAGCATTCATTTAGTTTCCAATATATGACAGTTAATTCTTTTAATCTTTAGCTGAGACGCTCTCGCTCAAAAACCGCACCACTCAGTGTTCATAGAAGCCTTTTACCTGGTGATGTACTGCTGAATGCAGTCGAAGCTGCCCTGTGGGTTGTCTCTGCCCACGTGGGAAAGGTAGAAAGTAAACGTTTGTGCTTCACTAGAGGTTTCTGATCTTGGTATTGAGATTTTCTGTTGACAAAAGAGACAAAAAGTTAATTTACAACAGCAATTGAAACATTTCCAGTCACATTTCCTGTTATGCAATAAGAAATGTTGTATATAACTTGTGAGTTATATAATTTAATGTTTGTAGCATTCAAGAAAATGACTTTTGATTGCTGAATTCTCCAGTCAGAGAAGGTATGTATGACGTCTAGCCAGGTGTGCCTTTTGGAAGAGTATCAGAAGTTAACCATGGTTCCCAAGCACTGCCAACCTCCACCAACCACAAACCAAAATCATACTGTAACTATTCTTCTATAAATAGAAAGACACTGCATCCTGGAATGTCCAAACTACATTTTTACTGCAATTACACTTTCCGCTTTTGAGCATTCCAAATGAAATGCGGCCCCTTTTTGGCAGCACGGTGGCTGAGTAAGCAGCACTCTCACCTCACAACGAGAAGGTTTTGAGAGAAAAAATGTCCCTAAAGTGTACATTAACCAAAAAAAAATAATAAAAAAACAAACACTGCAGGACATGGCGATACTGTTTATAAATGATCCTAGTTACACTTCCAGAGCGACTTCAAGTGTGGAAAATGTGGTAGTTGCTGGAGACATAAAAAGCGCATAAACTAGAGAAAATGTAATAAATGAAAAGCTAGATATGACTAATTAGGCGCCTATAGTCAAGAGTTTTTTAATGAGCAAGCGACCAGGGCCAATTAGCAGACAGCTCCTGCTCTGACATGTGCAAAGACCATAGCCAGTTCAGCTTTGTTCACACAAGTTCGACATGTGAAGGCGGCAGCTGGTCAGCTAGGAATACTACATTTTATGAAGCTTCTTGAGCCAGTTTAACCAGTTTCAATCCATTATCCATTTTATTCATTCATTTTATTTTTTGCAGCATAAATATGAATATACAGTAGCATCTACAGCTCGGTGTAGAGCAGAGCTACTCAAACTTTTTCTGGATACACATTTTTATCTCCTAAAAAGGAGATAAAAGTATCATCTCCTAAAAGGAGATAAAAGTATCCATCCCCACAGCCTCTGGGACAGTGTCGAATTGGCGCTTCACTGCTGTAAATACGGTGTTTTAAGGAGAAGACTCACTCTAGTTACTTTATCAAAGAAGTCCACGACAATCACTCGCAGACTGCTTTCCGTTGGTGGCGGTAAATGCACCTTATCACAACAACTACTGTAGTTGTACGGATAAAATCTAACGGATAAAGTCTAACAGCAGACTGCTTTCTGCTCAGACTGCTTTCTGCTCAGACTTGACTCGTACTGCGTTTATGTTTAATTGTCTTCAAAGCCCATGAGATCAAAGTGGAAAGGAATCGAATGCACACACATTCTTTTCACATATGCTTATTATATTGTCACATGAGCGGTCAGTAGCAGAGCAAGTTCAAAAGTTAGATTCAAAAAAGGAGAGTGTAGCGTCCAGTCGAATTAAGGACAGAACTGACGGTTAAATGAGTTTTTATCGTTTCCATTCCATGTCAACCAGCGTCCGAGAGAGGCAAGAACAAATAAAGAATAATTACCATTTTGTCCGTATAATCTAGCTAATATTACTAGCTCATTACATTGGCATAACCATTTTCTATACATTTGGAAAAAAAACATTTAAAATGGTTCAATAATACATTCATTAATTCACCGTTAACAGTAATTTACTTTATGCGTTTTTTTCTTTGACTCTCAAGTACATTTTTGTTTCCGTAACCTCCGGTGAGACAGGAAGTTACCAAAATAAAAGCAAAACCTTATACATTTACCTCCATAGGGAGGGAGACGAGTACGAAGGGAACAGGGGACAGGGGCAAACGTGTGAGGGGCAAACGTGTGAGGGGCAAACGTGTGAGGGGCAAACGTGTGAGGGGCACAGAGGTACGCTGCACCACTCCTCAGCTTTCTTGTATTTAGACATTAACCCCATGTTGGCACTGGCCGTTTTTCTGTTGCTCAAAACAAAAAGGAAAGAACTTTTTGCCCACACATAGCTCTAACAGTTCTAATATATTCAACTATAATGTAATGAGGGGTGGGCGATATTTACAAAAATAGATATATTTCTAGTATTCTGATCAGTCAATCCAACAGAAATGTGTTAAAACCTGTCTTTAAACGTATTAGTTGAGGTTTAATTATAAGACAAATGTGAAAAGTCATGTAAAATTAAATCCCAAAAGTGTAGAAATAGAATTAAATTACCAAACATTTTATGCATTTTCTTTCTGCATTTTTAACTAAAAAAAAACCCCTAATATTCACAAATGTAATGTAAATGTCACAACAGGACTGCTTAAATGGTGCCAATTTACCCAATAGACCAATATGCACAGACCTTTTCCCAGCACATAAAGTATGCTGTCCCTCTCTTGTTAGCCTCTTGACCGTCCAAACATGTCTGTTTTTGAATAAACACATTTCTCTGAACATCTCTACATTCATTGGGAAACAGAATCGGGTTGAGCCGACAACAGACAAAGGAGCTGCCGGAGACGCAGTGACTCATGAGAAGGCTCCTTCCCACCAAATGGCTTCAGACTGCATATACAAATGTAAAAACGTCACCCCACTCGCCAGGCTTTTACTTATTCTTGTTGAGGTCATGTTTTTAGTCTTTAACACTTAACTATTGTCAGATATGATACATATAAAATATTTGGTCAATGTAACTAGAAGGTAGTTAGGCTGCAGTGGACAACATCAATGACCTAACCTTAGAAAAAAAACCTCTTGAAATATTGAATTCACTTCTAATAGAACTAAGCAACATTACATCTGGTATTGATAATCCTGTTCATATGTTTATTTGAATGTGGCAAAGGGAATCTAAAGTACAGCTCAAAATGAGATTACATTTCATAGGCTGTCATGGTTTCATTCTAAAAATGTTGCTTCATGTTAGCGGGACATTAATAAAGTGAATAACCTGTTAGCCCTGAACATGTGTCACTCAGCTTTTATAAGCATTTGCAATACTGTGACATAATGTCAATCATCCCTGGTGCAATATTTTCTGTCCGTATAACAGCTGTAAATAAGAGTGTTAATAATAATGGTTCTTTTTTTTCTAAGTCATCGGTTTTTATTATTAATCTGTTTCTGTACCTAATCTGTTTTGCAACAGTGGAATTTCCCCATTGTGGGACAAAAGTAATTTTAAGTATATAATGATTTTAAATTCATTCAAAGTCATCATTTGTTTCTAATGGTTGCGATGATTAAATACGTTGTCTCTGGAAGTGATATTAAGTGCTTACTGTTAATGAATTGATTTGAATTTGACAATTATCAAAACACCACAGAATCTTGAACCAGTGTTAAAATTAAATGGGTACAGAGGGCACCGCAGCTCTCCAAGGTAATTATCTTTTACATGGACCCAAGCACTTCTTGTTCTTGAGTCATCGATTCATTCTCATCCACCAAACAAAGTGTGCATTCACATGGCTTTTGTAGAGAAGGACCATCTCCACAAAATTTCTGTAAATCTGTGTCCGGCCCAAGAGAAAAGATAGTTTTTTGTGTTTTAACAAACCTGTCAGGATTGTCGGCTGTCCGAGATTTATTTACGAAGTTGACAAGAAAAGTGTTTTCATTTAGTGTTACAGAAAATACATCCTTTCAATGCAGACTGAACAGTGTGTGGTGCAATGAATCGAGTTTGATTGGGATTCAGTCATTTCTAATGAACAGCGTGTGGCTTTTTAAATCTAAGGGGTCCACAGCCAATGCTTTTACTGACAGAGCTCAGACTCCAGGAAAGACTAACAATTTTTGTGTTAAATGGCACTGATTAAAAGTCTGTATTGTTCATGTTCAGAATATTAACATTGAAAGCAGTTTGTATTCGTTTTTAATAAGAGGAAAAAAAGAAAAAATAATAATGGATCAATATGTGGGTGAAAAGAAATTGTGATTAAATTTTTTGTCCAGCCCTAATGCTCCCTATACTCATACTTACACTATTAATTTAATTTGCAATGCAGAAGCGAAGACTTAAAAATGGCAGCAGACAATAAAAACAAGATATCACTTAATTAATCCAAAAAGAAATTCTTGGGCCAGAGAAGACATTAAAATGTGTCCATAAAGACTATTAAGAAAATGTTAAATACAACAAAAACAGTCTACTTCTACCTATATCGTATTATTTGTCAGTGTTTTGATCAGATGAACATCACAGTCACACTGAGCCACTTGTGCCGAGCCGCTCTTCAGGCCATGGAGCTGAAGAGCGGTTCCTGCATCAAAGCCTCACAAAGAAATTAGCCATGTTATGGCAGCTTTTGGTACAATCCGAAATCAAATCTGAGTGTTTTATTTCTTCTTGTTGGAAGACAAACATGTATGGGTGCTGTACATATGAATGAAGAAGACTGAATGGTGGATTTTCTAATGTGTGCCGAGCCATCTGTCGGAGGAATGAGCCACTTTCACACTTGCGTTTCCTTTCTGAATTCAACAACACCACGTGTCTGGTGCATTACACGGTCATTTCATCAGGTGCACCGCTTGCGCATAGTTCTCCGTTCTCTGGTACTGTAGCAGGTTTCGTGACAAGCCACTAGTAACTTCCAAAAATCTACTTTCTGATGGGCCTTCATTACCAGTGCATGTCTGATTAACTATCTACGGGCAGGCCATAGCTTGTACAGCCTGTGCGAAACTTATCATTTTTTGAACAAGTCAAAGTTGAGCTATTTTAACCAAGCCTAGAAGGATCCAGGCAAACTACACAAGTGAAAGACTTCCATTTTAGTTCATTTAATCATAGAAATCCTATTGGCATGGACAAAGACAGGAGTAGAGATAGACAAATATCGGGCTGAAATGTGCCCTCATTAGAGCTTTGGCTAATGTCTGCAATTCTCCAGCACAGGCCGATATCGTTTTGGTCGAGCTTCAGCCAAAAGAATACATTTATCAACTGCATGCAAAGGACAAAATGGGACCACAACAACTCTGGTCAGGAAAACCCACCAATCAAGCCCAATTCGATCCGCATTTAGATGTAAAGAGAAACTATTTTAGGTGTAAAAAGCTAGAGTACGTGCATTTGACCACCACTAAATGGCACTGTGCTCCCTGCTGACACACACTACACTGCAGAAGTAATCTTACCTCTTGTTTACATTTCAGTTTCACTCTGAGGTAAAAAGTAAGTCATTGTGCATGATTTTATGACAGTTTCTTGTGTAGGTATAAATGAGGCCTTAAAGTGTTAATATTTTGCGATCGTGAGTCATTTGCATGTTGCCTGCAGAAGGCCAATCAGCACAAATCCGGGCCACGCACTTCTTTCTTCGTGAGGAAACCGGTTTGTCCAGCATTTATGAGCTTAGCACAGGAACAAGAGGCTCCTATAGCTTTTTCTGCAGAGCGTAAAGTAAAGTGAATGTGGAGTAAAAGAAAGGCCAATCCAATAACAACACATTGTTAAAACTTTTAAAAATCAATTCAATCTGCATTTAGACTTTAACGATGGAGGCGTGAAGAGAAATTATTTTGCAGTACATGCATATGTCCACCAAAAAGCGCAAGCTCAATTCTGATGCCAATATCAAAACATTACGGATTCTTGAAAACTTGTGACCGTGTAAACAGCCGCTCAAAGGTTTGTAGTGAAACAGTGCTGTGAGATAGATACACATCGGTGTCAAAATATTGGCAAAGTTTATCCAAATAATCTATCGGCCACGAAAATATGGGTGGATCTCTTAACAGGAGTGTTTCGGTGAAGGTTGCTGAACGTTTGCTTTGGTGCATGATACAGTAGAAATAGTGGTGGAGGGTGGAGCAAACCTTTTTTTTTAAGATTTTATTGGAGGCCAAGTCAGTCTTTTGTTTTTCTTATGATTCTTACTTAGCAACTTTAAGCCTTGAAATGATAAGCTTTCTAAAACAAACGCTACCTCTTGTGAGAGTTCACACTTCACTGTGATTGGTTCGCCACTCACTCGGAGCGTGATGAAGGTTGACCAACAGAGGGAGTGGGTGGAGAAGAGCGTGTGTGAGTGTGTTTGAGCAGTATTCAAAACAACAGGATTGAATCCAAATTTTAAACGATCAAAATAGTGTATAGCATCATAAAATGCAGTTGTACCTTTAACTTTGCATCAACCATCATCACGTTTTGAAAGTGAGTGAGCCATGCAGTGACTTACAGTACAACTATAGCTACGCTTGAAGGCCTAGATGCAGTTAAACCAACAGTACGTCTGACCTATGTACACAGGAAGTACTACACAAATGTGGGACAGAACTTGAAGCCATAAGAGGAAGTGAATAAGTGACACTTACCCCTTGGTTTCCATTAAATCTGATCAATGGTCGCGATGACAGCACCTGTAAAGAGAGAAAGGCCATTATTGTAGCATAAATTTAATGACATCTAATACACTGACAGAATCAAGTGCTTCTGAGTGCACTGGTGTTCTCGTCGGAGGAAGAATAATGCAATAAGGAAAGGGTGAAACAGCCAATGCATCAGGAGTGTCAGCGCGCGTTGTTGATGGAGTAGATGAAAGAAAGGAATATATTTACACACACACATTTTTACACATTCGTCTGTTCAAAAAGACAACTTTGATGCACTGAGGATGAACAGAATAACACACAGGCGCACTAAAATTGGAAGCTCTGAGAATAAAATAATCGATTAAGTTTTAAAATATGAAGAATACCAATGTGGGAAAACCTTCAGCTCGTCATCAGTACCGATCTAGGAACCGATATAGCGGCCATCCCCAGCTTCTATTTTATATAACCTTTTCTGCACATTTCTAAATACAGATGTAGTATCTATCAGGCCAAATCCACAAAACAATGGTAAACAAGTTAATAATTTCCAAAAATAAAACGTTTAGATTTAAAGTGCCTAAGACAGGTTTGACTACTCACTGAACTAAAATGCAGTCAAGATAAATATTTCAACAAATTATACCCAGTTTAATGCAGGGTAGCAATTTTTTTTTTTTTAAGTTTACAATTTTACTTCCTGGTTGTAATTTTTTTTATTTGACGAAAACATTAAAAATAAAATACGAGCGCACTTTTATTTTGTTGAATCAATGTTTAAAGCACCAAAATAGTACCGGTTATTTTCTGTAAATTATGCATAAACTTTGGTTGGAATGAGTGTACTGGGTGTGAAGTAACTTCCTGTAAATTTCAACAGATTTTTCAGCTAAATTGGTGTAAAACTATCATTACAGAATGACACCAAATAAAGTCAAAATTCCATCATCATAAAAACCTGTCATACAAACTTTAATCTCTCCGCCAGTTCACCCTTTTGTGACATTGCCTGACAAGTTTAATTCTTTAAATCCACTTCACGGGGCTGAAAAGGGAATTCTACCTTTCCACAACCGTTGCCGAGCCAAACGAGAGCCGTGTTAACCTGGAGCAGGTTTAATACAGCCAGCGTGAGCTTTTCCCACTAAAGCTCATCTGAACTCGTACTCTGATATCCTGCTCTAGTCCATTTAATAACACAATATAATAGTCGGTCCATTCTCCGGCCTTACCAAGACGGCCAAATGACTCAAAATAAAAAACACAATATAAAAGAAAACAGATGAACCGAAGTGAATCAAGTGGCTCTGACACTGTGGAAATCTAATATGAACTCAAACGGTTTTGAGTAAGTTTATAAAATCCCTTCAGGCATAAATGTTGCCAAATTATAACACACCTCTGTCTGCAGCATTGGCACGTCTGATGAAAGAACAGCTCTGAATTTAGACATACAGGTAATACTGTATAGCAATACTAACTCTAGTGGTTGGTGATATACTGTGTTAGTGCTGTCACGCTCGCATTTCAAACAATTATTTTATACTTCATCAAAAACAAAAACAAAACCAGTTCTATTGTCTGTATGGACAGATTTTCTAGTCGCAGTCAGAGGTCTAGGGGTGTCCGGTTTGGGGACCACAGGCACTCATCTCTGCCGTTTGCAGCTGGGATGAGGATCAGCACCTCCAAATTTTAGGCCATTGT